>JASJUZ010000036.1:0-614611 GCA_037159825.1 Tupiocoris notatus | reverse complement strand
CGCTAGAAATATAGGAATTCGTTCTACAGCGGTATGACAGTCACACCAGTTAAACAAAAGTTGGACTCTTCATTATACAGATCGAAAGCTCGATGATGAATCAGATCAAATTGCTATTGGACCTCAATTATTAATCAGTTTCTTACACATTAAAAAAAATAAAATCATCAATCATATCAACAATCAATTTAAAAAAATCATGAGATAGAAAAGAAAAATACCAAGCCCACCACCACTTTTAATAAAATATTGCCGAAAGTCGGATTTTCAAAACCGCTGCGCAAATAGATGTTGACGACAGCTAATAAATGCGATTATTTAACCAACATGTACATACCTATTATACTTTATACCTATATACAACTTCCAAACTGTAAATATCTCTATGGTCTTCAAGGAACGCGTTGTATACTGCTGGAAAGCCACTAATGCTGTGAGAATGTTTTTGGTAGTTCCACTTTTTTATGAGTGCTAGGGATTTTTTTATAGGTAAAGAATATTGAATGATGACTGAAGTATATTTCCTCATTTCAAAGCAGTAAATGAACTTGAATCACTTATTTTCGGGAGTTTCTGCTGTAACACGTCACGCATAATTAATGGTAGCTATTCGTCTTAAGACGGGGGAGCAAAAACATTCTGTTATAAGAAGCGAGACTCTCGGAAACGGTGTCAAAGTTACTTGGTAATTGTAATTTTAACTTCGTAGGCTGTTCAACGCGATAATTATCGAAGTTAGACTGTTGTTGTGATGAAAATTGGTCATGCGTTTGTAATAATTTCAAACTTCGTCCACGTTTCGATTTTGCGATTAAAAATTGGATGGCTCGTATTTCTCAGTTAGGAGATACTACTCAATTGTGTCCAAATCAATTCATGATAATATCCATTGACGTAAATAGTAAAATTATATTTAGTGGCCAATTTTTCATTGTGTTATTATTATTAACAAAATCGTTTGAAATTCAACTAAGTATTGGTGATACTGGGTCAGCTTCACAACGCTAAATAAACTAACGAGTTTAGTGCCAAATAATATAATGTCGCTCCTCAAGTTCTACGCTAAATTTTTTAGGTCGGGGTAAGATTCGTTGAGCCGAGAAACGAGCTTTGGAGCGCGAAATTTTTTGAGACTGCATCATTAGGTTAGACGTTTTTGAAAAATTTTCAAACATTTTCGCGTTAAGTACATTTTCTATTTTTATTCAATCTTTAAAAATGAGAAGTGAAATGGAAATCGGGTGAATTTAGCAAAAATTTATGCTTGAGATGAAGTTGTAATGAGGAAGATGCGAAATGTTCACATATCTTATTATCTATCATCTGGCGGGTCTTGTATCGATTAGTTGATGGGCCTGTTTTGAGGGTAAATGACCACCTAACTGGCCCACGGTTAATTTTACCTTCGGCGCTGAACAGCCTACTCAGAACAGAAAATTATCCTTTAGTAATAGAACGAAATGAAAGCTGAAATGTAACCGAAGATGATGATGGAATAAAGACAGAGTATTATCAAGTCTCCCATTTTGAAGATCTACAACTACATTGATGAGTTAACTTTGTATTGGCGCACCGTCCTCATCTGTATTATGTAGCCATATCACTGTTTTTTATCGTGTACGGTCCATTCTATGACCAATATGCACATGCAAGTAGAAAACCAGTTCACAGTTTCAATTGTCGCCAGAGGAAGATAAATCTCTAAAAAAGTAGGTACACCAAAATTAAGAACCATGGCAGATGAAAATGTGAACGTTTGAACTACTTGCTGATCAGTATATAATTACCTTTCTTCAGTAAGAAATAAAAATGGATATTTTGAACTGGATAATTTCTCTTTTGTGACGATAATTCCTGACCTACCAACCGACATTTTCACAACCTATGAAGTAATTACTAAATAATAATTTTAAACAATACGAACTTTACATTGTTTTTAGTATTATTTAAAATTCAAAGATAGCTACTGCTAGTGGGGTATTTTAATTGGTTTATTTTTCAGTAATAAACCATTGTATTCGCGCAAGAAATTTTTTCTTTCACTCCCCCGAAGAAATTTGATGGTTTTTTTTTACTTTTTAAGGCATGTAGAATCCGAATATCCGGTAAAACAAAAAATTCTGTCCGTCCGTTCGCCGTCAACACTTCCACAGATTTTTGAACGCTGAATCTAATGAGACCATCGCGGCGTCGATAACTCGAGTTATCGCAGTTTTCGTGTAGAATTTTCGAGAGTTTCAAAAATTTGGAGTTATAACTCAAGCACTTTTGGAGCTATAAAAACGCTGCAAATGATTGTACAGTGGTTTATTATTCCTTCGCTTCAATATTGATTTAGAAAGACTATCCATTCGTGATAGTAACTTACTATTCCGAACATTCATGACGTTCCCACCGAAAAACAGATTGGTAACCATCGGGGAAAATTCCGTAGCAACTATTGTAATCTTCTTTTCCTTCTCGTCGCATTTCTTGATGTCCGGGGGTTGTGAGGTGGAGAAAAACCAGGCGACTCATTCTCCAATTCTTTTTTAGCTGGCCGAGCACTTTCGCCCATTCGGGCATCCTCAGGGCGACGTGGAGCCATCGGGCAATCACAAGAGACATTGGTTGCGGAAAATTTTACACTAATTCGAAATGGGTAACAATGAAAGGAAAGATTGAGGATCATCAAAGCTTCAAAAAATATGCTAAATACCGAACAACTGATCTATGAAAAAAAAGAAATTATAACGAAGAAACTAGATGTAGAAAAATTACAATTACATATGATAGGTTTTTTCCGCCTCTAGCCACCAAATAATTAATAAAAACCGACAATTACAAATTTCTAAAAGCCTTAAAAATATTCAAGAGGATCCACGTTGTCCAATAAATTAAATTCGACCGAAACGCTGGGTCACCGGAGGGAAATAAATCGTTACGTGCGCCTTCATACGAAATACAGCAGTACCCGCAATACACAACTGCAGTTGCTGGCGTTGCCTATGCCGATGACTAAGGAGTCGAGCGGACGCCGGATAGGATTTTCCGATTGTACGGTATCGCTATCGATACTTCCTCAGGCTCAAATATAAATCGAGCATTTACTCGGTATTTTCAAGAGATATTGAGGAATTATTCTCTTCAAGAGTTTCGATATTATTATGGTGAAGTTTGAACAGAGTGGAAAAATTGCTATTGTGATAGGTTTTTCTACCTCTAGCCACCAAATAATTAATAAAAAACGAGAATTACACATTTCTAAAAGTCTTAAAGTTATTCAAGAGGATCCACGTTGTCCCAAAAATTCGACCGAAACGCTCGGTCAGCGGAGGGAAATAAATCGTTACGTGCGCCTTCTTATGAAATACAGCAGTACCCGCAATACATAGCTGCAGTTGCAGGCGTTGCCTATGCCGATGATTAAGGAGTCGAGCGGACGCCGGATAGGATTTTCCGATTGTACGGTATCGCGATCGATACTTCCTCAGGCTCAAATATAAATAGAGCATTTTACTCGGTATTTTCGAGGAATATTGCGGAATTATTCTTCTCAAGAGTTTCGATATTATTATGTTGAAGTTTGGACAGAGTAGGTAAATTGCTATTATGATAGGTTTTTGGTTCATTATTCAATAATAAACCATTGTAATCGCCCAAGAAAATAAATTTTCTAACCCCCCTCAAAATTTGATGTTGTACGTTTCAAGGCATGTAGAATCCGAATATCCAATAAAAAACGCTGCAATATTGATTTAAGAAGACTATCCATTTGTCATTTTAAATATTCCGAACATTTGTGAACGTTCCCACCGAAAAACAGATGGTAACTATTATAGGGGAAAGTTCCGTACCAACTAGGTATTGTAATTTTAATCATTTTTATTTTTTTTAATTTCCTAATTAAAAGCTGAACTTATTGCCTAACGAGACAGCTGGAGAGAGTGTTTGACGAGCATTCCAATGAGTATAGAACGATTTTTATAGCTCCAAGAACTCTCGAGTTATACCCTCATGTCAAATTTCTGAAAATCTCCCAAATTCGGCACAAAAGCGCGATAACTCGAGAACCAATAAAGCTATCGACCCGGCGATGGTCTCATTCGATTCAGCGTCCAAAAATCTATATACTTTGATACCAAGTACACATTTTTCTGTAAAACCTTGGAAAATACGAATTTTCTCCCCCTCAAAAATACCCTTAAAATTGAGCTAGCAAGTTGGTTCAAGAACTGAGCCGTCGTAGGACCGAGATTGATTTTTGGTGAAAATTTCAAATTTTTAGCTCTTACAGTTTGGCTGGAAAACTGCTAACGGCGTACGGACAGAATTTTTTTATTGGATATTCGGATTCTACATTCCTTGAAACGTAAAACATCACATTTTGAGGGGGGGTTAGACATTTTTTTTTTCTTGGGCGATTACAATGGTTTATTATTGAATAATAAACCAAAATCGTTCTATGCTCATTGGAATGGTCGTCAAAAACTCTCTTCAGCTGTACAACTAGGCGAATAATTTAGCTTTTAATTTGAAAATTAAGAAGGATAATATAATGCTTGACCATAATTGCTACGAAGTTTTTCCTAATAGTTGAAACCGATCTGTTTAGTTAGCTTGTACTAGTTATTATCACAAATGGATGGTCTTTTTAACTCATTATTGAAGCAACGGAACAATCAACGGCAGCATAATCATACGCAGAGGTTTTTTTTGTGGTAATTTCAATAACCTATTTGTAGTAGAGGGGGAGAAAAACCAGGCGACTTATTCTCCAGATCAACCAAGCGAAGAATAACCTATTTGAACATTCCGCTCATCATTACGACTGATTTTCAGTACACCAAGTACAGATGATCATATTCGTAAAAAAAAAAAACTCTAAAATAAATGAAAAGGCTGACGTTTTCACGAATATTCCCTCTCCACTGTGAACACACTCTTTTTTCTGACATAAATATCAACACAGCAATATAAAAATACAGTATAACCCTGAATACGTTAATTTCCTGTCAGGAAACGATTCGTTGTATTTCTTGCGGTAAATAAGGTTGAAAAAAATTGTTTCACGATAGAGTTGGTTTATCATATTATCAACATAATGAGGTGAAAAGTAACTATGAACAACCGTTAATTGGGTTTGACTACAACAAATTCTTACGTCAGTCACAATTGGCATAAGTGTGGTACATCCAATAAAATAAAATAAAACCAAAGATGTCTATGCAAAAACACAAAATCCTGAAAATTATATAGAACATTAAGTAATAAGTAACCAGTGCAATGAAACTAGGTTATATGTGATTTTTTCTTCTTCTTCTTTGGAACTGAACATGAATGTTCTGATTCTATGAGTTCACTCAATTCATGATTTGCAGGGGAATCACATGCAAATTCGCTATCACTGATTAATGACTCTTCGGCTAGATCATGTTTCATACGCTCCATAGAAGCGGATTTATTCAGCGATATTGATCCGTTGATAACACAAATTTCTGAATCAGTTTGCGACCATGGTAAAAATTCAGGATCTAAACGTAAAGGATCATTAGTAAATTCAAGGGAATCATGAACTTCTTCCCAATCGATCATCTGTTCATCTGGAATAACATTTTTATGAGCATTACCCAGCTCAGCAGTAGGATTGTTTTTTTCTTTCTCTCCTCTCAATGGTTGAGATTTGGATCTTGGGGTTTTTACTTTCAATTTCGCTTTTGTTTGGCTAGTTGCTTTGGCTTTTGCAGCAGGGGCCTTTATTTCTTCAGAATATTTGTTTTCAGCATTCGATTTCAGAGGAAATGGCTCCATCTTGGCTTCAGCCATCTTGGCAATCTCTGGAAGCGAGGCTTCCATAACTTTCTTCACTAGATAGTCCTTCAGTAGTTGCTCGTTACGTTCAGCTAACACCAATCCTGATGGTACCTTTTTTTTATTCCTATCTCCAGTATCATCATCCCTTGGCTCATTACTTTTGATTTGTCGCCTTTCTATAATTTTCTTTCGGATACCTAACGACTCCGAGCTCAAGTGCTCTTTGAATTTGTCCAATCTCGTTTTCAGCTTCTTGCAAATACTACAGGATGTTGAGATTTGTATATCCTCCAAGATTGCATACATTTCTTTGATGTATCTTGAGTGTTTCTTAACGGCGCTGTCGTTGGAGCAGAGGCTTTTAAACTCGCTCTTGGAGAAAAGTGGCTGGGAGTCACCAGATTTTGTGGATGAAGAAACAGAGTTGACTGCGCACTCGTCATCGTCTGAGCCAGCTGGTTGTGCCTGCACTGCCTTTGTAACTGTCTTTTTTGTAGAACATTCTAAGCAAAATTAGGTCATTTTAAATGTTGGTTGTTTTATCTGTTAGTTGAGGGGGTATAAATTAAGTAAAACTTCAGTTTAAAATGATGTAAAAATTAACATTACTAACCTACGCTCCGTCTGATGCGTGAAGATGGGGATTCAGAACTGTTCGACTGTCTCTCGCTATCAACGTCACTATCCGCTATGGTAACTGGTTTTTTCTTAGAGATTATAGCTGTCCGTAGCTGATCGTATACATCACCAATCACTTCTTTAGGGTAATAGGTTTTGAATCTTGAGACGACGAAGTTCTGAAATCAATGATATACCAATGAAGAATTCACTAGGTACAACGCAAACAGCAACAGCATTGTATTGCTCAAGTAGTATGGGAATTTACCTTGAATGATTTCCAACGAATGGGCGTAGGAGGGGGGCTGACGACAAGGAAATTCAGCAATTTGATACGCAGCTCTTTTGGCGTCAGTTGAGCTTGTTCGTTGGATACGATTTCCAATCCAGGACTGCTACTTCGATCGCTCAGAGTTCTGTGAATGATGGAAAAATGTTCATTATGGTGAATTCTTCGTTGTTGGGGTTGAGGGGGAGAAAACCACGGCGACTCGTTCTCCTGTTTTTATTGTTGGCCTGCCAAGCACTTTCGCCCATTCGGGCATCATCAGGGCTTCGTAGCACCATTACAAGGTATCCACAGCCCCTCAACCCCAACAACGAAGAACGAAAAAAGCGACAAATCCACAACAAATTATGGTGAATGTTTCATGCTCAGTGAAAAACATTTTAATCTGGTGCAGTGACATTCAACAACTAACTCAGCTGAAAGATATCTTCTCATAATTCTCATCTTGGGTTCCTAATTATGCAGCTAGGTACCGGCATTTTTTAACAGTTTTCATAAAACGAAATTCAAAGCGTGATTACAGTCTAAAAGAAAACTCACTCAATGGAAATAACATCGCTATCCATCGTGATCAATTAAGTTTAATTTAGAAACATTAACTTCAAAAAGCAGATCAATTCTACAAGACAAACAACACATTCGACAAGAATCTAATCTAAACACACGCTCTCATCATCTGTTTCTGAACGAAAGTTCGCACTGATGGCAACACTGCTTCGCCTTCAGTAAGCTTGAAGTTGCTACGAGATACGGAATAAATTTACCGTACTTTTAACAGTAATATCCAATTGACAGCTTTGATTTTTACTAGATATTTTTTAGAAGTGCTTCCACTATCAAACTGTTATTGAGGTTTTATTTTTTTGAATGCTTTAGTACTCAGAGTCTGAGTTCCACAAACTTGAGAAACTCCGGAGCAAATCTTCGCACTACCTGAAGCTACTTTTCACCGTGTATCTCTTATCTATTAACTTAATATCTCGAGCTCCATGGTATTGTTTTTTTCCCTTTTTAGCAATATGGCTTCCGAGACTCTGTTTTTATTGTTGACGCTCTGAATTTCGCCTAATTATTTAATTATAGTCTATTTCTGTAGGTATCGTTATGTAGGAAATGTTATAGCGAACTTGCAATGTTGTCTCGCTGTCCGGGTAAACGGCGTTATTTTGTTTTTTAATATTTCCATCGTTCGAGCGCTAAGTGTTTTGACAGCCATCCCCACCAACGTTTGACAGGACCAACTGTCGGCAAAGAGTGACTTTTGGCGATGAATTCCTCGATCAGTTTTGTTGAAAACCTATCGTGACGCGAGGAATCGACGAAAATAACGCGGAAATGGATGTGGGGTTCGGCCGGTCGAGTGTTCTTGAGACCCAAGTTCGGGGTCAATGGTACAGGGTGTTCGTTACTCTCGAAGAGGAGTACCTTAGCATCAGTTTGGACGATTCTTACGAAAATTCCACGGCTCTAAATGGCACTTTGAACAATAATAATACCCTCGAGTCTGCGGGCACGTTGGAAAATATTGAAGTTCCTGATTCCGTAGCCAATACGAAAAGGTGAGCAATTAAAATCGTAAACTGTTAAGACGTTTAGCTTAATGTGTTTTAAATATTGGACAGAGTACCGTTTTTTTTTTCTTTTCTTCAAATATTCTTTGAAGCTAGTTCGTTTGGTGAGTTTCTTGATAAGAGACATAAGATGATTTAACAAAGTAACCAAAACCCATACGTTTCAAGCGGGGTTCACGGGATTGCATCAACGCGTTTGAGTGGCTGCGTTTTGCATTCTGATTGGCTGGGTGATAGCATTCCCACGTCGTGTAGTCAATAAAAATGCAGAGCGCATTTTTATTTATTAAAAAAATTTTTTTTTTATGTTTTTATTTTTTTTTTAACTTTAGCAGGCTTCACAACCCTACGTACCCCTTCATACGTTTTCTTATTGAGATAGACTCTAATACTGTCAGAGATAATATATCACTGAGTCATTTCAATTTGCATTTTATTATTTTCTAAAAAATACAATTTACAATACTCATTTCGTGGAATTTTAGCGTTATTGTTGGCAGATCTAGAGGAATTCTATTGCAGCTAAGATGTGTAGTTTGCGATAAGATTCGCGCGGTTTTAAATTAAGGCTACGCTCGCGGCTTCAAGGCTGCCTTATTCAAACGTTACCTTATCCGTACGTTTTCACCTCGTAGATAATGTTTGTGACCAGTGTAATAAGAATGCCTGCATCGTTCATTTAATATATCGACAATATCATTATTTACTCACGAGCTTCAGCTCCAAAAATCGCTTCAAGTTTTGAATCTACTTGATTAATCGAGCGAAAAATCCCTTTGGGTTATCAGTTATTTTTCAGAGTCTGATACAGGTCTGCTCTTTGAACTTGAAAAATACGTTTGCAAATAAGGGTTTTTCTACAAAATCTGATTTTATCTCGACATTTACGGCAGTTTATCTGCAAAGTGACGTACTGTTAAATAGATATATTTGATGATGACCTTCTGTGTTGAAGCGAGGTTTCTTATGAAACTGACCAATGTGTACTCATGAGCTTTCCAAAAGTTTTTTCCCATAGTTCGATTCTCTGATGAATAAAACGGATATTGTATGTGTTTTTGGATCAAAATTGGATGGCCGATTTTTTTTTTTTTGACAATTCTAATGGCATTATTTTCTGCTAAAATTCTCCAAAAATACAACATAAATTATCAGATCATCTGGAGAGTATAAACAGCAATTATCTGTTCTACATGGGACACCTCATTTCCACCTTACTTCTATTGTATCTTGAGCTGTTTAGCATATTATTTTTTTCGCATTAATGAGATCGCCTTTCTTTCTTTTAAGACTCCTCTCTCATGGCTTTCATTATTTGAACTTTGTAGGCTAGTACGAGTCATCAAGTCTGACAACAATGGGTTGGGTATTTCAATCAAAGGTGGCAAAGAGAACAAAATGCCCATTCTCATATCGAAAATATTCAAAGGCATGGCTGCTGACCAAACAGAGCAACTCTACGTTGGTGATGCCATCTTATCTGTGAATGGTGAAGATTTGCGAGAAGCGACTCACGACGAAGCTGTCAAAGCTTTGAAACGGGCTGGAAAAGTTGTTCAATTAGAAGGTTAGTAACTATTAGTTCTTGAAATTCATATTAAATCCTGTTTTCCTTAAAATTTTCATTAATATCTTAAAAAAAGTCCTACAGGCTGTCTTTGTTTAAACTAGCAAATGTAATGATGAGTAATATCTCTGGCCGTACAAGTATCACATTTTTTTTCCAGTGAAATACCTACGTGAAGTTACACCTTACTTCAGAAAAGCAAGCCTCATTTCTGAAGTTGGTTGGGAACTTCAACGAGGATTCCTTTCCTCTGCCCAGCCTCCTCCAAAATCGCCACATCGCCCACACACACGTCATCTACCTCTGCAACTTTGTTTTCTTACTCGAAATTACACCTTTCATGACGTTGGTGTGTATTTTTTTGGTATTCGAAATGGCTGTTATGTGATCATAATTTTTCCTCGCATAATCTCCATTTTCTTACCATATCTAGAAAACCGCAGCTTCGAACTTCACTCGCCCGATTGCGTTCATAGCTGTATACTGAGAGCGGCCGATGCGGCAGAATGTTCAGCCTGGTACAACAGTATACATAGTGTTCTTGTGGCTTTGACGCAGGCTGCACTTCGTCATGCGAACTCCCTTCTCACATCCCTGACGGGAGAAATACATCATATCGGGTGGTTATCTCGGATTCCCAGTCTTCAGGTTAGAATGTTGTTTTTTTAAATTTTTTTTTGTTCTGTGTGGGTTTATGGATTGATGTTGATAATTTGACCAGTTTTGAACCAGAAAATGGTACCAAACTTACAAGCAAGAGTGATTTTGACTATGAATATTAAGAAGTTTTGTTTATTATAGTTACTCGGTGTTATATTTTCCAACTTCATCGTATTTTTCAGAATGGCAGCTGTGATAGTTCTGAAGAACCGTCAGAAAAATGGGTTGCTATTTTTGGTGTGATCACAGATCGAGAGTTGAGGCTGTATGAAGGAGCTCCCTGGTCGGCAGAGGCATGGGCATCGCCCTGTCTCACTTGTCCACTAGTCTCCACTAGGTAGCATATCACCTATTCCTACTTTACAAGTCCCAATATGTTCTACAGACTCTGTTCTGTGTTTTAAGGTTTTTATTGTACTTGTTTGGGCATACCAAGCTGTAAAATGACGTCTTTCACCAGTTTGTTCTTACTATTATAGATTGGTCGGATGCAGCCGGCAAGAGAGCGAGGCAATCACTTTCTCTGTAAGATGCGGGACACATGATGGCGTCCAGACGCATGTCCTTCGAGTGCAGACTCACCGCGATCAGGCTGCGTGGGCTCACGCTATTGTAACAGGCTGCCACAATGCTGTTCTCAATCAGATGGAAATATCTTTTAGTGCGTTTTAAAAATAGTCTGTCTCCAATCATGGGCTAGCTTTTTCTGACTAGTTTCTTTTATTCATGTTGAAATTACTTTTCCTCAAGTTGATGTGTTGTGGTTTGATTAATCTTTTCAGGATGTGTATACAAGGGTGAAGCAAGCCAATTGATTCTCCATTATGAAAATGGTTTCCGTCTAATACAATCCCGTGTAACCGTTTGGCAGTTCCCATTCCATCGGTTGAGGTCTTCCGCTGATGATGGCCAACGTTTAGTTTGGCTTGACTTTGGGCCAGATCAGCAAGATATTGTGAGTAATGCTTATTTATTTTTTGTTTTGTGTGTTTTGTATTCTTGTTTTATAATAATAATTATCGTACTCTCAGACTTGTCTAATGAAAGATTTTGTGAAGATGAAAATGGGTAATAACCGAAGAAGATATACTTCGTATTTTCATGTGACACTGCTTGTTCTTGTATAGCTAGTGTATGTAGTAAATTTTTGGAATAGCTACTTTCTTTCTTTTGATTAAAAGTACCATACCTTTTATGCTAATACTTGATAATGGGATCCTATATTTTTACAGGAGCTGGATCTCGAGTGCTGCCCAAAACCGCTCGTGTTCATTTTACACAACTTCCTGTCAGCCAAAGTCCATCGATTGGGCCTGTTCGCTTAAACGAATCTACTTCATTTGTTCCCTTTATACCATCCTAGTATCCATTCTGTTGTCACTGTTTCAAAAGGTAGAGGACTTGAGGAAAAATTCAATTTGCGTTTGGCTGTGTGTCCTTTATTGATCCTAGTTTTTACTTCCATTTGGTTTATTTTTTACTCGTCTGGTTATTTTCTGTACGTGCTGTTCTTCAACTTTGCAAAGTTTTAATGAACCAAAATGGAAAAAGTAGTTTGTGTAAATTAAAAGATAGATTGGCGGCCAAAAATTGAAGTTCGGCAGCCTTTAGTTTCCCAAAAGCTAGGAACAATAAAGCAAATTAATTTATTCCTCTTCTCTTCCCCTCTAATGTTAATTTAATTTTTTAACCTAATGCCACCATTTTCTTCCTCGGATACTCCCTTGAAGGTTAGTTTTTCTGTTCTTCCATTCGTTCATGAATATAACCTATTCGTTCCTGTACATGCTACCTCTTGCTTTGTTACTCCTTCCTCATTTCCCTATCTCTGTGCCGGCCTATTGAGTTTTATGCTATTGTTGATTTATATTGTATGACTTGTCTTCTGAATCGTTTTATAGGGCAAAATCACATAAAACATCACAATTTTGTGATTCTTAACTGAACTGACTATTTTCCTTATGGTTGGCAATTTTTCTATGACTTTGCCCAGCTACATTGTTCATCCTTGCATGTACCTTTTAAAATTCGCATTTCGATTGTTATTCTATTGTGACTGATTTGTCACTTGCAAAAACTGCGTTCGTGGTGGGAAAGTGTGAACACATTGTGTTCATTTTCAAATCGAAGCGAATATCCTGTTTTATTTTCGTTTATCTAGTCCCAGAATTTCTCTATAATGCTGGTTAATTCAAATAGTTCAGTGTCAACCATCACGAACTAGGTTTACCTTCCACTTTCAGAAACTTCTCGCGCGTTTCACAAATGGCGTTTGAAATACTCAAATCTTAATGTCGTCCTTCCGCTAAATTTATCTCGTTTTCCTCAAACACCAATATAACATGTTCGTACGGTGGCTGCCGTAAAATGTTTTTGTGTGTATCACAAAATCTTGGATTGTTTATTTTTCTTTCAATGATTTCACTGTTTCAAAAAAGCCTAACATTTTTTAAGGTAGACTATACTAGTACCAAATCGTTTCTAATTGCTCATATGTGAACTCTGAAAAATTTCCAATCTAATATTTCGACTACCTTGCGAAGTTCGATAGTTTCTCTTTGGATTAAGAGTTTAATATCTTCTGCGTAAAACGTTTAGGTAAAGGAAAAGAACGCTCTTGATGCACAATTTAGATGCTTTAGTCGTTTGCATTTAAAAATAACAATTTCAGAGTTAATTAGCTTGATAGTTGTAATGACAAATGTGTAAAATGACTAACAAGGAGTATATTTGTATTTTGATACTAACTTTTTCCGGGGGGAAATACTTGTATAGTTATTTCATGTTGCAAAGCGCGATTCTTCTTTTCCAAGATAATGTTTTACTTTTGAGTTTTTCATCGGATCAAATCGGGGGATGAATGACTTGACGCTTGATAAGACATGAGATTTTTCTCCCTTAGATTGCAAGTTATTTCTGTTAGAGGCACATTGGGCGTCGGGCATGGCTTTACCTTGAATAATCTTTTTTACGAATCCGTTTTGTTGAATTGAACAATTTATAATTACCTATACCAAAAATTTAATGGCAAAAAATTAGGTTTCCAATTATAGTCCTCTTTTTTTCAGCTCATCGGGCTCTATTATTCTAATGAATCACTTTTTTTCAGTTATATTTCGATCCTTACGATAACTTTTATTTTCGTGAAAGGTACTTTTTCCTTCTAAGGAATTTTCGTTGGTTTTTAATGTATTTTTTCCGTGCAGCTTGATTTTATAGCTCCTTTTTTGTTTTCCATTATTCTAAAAATAATTTAGGCCTACAATTAGGTGATTGTGCTTCATTATTCATGTTACTAGTGTATACTATAGCTATGTAGGTTTCAACCATATCAGATATTGTGAAAGATAGGACTGTGATCCCGCTCGTCTGCTAGAACCGTTCGTTTGTTGTTTGCATGGATGACTGGGTCGAATGTGTTGGTGAGAAAAGCTCAATTTAGTTCAAATAATATGTTATAGGAATGGGATTATCACCTGAGAGGAAGGGAATATGCATAGAAATATTTATATTAAAATATGATCTCTTCGTCGTTATATAGTTGTAATAATATAAGCTACTTGAATGACTTATTGGGGGAAATGCTCATTTCATTTAGATGCTTTCCTAAGCGTCGCTGCCATGCCCGGCCGTCCAGTACCTGCGTCTTCTTCAATTTGAAGCTGAGTTCAAATTCTGAGTCGAGCTTAACTCCGTGTTTTTGCTTTACCCGTTTGCTCGTATCTCAAAAATAGATCATGGATTCAGTTCCATGATAACCGCTGAGTTTACGAGCTCAACCAGGTCAGACATTCTACTTTTTGCTGTGTCCAAACTCTTGCTCATTGCAGAATAGCGTTATAAATCTTGATGGCATTGTGTTGGTGTTCAATGACGTCCGCCAAATTCATCGACGTTCAATGAATCATTGCCGATGTAATGTTAAAAATGATGTTCGCCATTTTGCAGGTCGCAGGTCTCATTTTCCCATTCAGTGTATAAAAATGGAAGGTTATTATTTTTTCTGGTGCTCAGTTTTGATGTTTAACCAACAAAAAAAAGACACGAATTTTTCTGTAATTACTGACGTAATTACATGAAAATCCAATTTTAATTCATTTTTTAACTCAAATACTACATTAATTGTGCTGTAGACTGAATCTCTTATGTCTTACGTTGATAATGCAATCACCTTTTGAAATCGTAAATTCGATAATTGCTAGGGGTAGAGTGGAACAATCGAATAAAAGCAATATATTACAATGTCGTATATCGAACGAGAATTCGGGAAGCGAATGTATTTCTAAATTATTTTTTAGCCTAATCAATGCCAGAGATTATTTCTTCGAAGAGCATTCCTCAACTTTTTACATTCCCACTTCATATTTCCTGCCCCTTATTTAGACTGTGCTACCATTCCATGCGGCTTCGTGGACAAATAGGTACTTGTATTCGTAATTCCTGGTGTGCGCTATAACAAATCTAGTATTAAGATTTCTAAGTCAATTGAAGAAGGAGGAAGTTTTTTTGGGGGAAAAATGAAAGGAAAGAATATTAATCGCAATTTCTCTCATGGTATAGTTTAAACGACGTTTTTAATATTGAATTTAATATGAATCGTTGAGAATCGTTGTCGAAGGTCGCTCGTCAATTGGTAATGAACGATAGTGAATTGTTTGCAATTATCGTGATTAGTCATCTGTTGAAGTGGTAGTCTTCCGAAATTGCGTGGTTTATGCTCCGTAGAAAGGTCGAAAAGAAGTCAGTTGAGTTCTGGCGATTTTGTTAACAAATTACGTTTCAAATTGTTCCATGAACTGAAAAATCAGGTTTCGTACCTTAAGAAGACGGCGCTTCTATTGGCCCGACAGTTTTGGGAGACTTGTTCGCAGATGAATAAACGCAATTTTGCCAGTATTTGTAACGATATTTGAACAATCGGCGTTCTTGTCTAAATTGGAAATACTATCAACATTGTTAATATTAGAATGTGTCTTCGATATAGGCACTTGTAAAACGCTGGTTCGTGGATGACGGTCATGCCTATACAATTATGGTATTCAAAATTTTTTTGCAACATTTTTCTCAGAACAAGATGCCCTTGTTTTCCAATGAAGTATTCCTTCCGAGCGTGGTTACTTTCATATTAATTTTTCAGGAGACCGTATTAGTGAGAAGAAATTTTTTTTTTCGTGTTTTATTGAACCAGTGGAATACACGTAGTATTGTAGTCGATGAAATGATTTGAGAGATTTACGTTCAAGTGGGCGGTTCAGTCAAACTGGTTTTTATTAATACTACCTACCTTCTTTTCAACTGCATTTCTATTACTCAAAATTGGTGCTCTATTCATAGCAGATTGCAGCAAACGAAATGGAGAAGCTTTTTTTGTGTAAATTTATTTTATTGATGGGATTAGTCTTTTATTCTCGTTTGGTTTTCAATGTCGAACTGTTAACGAACTTCAAATTATGCGTTCTTCTTATCTGTCAATGATGCTTTCATAAATTGCGGTCGTTCGATTGCTACTTGTTTTCAGATAGTTGAAACTATTATTATTTTATTTGTCGACCAATTTATAAGTGACGATGACTCTGATGAAAAACTTCTTGGAACGCTTAAAATAGAGATAATATTTTTATTTTCCATGGCCTTATCTTGGCCGTTTATTCTAGCAAAACGTTGCGCACTTTGTTTCAGATACGGCAGCAGATCTTTATTAATTTAACAGCTTAAGTATTAATTGAACGTTACGTTTCATCACATATTTCTTTCCGAACTTGTTCCGATAATCTTGTTGCTAATTTTTCGATATAATACCAGCTCGGTTCTACTGACTAGAATGAAAGACGTACTAAATAGTAAATTAACGAAGCTGACCAATTTTTTTTCCGTGTTTAGTGCATTAACGGTTGAGTTTATTCTGGGAAAAATCGCGAAGAACTGTACAAACGTCTCTTTTGTAAAGTGTAAGTAATTTATTGAAACGTTTTACACTGCAAGGCCTAAATAGAACGGCCCTGTATCACGTTGTGATTTTTCTACTTGGAAGTACTTCCCTGTGTTCAATCGTTGACAAATATTGTTCGTGCTGAACTTCATCCTTGCGGTTCTTTAGGTTTTTCTTATTTTAAATAAATTTTCTGAACTCCTTTTCCATACAGTAGCTAGTGAAACTGACGGCCTCTCACTCTCAAGTGGACTAATAGATTTCGTGATTTTTCAAAATTGTATTCCGTTTTGGTACATGAGTACATTGTTCCTTATAGAAAAAAAATGTTGATTGACTTACAGCAGTCGTTTATTTGTTATAGCAATACAGTTTTGATTAATATTGCGTACTTACTTTTTTGAACCTATCTTCTCATCCATACCGATGCATTTCTGTAGCAATTTTCATTGCTGGGTCAGGTAAACCGAAAGAAAAGTTTCTTAGTTTTCAAAATCCTGTTTTATTTTTATACATCTACAATGTAAAAATTGGTAATTTTTTCCTTCATCGTTACACATTAATTTAGGGTTTTCGTCTGTTTCTCCGAGTACGGTTTAATATTTAAATAGCACATTTATTATACACCACTAGGACACATGTATCAATACAAGTAAGATTATTTATTTAATTTTATTGCTCTTACATAGAGTTAACAGATTTCCGAACAACGCAAAAAACTTTTCTCGGTTTTACAGTTGGATTTGTTGGTTAGCTTCACTCAGAGAACGCGCTATTTTTTATTCTTATCTAACCGAACAAAGTACCTTATGTCAAAATTCAGAGGAGATGCTAAAAAGACTGATATGTCGTGTTGAGGGCGCCACAGTGTTAGGCCAGAGGATCAATTCAGTTTTGCATGTCGATGTCCCATTTTTTGAGTCAAACCATTCGAGAGGAAATTATGTTGAACTGATTGAACTACAATTTATTTGTATTTATAAAATTGAGGGAGTAATTGTCGAAGAAGCAGTCTCCATTTAGATGATGGGCGCCACTTTTAACCGACGAACGTTTTAATTATTACAGGATGCTGTATTATTTTTTCATACGTTTCGTATTCCATTATTGGCGATTATTGAATGATTTATTTTACAGATGAGCGGAGACTAGTTAAGAAATTCATTGAATAAATAGTATTGATGGGTTCTATTGCTCACGTTACAGTCGTTAATCGGAACTGCCTCAGTTTCTGGCTGTAATTAAACTGATTGGATAAAATTCGCTTCATGTGCAACAATATAAATAAATTAAAGGATAAAAAATTTGATCAAATCGTTGACTGAATATTTCTCGTTTGGACACTTGAATTTTTCTGAGTGATGCAAAAAATGAATTATTTGTTTGGATAATTAGTTTGGGTTAGGATTGTGAGGGGGCAAACGTGTTGCAATGAATAATTTCCAATGACTATCACACATTTCGTAGTAAATACGTACATCCTAAGTTATAAATTCTTGTAAGGTTTTTTCTTTCTGTAGTTCGAATTCGAGTAGAATGGATGTGACATTTCCAAAATGCATTATTAACCTTTGTGCTTCGATTAAGTACTTAAATAGAATACATTCTTTCAAATACTGTTTCGTTTTTGGCCGAGGTTAACACGAAGATTGTACGAAAATGGTGCTGACAACTGAGTACCGACAAATTACAACTTGTAGGGGGAAAATTAAGCGATTCATCACTGCGACCAGGTCCGAAATAACGTCGTTGATAATTATGATGATAATTTTTTACGGATTCGATTTTCTCAGTTGACAGCCTCAAAATTTACAAACGAAATTATTTCACGAGGATAAGAAGAGAGATAGCAGAACTACACAAAGTTGATTAGGCCTACGCATAGGTATAATATTCATGTAACGACAAAATGCGAATCGAACAGCAAACAAGTTAGAGAGAAGAAAGAAATCCGAGTCAAAACTTAAATAAATATATTTTTACACGTTTAAAAACAAATATAATATTCTATTATATATATAAATATGTATAAAGAAAGCGTAATGAAAATTTCCCTTCCCTGAAGTTGAGAAGAAATTAAATATATAACACCTATTTACAAAATTATGATACATCAATAGAAAAGGATCGCCGTATATTAAGAAGAAAATTTTGACTTGATATGAAATCAACGCGTTATTAATATTTCACATGGATTGCGGATTACTTTGGTGGTTTCGTTTAACAATAATGTTTCCATTGGTATTGCTGGACGAAATGTATAGGTTTTCTTGTAGTGTTTGCTTTCAGGGGCGTTTTTCATGAAACTTGGCTACCTCAGATGAAAATGAAAGCTGTTTATTACTGTACGAAACTGCGGTAATTTCTGATGCATCTGAATTTCTGATGATATCAATACGGCAATAAATAAAATATCGCAGAATCGAGTAAAATTTTTCTCTGAAAGCAACCTGGAATATCATTTCTTTTTATGATAATGATAGTTCCTTCTTTCGGCCGCCTTGAATATATATAATGACGTCATATCATTACGACCTATCTTACTTGAATTTTGACCTTCTTCAATTTTTTGGTCCAACTTTTGATATTGAAGTACCTGCATCATGACCCGATCTAATTAGAAATCTGGGCAGCGTCGGCTTACAGGAATTCGAGTGAACATGTTCTGAAGGAATGTACCCTCATTGCAACCGTATTATAGGCCTGACAATGTGGAAGAGCGTTATTCTGAGGATATTTTATTCAGAAGATACTTCATTCTTCGATAGGCGATCGCCAAGTTTCATCTGAACGCCTGTTGTCTGATGAACGAATTCATGTGAAGAGATCAAGCTTTACCTGGTATAATTAGGATTGTTCTTAGGGTACATAAATGCAAGCTTTTCCTGCAGGTATTCCACTCACGAAACTATCTACATGCTTCTCCACTGCGCAGGCGAATTCCCTGCGATGTCCAATCAACAACTGATTCACTTCAAAAAAGTTTGATCATCGGTGGAATAATATAATTTTTTATTTTGCCGAATCAACACAAAAAACCCACAGTCAAATCGAGACATAATTATGAGAATGATTAATTTCTTATTCGACTGTGAGGGACAAGCTACTGGTTCTTGTTGACATCAAAGTATAGCATTTGGACTGACGTGAAAATACTCAGTACATTCGACAAATACGACACTAGTTGTACGACGGTATAGTAGGAAAGATAGCGAAGATGTACAACACAAAAACTGATATCCCACAAAATAATTCTACAAATTCGTAGACACGTAGTTATGTTTAAAGGGAAGAGGAGACAAAGTTCAGCAGAAACTATTTACAAAAGCATCAACGCTAAAATGCTCGATGAAGCACAATTAATCAGCCTATATTTTTTATTTTTCCTGAAACACTTAGTTTGCGTCCCTTTCGTACGAAAAGCAGGGATTGAATATTTTGCTGGATATCCAAAACAGCAGACCCGTATTGCGACCAACGACCAAAATGTGACATGACATCGTCGTACCAAGTCTTTCAAGCCAAGAAGCGACCTTTTAAATGCTTGGAAAACTGCAAACCAAAAAAATTACTGTTTGACTCCAACAACTATTCTTCATCGTATGCCACTCGTATAATTCAAAGCTATGTGCAGAGATTATTTTTTGGACAACACTCGCCACAATATACTTCATTCATGCTGCTAGTGTTTTCAAATTTTAATTATTTATTTGAGTATAATTTCCAAGATTGGACCTATTGAGTTAGTCAATTGAAATTTGGCGAATTTTATAAATCCTTCTGTAACACAAGATAAACAAGGTTTGACTCATTTTCCTGTTCAAATACTATCGGTTCATTAAATTGATCGCAAATCGTTCCAGCTGTTTTGGAGAGTGTGTCACGTTTTACTTGCACTGTTTGGAACGCCGTTGGAATCTGCGCATTCTGTTCAGCCACTCGTCCTTCCATTCAATAACAATGGAACGCTGCGTAATGGTCAAACCAGGCTTGTCACCGTCTTTCTCCTTCCCAAGAATCAAGTATCGCCTGAAATAATAAGAACGCAGTTGATGATGTTCGATGTCAGCATGTGAAACAGCATTTTTGGCAACATTTTCAATTAAATTCAAGGATGCATTGGTGGACCTACAGGCTCAGATCGTTGAACAGTCATACATTAGTTTCACCGCTGTTGATTAGTACAGCAGAGGAGCAGGATATTAGGCAACCGCATTTTATGTTCAAATTTGGCTCGATTTATTGAGCTTAACGTCAACTAAACAAATCACTAAATCGAACAGGTTAGCTCTGAAAATACTGGTTTACTGCTCGTCGAATCAGCCAAAAATATTAACAGCTTTCCGAATTTACTCGTGCTCTGTTCTTCATCAAGGATTCCATCCGAAACTTGAGAACCTTCTGTCGTCAATTGGAAATTTTCGTATTAGGCAAATTACAGCCTCTGCTCAAGCGTATTATTCTCTCTGTGTAACCCCTAATTGGAATTCAGACCTCAATCTAATTAAATTCCACACACGAATCTTCAAGCATGCTTCATTACGAGCTGCTATCGTGCAAATCATTGTGACGCCAGTAACCTACTTGTTGCTTTTGATCTTCGGACATTTGCAAGCGAGGTCTGTATTGTGGACCCAGAGTGACAGTCCACCTCTTCGAAGGCCACTGTCGCGCCCTCTCTTGTAAACGCTCTGCACGGCAGTGTTGAATTTGGCCCAGTCTTCAATCGTTTCCTTTTCAAGGACCACCGCAAGGATTGCTGTGAAATAGAAAGAAACGAATAATTGTTTTGATAAATTATAAGTTCTTCTGACTGATCATAAATCTACGTTTTCACCAGTCGAATATGTAAATCGACAAAGAACTCATTATTCCACACAATTTTGCGTAAAATCCGAATCTTCAAAAAAAGAAAAAAAAGAAGAATAAGGAGGGTTCTTATTTGAAATAAAAAAATTAGTGTCGTTGCGCATTTTGGCACGCATGTGTGGTTATATTCGAGATCCTCGCAAAAAAATATGAAGAAAAACTAAACAATTTTTTGCCCCCCCAAATTGACAATTTTAGATTTTTGAGGACACCCTGTATAAGTGTGAGAAATGATAACTTTTATGACTGAAGGAAATTATACTTATTCTATAGTAAAGCTTCTTGCTCACGAATGCGCCACTTGAAAACTCATCTTAACATTTCAAAAATGGAATAACTAAAGTGCGAAATTAAAATGCCTGTAATGCTTCAACATAGAAACGATAGAATAATAAAACGGAAATATACCATAATCTCGTTTGCAGTATTTGTTCATATTTAGTCGCCGAGTCCCTGCTCTGCACTTTCCACATTGAGCTGAAACAAGAAAATATTCGAACATTTATTTTTATTGATACAAAAAATTAGGTACTCAAAGTTATACGATACTCTCTGACTATAATGTTGACTATATATGTTTTGCTCACTTCATCTTCAAACCAACGAAGCCAATTTCCTTATGCTATTTGCAGTTTATTGCGCATTACGGAAACCGTGTTTTTTTTTTCTTTTTTTTCCGTGACGGGACTATAACTCACAATTGAATTACAGTCAGTCTGCTCTGTATTCCGTAAAAACATGAGCAAGCATCTGGTTTCGAACACCGTCAATTGGCACAAGAAAGTGAAATTTAAGCTTTGAACCGGCCACTGGGAATAAGTACGTGAAGATTGAGGGCCGCCAGTTTTGCACATAGTGCGCCAAACGTAGACTTCGCTCGGTTTCTCTCGGTCGTCGGCAATGACCCCCGACCTGAAGCAATAAGTCAGCCGACCCAATGCAGCTGGCGGAGTAGAAACGAGACGTCCGGCGCCACCTTTTTCGAGGTTTTTTATTTTTTTATTTTATTTCGTCAATTTCCACCATTCATCACTTTTGCAAGAGAAATCGCTTGGTTCTACAGTCGACGTTTTTATTTATCCATACATCAACATAACATAGATGATTGAGGAAAGTTGAAAATAAATTAGTATCCGCAGAAAATAGTCGTAAACTCGAGCGTTTCATTTCCAGTGTCAACTTCACTATCTTATTTTATTACGAATAGTTTATGAAGATTCTCAGGGACCGGCATTGGCATTTTAATAAGGCTGAGGTATGCTTGCTCACTGGTATGTTATTAAGTCAACCCTTATCTTCTCACTGGCTAATTATTATAATCAAATCTATCTAACAGCATCGTACTGGGAATGATCATCTGAGAATAAGGTAGTTTTACAACTCGAAATTTCTCTCAGGCTCCAGCTCTATCCAGCAATTCCATCTTATTTTTAGCATACCTTACAAGAAACGTTGCTTTATGTTATTCAGTCAATTCATTCTATTGATGAGAGGTGAGTGAACTTCCTCAAACCGCACAGGACTGGAATCCCTAGATTTAAGCATATTCCCTTTTTGTGATGAGAAATTTAATTTTGACGTTTACGTTTTGGAACAAAGCCTTTTCATACAATTATTCTGCTAGTTACGAAATCTCATTGACCAGCCTCCCTGAGTTTGAATTCAAGAATTAAATTCAATACTTTAAATTAATTCATTCAAGAGCTCTGTCATACAGACCACCAAGCTCCATACTGACAATCAAAAATGAAAAATTACCTCTAATTTTCTATATTTATTAAGTGAAAACGAGAAGATTTAGGTCACTACTATTCTCTGTACGCAAGCAATTTCTCGCCCAAGTTTCAAAAGCAATAAAAAAATTAATAAATAAATAAAATAAAATAATGAAACAAAATAAACACTCTTGGGCGGCGATTACAATGATTTATTATTAAAGAAGCCATAATTATTCAAAGCGAATAGACAATAATTCGACTCGATATTCGACTGATTCACACGCGTATACAACGCATAATGAAATATTATGATGATTTCGGTTCATGCTTGATGAGCAGGAAGAAATTTATTCTTGAATTCGTAAGAAAAATCTTTCGAGCCGAAAAGAAGACGTTGGAAACGAAGCGGTGCCTGTTCAGACAGCCAAGATGGGAAAGAGGACGCGTGCCAGCAACGGTTAGCCGCCTCACTAGTTCCAAGATAATTAATTATATTTCGCCTCTTCAAAGCAAACGGCTGTTTCGTTTTTTCTCTCTCTCACTCTGTTATGGGTTTCGTTTGAAACAAACGTCTTGGTGGACGTGGCCGACATGGCCTGTTGTTCAGTTGAGATGTTTTTCTTAATGCTCCTCACGAGGATGCCGCCATTCGATGGCTTTTGTGCTCACCCGAACCTTTTGTGAAATGATATCGACGACAGTTCGAAAGACAAAAGGGCGCCTATTATTTTCGTTTCCACGAACGACCGATGATTAATTACACGCTCGCGCATACTAATATGTAAATCGAGACATTTATAGCTTGTGAGGTGCCAAAAATAAGTTTTTAGCTGGACAAATACGTATTCTATTTTAGTAGAGGGGTTGTGAGGAGGAAAAAAACCAGGCGATATATTCTTCAGATTTTTAATGGCTGGCCGAGCACTTTCGCCCATTGGGCATCCTAAGGGCGACGTGGAACCATGGCTGTGGACCTCATGGTTCCACGTCACCCTGAAGATGCCCGAATGGGCGAAAGTGCTCGGCCAGCCATTAAAAATCTGGAGAATATATTGCCTGGTTTTTCTCCCCCTCACAACCCCTCTACTACAATAAATGCGACGACAACCAAACGAAGTATTCTATTTTGTATACCCTGTATTCTATTTCGAACGAAAGCTATTCAATAAAAATTCGATTTTTAATATATTGATTTTCTGTAAATTAGTTTAATGCGTGAGCAACCCAGAGTACAACAATTATTGTAAATCTCGTTGAAGTGAAAATGGACGAAAGCGCTTGGGAAATAAAATAAATCTGAATGGAATTGGTCGCTGGTCTCCCTAGCTCTACTGGTAAAACCTACTACTGCGCATTGCCATTACGTGGTAATAAAGCGTTATCAAAATAACAGCATAATTAATCTCTTTGTCGTAATTTAAGTAAAAAAGTATTATAGTCGCCGCAAATGCTTAGTTCTGCATCGTTATCGGTATAGAAGCTTTTATGTCCTAAGAATCAAGCCGGGTATTTATAATGATCGTTAACCAGATAACGGCTTGAGATTCCTTACACACAAGAGGACCCTTCATCGCCTTCACACCTTACGCCTCAAACCAACTATCGCTATCTCGCATGTTCATCTCAGGTCGTTTACAAGGTGTTAAGATTCTTATACAAGTATGTAATTTTTCTCACTTCGATGATTATAATAACGCTTTTAACTACCTTTTTACACGGACGGTTGATCGTAGGTAACACATTCAATCTCTCGTAATTAAAAATACCAACCGCCGATTATACCCAAGGGATGGTGGGAAACTAGTCTCGTTTTATAGAATTTCGTGCTCATCGGAATGAAACACGATTTTCATCAGTTTTTTCTCATTATGCTGTATGAATCGTAAAAGTTGGTTAATCGATGTTTTAGATTAAATAAATCGAAACCTCCGCAATGATACAATTCATTCAAAAAATGCTGTATTTTCCTGAATTTGTTTATTTTTCGAGTGTTTCGACTTACTAACTCCCAGAGCGTTCTACGTTCGAGTCTCCACGAGGGTTTCAACTTCTAAATTTGTGAGTTTCGTTGCAGAAAATCATTCGAGGATAATTTTATTGATCTGATTAGAGACTTATATTTATCAGAGTAACCAAACCACTTTCACGTTCGAAAACTAGCGGTGTGCACAGATCTCAGTTTTGTGATATGGATCATTTGTACAGAAAGAAGAACCAAAAAGAAAAAAAAACGCGAATAAAATGATCAAACATGCGAATCGCGAGGAAGTACGGCGTGTGACACTAAATATAAAAATCAAACGTCATTCACTCGTCGTAACAAACTTGTCAAGTTCTTAAGCGTTCGAATATATTGTTTTCTGTGGCCTGTGAAAATCAAAATATAAAATTTATGCTTGTGAAATAGCGAAAAAGTTCATATCGTGAATGTACTGTACATGTGTGTAAACCAATAGATAAAAAACCGAGCGTCATTTCCTCGCCACAACGAACACTTTAAGACCGCAACCGATAAAAATATTGAATCATAATATTATGTCCTGTAAAATCAAAATAGAAGAAAATTTTGAACTTGTATACCTCGGAAATATTTAGTGGTTTCTCAAATTCGGAGACGGCTTATTTTGCACTATCACTTGGATAACATTTTCTGAAAATTGTATTCATTTTTCACTGATACGATAACTTTTGTCACTTTTAACCACAGTCAGACGGACAAACAAAGACATAGACACTTGTACAGAAAGTGTTTCTGAGTATAGAAAATTTCTTCCGAATTCACCTCCGTTCCGAATTCGACTTTTCAGATAACCACATCATACTGCCATTTACTACGTGAACTTGGAAGTAAAACATGAAAAAAGCAAAATTCTCCAATATTATTTTATTTGAAAATGTTTTGAAAGAATATAAACACTTCCCATACCAAAGAAGGATCCCATTGTATTTCTTTTTAGACCTTAAACGCTTTGAAAAAAAAAGACTTACACTTTTCAACTTCCGAAACAGATTGTTTCGAATAAAAGAACATTGCGAGTTAAACCTACCAATTTTCGTTCGATTGATCTGTTGAGAAACCACCGACAAATTGGGAAAATGAGGTCCAGAGCATAGAGACCCATAAGAAACGATATTGATTGAAAACGAAGATTTGTGCTCTGACATCAAAATCCTTTCGTCTCAAATCTTTTGCGAGAAGCGAACCGTAAATCACCTGCGACGTTTTGAGAAATCACCTCATCACTTCTGAAGCAACCCTAAATCTGAACCCTTCTCTTGCTCCAAACGGTAAACCTCCAGTTAAATAAAAGGGGTCTTTCGCCCAATACGATGGTCGATAGAAAAGCTCATTGACGGGCACGATTGTCGGGGAAGGGGAAGATGGAGAAATTAAGATGGAAGAAGCTTGAAAAGCAAGCGGATAAAGTCAGACAAATATTGCCACCATCTGTTCGACGTAATTTTCAATTTTTACTGAGCACACGCTCCAAGAGACTCAGAAATATGTGTAGTCTATTATTAACAGTCGCAGTTATCGAAAAAGAACTACTCTCGCTCTAGGGCACCTCTCGCTGTAATAAGAGGAACAATTTCAAACTAAATTTCCACATGATAGTACTTCTGTGCACTGTTCGCGTTACCCAGCATTAGTGCATCGGTTTAGCGTCTGCTCGCAAGTGACAAGAGCAGAAGTGAAGGAAGAAAGACGTTGAAAAGTTTCATTACGGATATTGTCAGGGTGTACAAATGTTGACTGTCGGGGGAAACCCTCAACCTCGGATTGGGGGTAGAAGATAGCATCGCTAGGCAAGGAATGAGGAGGTATTCTTATTGCCCCTGACTCCGCTAGGGAGCCCTATGAGATGAAGAAGAAACGGAGGAGTTCGGAAATAAAGCCCTTGACGAAGGTGGCTATCTTATCTCACCTCAAATCTGTCTTCTGTCCTTATCCGTAGCAGTTTCTCTGGGGTTTTATGCCTGAGAATTTCACACGTCTAGCGTTGAAAAGCTTATATTTATAAGGAATACTTATAGACGTTTCAACTTGTAAGTTCTCTAAGATTTGTAACTTGCACAGTGGATAACTTAAACAAAAAGTCGTCAATTCGGATGTTCGAGTATACCAAAAGATAGTTAATTTAACTGTCCACAATTCCTCTATGTAATGTACCTATCCATTTTTCAACCGTTTACGCGTTATTCAACAACAATAGTGGAATATACACGAAAACAGCACATTTTTCAACTTTGAACGTTCTTTTCAACTATTCAGTGCAAAAGAAACAAAGAATGAGCCATATATTATTGATATACACATCATCAACTATCATTATGCTGAATTTGAGCGAAATCTATTTCAAAAAATTTTTCGCGAAAAATCCAAGGGGTACCCCTGCGATTTTTTTCAACCGAACAGTTAACGAATTTTTACTCGTCATTCAATACAGATAAAAATCTGAAATTTTCAGGGAAGTTGTGTCTTACCAAGATGTATTTTTGTGATTTTTTTTATTTCTCGGAAAAATCTGCAACTGGTCCAAAAAAATCGGTTTTTGAAAGCTCAAATATTGGACTTTAACCGTGATTTTCGGGGTCAAAATAAATGCGAATCAATTGTTTTGTTATGCAGGAGTCTTCATTTGAACGCCTTTCACACGTACATAGCAAACAATTTGATGATAAAAATTTAAACAGCGCCATAGAAATTATTTTCCGTTTTCACCGGCCGAAATTCCGAGCTCCGCTGGCAGCGGTAAGGGTGAAAAATTAAAGGTTCGTTTACGAGCGAATTTGAAAGCTATTCTTATAGGAAATTGAACGCTGAATCCGAATTTAACGTCAAAACGGTCGAAAAATTTTTTCATTCGAAAGAGTTTTTCATATTTTTAGTATTACACTACTTGCATGTTTTTCAACTTTGAAAGTTCGTTGCAAATACTAACACTACTGTTCAAATTTGATAATTAATGATTCATACCGGAAATTAGACCTAAAATTCGAAATTAAAGTGAAAACAATCAAATTCTAACAATTAATAATATATTTCGAATTTTTTCGACTTTTATACTTTTGGAGTTTTTAACTTCGGAATTTTTTTTCGTCACGTTTGTGAATTAAAAAAAATAGCTTCTGGGTAAGCAAATTGAGAAAATTTAATTTAGAATAGATTAAAAATAAAAAAAGGACAGTGATTATTTTTTGTTTTCGAGATATACCCAGTTTCTCAATCAATTATATACTACGGTTTTTGGGTGTTCGCTTGGGGCCGCTCTAGCTGAAGCGATGAAGTAAAATTGATTTGTGGTTTACAGGAAGCTGATGAGGCCAGGTTAGATTAACGATCCGTTCGGAATGATGCGAAGAAGTGAAATTGGATCTTTCTTCGTCCATATCAAGATAAGACAATGGAGATACTGAATAACAAACAGGTGGACACTAGCAACAGCGGAGGATGAGGTGAGTGTGATGATAGCCAACAGTTGCGTTTGGTAACAACTGATCAATATTTTTCGCTCAATCCCATCATAATTACGATGTATGGAACGTCATCACGGTACCGCTAATTACAGAGGGATTAATATTGTCCGAGATATGAAAGAGCAGCAAAGAAGAACAAACGAATAGCTACTGCAGATAATCCTATGACAGAAATGAATATTTTTGCCGATGATTTATCCTGGCCGGATTGATTTATCATGGCCGGATGAACGAAACGTTGGCGTTTACTAGATTTTACTGTCTCTAATTAATTACTAAATATTCCGATCCAGAATTGGTTCGATTGATTGAAATTAATTATTACTCGGTGTTTGCCGCTAGTTGTAATCTGTATTCAATTTCGCTCGTGTCTGGCTCGCTCAGAATATTCCGTAAGGTCTTCCGAAGCGTTTTCGAAACGCCGGCTGCGCGGAAATGGAAGCCGTCAGTCGTGCTGGCACATGAGCCAGGCGGATTATATCGGCCGACTGTGGAACCCCATGCAGTCTCCTCTCTCCCAGGTAGTCTGGTCTCCGACACTCGGAACTTGCGATGGAAAGTGATGGGAACAGTTGAGGAGAAGAGACGACCGAGGGCTCAGTAGCACCATCGGATCTTGGACATCAAACCAGCCGGAGCGGAAATTGGAGCCTGAACGACTGGCAAAAAGCCAAAGTGAAAGCAATCAGTCACCTGAGCGGATTTTGTCCGTCGTATAATTACTTCAAAGCATCTAGAGAAAATATCAGTATGAAAGTAACTGCAATTATCCTAGCATAATGTGCATGCGAGGATTGCGGCTGCATTTTCGAAAAATGATGAGTTTGATACTTCAACGCTGTTAGTAATAGGTGAAGATTATTTGCCACTATGCATTGGTTGGTGCAATTAGGTGATCATACAAAAGTGATCAAGTTCGCTTGCTTAGAGGAAAGTTTTTATTTATTACAATAGGCTTCCTTTAAAAAATATTGGTTTCAATCAACCGTTCGAATTTAATGGCAAATTAACTTAATTGGAGCAAAACGTTGTAATTGTTTGATATTCGATTGATCTTATTGTGACTATTTCACCGACACATATTTTTAGTTCTGGTCAAACTTCCCTATTCGTTGATGGAAAGCTCGCGAGGTGACATCTTGATGAGAATATTTCGCCATCTAAAACGATGAACGTATTTTCCAAGCGGAGGTCCATTTCTTGAATGTGAACAGTCCTTCCCAAGCAAACGACCGTTTTGTATTGAAGAAGGCGATGGTATCGCAATGTTCGTGATCATTAGTATTCAACTGAGTACGAGCAGAACAGGAGAGAGAAGATTATCTCTTGGCTGGTGACGCGAGCCAGCGACAAATATGGAATTGTAGAAAGTAAACATATTAAGTATGCGAACGGTATCCATATGTAGAATGTGTTCGAGGTACATGGAATGGACGGTAAAAGGTGGCACGATTTCAAACGAATGTCGCCATATTTTCGGGACCGAAAACAAAAATTTAACAGCAAAGCGATTTGTCACCAGTCGAGACAGGTTTATTGTCCGAAAAGACCCCACGGAATCTTATTGTGGCAGAGGAAGCGAGGGATCTCGCATCTACCGTGTTAACATATAATGCAAATGTGTTAACATATAATGGCCGCGCGTGCCTACCGATACGAGCCTCTATGCAAATGCTCTCCTTTTCGGCTGTAGAGTAGAAGGGTTCGTGGAATGAGAAACGGGAGGAAGGGCAAGTATAGATAAGGAGCTCCTTTCGGCGGTTTCTTCGCGATATATCTCACGAGCCTCTAACTTGGTTTTCCCTAGAGGTCGCTTTCACGGCTTAGACACCAGAGTGCGTCTTGTGCCTTAATAGTAGCCAACCAATGGCCTCACTCTTCGGAGATATCTTTTACGCTTCAACGTTGGCCATGATGCAGAGGAAAAGATATCGTGGAATATCTTGGTCGAGGAGGGATGTGGCGAATATATTATAGCCGACATTTCGCGGCGATGGGTCTAAAATGGCGGACGAGGGTGTTTATTATTCAAAAAGAGTAAGCGGGAATTCGCGTGGAATATTGCGATACAGGTGAGGGAATTTTGCCACGCTGGTTTCCGTCCATCAGAAATCTACCAGAGTAAAATTATACATCGGAGCGTATCATAAAGTAGTAACGAACGGTCTAATTGACGAATTTCTCGGTAAGGACAGGGATTGAAATCCGTTTGTCGCCATTTTATTTCTCCCCAAAAGACAGATAAATTGCACTTTCCACCCCTTTTCAAATAAAATATTGGCCGCTACATAAAGTACAACTTTCTACGTCGGGAAAGGGATTCTTTTCGCATGAGAAATTTCTAAAGAAACCATCAAGATTCGTTTGCCACTCTCTCGTAAAAACCAACCGGGGCAACTCACAGAAGCGGCTTCACCAATTTTATGCCCCGACTATTTATAGTCGCGAGTAATCTTAATGGCCGACACTTATGTCAGTTAGATTTATAGTTTTTACCTTTTAGCGCCGCATGGACGTTTTAACTATGACATTCGACAATTTTCGAGTGCTATAATTGTCAAGATTTAAGGCAATCCAGTCGGTCGCTGGGTCTATATTTAGCAACATTGGAATTATTTGCGTTCCCTTTATCGTCTCAATCACGGAGATTGGGCTTCTCCGAGATTGGCTATAAACCTCATTGTCTATGCTGACCTTCAATAACTGAATGAACAAGAACACTGACGCTATGGAAACTAAGCCAACAAATATAGGTGCGGCAGCAATGACTATAATTGTAGGAGAGCTTTAATAAAAGCTTAACCGAACACCTTATGGAATTGTTGGTTTGAAATCTAGTATTAGTTAATGACAAGAAGAAGTTTTCGTTTAGAACCCGTCCCAGATCGTTCAAGACCCTATGGGTCTAGTGTACATGAACTAATTCATCAGATTAACGGAAAAACAAAAAAAAAGAAAAAGAAAATTTAAAAAAACTTACGGGGCGTCGATTCATCAGCGTTGTTGTCGTCACCAGCGTCAGCAGACATCATGTTTACCGACATCTTTGGAATTTCTGCAAATGATGAATAAATAAAATGCTCAGGGGTATGCAGTAAATTAGTAGTACTAATACGCATTCAACAATAATAATTGTTGTCCTTGTCACTACTATATATATTGGTATATATATAGTATATAGTATAGTATATAGTATAGTATATAGTATAGTATATAGTATAGTATATAGTATAGTATATAGTATAGTATATAGTATAGTATATAGTATAGTATATAGTATAGTATATAGTATAGTATATAGTATAGTATATAGTATAGTATATAGTATAGTATATAGTATAGTATATAGTATAGTATATAGTATAGTATATAGTATAGTATATAGTATAGTATATAGTATAGTATATAGTATAGTATATAGTATAGTATATAGTATAGTATATAGTATAGTATATAGTATAGTATATAGTATAGTATATAGTATAGTATATAGTATAGTATATAGTATAGTATATATTGTATAGGTATGGGTTTAGTAGTTAATTACTTGTGTATGGAGAGTGGGAATCTATAGGTATTTTTATAGTAGGTAGTACTTAGTAGTAGTTGCTATAATTTGGTATGTAGTTGGTGGTATTTGAATGTACTTGGTATCATAAAGTATTGGGTTTTTCAACTGCAGCAAAGTAGGAGCAAATAATTAGACATAACAACTTTAAGTTTTCCAAGATTTGTAACTTGCAGAGTGCATAACTCAAACAAAAAGTCGTCAATTCAGATGTTTGAATATACCAAAAGACGGGTAATTTAACTGTCCACATTTTCCCAATGTAATGTACCTATCCATTTTTCAACCGTTTTTGCGTTATTCAACAATATTAGCAGACTATACACGAAAAAATCACATTTTTCATCTTCAAACGTTATTTTCATCTATTTAGTGCGAAAGAAACAAAGAATGAACCATATATTATTGCTATACACATCATCAACTATCATTATGCTGAATTTGAGCCAAATCTATTTCAAAAATTTTTTCGCGAAAAATCCAAGGGGTACCCCTGCGATTTTTTTCAACCGAACAGTTAACGAATTTTTACTCGTCATTCAATACAGATAAAAATCTGAAATTTTCAGGGAAGTTGTGTCTTGCCAGGATGTATTTTTGTGATTTTTTTTATTTCTCGGAAAAATCTGCAACTGGTCCAAAAAAATCGGTTTTTGAAAGCTCAAATATTGGACTTTAACTGTGATTTTCGGGGTCAAAATAAATGCGAATCAATTGTTTTATTATGCAGGAGTCTTCATTTGAACGCCTTACACACGTACATAGAAAAAAATTTGGTGAAAAAAATTTAAACAGAGCCAGAGAAATTATTTTCCGTAAATCGACTTTTTCGCCGGCCGATATTCCGAGCTCGGTAATAGTGAAAAATTAAATTATCGTTTTAAAGCGATTTTGAAAGCTATTCTTATAGGAAATTTAACGCTGAATCCGAATATGACGTCAAAACAGCGGAAATTTGATGACCAACATTAGTTTTTCCCAGTTTTAGTACTACGCGGTTTCATGATTTTCAACTTTGAAAATCCGTTGCAAATACTTACAGTACGGATCAAATTTGATTAATTGATGATTCTTACAGGAAATTAGACGTAGAATTCGAATTTAAAGGACAGATTAGGTGCTGTGGAAGAAAATGAAGGAAATTTAACGTAGAATCGATTAAAAATAAGAAAATGGCTAGCGTATATATTTATGTTATTTATGATAGCGTATATATGATAGCGTATATATGTTATTTTAAATATATTAATCGGCCTCTCCCTCACCCCAACAACTACGTGAATAAATTAATTGTCAATAGGTATTAAATTAATTTCTTCTATATATTTTTTCGGTTGAGGACTTCACTAAAATATTCAAATGCATGCCTGAAAATTATCAACTGGATTCCTTCAGAAGTGTCACTCAATAATCCTCACTTGTTACTATGATACCAATTTGAACGAAAAGAAAATAATTTTGTAGAAGTTAGTAATATTGTTGTAAAATCCTCGGATAGTACAAATGAAGAAAAACTCTAGTAAGTAAGTAATAATTAGAAATGTTCAAATTTCCCTTGCTCGACATAACGCCCTTACTCCTTTTGTCTAAATAATTAAGTAGAAGCTAAATAGTTATGTCAACGTTCAGTGGATGGTAGAAAGATCTTGGAACGGTTTGCATCTAGATTTGATCTTGCAGTTTGGATCTATTTTAATTTTTTTTATTTGATGGGTTCATTTTGGGAACAGATTTACCTAGACATCGCCATCTCCAAATTTATTCAGTACGAATGATTGACCTCTTTCCAAACTATCCTACATCACAACTTAGTGTTTTTTTTATTTCTTAATTTACTGGACAATTTTTAAAACTAGCGTTTCGGGAAGAGGCCGCCGGTATTGTGTACTGCACACTGGGAAAACATACTGATTATTTCGCCAATTAGGCGAATGTTAGTGGAGAGTTTGAGAACTCCAAGTTGAGAGATCTTGCCCTCGGCACCGTACGACCACGTTTGACAAGGGTGCGTTACTGCACAGCTACTCAACAACACACAGAACATTTTAGTCGCTCAGAAGTTGTAGTTGAGCACCCGTGACTAATTAGAGGGAGTCTGGGAAAGCGGAGGTCGGAAATCTGATTATGAATAACCCCTTTTGTGTTTGACGGTTCAAGTAAATATAAATACTGACTAGGGGCAATCGATTAGGAGCTATTGCCAATGTATACCAGCCGATATGGACAGTTAAGCATGAGTTTTCCCTAGAATTGTGACGTCTTTCAAAAAAAAAAAATAAAATTTAATAGTCATTGTTAGATGTGTTTTTTTTTTTAAGTTAGTTTTATTATTTAACTTACTTATGCAAGGAGCAATTTGTGATCTACTTTGCTGGTATCCTTTAGCACAACGATTGCACGTAATGCCAGTGACGCCATCTTTGCAAGGACATTGGCCGCTTGTTTGATTACACGTCTTTCCTGAAGCTCCGATAGGGTGGCAATCGCAGGCTGAAACAAAAGAGATATATACATATTGAGAAAATCATGTAATTCAGAAACGTAGAAGGTCATATTACAACATTAGCCTAGCAAAAGTTTTGAGTACGCAAGATGGCAAAAGCAATATTAATGTGCTTGAATAAATGTTGAAAATACTTTAGAAAAAAAGAGAATGTAGAGAGAGCGCGAAAAAAATAAAGCATCGCTCGTGTCCCCGAGAGGAAAATCGAGCTCTAGTTTAATTGACACGAGCACTAGCCAGTTGACTTCGCTCCAGGGAACGAACCGTGGGGATGAACGGATGCTTCGGAGAGTTCAGACGATAGTCAATTGAAGTGGTAAGCAAACACGAGAAAATAAAAAACGTGTAAGGATAGATAGAATATTAGTCCTTCAAAAAATTCCATCCAGCTGCATCGATGAACAAATAAAAGCATAATTTTACTCAAGTACTTCTACGCTGTTCATTCAGCTGCAAGGCTAATTCCATAGCAGGTAAGTACCGTTTTAATGCGAAGAATGATAGATATCAGCGATCACTGGTTGTAATATGATATAATTAATTATTTTAAAAGGACTTCGACAACCTCTGCATGTTAACTGTTCTTATTATTTGTTTCGAGTATAGCATAGCATCGAGACTAAAGGAAAATACGTCCAGCTTTTCCAATAAAACTCAAAGCACCTAGGTGGTTGCCTTTAAGAGTAAATAACAGTAAATCTAATTATCAAACAGCAGTATTCATGCGTTGTATGTAGTTTGTCATCACACCGTTGTTCTCAGATGAAAATTATTATTCTTGAACTTCTTACATATCTAAATAGTCGCATGTCTTCCGCAAACTTCATTAGCAGCCAGTGCCCTCAAACATACAAAACGGTCAATCAAGTTAAACTGCTTTCTTTAGAATGCTATTTTTTACACTAGTAGAAAAGAACTTGATCGTTTGAAAGTAGACAATTATGGTTGATTTTGAAGGGCGTCGTTTCAAGTTTTCATTTATTTATTTTTTTTGCTTCAGCTGACAGCTCGTAAAAACGGCAACGAAAGTGAATTTTACTATAGAATAATTGGCGCAGTTATCATACGATGTCATCACGAAGCTGATTCCTCCGCGGGTGGTACTTAGAAATAGAAAGTTCCAAGATGATCTCGAACAAAAAACAAAGAGCATCATATTATGGTTTTCAAGCTGTTAAGTTCTTTGAAGAAAGTATAATTTCGAAATTACGATTAGCCAATTACGTATTGATAGATAAACCAGATATTGGAACACTCTCAGATAACTTAGCTGTTGGGTTTCAAGCTCTGCCAAATTGAATAACCCAAAAGTTTCCGAAATGACGTCGAGATAAATATTTACTCCGTCAATGAATCACAGGTTACCTTGCTAATAAATGCAGCTACATTTCTCGAATATTTCGTTAATTTATCTGCCTAAATTTTCGATCTCGAAGCACCGCAGGCGTGTGATAATTAATGTACGTGACTCGGAAGGCGTTCAGGCGGATATCGTCTTGCACTCTGGATTTAAAGCCTAATTTGAGACATGACTACGAAAACGGAAGTTGAAGCTTAAGCGAAGGAGGCGGAGCTGTAGAGGAAACTGTGACAAAGTGACGCCTGCCAGTCATCCTGTCCGATTAAGTTTTCAACTCGACCTTGATAAAGTGCAACCGTGCAATTTCACTAGCGAATTTTTAGAAAAACCATCTTATTTTTTTATTCGCCATTATCACACCGAACACTAATTTTTATCGATAGACTGAAGTATCAGTATAGATCACTAAGATCAGTATTGAACGATTTATATCGGTAAAGACCCCGACTTTCGACACGTTAATGAAAAATTCGCGGATTCCGCTGACTACGTTCTGATTATTTAACAGATCATTCGTTTCTATTTTTTCATGTTATCCAAAGTCCTCTGAGTACCTACATTGCACTAATCAATTTTGTAAATTGAGTCAGTTTTTCTTTTTTTGAAAAATGCAAACAATTTTTTGCCCGCCAGTTATTGGCACGAAAAATTGGACATTAAATTGAAGATGAAAAAAGGTTTACGGGAAGCAGTTATAACATATTAGAAGTATTTTATTTTCTGGCATTCTTGACAGTTATAATGAAAACTTGCTACTAGAGACTTACTTTCAAATACATTTTTTAAAATAAACAAATGATTTCTAACGTTTTATTGAAAATTGTCGTACCAAACTATAATAATTTTCCTTGAAAATGATTGATGAAGTTGTTATCTTTTATTGCTGACTTGATCACGGTGAAAAAATATTTCTGAGAGGTCAACCTAAGAACTGGCGTAAAGTTAAATCCATGGGCAGCTCCAAAGGCTAATTTTTTCAGGTTGATGGTGCGAGTTTCAATAACTGGGATTTTGATTTTCAAGAAGAAGAAATACCGACTTTTGACTAAAGATAATAAAAAATAATGGGATGTGGGAATTCAATTCAAGTGAAAATCGCGGTTTAGAGCTAATTTGAGATAAAAAGAAAATTGAGACCATGTGATAACGGAGAGACAATAATTTTCATGCTAGCTAAAAATAAAAAAATAGTTCTGCATAGACAAATTGGTACGGCTGATCATACTTGGCATCGCGAACTGTGATATGTTATGACATAGCAGTTAGTTCTACAAAATCCAATATTACTGATCGTGTTGCAAGGTATACAAAGAGGTGGGCTCTACGCTCGAGCGTAAACGTCCCTCGTATATCATTCCAACACTTGCACCTCAGCTGGGGGTGGCGTCCCGCACCCACAGATACAGCCAGAACACCCCGCAGTAGACCTCACATGTCTACGTTTGCAAAATCGTATAGAAGGAACGGAAAGATCCGGACGGGCTGTAGGTATACCCGCTCGGTGTTAGTATTGCTGAGATGTTTGACTCGGGAGTGGGATATTACATGGCAACGGGTGGTGTACAAGTCTGGGCTCGGATGTAGGGGAACCTGCATAAGTTACGACCGACCGTCCGCGTGAGCGATACGAGGATCATTCGTCATCCGAATGATGCGGCGTTTATGTTCGGAGAGCGTCTCCGACGAGAGAGCAGGACGAGCTCCACCTACGGCCCATTCTGAGCCTGCTCATCGTTTGCATCCCTTGAGAGTTACATGATCGAGCCGTTTTCAAATTAGTACGAACCTTAACCGCACATATATCGATAAATTTGGGAAATTTGGGTGATTCAGATGGTGACTTGTAACATTTTTTGTCCATTTTCTATAATTACCTATTTATTTTATAAATTTTTATTGACCGGCGACAAACGTTCGTGACCAGGTGAAAGGTTAACTTGGAGCGAGTTATTTCGTTATTTGTTCAGCAGATACATTTACTACATCACCTTTCTAGAAACTGGTGATTAATATTCGAAAGTAGCTGTGATTCTGCTACTGATACAATAATAAGTAGTGCTTGAAAAAATGGAAACCTTTTTTGTCATTTTACTAAAAACAGCAAAAAAATTAGATAATTTTCTTTATTTTTATTTTATTCCCCAAAGTTTTCTCTGTGGAAAAATTACTACTGCAATCGCAACGTTACATACGTTGCAACATAATTATCTTTCAAAGTTGAAATGAAAATGAGTGAAAATAAGAGTAAATAATCGAAAAAATGGCTGAATAGCCGTTGAAATTTGAACTTATCGACTTTGAATTCAAACTAGGCTGCAAATTAGCTGAAGTAATAAGCGATCTGTATGGTCAATAAATGGTTCTCTATAGATAATGTCATACAACCATGCAGTTGTATTATTTTCCTAACATAAACGGCCGGAAAGAGTTTTTTTATTCCAGATTTCAGACGCTTTGAAACTTGAAGGAAATTAAAATTTGTTGGGAAAAGTGGATAGATGTTTTTCTTACACGAGGTATTATGCTTTTAAACAATGATCTAAAACTTAAACCTCACAGGGTATTGCTAATGCCGAAAACCCAATTAGTCAAGTCGAATCAATGAAATATTGCCGTATTATCAAAATGATGAATTGATTTCGATGAAGTTTATATTCCCGAGTGATTTCAAGTCCGACTGAGTATAACGAGTTCTCAGGTTTACGTTTATCACGTTGGCAACTCTTTCACGGCATTCAAATGCCTTCATTAGCGTTAATGACTGGAGATATCGGAGACTGCTAATTTCCTCTTTATTTTCTCTTTGCTGCTTCCTCGCCCGCTAAGCTTGGTTGAACTCGAGGGTGCCTTATTAATTCACGATATCCGGTTAATTTCTCTGACTAAAAACCTGATAGTTTGCTCGGAGAAGAGCTAGAGAAATAATCTTGAACCCTGATAGATACGATTAGTACCATTCAGCTTCGGCTAATTGGATTCCAAAGTTCAAGTTGGCACTGAATATTCTTTTGAGTTATAGAGCCAACTACAAATGGCTCATAGTTACATGAAATTTCGGTTCAGCTAGTTTGTAGGCTAGCAGTAATTTTGTTAATTTTAAAGTGTATGCAAAAAAAAATCTACATCGGCATTCTGTCTAATTTATAAAAATGACGCTTATTTTTATAACCACGTCACAACCCGATAGTCAATACAGAAATTTCCAAATATTTTGATTTCTATGTCCGAAAACGACTTTCATTTTTCGAAAATGGCTGATTAAAAGTCGGGTCGATCAAGTATTATTTGGTACATTACAAGGGAGACTGAATAAACATAGTGATAAAGTTTCTCGACATACGTAGCTTTGAACGGAAAAATCACATTTTGAGAGACTACTTCAGTAGTTTGAACTTCTTCAAGTTCTTTATATAATACTTTAAGTTGAAAACCTCAATAGATTTTCATGACCATATTTCTTTCAAGAAAAATATAATTTAATAATTTTTTTTTTTTTTGCTGCTTGCTTTTCAATTGAATGATTGTCAGTCTGAGAATATACTACAAAATGACGAACTGTGTGAAATAAACTTTGCGTGCATGGAAAATTTTTTACCGCACTTTTCAAATGAAAACCGTGGAGTGAAAATATCAACACAGTTAGCAAACGAGTCGCAGACGGAGAGGAAAGACTCGGAAAATTATGGAAGCGGCAAAAACCGAATTAGACGCAATCTTCGCGTTATTTCCCCGCTCGTTGCTCTCCCTCTATCGCTCTACGGATTCTTGCGGTGAGTTTCCTGTGTGGAATATTATTTTACGTCGGTGCGGCTGCAGATTTGTTGAATATGAAGGTCCTTTCCTGCGACAGCTGCTGCCTCACGCTCTGCCACATTTGGTTGATCGTTTCTCAATTGCTGTTTGCAAAAGAACACTTCGACCGACGTGAAGGGAGTTTTATTTCAAAATTACTATTCCATCGAAGGCTCTCTCAAACATTCGGGTTGTTTGAGGGATAACAAATGCACACGGAATCTAGGTAATCGAGATTCGCATTGGTCTCATTTTGGTCGCAATTGATAACATGAATGTGAAGCAGTACGTACACAGAAAATATCTGTGTCCGCTAAAGAATTCAAAAAATAAGTTAGGTATGAGAAAATCTGCGTGGTTCAATAAATTTATGTGATAGGTACTTTACTTAGCGGACATTTAAATGATTTTCTAATCTTCATCCGTCGTTTTAGCCGTAAGCTGTTTGGAATTTATGCAATTCGGAAATGTTCATTCATAATAACTTCCCATAGAGCATAGAGATGCAATGTAATGAAGACGTTCTTAGCGTAGGCGTGGAAAAATCAGTTTTAATGGGATAGTATGAGAAATACGACGCATCTATACGTGCAGTATTGATGAGGTCGATAGGTTATTTATCGTATCTCGTTCTTCAAACACCCGACACAACTTCACATATCTTTCTTTTCTTCTGTAGACTTTGGTTTCAGGATAGGGGAGTGCTCAGGGAAGGAAAACAATAAACTTCGAAAGTGATGCCACAACAAACGAAGGTCGTGGGGTTAAGACGTATCCGCCCGAGGATTTCGGCTGTTTGTGAAGCCGGGGTAATAAACTGCGGTAACGTCTGCGACGTACACTAAGAAAGAGGGCGGAGATCATGTAAAAGGCGATGTTTACGACGAAATGTGCGGTTTTTCACGAGAAAATAAGATCAAGGGAAACAAACTATTTTGGCTTGTTTCCAGCGCGAAAACGATCCTGCATTTACACGCCTACAAAGTGGCTCAGTTCGCCAAAATGAGACGATATCGAATCCATCTCGAAACCTGACCGGAAATATTGTACAAATTTCGTCAACTATGGATGAGTACATTGCTGCTACTGTTTTCATTAATAGTGATGATTAACATACACTATATTGCAATCACTGTAAAATTCTGACAGTAATTTCCCGAATATTAAACGAAAGTAATTCAATTAAACGCAAGAAAAGGGAATAGAAAAGAATGTTAAATGATCCATATGAAAATTGTGCTGCTAATATCAGTTTAATGATTCTTTGGGGCAGTAAAATTATTTATCTGAGAGAAAACGCTACATTATCCCGTAATCATAGTTTATTATGTAGATCCGAATTATCTTTTATGAGGTGATAAACTAAACAGATCAACTACATTATAAGCAAGGAGCACCGTCATACTTAATACTGTTTTATGTACAATAAATAATAGTAATTTGAAAAACGTAAATAGTTGTACAGCGGTGCTTCAATAATGATGTAAGTGAATTTAGCTATTATAATTTCGTCAGAAATGTTGACGGCCACTTTTCTTCTATTGCCTTGAAACGTAAAACATCAATTTTTGAAAGGGGGTAGAACATTTTTTTCATGGGCGATTACAATGGTCGAATAAATAAAAATGATTGAATAATAAATCAAAAGATTGATCCATACTTGCTTCTAAGTACGAATTTCCTGTTACGAATTAATAGCAGAAATTAAGTTGCCAATCGCAATAACACTTCGAACCTCTGGTCGGTCCATACAATCAAATTTAATTGATTAGGATCCTTCCACAGGTTCGCAGCAGGTGGAACTCAATGCGTTTCCAATCCAATAGATGACTTTATCGTGAATGGGCTAGTTGAATACCTCTCGGCTGATTCCGATTTCAGGGTAGACCCTTCCCGAACAGCGATCGATAGTTACTCTCTTCATTAAGGTGAAGACGGTGGATTGCGTCCAATCCAATGATCTTGAGAGACAACATTGATCAACCAGACGATGGAAGGGAGGGATTTATCGATCAATTCAGCCGAAGTAACAAACGAGATGTTTTCACGATCAGTCAATTTACGAGTAACCTAATTAATCAACGTCGTAAATTTATCAACGGAAGCTATTGGATTAGTTGGATAATGTACCATTGAAAAACAACAAATTTAAAAAGAGCTCGCCATATACAGACTTTCTTTCCCTTGGAAAATAACGGCTAGTAGAAAAGTGAGAAGAAATCGCCAAGGGGAAAAAAACGGGGAGGGAAAGTGTGGATGAAAAAAGGTTTGTTTTCCTTTGGAAAATCGTGGCACGCCGTATGGGAGGGGATCACCAAGGAAAGAGATGTGTGAACGGAAGACTCGGGTTGAACTTGCGAGTATAGCCGGAAGAGAAGGTTTTGCAAGGGCTCCGTCATCTGTTTGGTCACCACCGAAACAAAAATTTCCTACCTACATTACTTCAACTTCGGAAATTCTTCAGGAACCAATAGTTGGAAGAGGCAGCCGTTCAGCGGTTGATATACGGTCGCCACGGCGACGAAATATTGCATCAAGCATTTTCACCGACGATTCTCAGGGGTGATGAGTGCGCGGTCGTCGGGATATGTTGTGAGAGCTGGAGACCTTTTTAGGGCGTTTTTGTGGAATTCCTTCCTGAGTTCTTTTTGACTTAGTTCTTCTAATTTTCTGCAACCGTTCCTTCAGTTAAAATAATTCATTTGTTCTGCGTGGACTTTTTTGCTGAACCTGTGTGTGTTGGTGAACATTTGAAAGTAAAAAACGTCTGCGTATGAGGAAAAACGTTCAATAAAAATGTCATTAGGCATGGCTCGAAATTTCAAGATGATTGAGAGAAATTCAAGAGATCCTCAGTCAAGTGTAGTGTCTGTCTGAAGAGTTGCGACTAATTAATAACAAATAAATCAAACGATCCCCTGGCGCACCCCTTTCTCATTACTTGAGTGTTATAAATCACAGTAAAAATCAGGGTGTATATTGCTAACACTACACGTCACATGATGTCAATACTTCCGTTTTTAACTTCAGGGAAAACAATTTTGTGTGTTTGTGGAGTCACTGGTTCAACGAACAAAACGACAAAAAGGGAGATGGAGAAGTGGTGACCAGGTTGGAGGGATATATAATCAATAAAAGTCATCTCGCTTTTATGGCCGATAAACGGAAGACGGCCGAGACAGATTCGAAACAGGAGTTAGGGAATCGTCTAAAGGTACGTGGTTGAGTGCGTACATCCATCAAAAGATTGAAAGGGGCTCTTGCAAAAGTTAATTGATTGCGTGGATCAAAGCGTCATAGCTCAGTGATCATCTCTCGTAATCTGTTGAGTACCATCCGAACCAAGATTCAAAAATTGGGAGACACAAAACATCGCGGAAAATATGTTTCGCGAGAAAAACCGATCAATGAAATCGTATTTCAGGTTCGAATTCGATGGCAAACCAACTATTTCAGTAACACAAATTTTATCCAAGCAGGAACGAAATGTAAATCTTGCTAATATATTTTTTCTTTCTAAACTAGATATCCAAATGGAGACGTCACGAAATTGAGACGCCCCTTGGGGCAAGAGCGGTTGACCCGAATTAAGTTCTCAAGATAATTCGATCTTCGAGCTTATAAAGCCCAAGGAAGGCGAGCAATATTCTTATCAGAAACGAAGCTAAGAGGACTAGAGGTGAGTGAATGAAGAACAAGAGGTAAAAGGAATGTGTGTCTTGGCCGAAGAAGCTTGGCCCCGATTCTGATATAGCTCCGAAACAAGATGCTTCCCTTTCCGAAAAATAAGTCGCCCACTTAATATTCAGAGACGTGATGCCTGAGGACCTCTTCAAAAAAGAAATATTCCGAGGATGGCTGACTGGGAGCATTATCATAAGAAGAAATAAAGGAGGGGCCTGTGCGAGCTGTTCATTTTGAAGCGTGCGTTCTTCTAGTAGGTGTTGTATAAAGAACTAACGAGAAGCTTGTTGATTGATACCGAGACTTATTATTAGAAAGATTGAGTTTTCAGCCCAGTACTGAGTAGGAAGTACTGAACAGTATACGACGGTTGGCCTTTTGATTTTCATCGGCTTCGTTCATTGAGGAATTGCTCATGATGGATGGATTCTTTCAAATCTTCTCCCAATTCCAGATATTCCATTTCTACGTTTGATGGTGCTACTATTCGCATTTTTCTGGCTTCTCGCGAGGCTCCTGCTAACCGAAGAAGCCGGATAGGATCTTCAATCCTTAGTACAATTACTCCAGAGAATGGAGCTATCTCATTTTTCAAATATTCCAAGATGTGGTCTACCTCTCAGACAGCGCCGCACACGTTCACTGTCAGCCAATGTATTGCAGAAATCGCCAATTGTTTCAGAACAAATAATCTAGAAAAATACTATTATCTGTGGAATCGATTCAACTCCTGTCAAAACAAGCTCGTAATTAAATTTCAACGTCGATTGAAAAGCGCTGCAAATTTGCGTCCATCTATCACTCAATTACTTCTCGTACGGGCGACTTTTGACACTCTCAGCGACTCGCTTCGAGCCTAAGCATTTCAAAGATATATTACGAGGCCATTAGCGCTTCAAACCCCTCGCCCTACTTGTTACGGTGTATTAATTCGGTAATTACCGTAATATACCGCCACTGGGCCTTGTAGAGAGTTTCGTATTTTCAACGGGAACGTCCTCCAATAGCGGTAAAGGGAGGCGCAAAGCTTCAACAGTTCCCATGAGAGTCTAATAGCTCTTCGCCTACATCAGCAGGAGAACTGAAAGACTGCACAGGCAGAGGCAGTTCGTCTAATGTGGTCTCTTACGCTAGCAGCCAGTTCCACGTCTCACGTTGAGCATCGAAAGCCTCATCTTCGTCGCAGAGAACCAGCAAGGAGAGACTTGTAATGTCATCTGGGCGGAACGTAATAATCGAGTTATCCCATCAACCCGTTCTTCCCTTTCGTCTACCGCAGCCACTAATACCCTCTTGCATGTTACACCTTCACGCTGCATCACCACGTTAGCCCCCTACAAAATACTGTACGTTGGCGATGGTACATCTATGCACCGAATTCCCAGTGATGAAAGGAGATGTTCCAGTGAAAACCTTTGGAAAATTGTAATTTGAGCTCGTCTTTTGTAATTGAGCAGGCTCCTAAAGAACTTTTGTTGGTTTATCATTCAATAATATTGGTTTATTATTCGAGAATGATCCATTAAAGTAGCCCAAGAAAAAAATTTCTAAACCCCTCAAAACTTGATGTGGGTACGTTTCGAGGCACATAGAATCAGAATATCCCTTTTGAAAAAATCCGTCCGTCCGCCGTAAGCCGTCTTTGCTTCTGACGCAAATTTCACATCTATACTCTTGAAATGTTTACCAAAAACCAATTTTGAGCCGTCAATGACTCAATTCTTTAACCAATTTTAACCTCAATTTTAAGGGTATTTTTGATGGGTTTTGAAGAAGTTTTTTCAGAAAAAGGTGTTTTTTTTTTAGGTGTTGTCAACTTCTATGGATTTTTTCGAAGCTGAATCGAATGAGATCATCACAGGGTCGATAGCTTAATTGGTTTTCGACTTATCGCAGCTTCTGTGTTGAATTGTCGAGATTTTCAGAGATTTGGCATGAGTGTTTAACTCGAGTTTTTTTGAATCTACAAAAACGGATTTACACTCGTAGGAATGCTTGTCAAACGCTCTCTTCAACTGCACCTTTTGGCGAAAATTTAGCTTTTATTTGAAAACAAAGAAAAATAAAACTGATTAAAATTTCCACAGTTGCAACGGAATTTCCCTTTTAGTTACCAATTTGTTTTTAGTTGGAAACGTTCACACATTTTCGGACAAGTTATTAGAGAGTTTTAGTGACTTTCTCGTTTTTTGAAAACTTAAACGTGGGAGATATGGTTACTTTGTTAAATCATATGTCTCTAATGGTCACAACAATCCGCCATCCACAAGGCGGTAACCATAAGAAACGTATGATTTAATGAAGTAACCAATACTCCTACGTTTAAGTTTTCAAAAATTGCAAAATGCACTAAAACTCTCCATTATCACACATGGATGGTCTTCACAAATCATTATTCAAGCAAAGGAGTAATAAACTGCTGTACATTACGTATTTGCAGCGTTTTATTTTATACCTATAAGTTTAAAGAGATAGAAAAGTCGTTAAGTTTTTGTTGGCTGCGAGTTACCTACTCATATGAATCTTCAACTATCTCTGATCGTTGTGTTTCACTAGCGTGTAAAACGAAGCCTAATTACATAAAGATAGGTATTTGATAAATAAAACGGACTTTTACGTTTTTTACTCCTCGTTAACGTTTATTATTACGTCTGTCCGCCTTTGGTGCACTAGATGTCTGTCCACTATTTCCACATTTCAAAATTTTGATCTCCGCTAGTGGTGAATCAATGTCTGACGAAAAAAATGTAAGGCTTTTAATGACTGTATATTATATTGATTATTGCAAATTTTTAAACGATAAAGCAGCAATGGATGAATATAAAAGTACATCCAGAATATTTTTCACGGTTCATTATGAAGTGAAGACATTTTAACTGCTCCGTGTGTCTTTAATATTTCCGCTATTGGGGCTTTACTCAATTGATTTTCATGGTACATAACCAATGGCACATAAAATCCAAAGAGATTTATAATTTAGATTCCCCCGCCGAGATAGGAGAACGGCAATAATAATGGTTTTCAGCTCGAGTTTAGCACATGTCCGATTATCAGTACGTGAGCTTTTCCTGCATGAGATGGCATTACAAAAAATACTACTCTTCTTCCTCTACTTTTGATAAAATATTAGCACTCATTCTTCAATGAAACAAACTTGAGGACACGTTCTAACGAATTTACGAGAAAAACGTAATTTTTTGGGGAAACTAAAAACTGCGCCGGGTTCACATTTTTGGTTTATTATTCAATAATAAACCATTGTAATCGCCCAAGAAAAAAAATTTTCTAACCCCCCCTCAAAATTTGATGTTTTACGTTTCAAGGCATGTAGAATCCGAATATCCAATAAAAAAATTTCTGTCCGTCCGCCGTACGCCGTCCGCCGTCCGCCGTACGCCGTACGCCGTACGCCGTCCGCCGTACGCCGTACGCCGTTAGCAGTTTTCCGGCCAAACTGTAAGAGCTAAAAATTTGAAATTTTCACCAAAAATCAATCTCGGTCCTACGACGGCCCAATTCTTGAACCAACTTGCTAGCTCAATTTTAAGGGTATTTTTGCGGGGTTTTGAGGGGGAGAAAATTCATATTTTCCAAGGTTTTTCAGAGAAATGTGTACGTGGTATCAAATTATATAGATTTTTGGACGCTGAATCGAATGAGACCATCGCGGGGTCGATAGCTTTATTGGTTCTCGAGTTATCGCAGCTTTTGTGAAAAATTTGGGAGATTTTCAGAAATTTGACACGAGGGTATAACTCGAGAGTTCTTGGAGCTATAAAAATCGTTCTATACTCATTGGAATGGTCGTTAAACACTCTCTCCAGCTGTATCGTTAGGCAACAGGTTTAGTTTTTAATTAGGAAATTAAGAAAAATAAAAATGATTAAAATTACAATAGTTGCTACGGAGTTTTCCCCTATAGTTACCATCTGTTTTTCGGTGGGAACGTTCACACATTTTCGGAATATTTAAAATGACAAATGGATGGTCTTCTTAAATCAATATTGAAGCCAAATAATAATAAACCACTGTACAATCATTTGCAGCGTTTTATCTCATGATGTCATTGGGTCGAAGGCGTTTGAAATGTCGCGGGGACGGCAATAAAATGGAAAACAAACAGTCAAATCAGCTATTTAAATTTATTCGGAGAATTTCCGTTCATTTCGATAGCGTATTATTAGGTGTAGTAAAACGTCAATTTCATACATTATTTCCTGATCGTTTCTTCACTTTTGTCGAAACAGATATCCGTGGGAGGTTGAACAGGGGTGACTACACGGGACTTCCGTCTGATAGTTATAAAACCACATTAATTTCCGAAAAATTGATGTCTGGTCGGTGAAGGCTACCTGGTGTAATGTAGTTTGGTTGGTGGGCGCCCGCTTGAGAAACTACCACTGAATGGAACGCTCAGTAACAGCGTCGACTGTGGGCGTAAAGGGAACGATGTCCGATTTGTACCAGGTGGGCAGTCGCATAAACATCCGGAGCTGATTTCATGTTAAAGATATCCAAATTATTGACAGGAGAAGGTAAAGGCATTCTAGTATTCCGCAATTTCAATAACAACTTCTCGCAACCAAAAAAAGAAAGAAAAAATGCAGCGAAGGTGGATTTAGGATCCAAATTTCAGGCGCTGTATTTTTTTGGTTGAAAATTTTATATTTACATGGGAAGAATCAATTTCAAAGAGTATGACTTGACAAGAAAAAAAGAAAGAAACCGACTAGTCTAGTAGAATATTATTTTTTTTCATGTACAAACAGAGTGATGTGAATCTATTTTCTGGAAAGCCTACCAAATTACAAAGCCGTCCACACCATACAACTATTCTAATTCGAATGGAACGAAAATTCAAATGGTCTATTTGGTTTGTAAAATTTTCACCTTTACCATGGCGAATAATTTCCAAAAACAATATTTACTGATCAACTCTCAATTATGAAATTGTATTCCTCTCCTCGGTTGATGAAGAAAGCAACCAATGAAAACTACCTATTGGAAACGAATCCGCAGATTCCAATCTGGGTAATATTCTTTACCCTCTCAACTCTCAATCCCAGTTAATCCAGATACCTCAGGCAGATGCTAGTAAATTATGAATGCGAACTCGATGGAAAAAAGGCTGAAAAAAGGAAAACAGATTATAAAACCAATCGGCACGGGAATAACAGCGAGTCCATTATGAGATAAAGTTAAGCCAGGACTATCCTCCAACGGCCGTTATTCCCTCAATTCTGTTTCGAGTTAATCTACCACCCTCTTACAAACACTTGGGCAAATTAAAAAGAACAAGAAACAAAGTTCCGTTTTTTTTTCTCTCGCTACCTTTCCACGCTCCAGTTGCTCGGCTTTTCCACAGTGCATTAAATGGAAATTTCGACTTTTTGCCAAGAAATGCGGCGGAAGGGAAGGTTTGGTGATGGCTTCTTTTTTCGTTCTTCTTTTTAATGCGCAGGTATCTCAACCGTACTATTCCATTCGGCGAGACCTTAATTATTCAAAGTGTTTTTCCTTCTCCTGGAAAGCGAATTGAAGCAACTTGTTGTGCGAAATGAAGACGGCGGGACAGAAGGCAAAAAGGAAAGATCTATTCCTCGCCGACGACCGAGCAAACGCAGAATAACTCGAGTAAACAAGTTAAACTTAGCAAAAATCGTTCCTTGCTTTTCTCCCCATTCTTTGGCTACCTCTAATTTTTTTCTCTCTCTGCTTCTTCAACTTTAACTTTCCGAATGAAACCCGACGTTGGAAGTAGAGTCAAAGATTTAGTGGTTGGATCACGTTCTTCTTTTGCCGAGGCGATGCCGCCGCTCTTTTCCGAAAGCCGTTTGAATGAGAGTTTTTTTACGACTTCTCGCTCTTTTACCTTAGTTGGTAATTTTTTTTTGTTGTAATTTTACTCTTTTTCCCTTCTTTCTGTTTCATCTTAGCTGTACGGGTCACAGCAGAGTTCTTAGTTCTTTTCGAACTATTTTTTCCGACACGGTGAGAATTTTTTTTCTCGCCGTTTCACTTCGAATTGGAATTGGAATTTGACAGAACTGAAATACTGCTCTGAATTTTACTGATTCGGAGTACGGTATCCGAGTGATAAAATAGAATGAGCTATTATGCATGCATTATTTGGATTATATCTATAATCCATGTATCAATTATTAATTACTTGCACTTGAAAAAATATAAAAATAGTAATAAGCCGTTGAAAATGAAATTTCAACAGGTCGAAAATACATGTGAGGTCAGTAAAAACGAGTAACGTTACGAATAATGGACAGTGCAACTAAATTGAATACGACATTTAAAATCGGTTTCAATCCTCTCAATAGAAGTTTCAAAGATTTCAACGTATAGTCAACAATTTTCTCATCGATTAAATTAACCGGAGTTTGCAGGACACACAAATCCCTCTATTTCACGGGGTGAACTAACAGTCTAACTGTATAGCTATGTGTATCAGTGTCAAATGAGCCTTGGAAGTATATTATTTTCCATCAACTCAATCTTAAAGTGACTGGCACTAGGCTTTGCAAAGGTGCCTAATCTCACTTAAAATGCACCCTTCCTGAACGGGATGAAATCGAAAAGGGACCAAAGCGGAGGGTGAATCAAAATTAAACCTGGAAGCCGCCTCGTGAGCAGGAGACGTCGCTGTAATGATTTCTCTCTTCCTACTCCGTCGTGCACATCAGCGAAACTTGATTCTCGAATCTGAAAGGAAATGAAGGGAAACGAATTCCGAAAGTATAAAAGTATTTCGAGCGGAACCGGAGATGAGAAATTCTTCCGAAACAATAACTTGACATGTGCATCGCTCTAGCAAAAAAACGTTAACAATCGAGAAAATTGATCAAAGAATAAAAATTCTTCAGTGAGGGTGTCAGAGGTCCAAAATGTTCAAAAGCACGAGCGATAAGGCCAACTTTTCTCATCTCATAAGAACTTTTATCAATTCAGTATTATTTAAAACAATCCGCTCGAGGCATTTTAATTGAAAAATCTAAATGACGATAACGGCGTAATCCAAGCTGGACTTGATTTTTGTAATGAAAATATCATTCAAAATATCTATATCTTCTAAATTCGGAGCTTTGGGATCTTTTGAAAATTGGGCTGGATGTTTGGATTACTTTGGTCACGTTCATGTTAGAAATTCGAGATTTTTTAGAAGTAGCTTTAGAGGTGGACAAAAAAGGGGAAAAACTCGGTGCATACACGAGTTGTGTATATACTGCACAGATTTTCAACCCATCGGGTGGCACATGAGGAGGTTATCCTGCCATATCGAATGATAAGCCTTCCGTGAGCTCTGCAGGGAACGAATCTGAGTGTCTCGTATTTCGCGATGAATGGCTTCCTCGACTAGACGGGGATGCAAGAACCCCAGGGGGTTGATAAAATATGATTTTGTTTTTAGGCTCGAGAATACAATGATTCTTTCGTTTCGTTTCATTGATGTCGCTAAAAGCTGTTAAAAAGTTTTACGGAATCGGAACTTATGGAAATACTAGTTTCAATGCCCGTATGACAAATACAACAGGTAATTAGCCCGTTATAGTTTGACTACGAGTCCTCATTGTCAGATTTATTCTTGTAGCAAACAGGAGAAAGTTGGGCTCATATTGCTGATAGAAAATGCGAAATATTTCTTAGTTTCATGTCCTGATAATTAATGTTGCCAATGATTTAAATTGCCAATTTTGCCAATTAATTTTGCCAATTGAAATCGTTCAGTACTTGATAAAATCAGAATAAAACCTCATTCCAGCTTTGCTGGTCGGAATCACAATCATAGGAAAATTATGTCCTCGGATTTTTTTTGCCCATAGCAAAGATATAATGAAAGAAAAGCAAAAATTATGAACTCCGATCTAACGTTATGCGGTAAAAACAGGCGGAAATCCACTCAAACCTCACCTACAAAAATTAATAAAATCCACTTTTTCTATTTGAAGGAGCAGTGTGACAAAAAATCGAAGTAGCCTAAAATCTGCACCGGGTTCGATGAGCTGCCGTAAAAAATTTCAGCATCATGTGATGTGATATGCAAGGATATTGGTGTTTTTCACTTAGACGATGCCATAAATACTAATGTGGATATAAAAATTCGTAAGCTACCATAAAAAAACTTGAGATTAATACTTGCAACTTTTCGTGCGTTTATATTCACCTGAGCTACAACTGAACGAATGAATTTCTTCTGGAAAACAAATCACGGATCGGATAAAATTGGAACCTTAAGTGTTATATAGTTGTATAATAGTCTCTGCTAAGTGCAAGGAAGTGCAGTATTGGCCGCATTTTTATTGAGAAACTCGAACCTACAGTGGTAAAGTTCGGAGAATTGTTTGCCAGCATAAAACCGCAAGAGATCTCAACGGACTGTACGTTCAATTGTATACGGTGTCATATCGTGACCTCACGACCGTTTCAGATGAATTGGCTCATCGTTGGAAAAACAGTACCGTTGAATATATCCTTTATCCGCGCTTGTGCCGACGATAGAAGCGGAAAAAGGGACGCTTATCCTCGATAAAGCCTGGAGGTTCTTTTATTTCGACCACTTGACGACGTGCGATAACATCTTTGCGGCAATGATATGACATTCTTCTCGTATTCTCAAAGAAAATACGGGTTCAGTCTTCTCCCTTACAGTGCTCTAGCTTTTTACGTTATGTTTCCGGAACATAAATGAGGTCGATGCCGCTGGATTTTTTAAATTTAATATTAATAGTAAACCATTGAAATCACTACAAACAATTTTTGTAAACCCCTCAAAACTTGATTTTTTTTTGCGTTTCAAGGCATGTAGAATCCGGATACGCAATAATTAAAAAAAAAAAAATTAAAAATCTGTTCGTCGCCGTACGCCTTAAGCCGTCAATCTTTTCTGAGGAAACTATAACACTTCAACTCTTGACATTTTCACCAAAAATTATCTAGGTCGGGCAATGGCTCAATTCTTTAGCCAAATTGTTACTTCAATTTTAAGAGTTATTTTGGAGGGCTACGAGGGGAAGGGGCAAAACTAATTGTCCAATACTTTTGAAAGATGAGTAAGTTCGTTATCTATTTCTATAGATTTTTTGACGCTGAATCGAACTAGACCGTAAAGGAGTCGACATCTTTAATAATTCTCGCGTTATCGCAGCTTCTGTTAGGAATGTTTGAGATCTTGGACAATTTGTCACGATGGTATAACTATGTAATTTAAGGAACGATAAAAATCATGTTACAGTCGTTGGGATTCGTCGAACACTCTCTTAAGCTGCATGTTAGAAAAATCATTTAACTTTTAATTAGATAATTAAGAAAACTAATTAAAATAACGATAGTTGCTAGTTACAGTCTGTTAATAAAAACAAAATAACAACGGGAGCAGTAACTGTTCTCTTATCGTCGTACCTACCTTAAGTGGAGAAGGTGAATATAATTACGCCCGAATTCGGAAACTTTTTGAAGTCGAAGCAGCTACTAAAACAAGGAACTCGAACAAAGCGTACTCAAATTTATGGCCTAAAAAATCCAGACCGATTCAATATCTCATAATTTTTTCCGAAGATTTCAAACTCTTAACCTGTGTAATACCTCCACCATTCAATACATTAGGCCTAACGGCTTCCGAGCCGTGCCGTTGTGTTGATATATTTTAGAGAATACGATAAAATTAGTAACCGTACATCATTTTTATCGCTTTCTTCTTGGTGAAATAGAAACCAGTCTTGCACCCGCTGCAACAGGAAAAATACGTTTCGAATTTATCGCCTTAATTTCCTCACGATAGCAAGGCTCCCTATCCGTGAATTCGAATTTTGCAATCCTTATAAATAAAGTTCCGTCTCCTAATGATTCTTCCTTATAGGGAGTTCGGATTTGCTATCCCGGATAATATTTTTGAAAAATTGATATTCGTGAAAAATTTATATTCGTGAAAACACTATCACGATCGTAGAACCCTAACCATGTCTTTATTTAAATTAATGCTCATATTATTACTGTGGTTAAGACTGCTCTGATGTAGATGGTGAACAATTACCAAAAAAATTATCTGATAGCTACGGAAGTGAAATTATTGTTAGTATGCCTAATTATACGGATTTGGGAAAATTCGTATCTTATCCATAGAGAGATTATGAATGGTAATTATAAGGAAGAACATTGTACCTCCTCTATTTGCAATGTTGAATCGATGCCCGAGTTCAAATTTCGAAACAGCGAACGACTATTAAAGTCGTCCAAGTAGTTTGAATCTCATGATTGGATCACGCAAACTTACCGTCCGTCAATCTTCGGATGGTGCGGTCGTTAACTGTAGACACCTCGAACTCCAACCAGGACCGGAAGCGTCGCCTACGTCTTACAACCTACTTCAGCTTCTCGATAATCGTAAATCTCTCCCCTCTGCGCCTTTCTTCTCCTACCCAGAACTGGAGAGTACTATCCCAGCATAACACCCAGGCTAAGAGTAGGTGAGAATAGAACTAACAACTCCGCGTATATAGAGAGATGATCCTACCGGAATAATGATCAAGAGAATGCATTTGCATGCGGAGGCGGGTTATTGCTTCATTCATTTAACCAAGTTAAACCCTCTCGACCTATATACCAACATTATGGTAAGCACTGTTTACATACCTAATTATTGGAAATGTTTGGAACCAAAATAAGAGTAGACTAATTGCCTAATGATACATTTTCCCTGTTTTTATTATTTTTTTTACATTATCTGAATTTTTCAACTCGAACTATATACTACAACAGTTGTCTATTAGATCAGTGTCGTTGTCTACTTAAATTTCATACCCAAGAACATGAAAATGTTGAAATCGAATAATCGCAAGCAACTCGCTTTCACTTTTTGAACAGTTGATCGGCTTTTCAAAAGTTGAAAAAACCCTGTCCACCTTTTTTTAGTCGATCATCCAACCTGATTGACAGGCAACGTCCGCGAGTTGGATAAAATAATCCGCCCAACAGATGCGATAGATTCAAATTGGATTTCCTGCCAGCCAGTTTTTTCATCGTGAGTCGCTAATCTTCCCATCTCGATATTGACGTTTCGAGGTAACCAAGCGAAAACAAGACGAAAAGATGTTTCTGAGACCAAGGGTCGCTGGTTCTTTTTCTAAACTGATATTCCCATCGATTAACTTGCGATGATTCTTAAGGTTTCCTCAAAAGTGACTATATATTTCGCAAACTTATCATTCGATTGGGTATATTTCTGGAAAACTGTATTCGTCCGTGTTAAATCGTTTGACGTTTAGTGCAATGGAAATTTTTAACGATCTATATAAACTTGAGCTAAATATGTTTTACTGCGATTTTAAAGCCCAGCAACGAAGGCGAGCAACGAAGTGAAAAGTTCTGTTTTTCTTGAAAAATTAATTATGAAAATAATACGAGAATTCATAATTTGAGCAGCGAGGGAATTAAAATGGTCGAGTAAAGGTTATTTTCGTCGGGCGAAACAAAGAGGAATTTCTTTTGTGTCGGAGAAAAGGTTTCATCGGAGAGCGAGCAGGAATGTATTGGTGGAGGAGTTCGCCTTATGACTCTGAATTAACCAGTTATTATAAAGTTCTAATATTTTAACAAGCTGTAGAAGCTTTCGAAAGTGGATCGGGATTAAACCAAAGCAACTGCCGTGTATTAGAAAGGAGCGGCTTCCACGAGAAAACAACCGACAAAGATGAAACGCTGACGAGTTGCTCAATAATCAGTTTTCACTTTGTCGACTCGCTCTAAAAACAAGAAAACCGAAGAAGGAAAATTGGAGGTTTAACTTTCCGAAATCGGGGGTTTTTCGTTAGCCCTTTCGCCCTTGCGTCTCATCCAATAACTCTCGTTGAAGCCAAGTTTTGAATTATCAACCCGAAGAGACTACTTCATCCTTGGTTGAAGATTGCCAGTTAATTACTTTGTGTCTTGCTACCGCTTTTACTTCCACTTGGAGTTTTCTTCAGCCAATTCCTCCATCCCCAGCAGCCCCACCACCTTTTGCAGAAGCCGCCATCAATAATAATTTGATTAGGGTTACGAGGGTTCCTTCAAGGTCTAGATAGAGCTAGGGTGTAACTTTGATAGGGTAACTGCGAGGAAGACAAGATAATATATAAGTTTTGATGGAGTGGAAGGATTATTGAAATGGCTCCTGAGAGTTTGCAACGCTTCTTCGCTTCGTATCATACCGCCATACGGTGAACCGAATCACTTTTTGATCGGTGTTATTGATTTCAATCAATCCGCATGAAAGGATGGGACGATATCCGATCGTAACCGATAGGCAATACAAGCATAAAACTGGATTCATAAGACGGTGGAAAAAGTGGAAATTTATAGACTGGACTGGTTCTTGATTGGACAAAGAAACACGGAGCCCACGTCTCTAACTGAATTCGACCAATCAGATTGCACTCCGCTCTTTCCGTTTCCTTGAGATTCTTCGAAATGTGAACCCAGCTTAAAGAAGATCTAATGGTTCACGGACACACACAAAACTGCATTCCAATCCATTATATTTCTAGTGATTTCATTTTACTTTTCAGTATGCCTAGCTTCAAGAATACTCTGAATTGTACACAATAATGACTTCTACCACCAAGAAAGTTTTCATGTTTCATTTTCTAGACTTTCAATTTTATTATTTTTCTGATTCTATTTTTTTAATTAATTTTATTTCAGTTATTTTATTTATTAATTTTTTTGTAGAAATTACTATTTATTTATCACGTATTGAAAGAGGGTTGAAATTTTAAAGGGGATGAAACCGTCGTTAACCTTCAGCAGATTCCTCCCACACTTACATCGTCGACGCTCCCCCATAGCATCTTCAACTCCAGCGACGCCTTCTTCTTTTTCAAAGCGGACAAACAGACCTCGAAAAGACGCGAGCAAATATTTACTAGGGCAGACGAGGCGAAAACGAGAAAGGGAGACTGTTTTTCTCTGTCCAGCACATAAAAGAGCCCCTCTTCCGTTCCATATATCAGTATCTCGCACGGATCATTCCTGCTATTTTTCTATATTTTGTCCAGACCTCACATATCATAACTGGCCCGTTCAACGATCGAGACTTGAGCACTTCGTTGGAAAATATCAGTCTTCTTGCAGCTATAAAAAGGTGTAGTATCTTCGAGAAGTTTAGACATTATGGAACGCGTTGAATTTCGAACGTGCACGGGACTGAAAGGAAAATGGCAAACAGTTAACTGTTCATACAATCGTACATATAAGTTACCGCGATAAATAGCCATACGCGAGATGAACAAGCCGATAATTTTTTCAAGTTTTACCGATGGTAAAACAAACATACGAAACTACTTCGGGTAATAACCATGGTGGACTAAGTCAGTCTAGAGAAGGGAGAATTTCCAGGTAAAATTATTGATTTTTTACTGTGACACGTGGCAAATTTTTAAATAGATACATCCCAGAAGCCCTTTGAAATTAATTATGGGAAAATGAAACCTCCTGTTCCTAGCATAAAATTCCGAGGGTCAAAAAAATTATTTTTCAGCACTTTCAGAACGTTGGTTAAAACGTTATTAAAAATTCCGACATCACCAATATACATTCAGTGCGTTTTGAATTCAAACTAACAACTGTTTCTTGGCTGATGATTTAATTTTTGATACATTTCAATCAATTTCAAATAAAGCTCTTCATCTTACGATTTATATCGCATAACGCGGTAAGCACATTTGCAAACTATAATCGAAGGAAAGTAAAAATATATACTAACGCCTTCAAGTAGTAGACGTGATACAGAGAGAATCACGGTCGATTTGAGCGCAGGAAGCACGTAAAAGAAAATTCGCTTTCTAAATGCAAACTGAAGCTCTCATACGAGCACAACCTATACTCAGCATCATAGCTCTGAATTGTCAAACAGAAAGGCACACTCTTCCAATGTGCAAAAGCTGAGAAGGTCACCACAAAAAAAAAAAAAAAAAAAAAAAAAAAAAAATCGAAAAATCAAAAAGGTCCTCTGTCGCAAAAAAGACTGTCCACTGCAAGAGGTTGAATAAAGAAGAGAGGATGGCACGAAATGAGGAGGCCTGGTCAGATAGAAGGGACAGATTGGCTGCTGACCGCTTCACTTTCAACGCCCCCAGGTTTTACTACAAGGGGTCGGGATTTTATTATGCCCTCGGGCGCGACTGAAACCGTCCCATCCCAGAAAAGCTTGAAGAGAACAAACTAGAAGTCACTTGAAGCGACAGACCGCCGCTTCAAGGGCTGGAAACAACTCCAACACGACAGATCGACTCGGAGTTTTCTACTTTGAGTACGACCAGTCGAGTTTTGAATGCGAAGAATACTTTTCCACGGTTCAACCGGGCGAAAGAGAATGTCCCTCGAATGAAAATGGTGTCGATTGTTTTCTAGTGAGTCTCCTCGCTTACCAACAAAAAACGTCTCGATTCACTCAAATTTAAACAAAATGTATTTCTAGGATGGGATGAGAGGAAAAAACAAAGCCGATAGAATGCAGAGATATGCATCAATCAATCTGGTAATTTTTCAAGAGATTATTTTTGTTAAATGAATTTTCATTTCGATTAAAACTAAGAAACATGAAGCCCGATTTTGTTTTTAATAATAAACCGTTAAATCACCCATGCAAAAGGTTAAAACATAAAAATGTTATTTTGATAGTGAAAAAATTACTGTCAATTTTTTACAAGAGCGATTAGGTAGATATAATCATTCTAACTTGAAAGAATATTAATAGCAGTAAAAAAAAAAAAAAAAAAAAAAAAAAAAAAAAAAAAAAAAACAGTAAGAAAGGTCATTCTACCACTTTCTGTACAGAGTTTAGTTTTTAGTTTAGAGCTAGGTATCAAGAACAATGGAAGAATGTCCGTCGATAAATGTAAAATTGAAAATATCCCGGCTCAATAGCGCAACGCGATTGTTCGTCTCCACGTCATACAGATACCATAGCATTCTATGTATGAACGTCTAACTTTAGATCGCCGGATAAACCTTCCGCGGTTTTACGACCTTCCTAACACTTCTTGGATGCGAGCGTCTCGTCGTCCTTTATGACTATTTATGAACCTTGCCTCCTCTCCGCTGAGTTACATCGTATCACGGCAACACCTGTTGACCCTTAACGATTCTGTCTGACCTCTGCGCGTATAATGCGACATTGAAAAGGTCATTTCTTATCACGAGAGAGCGTTCTTTGGCATTTTTACGGTGGTACTCATAGGGTACAATAACCTGTGTTATGCGATCGCTTTAGAAAGATAGAGTTGTTGAGATGGAAATTACTTTTGAACGTTTTACGTGGGGTAACCGTTATGAATGGGCGCTTTAGAAGGTGCTGTCATAACAGCTGAATTGATTTAATCCTAGTACTGTACATAGGACACATGCCGACGGAAATAATTTCACAGCACATCTCCTTTTTGAATAATCAGTCAAAATTTCCAACACCTATAAAAAAAAAAAAAAAAAAAAAAAAAAAAAAAAAAAACACACATACATTGAAATAATATATAATTCCCATAGTTAGGTTCTCACCCGCTATTTTATTCCATTTTAGAGAACAAGAAAAATCAAGGAGTTCGGGTGAATTAAATCCAAGAAAATTGATTCCGTTCAATAACTAAAGGCCGAGCACCCGCGTGCCACTGTTTGTTGATTGCAAATAATTGATGCTGCTAAGTCAAGAACTGAGGGTAAAGAAAGTTGAGGCATAAACGATATTTTCGATTAAAAAAAATATATATATACCTACATAAAAAAAATATAATCTGGCTATAAAGGCTGTGGTAACCTATGGTTCCACATCGCCCTGAGGATGCCCGAAGGGGCGAAAGTACTCGGCCAGTAAATAAAAAATCGGAGAACATGTCGCCTTGTTCTTCTCCCCCTCACCAACCCAGTACGAAAAAATATAAGTAACATTTTTAGTAACATTTGTATCAATAAACTGTGACTCTCCAGCCAAATCAATCAAGTTTAGCACTAATGAACAAGAGTGACTTGCTTTGTTCATAAAGTTGGAACATCCTTTCACTAAGGTGGCAAGAAAAGCGATAAAAATAGAAGTTAAATCAGAGAAGCCTGGCTCTTAGTCATCCAAGGCATTTTAGTTTATTCACTTAAAAAGCGAACTTTCCTCGTAAACTCTCCAACTTGTACAAACTACTTTAATACTGGAAAAGCCTGTGAATTTCGCTTCACCTCTGTCTATACTCCGATGCTGAGGGCGAAAAACGGACGGAAAAAACGTTGGAAAATTACCAACCGCTGCCCTTTCCACTGAGATCAGATTTATTTGCCACTCTTCAGGGTAATGAAGCGCAGATGGACTGAGGTTGGAAAGGGTTTGGAAGGAACTTTTTTTTTTAATTTTCCCGGCAACTTAAAGCTTCAAATCGAGTTTGTACAACCGCGACGGGTTGAAAAAAAGCGAAAGGAAGAGGAATTCGGCATTTTCCTGAAGGGGCGATTTCTACCCTTGGAACACCCGACGGATAAATTCCCGGTAAAACATTGGAGATCGTACATTGAGTTGTTGTATTGAGATTATCTGGAAATATATTCATACCAAGAAGAAAAATACTTGGAAACATTTTCAGGCAATTTTCTTCATTATTCGATACATTAAGGAGAACAAATAAGAACTATTTGGATTGACGTGAAGGGTAAAAAAACAGGGGGAAACTCCTAAGAGTTTTATGGAACAACTAGGGGCTGGGCGCCCAACCCCCTCAGACGGGGGCTTCGCCACCCTCAGCTATCGCGCACGGTCGGCCCGTCGGAGGGGCTCCTCCGCCCCTCCTCTCGGGCCTTACATATCATTTTGTGGGGTTGTTGTCCTAGTCACTACTATGTATTTATAGTACTATATATTATAGTATATAGTATATTTATATAGTAAATAGTATAGGTATAGGTAGGTAGTAGTTTATTATTTGTGTATGGAGAGTGGGAATCTATAGATATTTTTATAGTAGGGAGTACTTAGTAGTAGTTGCTATAATTTGGTATGTAGTTGGTGGTGTTTGAATGTACTTTGTATCATAAAGTATTGGGTTTTTCAACTGGAGCAAAGTAGGAGCATTCCATTCCAAGATTTGTAACTTGCAGAGTGGATAACTCAAACAAAAAGTCGTCAATTCAGATGTTTGAATATACCAAAAGATGGGTAATTTAACTGTCCACATTTTCCCAATGTAATGTACCTATCCATTTTTCAACCGTTTTTGCGTTATTCAACAATATTAGCAGACTATACACGAAAAAATCACATTTTTCATCTTCAAACGTTATTTTCACCTGTTTAGTACGAAAGAAACAAAGAATGAACCATATATTATTGCTATACACATCATCAACTATCATTATGCTGAATTTGAGCGAAATCTATTTCAAAAAATTTTTCGCGAAAAATCCAAGGGGTACCCCTGCGATTTTTTTCAACCGAACAGTTAACGAATTTTTACTCGTCATTCAATACAGATAAAAATCTGAAATTTTCAGGGAAGTTGTGTCTTACCAAGATGTATTTTTGTGATTTTTTTTATTTCTCGGAAAAATCTGCAACTGGTCCAAAAAAATCGGTTTTTGAAAGCTCAAAAATTGGACTTTAACCGCAATTTTCGGGGTCAAAATAAATGCGAATCAATTGTTTTATTATGCAGGAGTCTTCATTTGAACGCCTTACACACGTACATAGCAAAAAATTTGGTGAAAAAAGTTTAAACAGAGCCAGAGAAATTATTTTCCGTAAATCGACTTTTTCGCCGGCCGATATTCCGAGCTCGGTAATAGTGAAAAATTAAATTATCGTTTACAAGCGAATTTGAAAGCTATTCTTATAGGAAATTTAATGCTGAATCCGAATATGACGTCAAATCGGCGGAAATTTCACGACAACTATCAGTTTTTCCAGGTTTAATACTACGCCACTCCTACGTTTTTCAACTTTGAAAACCCGTTGAAAAACTTACAGTACTGTTAAAATTTGATTAACTAATGATTACTACAGGAAATTAGACGTAGAATTCGAATTTAAATTGAAAAAAATTAAATTCGAACGATTAATAATATTTTTCGAATTTTTTACGATTTTCATACTTTCAAAGTTTCAACTTTGGGATTTTTTTTCGTCACGTTCCCGAAATGGGAACGATTAGTTGCTGTGGAAGAAAATGAAGGAAATTTAATGTAGAATTCAATAAAAATACAAAAATGGCTAGCGTATATGATAGCTCTCGAGATATATTCCACTTTATGTCAAAAAACGTGTTTTGACTTTTCTTCAAACGTTAATAGCTCCGCGGGGACATAACATAAAAATATAATTAAATACACCAAATTGTAGGATTTTGATAGCTCTTTCTCGCCTCTGAGTAATATACCTATGTAAAAGTGGTCGGTTCAAAAGTTATTGGCGAAAAACATGCGAAAAAACGTGAAAAACAGGGTCATAAAATTTCAAATCGCAATAAAATTTGAACAGAGGCCTAATTAAAAAAAAGAAGACTTTTCCAGCCGATGAAGTTCCTTCAATTGAACGGCACTATGTCCAAAATTTGATTACCTATTCCCAGTTTCTCAATCAATCGGATACCCACGGTTTTTCGACTATCACTTCGAGCCCCTCAAGCTCCGACTAAAATCAACCATCGAACGAATTCTTGTACTTTTTCGTTTGAAGAATTTAATAATCTACAATTATCTGTAGTAAAATTTACAGCTCCAATGTGAATATTTTGAGTGAATCGCGAATAACTGCGGAAAAACGTGTTTCCGAAACAGGTGAAATTTGCACATAAACCTCCCCCAAGAAAAATCCGAGGCTTAAATCGAAAATCGACTATTTTTTCGCCGTATCATTTTCAACCACCATTGTATCGGATTTTTCAAGTTTCAACTTTGAATCGCTATAGCTCCGTGGAGGTAAGAGCAAACCTTGCGATTGTAATTACAAAAATGAGAATCTCTGAGAATCAGAGAATTTTACCAGGTCAAAACTGAACTATAAGAAGGAAAGCGGTGTTCTAATGCGAGAATGTAAAAAATCGAAGGAATTTAACGTTTCAATGACCATTTATCGGCTGTTAGAAGAAGAAAATCTCGCGCATAAGGTTTCAATTGATTTGCATACGAACGCGCAAGAAGAGAAATGACTTCCAATATCAGGACGAATATAATTCTCGCAACATATCGGTATAACAATATATATCCTTCGGGATCTATAAGGGAGTGTGAAAGCCGCAGAGAAAAAAAAAACACGTGAAAAGATCGCTAGCTCCGCAGTCGAACGTGGGGAGGCAACAAAAACGGTAAAATGTAAGGAAATTACGAAGGAGCGATTGCGGCGAGGAAAACCTACGTAAAAGGACGCAAGGGAGCGTTAGCGGAACGCCAGGAACGGGCTCCTATCTGTTCTCCGACCGCGGTTTTGCAAAATACGACTTTTAATACCTCGACACAGACGGAGATATTCACCCCTTACCTTGGCACTAGAATTTTCCCCAACTGTTTCTCACCAAGGAAGGCCATGAATAAACCGACCGTAAATGGTACACACGAGAAACGTCTGACTGGTAGCTGCTCTCTAGCGTCTCCATGTTCTTGTGTTTATATGTACAGAAAGAATTTCCCCTTCGGTGGTTTTATTGCGTACGCGTGTAGACTCGACCGTGACGGACAGAGGAATAATTTCATCATGGTTTAATATTAGAAAGTTCGCTAAATTATGAACATGAAGCCAGTTCGTAGCAACTATCATAAACCTAGTCATTCAGAAGAAGCCTAACTGCTTAGTTTGGGTAGCAATTTCTGTGCAGCCAAGAAACAAAATGTTGAGACTCGAGTGCGGCATAATCCAAGAGAATAGAGAGAGCCGAGAAATTAAGCTGAGAACCTATAGAAACGTTGTTGGTTTGGACTAAAACTGAGGAACGAGTTATCTGAAGAACAACTCGCAACTAATCACCCGGTTTGGGGTCTTCTGGTTAAGAGTGGCACGGAATCAAGCTGCTCTATTAGAATAAATGTGAAATAGAACTTTTTCATTAAAAAAAAAAGAAATAAAATAAATAAATAAATTTAAAAAACCGCCACAAAATATTGTTACTCTTCAGTGGTTTATTATTCTTAATACGCAATCTTTCAATTACATACGATTTAAGAAAATCGTCTGATGGTAATCATCATTATTTCCACTAGAAATCAGCCTAAAAAAGTCTCATTCTACCAGAGTTAACTTATTCAATAACCTTTTGCAAATAACTCGAATTTTATGAAGCTTTGCATTCTCTTCAGGGCTCCGAAAATACTATATTTGCGTATCAGTAGTTAATTCAGCAGTGACAGTGGTATTCAGACATTTTTCTTGTACCAGGCAGATGTTTTTCGCTGGTGCAATATCAACTATTGTTTTTGATTACGGATCACGTCTGTTAAAAAACAACCGCTTCAGAAAAAAATTACGTAGGTGGTCTCTTTACCTATAGGGTTTACTTGCGTGACCGGATTTTTTTCAAAACGGATCCACACGGTTGGCCTCGGCCCGATTGTTACGAAATTTCAATTTGATATTATCTAGAGATTACGTTCGCAAGTCTTGGTGGCAGCCTTCCAAAAAACGTGCAACAGTTGAATTGGAACGCGATCACGATCATTAGAGCTTTTGAACTTTCATCTAAATGTATTCAGGTTCGAGTTTCTTTCAAACTGCTCGTCTTAAAAACCCAAACTCTACACCGCTGAATTGGCTTGAGATATTTGTTTATTAATTTTTTACTTCCACAAATTTACGTACATGTAATTGTTGTAATCTTCTCAAAGTCAAATTCGGAACGGTGGAGAATTCGGAGGATGTTTTCATAGAAATATAAATATACTACATTTATACCATACTACATTTTTTGAAAATTTTTGTCTGTGCGTCCGTCTGTATGTGATCAAAAAGCGACAGAAGTTGTCATATCTCCGTGAAAAGGAATTAAATTCAATGAAATGTTCAGAAACAGTTGTCCAACTAAACGTGCAATGTTACCTTTTATTGAATTTTGGATAACACAACGGACGTGATATAACCGTTCATAGTTTATTTTATTTTAATTTTTAAAACTACTAGAGCTATTATTTTTCGGTCTCTTGGCTGGTGTTTCGGCAGCATATTGTATTAACTTAGCGGCCTTCCAATGGTTTTCTTGAATTTTGTGTCTTTTCTTGAAATTAGTTATTACAGTTAGACGATTCAATCATGAAATCTCTATGTGATTCACGCTCTCCACAGGTTTTTGAAATTGAACGACATTTAGTTGTTTGCCAAAAAGATTTGTATCTTATTGTTTTACACGCATTGCAAATTACATTTCCTTAGATGACCATAGAATATAATCAATGGTGCTTTTATTTATTTATGCTATTAGCGAAAATACAGTAATGCTTTTTTCCACAATTCTAGCGGCTCATCATTGAATGCTCAGCAACTTTGTGGATTTACTTATTTTATGATTGAACTCACCAAAATTTTCCAACATAAACTCAACAGTATTCGAACGGCTGTGATATAGACACTACGATTAATATTGAATTTTTCCTAGTTCCTTGAACGTAATTGAACAATATAAGAGTCATGGTAGATCCGGAATCAAAACCACATACCGCAATCTCTTGTCCTTCATGGCCAGATCTGGCAATTTTTTGCGGTCCATCCTCAACTCTGAATGTAGATGGAAACTATAATTTGTGAGATGATTCGGGGCAGCCCCAGAAGCTGATCCAGCTCTATTATGATGCCAAAAGGAGATGAACATTAGGAAGCACTCCTTCGAATAGATTGCAGCCGCTCCTCACCCACTTAACACTTTGAAGACTATAGAATTGGTCCATCATGCCTACTGGGAAACTGAACTGGAACTACAAATGTATTGGGTGATGAGAATGAGAGAGTCCGATAGACTCGTCAGGTGGATAGTTGAACTAATGCGTTTCCGATTACTTCCTCTCTGATGGATGGATTTTGAGACTAAATCCAACCCTAATAGCTGGAAAGGGTATTAGGGATTGGCACTAAACCAGTTTGATTACTCCATCGGTTGTGAAACGAACGTGAAATGGATTAATACGGAATGCACATAATATTGTTTATATTTACGGGTTTGTTAGTTTGTCTCCAAACCAGATCCGCTAATGATTGTCAGCAGGAACGTTCCTTTTTTTCTTCCCGCATCTATCAGCTACTCTATAATTTTGCTATTACTCAGTCACGTTTATTAAGGTCAGAGTAGAAAAAAAACCCTCAAAGAAAAATACCGTTCAGAAATAAACTAACGGCGTTATAGCTTACCTTTGCAGGCCTTCCTATGCGAAATAGGTTTGGTCATGTCTCTGTAGAAGCCTTCCTTGCAATAGTGGCAGTGTCGACCAGCGGTGGAATGGCGACATTTCAAACAGACACCCCCGCTAACTCGTCCAGAGAGCTTGTAGAGTTCCATGTTGAACCGGCACCTTCGGGCGTGGCCATTGCAGTTGCACGCTGCAACAAAAGAGCAGACAAAACAAATCAGGGTTAAACGCTAGAGGGAAAACGGAAATCAATTACACTGTTAGACGCTTTTTAGCTCACTACGTTGAATATGTACCGAATAATGCACTAACGATAAGCCGAATTCCCAGTGTGGAGGATTGATAAATATTTTCCGTTCATAATTAGTGTGACTCACAGCTTCATTCCTGACATGAAAGATTCAAACCGACGAACATCAAAACCTAGTAAACATCGTAAGTGCAGAGCAGTTAAGAAGAATGATGTAGATAAGAATACCAGCGAGCTTCGTCGAGTATTTTACTGTTAGAGTTAAAAGCGAGAGAGAATCATAAAATGAGGAAGTGCAAGATTTTCGCCAATTTCAAAGACGACTTTTAAAACTCGTCACCTTATAAAATAAATCGCCATAAAACGAAACAAATGTTATGAATTTGCTGTAAATCCCAGCAATCAAAGAATGTTAATTGTTGTTACCGATTCAAATTCAACAAAAATGTATGGAACAACGTTTAAAAAATGCCCTCCATTATCCGTCCTTTTTTCTTTAGAGCATAGTTTCTGAAATATTTATAAGCGTAAAACGAAAATTGGATCCTCAACGCAATTATAACTTCCAAGTAAAATTTTCGTTCAAATGACCTCTAAAAGTAATAAAAAAGTCCTAAAATTTCCTCAGTCCTGCTCGTAACTGATCCCTTAACCCTCTTTGAGTGCCAACTCATTAACTGGACTTACATACCTATTCACGTAGTTTCGTGCGAGACAAACAGTGGACCATAAATTTAACCACCTGTTCAACGTATCGGACCGCTGCTCACCATCGTATCTCCTCTAGGAGGACTTCTCCCTTTCATTTTTCTCTGTTGATATTCATTTGAAACGGAAGATGGGACTGAAAGAAGGGAGTTGAGAAGAGGTCACGTTTTGTAGTGGATAAACCGCGCACTTTCAGGAGATAGGTTCGGAATGGTTACGTTGTGGGGGTTGAAAATGCATGAATAATTCATTGTAGAAGAAGAGGACACAGTAAGAGGCTAACTAAATGGGGAAACCTTCGCCCTTCACTCTTTAAAGTTGAGTGCCTGAAACACTTTTCCATCGAGTCGTTGGATTATGGAACGTGGGATCATGTTTATCTTGCGGCTGAACGAAAGAAGCGATATGAATTTCATCTGGGAAGAAGCTTAACCTTTTTTCAATAACCGGAAAAAAGAAGTAGAATCACGAAACTACGTGACGAGGAGAAGAACTGGCCTATGTGGCTTACTCGTGCGAAAGTGAAAAGATGGATCTCTTCAAGGTGATTTCTCAACTTCAGCGTTCAATGGTAACTCGAACACAAAAAACGATGCAAATGATTGTACAGTGGTTTATTATTATTTCGCTTCAATATTGATTTTAAATATTCCGAACATTTTTGAACGTTCCCACCGAAAAACAGATGGTAACTATAATAGGGGAAAACTCCGTAGCAACTATTGTAATTTTTATCATTTTTATCTTTCTTAATTTCCTAATTAAAAGCTAAACTTATTGCCTAACGATACAGCTGGAAAGAGTGTTTGACGACCTTTCCATTGAGTATAGAACGATTTTTATAGCTCCAAGAACTCTCGAGTTATATTCTCATGTCAAATTTCTGAAAATCTCCCGAATTCGGCACAAAAGCTGCGATAACTCGAGAACCAATAAAGCTATCGACCCGGCGATGGTCTCATTCGATTCAGCGTCCAAAAATCTATAGAATTTGATACCACGTACACATTTTTTTGAAAAACCTTGGAAAATATGAATTTTCTCCCCCTCAAAACCCCCCAAAAATACCCTTGAAATTGAGCTAGCAAGTTGGTTCAAGAATTGGGCCGTCGTAGGACTAAGATTGATTTTTGGTGAAAATTTCAAATTTTTAGCTCTTACAGTTTGGCCGGAAAACTGCTAACGGCGTACGGCGTACGGCGTACGGACAGAATTTTTTTTATTGGATATTCTGATTCTACATGCCTTGAAACGTAAAACATCAAATTTTGAGGGGGGGTTAGAAATTTTTTTTCTTGGGCGATTACAATGGTTTATTATTGAATAATAAACCAAAAGACAGTACCGGTGATTGGATAAACAAACTTCTCACTTTCATGTTTATTATACTAGGTACCTAGAAAATTAATATCGTCGATTGTGAGGGGGATTGATTGATTGATTAACGATTTATTTACATAATCTGGCAAGTTTTGGCTACAAGCCACTCTTACAACTTACCAGAAATTTTAAGAATAATAGAAATGAACATATATCTTGGTCAGGCTAACAATCAGTTTACTGAACTTAGCAGTGGGTTCTCAACAGTGCTAAGTATTGATCGTGTAAAAGAAACATAGATTGATAAAGTGTGCTAATGTGCTTAATATGACGTACAAAAAAAAGGAAGAGAGAAAAAAAAAGAAGAAAAATTAAACTGACCGACAAAAGTAATATAATACTGGGTCTTAAAATGAAGTTATTCTGTAGTATTACACCTAGGCATTTGATTTCGTCGAGAGAAACCAGGCGACTCATTCTCCTATTGTTTAATGTCTGGCCGAGTACTTTCGCCCGTTCGGGCATCATCAGGGCGACGTGGAACTATAGATTCCACAGCCTAGAAAATTGGTGATTGTTCTGAACATATCTTCAGCTATGTTGATCGGGTAAAAAACTACTGTCTTCATTAAAAACGACCATAAGCCAATGAATATTTAATTTGAGAGTAATATTTATATAGTAGTGTGCATCGGCGAAATTTCTTGCAAACTTTAGGGATGAATAACGGATGCATTGAACTGTTATCGCTACCTAAAGGCAATTTTCAACTAACTTTTCCCAATTTCAATGTAAGTTCTCAATTTCCTTCGTTTGCTTATGTGAGGCAAAGGAATACGTGTAAAAGGGAGGACAGACAAACGAAGTCAAAGATAAAACAATCAAAGTCAAAGCCGTTTCTTATACGACGCCTATCACAAAGATGAACAAAACCGTTCGCCCGGTTGGATTTGTCGGAAAACGGAATCGTTCGAAGAAAAGCTGCGTAAATCCTCGACCGATCGGAAGAAATGAAAGGCGGGCGCAATTTGTGCTACCCGTAGACATCATCAATTACCTGAATGCGCCTCATAGGGTTAACACCACGCAAGAAATAAAGGCTACCATTTTTATCGTACGGTTCCCGCTCAAAGAAGATACAGTTTCTTCTCTTCTTGCCGATCGGATCAGTGTAATACGATTCGCCCGCTTCAGCTTCCAACGACGGGTAGAGAAGAAGAAATTAAGCTTACTGCAACGAGAGAGGATTTTCTGAGAGTAGGGGGAAAACAAGTAGTCGAAGATCTGTAAGAAAAAGTAATGGAAAATGTTCATTGTTAGTTACCGATTCTGATATTCACTAGCTTTTAATAATTGTGAAACGAAGATATGTGCATTTTTACCATCATAATCCGTTGATGGTGGTAACGCTTTATGTGAACTCAATTATGAGCAACAGAAAGACATTCGAAAAATACTTGATGTGTTTTCGGTTTTATTCGTATATTATTGATAGCCACAAATGCAATACAACTTTTCAGTCGCTCCGATCGCGGAATGTGCGTTAAGTTGTACTTCAGGAACATATAAAGACCTTCAGAACTTCTTCAAAAGCCTTTTGCGGATTTCAAGTACACTTCAATAGCCCTACAATTATTTTACTACCTGATCACTGCAGCTGAAGCTTTTCATTGATTCAATATGAGAAGTCTGATCAAACAGCCCTTAGCCTTCGCCCCTCAGATTATCAAGTATTGAACCAATACTGAAAAGAACTTGTTGAAAAACAGACTTGGAAGAAGGGGATAAAACGAGGAAATTAAATGTGCCAAAAACAGAACGTTCGTCTGTATTCGGTATTGGTTTTGGCCAAGCCTTCAAACGACATTCTATTTGTAGATTGACTATGAGGTAGTGATTTTGAGCATCCGAAGATAAAAAGACAAATCCATCGATGCACGTGCCGACCGCGCGACCCTCGGGGCACGACGCGTGCTAGGAAACTTGGCCTGTCACTGGTAAACTGCTTCGATATTGAAGGTGTCAGACTGCGGTAACGATTATTTAATATTATCCGTAGACCCATTTATACATGAGCCTTAAATTAATACCTATAATTTTTTTGGCGCAAGTAGAAAATTAGTTGTGTGCGTCGAAGAATGAAACGATAAGTACCAGTGAACTTTTTTTATTAGAGAGGATTAGAGAGTTTTTTTTAGTGCATTTCGTCTTCTTTTATACTTTAACGTAGGAGTTCTGGCTACTTTGTAAAACCATAAATATGTCATCTATGGAAACCACAATCCTCCATCCACTAGGCGGTAACCATAAGAAATGCATGCTTCAACAATGCAACCAAAACACCCACGTTTAAGTTTTTAAAAAACACGCTATGCACTCAAACTATATTTTCGTTCTTATAGGTATCATGGAGCAATGTGAGTGTGGGAATAGTTTAATGGTGATGAAGACATGGTTGTGATTCTCCTGTTAATAAAGAATATCAACACAATGAATGAGGAATCTTTGGCTAATATACGACTCGGTAAACACGAACCAAAATAGGCAAGGAGTTGGCTAAACAACGAAAACTAATCAAACAATTGATATCCGTCAATATACAACAGATTTCGTTGGTAAGCAAAAAAAATTAAGAACAACGTGAATAATAGGCCGAGCTAACATCAACACTAAGGAATAGGTTGTATTGGTTTTGGAATTAAAATAGATTGCGATGGACCAGATTGATGCGCTTCCTTGGGTCAACTCAACTATCAGTCAAACAAGTATCAGCTGTTCTCCGACAGCTTTCACATATATAGTTGGGCTATTTTTTGAAAATTTTCTCGAATTCTCAACAGCTACAAGCATGCGTTTATAGAATCTAACAAACATTTCCGGCCTCTCGCCCGACTTATTAGAACTTGGACAAAAAGATAAGAAATATTATAGTATCTTATTTTTATATGAGAAAATCTCAAAAAGAAAAATATAAATAAACTCGTACTCAAAAGTAACAATAGATTTTTACCCTGTTGGGAAAAATGCAGGAAAATAAATTCAAGATAGTTAGAATACTATTCATTTATTCACCTACACCAAACTAAATAAAAACAAAATAAAATTGTCGATCTTCAATCAACGCTCCCACGCGTCAATTTTTCCTACTATAGAAAGAAGAATTGAGTGATTACATTCATAACCCAATAATAACACGGATGGCTGATTCTCAACAACTACCTACCACTTTAAATGTAAAAAATCTTCAATTTATTTAAGTCGAGTTACAGGGATCGATTTTTGATTCATAAATAAAGTTAGTGGAGAGACGGAGGCGGCTCTCCCGTCAAAACCAATTGGCCCTCTCTGGCCATGAAACTTCGTCGAGATCAAGTAATGGGCGAATTACAAATTCAAAACGGTTTTTGGAGGGTCCGTCCGTCGGGAGGTTAAATACTCGACGTTTGAATTGAATTCCTTTGGAGGTTGAAACAGGCCGGTTTCCAAGGGATGATGGGAATGGTTGGAAATTGTACGATGTGACGATTAACCCTCGAGAAAATTACCAATTTAAATATATTCACTGCGAAGCGTATCGAATTGTAATGCGTATAAAATATGTCAGCATTACAATAGACGACTGTTTCGAACAGTACGTAGGTTGATACGATTGAATTATTAATGAAACGATGGTGCTGATGAGTTTGCCTCCGTTATGTTGATCTTAAGTCAAAATAGCTCATATTCCATCATCTGTAGTTCATATGATTCCTTCGCTAGTAGGCTAACTTCATAACTCTACAAAGTCGAAGCGTTCATGAAACTAATGGAGAAAATAAATATTCAATAGTAAACATTTATTTATTAATTTTACTTTATTTACTTGTAGCACTTGCCTTGAAAGTCAATACCGTTTTACAAAAATAAATATTCAAAGACCCAAATTATTTGTTAATTAATTTATTTTTAAACGGCTATTCGGGAAAGTCGCCGTTTTTACGGGCTAAATCTTCATCATCTGTAATACGACAGCTACGCGATTCAATGCGAAGTGGCGTGAAACCGGATAGGTCTTCAATCTTGCCGCGTTGGGCGGAAGGCGAAATCATTAACCGAGTTTCTGTTCAGTTAAATCACTAATGGCCTCCCACGAATGTCAGTTTCAAACGAAACGCCTATTAGGTTAACGGGCTCGAACGGTTCATAAACTTGATAGAGACGTTTTTAATCGGTGCCATCAAGATTCATGGTAAGCGTTTTGCCAACTGGGTTATTAGTCGTCTCACCAACGATGAGCCGACAGTAATAACATCGTGTCAAAAACATTCATGAAATACCTTAAATTAGAAACGTGACGAGCCTTCGAAATCATCTTATTGGTTCGGAAGATTCGCTCTACATGGTTCCATTTCAAACCATAATAACAGCTTCTAGCTAAATAGGATTCCTGAAGAGTGAAACTAGGAAACATTCGGTCGATAAGTGCCATCGGTAAAACATTTGTCGTAGGCTGGGGCCACGACCAGCTTGGAAGTTCTTAAGTAGTGTTTTGTTTTCCATAATGTGCTGTATTTTCGACAATTCAATGCTATAAGAACTATATGATTTGTCACATCCCAAAATCTATATATTTAACCGTCCGTGAAACGTTTGGCAGTACAATTAGATGAAGACTTCTGTTACTTTTCATGAACCGAAATCGTTGGCGTTGTAGCCATTTCAACTATGTTTTTTCCATTCATTTTCTCATCGAGCAACATTAGAATTTTATTATCATTAAAATATTATTTTTGACCTTTTTTAGAGACATTTTATTTGCGGAGTGTAGACGAACTGTACGAACAGTAATTTACTCGTTCAACTCTCATTTACTAAAGCAAGTTCACTTTTAATAAGCTGGAAGGTCTTCAAATTTATCAGTCGGCGGATACGGATTGGGAATGCAAGCACCTCGAGATCAGAGGCTCGGTAGCGTCACGACACGACCAGCAGATCGTTAGCCGTCCGGTCTGGCGACTTGGATGTACATCACCGGCTTGAAGGGCCAGCTCTCAGCAACTGCCTACGAACAATGGCGTCACTTCAGTATTATACATCAACCTCGCCGTATGTTGTAGGCCTTGCTTGTTCATACATTGACTAGATGCCTCGAATAGACGCGCCCGCAAGCATACAGCCTCGCGGCTAGATATAAGCGAGGCCTCGTTAGCCTCCAAGGCAACCAAGGCTAGCCCTTGTTAAGCAGGAGTTTCTAACTGTTCAGCCGATGGTCCTAAAATGGATTCATCCGGCATTAACGATAGCTGAATAATTTGCAAACTAATAACAAGTATTTTTTTAAATTGAAATATAAATCGATAAATGCTTTATTGTGTACTTGGTACATAATATTATCCCTGGATTTCGTTTCAATTTTCATAGATCATTCAGTGCTTCAGAATAATTGATCAATACGCATTTTTAAAATATTAATCTACATAACGTACCTATTTGGTTGGCAGGACAATTACTTCCTTGAAGGAGCATGATCAGGATACATCTACAATAACAATCTGGTTGATCTTGCTTCCGACGGGGATAGTGTTCGGGGGTAGTGTTACCGAACTTAGGATACCATCATCTATATCTATAAAAACGGTTTTGTACTACATTTATCACTTGAGTAATGAAATGGTATCTTTCTGCCCAAAAAACGGGTCCAATTTGATCGATTTTCAACCATTAGCCAAAAATAACATAAAATACTGGTAAATTATTCTTACCCGTGATAATAGCATTCACAACTTGAACAACCACAATAATTAATTTTCTAGATAAAACCAGTGCAAATATTCTCGGCAATTCCTCATAATTAAATTCTGTTAATTTGGTACGTAATTATGATGGTGCCGTCTAGCTATCAAATCCTTAGAGCAACAGATTGGGTTGGATTTAATCGTGGAGTTAGCCATACCACTTGAGGCGCTGGACGAGACAAAGGACTCAGTAGATTAACCATGCGGTCGATATGACAAGAGGCTATGAACTTAGATCCTTTGAGGCGACACAAGACTTGTCCTGTGAGCACTGCTCAACATTCCCGACGAATCGCTTGATTCCTAGCAATCGTCCACAAGGAATCATTATTTAGATTTATCGATCATGATTGATCCATGGTCATTGGTTGATTGTTTGACTCATGGTTACATTGATGACACTAAAAAAGTAAGAAGTCACACTAATGCCAGAGCTCATGAATGGTTAAATCTGAGAATGAAGTGCCTGGGATACCTCGGAATGAAGTACGATGCTCCCATTAATAAAGGGATTTTTTAAAAAGGATATTGATGGGACCGTAATGGATTTTTTTTAGTGTTTCTTACATGTCCCGGGCTGTGATTATAGTACCTACCTGTAAAATTGTTGGAGTTGAAACTGTGATAGTTGACTGTTGTTGTTGGTTGTTCGACCAATTTCCTAGTTGGATGGCTATAATGTGGATGGACTACTGCCAAATTGTGAAGATGTTAATCGTTCGTTCCCGACACGTCGAATAAACTAAAGTATATTATATGACGTATAGTGAGTGATATATTTTGTGCCGAATCCCGACTATCGTATTCAAGAAGCATAAGGAAGCAAATTTTGTGCAAGAAGTTTCAAAACCAACTGTATGCAGACTTCTTCAAGCGTTCATGCAATCATCAATCAATCACAATAGGTGATTGATTCCATAAAACGGCAAATGCCTTTATTAAAATTGAAAAAAAGAATCGACCTTTGGAATAAAAAGTATTTTTATTATTCTACAACATCTTGGAAGTAAGATTTATATTTTTCCGAGAGTTATATTCATTCAAATAATTCCAAAAAAAAAAAAATATTTATTTAGTACATGTCCTCAAATACAAAAATTACTTTTTTTATAACCACTACGATGGACAGCTTTTAATTTAGTTTATGCACTTATGCATGCAGTTTATGCTACCATTGTTGATTTGGGTTTATTCTGCTAAATAATCAAGACTGCCGATCTTTCAAACATGCACACTCGCCCAGAACGGATTCTCCTTGGTAAAAAATTATCACAAATTAATGTATAAATTCTGCAAACTGTGCGTAGCAATTTCTATGGCTACAGTGCCAATCGCTACATTTATTTTTTCAAGCTACAAGCTAACGGTAGTTACGAAGTTGTCAAGCTAGTCGACGAAAATTATACACGACAAGGAAAACTCCGCATTCATTATTTTATAGCAGTCTGAAGAAAAACATTATAGTTCTTGAAGCAGAAGATGAACCTTCTGCACGTTGTTCCTTCTAAAAATCTAACGAAAAAACTACTGAAGATGATAAGAGACGGAATATAAATGAAACATAAAACGACTCGTTCTGCTTGGATTAACATTCACACCGAGAGAAGTTGAAGTTCATTAAATCGAGTTGGATAAGGAAGTAACAAATAGCTGCAGTTCTGGGAGTATGAAAGAGTAGGGCGAGTCAAGAAAACGAGATTTCCTGTTTCTCTGCAAACGATGTCGTCGTCCGTTGACGGTTTCTGTCCTCTTGGGTTGAAATCAAGACGTAAACAAGCTGACATGACTGAAGGGAGAACCAGTCGACTCCGCTTGACGAGATTTAACAGCTTCAGGGATACGGAGGGTGAATGTGGTCGGCACGCCGACCTCTATCGTCAGCCCGTCTGCTGGGATCATGTCTTTACCGTTGAAGTTTTGCGGTTTTTAACCGCACCCATGTGAATTCAAAGTGTACTGGTCGATACGAGCTTCATACTTAAAAAGTTGAGGAAGAATAGGTCATAAAAATTGAAATACAATGTATGATTGCGATCTGTTTTGTGAAATGAGCGACCGCAGTCAAACTTGAAATCTGGGGGCACCGATATAACGACTTTGTTGCTTGCATCCTTGCAGTTTCCATTCTATAAAATTAAGTTGTAGAGCGTTCATATTGGATACCGTCACTGCAATATGCTTGCATTGAAAGTTTTCATAAAAATGAGCAGCGTACCATTCTTCTCGAGGAATATTATGTAAATAAAAAATAAGTGAAATGCTGGTTCAAAAATTATCAGCATAGAAACATTCTATTGATATTTTATTTAATTTCCCGGCATTGCAATGCCGCAGAAATGAAGTCCAACGAAATACCAGCGTCAAAAAAAGCAAGTCCGATCCCTTTAGTTTGATAATTTAAGCCTAATTTGTCGTTTTCCCGCATACACAACATTTTTCTCGCTCCGCACCTCATTCAACCTCAGTAATTATTTGCTCCTTTAGCAGTCCCGTTCTCTGGTTTAGTTTTCTTGCTTCACGTTTTTCTCTGTTTATTTATTTTTGTTCGCCTTGCGTATCCTACAGCCCGACCGTTGAAAAGAACCAACAGTGAAACATCTGTATAATGGCTAGCCGAGCTCCGTGCGAAAGAGCCAGTAATAATTACTGGGCGAGAATTTATTTTTAATTAACGAAGCTTCTTTCCCGTTCTACGCCGATACTCCCACTGCTTTTTACCCCACTTTTTATAAAAACGCCCCCACTTTTACCCGCCCTATTTTCTTCCGAAAAAATTGAAGCGGTTCCTACTTCTTTCCTTCTCCAGTTTTGGGTTTTGCTGAATAAACGTTCCTTCAATGGTTTCGTAAAGGGGAAATGCAGAGAACATGCTGACCGTCAAGTGTTAACGTTATCTTTGCTCAGTATTCTCCGTGTGGCGCTGAGGTTCCCCTTCTGAAATTAAGTTTATGGAGAGCCTAAAACTCTTTTTCTCTGAGTTGTGAATAATTGGCATAAATTATATTTAGGTGGTTGAGAGGCATTTTAAATGAAGATGATGAAGATAAGTTGAAGTTGTGCGGTATTTTTATTTACAACAGTAGAGAAGAGTCTCGTAATAACAATTTTTCTACAGAAGTTACGTTGGCAGAGCGTTATCAGGTTTTTTCGGGATAAGGTTTACTCGGTAGACGATTACACTACGATAGTAAATTCTTTCTGAATTTAAGGCAACAAAAAATAATTAAGTATTTGTTTCGGAGGATGAAGGTAATTAGTCGAACAAGTTTCTTTTGGTGGAAGACTATTAGGTACCAACGATTTATTTATCTTCATAAAATGGTACCAAGTTACGCACACATTTTTCCACGTAGATGATAGAATCGATTATAAGCGACGTAAGCTCGGATATTCTGAATGAACAGGTTACGGTAATGCCAAGAGCTGGGCTGGGAAAATTGAAGGTAATAGCACCATTTGAAAGCTATTACCGTCCTATTACAACGTTACTGGATAACTGTGATCGGGACTATCTTGGCAAGATGTGCTACAATCAGAAACAATTGAGGAAATCATGTCTCGTTATTATGGTGCTCAGGTGTCAACTAATTGAATTGTAATTTGATTTGAAGCCACCTTCTCCCAGAATGCAAATTCTTTAATGTTCAATAGAACGGTACTCGGGCAATCTATTCGAGCTCCCACGGACCCGACAACAAGAGATATCGAGCCCTAATTGACCGAAGAAAGAGTAGGCGAACTGAGCTGAAGAAGAAGAAAAATAGGGAATAGGTAATAGGGAAAATAGGGATTTCACGCTGTGTTATCAGACGTACGATGGGAGAAGGTTTCGATTTAGAAGATCAGTATCAAACGGTAACAGCTATAAGTATTTGACTCAAATAGGAACATGTGAAGTCCCCAAAACACTTGAAAACCGTCAGCAGATTCCACAAAATAGAAATTTATTGATATATTCTCTTTGGATCGAAACGTTTAACGGTTACGAGTGCGCTGAAGGAAACCCGAACGTAACCTAGTTATCAATTATGCACATTCCGAACTATTGATTTTCCCAAAACCACGACCTTCTCGGTCAACCCTCAGATACGAACATCAATGACTTTTTTATAACTTGATTACCATTAAAACATGTAGAAGTTCATCAATACGAAAGTATTATTTTCCTTCAAAAACCGCATGAAAATCAATACCTAATAAATAATATAAATGTAGAACATTTCGAATTATTTTTATTGAAGCTTTTCAATGGTTAAAACGAAATAACGGCACAGGTTTTCGATGGAGGATAAAAAATGTTATTTTTAACACAGGATTTTTTGAATAGGGGGATTATACATAATCAATGGTACAATAGATTCGTTCGATTCCAAGGATTTTCTTATCAGCAGTTAAATAGGCAGCAGAAGCTCATTTATTTCAACGTTTCGCTTAAACTCAGTTGTAATCTCCCAGTATCTATTTTCAAACGTCAAAAGTGACTTATACGAAAAGAAATAAACGGCTTGCCGAAAGGAGGGTTGAGAAATGACCAGTTGGGAGACGCCTATAGTGAATGTAGATACTGGGAGATAAGCATCAGATGCCAACAAAGTGTGAGCGACACGACTAAATAAATAAAGATACTGAATGTTGATTTTTCATCCTTCCATTTTACCTCCCCCATGAGAAAATGATTAACAATATCATTTACAATTTTAATTTATATACCTTATTCCATCTCAGTGCACGCAAATGATCGTAATTAATCATAATTAGTTTAAGTAAGTTCTAAATAAGTTTTCATTGCGAATTATCATCATCATAATCATATCATACACATTTTGCAAAAAAATCTATTTTTCCAACCTCGTTCTACACTCGAAGAAAACTCGAATTCCGCTTTACTAAAAACGATTTTTTTCTATACGCTCCAGTTATTTTCCGCCTCCTTTGTATTTCTTAGCACCGCTTCTCCGTAACGCATAAAAACCCCTTAAAAAAGTCGTTCGCCTGAGGTAATAGCGGCTCCGAGCTCGAGAAGCCTAAACTCAGCCCGAGGGACCTCAGCCAACTCCGTTCGTCCAACTAATCATCCCATCGCCCTTGTAAATTACATCCGCGCCCTCGGCCCTGGGTGTCCCGTGAAAATGATGGGCGGCCACGAGTCCAAGACGATAAGGAGTATATCCGAGCGAAAAAATACGATATAACACTACCTGTTGAATATGATGAAGCTTTTCATCCGACTATACGTAGCCAACACGAGAAAAACGTTTAGGTATTCTTCGAGGCGACATTTACCGTAGAATAACTTGGATAAATTTCCACGTTCAACCGAAGGGGACGAAGGTTGGGAAAGTAAATCATTCGAAATACCCCAAGGCATTGTACGTCGTGTACCTTGGGCACCGTGAAAATTATACGTCAACCGGAGGATGCTAAAGTTGAACATGAATGCCGGTCGGAAGGCGTTGTTATTAAGGTACAAGACCCTAATCGACCGTAATATTATGCCGCAAGTTTGTAACGTTCAAGTACAACACTAAAGCGGATTTATCAATACATAAATATGTATTGAAACGAGAAGCATAAGCGAGGAGGATGAAGCGCTGTTTCATGAGGACAGAAGTTTGCGATAGAAAGCCCCTAAGGGCTAATACTCCGGTGATTACCGTCGGAACTGCCGTTCGAAACACGTCTCAATCGAACGATAATAGGAGCCGATGAACATAAATTTCGATCTGCATCGAACCGTTATCTTTGGCGTCGAACAACCGATGGCCTCCAAGTTCCAGGTTCCTCGATTGGCGAGCGATAGATACATTAGTTCTGCATTAGATTGAATAATATTAGCGCGATAAAGTATTATTTTAGTTTTAGAGCAAACGTATGACAGTCGATTCTTGTAGTTCTAAGGCTGTTTTGGCAAGGACCAGCATTTCAAGTAGGCTAAAGTCGAATCGAATTACACAATAAAACTAAGTAATTAAATTATAACACAAAATTAAAAATATTAAAATGGATGATTGAATCGAATCTATTTCAGCTCAGTTTATTTAAGCCAGTGACTACTTAAAATATAGATTAGCCGGCTAAAAAAGGCGATTTTTGAAGATTTATGTAAATTATTGAAATCGATTAAATACGACCGAGTGTTTCACAAAACACGGCCAAAAACCAAAAAGACGTCCACTTCCAGTAACCGAAGTCAATAGACTTTTCCATATTTCAGTTGGAGAGTGTCGATTCGATATAAAAACTATCAAATTTCAGTTCAAAAACATTTTTTTCTCAATCTAAAAATTCGGAAATACGGAGAACATTTAGTATGACGAACATAATGCCGCACCGTTTTTTAAGATCGTTCATGGAAAATGAACAGCGACAAACTCGTATATAAAACACGTCTTTAGAATTGCACTAGATGAGAATTTTGCTGTGATACGCTTTTCAGCGGATGTTAGATAAAATAGAGTGGACGGCAAAATGCGTAAGGGCAGTGCAGAACCGGAGCCGGTTTGTTAGCTCAGCAGACCTTGCATTGACGAGGTATGGAGACACACGTGTGAAGCGTGGGCAGGAGTGGAACCCAAACAAACTGGCTTCGCTGACGTTACTGCTATAGTTCAAGATGACCTCCAGAAATAGAAAGTCAAATGGGAGATGATAGTGTTGAAGGGCTATTAAAAAAATGCCAGACAAAAATATTAGTGGCAGTGGAGACCATGAATGATTTCTGTGCCGTATTTTGTTGCAGCTCCGCGAAGAATTCGCATTATTTTAATGATTTCCTATTTTCCTAGAAATATGTGCTTCAAAAAATTAAATTTAAAAAATATCATTCGGATCAACATACCTTATTTCAACTCGGTCCAAAAAGCGGATCAATTTTAGATGGATCTTCAGCTCTAAGAAAACTGAGAGCTTAAAATAAACATAACAAAAGTTAAGTATAAATATTTGTCACAACAGGTAAAAAATATTTTTTGAACTACTTATCCTTACCAAAATGGACGTGAAAATAGTGTCGAAGTTTTATTGTTTCAATTCGATCCTAACTAGAGACTTCAATTCAAATAACTGTTCGGTCGATCCATTTCCTGCAGAACGTTATCGCGATAAATTGCGAATAGAGGAGAAGTTTATTTCATTCCCCCGCCGGCGCAATTGTTTTCTTCTTCTGAGCAATTAAATATCACGTGCCTGATCCCAGTTAGCCAATTGATCCACACAGACGCGAGAGACAAGAGGGTTTCGGTGAGCGATGAGTTCACGACCCTCCACAAATTTCAAAGCATCCCCACAGCCATTTTCTCGAGCTATCTCTCTCGGTCGAGCCCAACTTTCGCAAACACATGCCCTCTCCGTCTTCTCGGGGTTTCCGTATAAATCCTCTTTACCCCCCACCACCATCAGTTCAAATCTACCCAATCGACCCCAGCAGTTCGTATTGTCCCTTAATAACTTCATTGTGACTAACCCTACGTTGTGTAGGTGGGTTCCCTCAACGTAAGTGCATTGTGTACTGTGCGAATGCAAGGAATAAACTGAACGAAGGGGAAGGTGAAATTTGTAGTATTGGATTAGATCTGATTGGCCAGAGGGAAAATGCGAGGACGAAACTGGACTGGGTGTGTAAAACAAACTTCATCAGTCGCTCTCCGTCTGCTGTCTGTCTCAATTATGACGTCATAGTTCCCGCACCCCTAAAATGACAGTGTGGACGTTTATTCCAGATTGTGACGTCATTTATATGGAAATGAGCCCTAAGCGATGTTTGATCACATGCTACGCGTAGCTGGACGGAATTTCATGCCGATTGAATCGTGTTCGGGGTCCAAATAGGCCTCACTCTCTTCAACCGCAATAGCATAATTTTTTAAAGGATTCATAAAAATATGATGAGTAGTATGAGTAGGTATTTTACATTGGTGAGAAACGAGCAATTTTTGTGAAAACTAAGCTCGTGACTACTGTGATATTTCGAGTGCGGATTACGAATTACGTTCACAAAGTATGGTCAACTCTCAAACATATAGAAACACGCTACTAAGGACGGAAACAAATGGAATTCGACTCTAGAGGCTAACTATAACACGAGCTTGGATACCTTCAACTCGCAAAAGGAGATTACCTACAACTAGTATTGATTATCAGCAGGCTTCAATTGAAGAGAGATCGGTGAATTAAAAAAATAAAAATACCTGAATATTATTCCATGAACGAGGGTTCTATAGCTGATTTAGAAGGGTAAGATATTGAATCTAGCCAAGAAAACCGTATATCGGTGGATAAATCTAAATACCAAAAGGAACCACTTGTTGCTTATCAGGTTCTACTTGATCTTATGAGAGAGTGAAATAATGAAAGGTTTCGATTTAGCAGGGAGGATTCACCTGCGGTTATTGTATCTCTGAGTATCTTCTTTTTTTCAAACCCGTTGAAAATCGCGAGAGGTAACTTGTTTTGTTTTCCCTGCTATAGTATTCCGTGACGATCCGTCGTCCTTCAATTCCATCACTCGGAACGAATCCTCGCTCGTTTAAGACCGCACGTACGCACTTTGCCCATAGACGTGAGCCTTTCGCATTAGATTAATTTCCAACCAACCTTTCATACGCAAACAGTCGGACATTTGCGCTGGCCATAAAATTCTATAATAAATAAATTATTTTTAACTTCATGTAGGTAACATCCAGTAAAGCTCTTTATGGAGCTAGAATGAATATGAGAAAATATTTATACCTCCATACTTTCTACTTCCATACGTTTCTATTTGTGGTTGAAAAATGACTTGTCATAATTATCTCTGTCGAAAAGCGATCGAATTTACTTAACATTTCAAGGAGCTTTCACCTCAAATTTCTAACTCCAGGGGCTTGACGAAATGGAAATTATAAATAATGTTTAATTAATTATTAACAGGTAAATAAATATATGATGTATAGTAATAAATAAAAAGGTTGCTATAACTAAGTCAAAGTTGATAATAATTGACAGAAAGTTGAAGTGCTGAGCTTCGGTTAGCCGAGAGGAGCTAGCACGTGTGTCACCTTCAACTGTCGGCGATCCACTGGAACACTTCAGCAGACAGCTGGACGCCCGGCTAGATCCGTTCACATACTTCGAACAAGGCAGAGGTATATAGGCATCGTAGAAATGCCACCCTCCGGTGAGTCCCATCATTTTTCAGGTCAGAAAATCACGCAAACAAAACCCTCCGTCTTTTTCTTTCCTTCTCTCTTCGGTACAACTTAGCACACTCATTCGACGGATGGAACCAAAATCTTACAACGACGTTTATAGTTTGCGGTCCTTCAGTGTGCGGAAAGACCTGCGGAAACTTCTCTTCCGACCCCAAAAACTCCCCTCCTTTTATTTCCAACGAACAAAAACCTATTTGCCCACCGGTTCTGTTTGAACCTATTCTGCTTTTCCCACTCAAGGTTTTTTTTTCTCAAAAACTCTTGTTTGTCCCGAATGTCAGTTGTTATTTCGAGTCCGTCCAAAAACCCCTGCGGGTTATTTGTTGAGGGAGCCTGTTCTGGTCCATCCTTCACCCCATCTCCGACTCCATACGACCAATTCAAGGTCTAATTTGTCTCGACCGAATTTCGTCCTAGAAACCGACAGGAATCGAAGCTTAATCCATCAGAACGTTCGTACCAATCGCTTCTCCTCGTCATTCTGATGCATAAAAGTTACACTGCGGACGAAATAAAATCCAATCAACTTATCTTAGGATTATTTCCTGATCTCCTTTGCTTCGTTGGAATCAAGTTCAACGCACTTTGGTCGATCGTTGGGATTCACTAAAAAGTCCATCTTCAAGAGCACTGCCCTGCGGTGAATATGAAAATTTTCCCCTTCAACCGACCGATTGCTCGAATCACCGCTTACGGCCACGTCCGATTCCAGTGATCGGAACAAACTCTTCACTCACGTTCAGGTCTCGTCGAACGGTTTGAGCATCGGGCTCGTTTAGAATTCACTTCTCGAACGCGCCCGTTTTCTGATCAGTTCCAAGCCCTGACAAAGCTTAGTGGATAATTTGTATTCTTCGCCGGTCGTTTATTTTATTGAGCATTTCGATTTATTTTGCGCCCACTTTTTAAACGCAAGAGAAGAATATTCGCAAGCAAAAATTTTGCGTGCCTGAATGAATATTAAGGACGATCTGTGTATGGTAATGAAAGCCCGAAAATCAGAGAAAAAAGTGAGTGCACATTTAGCTCTGTGGAGGAGACGTTTCAAGATGTGAGGAGGAAACGTCTAGCAAACTCTTAAGGCCAGCCTTCACTTGGATTTCAAACATTATTTGATTTGAGTCAAAATGGTAGAAGCGAAGAAAGAAGGAATAATGCTCAGTCTGTCAATTTCCCATAAGAAACTGCGCGAACCTCGCCAATTTCGTGGGGAAAAAACTTAATACTGAATTCGATCGTTAATTTTTTTTGCAATTATGAAAACCAGGAGAGGTCTAATCAAAGACACTTGAACTAATCAATAAAGAACCCCAAGTACTCGCTTGCCCGCATAAAAACACCTTAGTAAACTTCCTCATCCGTGTTGTTGAATGGTAATCAATGTTCACACCACTCGACTCGTTTGAAAAATCCCAGCTGAAGACTAATTCACTAATAGCCTGCAGTACCCAAGAAAACTAATAAGAAGACACTTGAGTTCCGGCAGGTGTTGAGCCATACATAGTCGCATCCAATCTATTCACTGTCGCAAAAGCGATAAAACGCTTGACTAATTATTAATGCGCGGTTTTAAGTACGGCCGAAGCGAAGATGTGATTTCCGGAGCCAAGTAAAAATAGCACCCAATGCATTTTGAAATGTGAGTACGCCTCTTTGAAAACTAGATATCGATGATCAGCAGATAGCTATCAGAATCACGACTTTTTTTGACAACTAAAGAAAATGAATTAATTTTTTTATATTGTCGATCTGTTTTAAAACAACATCATAACTGAGATGAATACTGGGGGAAAATAACTGACGCTTATATGTACAATTGTTTAAAATATTTCCTCAGAAATCATCCAAATCTCTTAGCTCTGACATTAATTCGGAATTCATTACACGCATTTTGAACACAAAATGTGTATTAACTAACCTAGGAAATATCTTATAGTTTCTCCTAATAGTTATTATGAGTAATTTTAGAATAATTCGATAATTTTATGTTAAAACTTTTGTCAAGTTTTTTTAATTTTTTTTGTTATCTTAATATATTCATTATTTTTTCTTTTTAACTCTGGTGCAAGAAATGTAGATGTTCAACATTGATAAACAATGAAAAAATTTTCCCATCATTTTTTACTATCGGATTTTGCGTTTTTGCTTTCATTTGGACCAACAACAGCACAAGAACGATACCAAATTTGCAACTCGAGGAGACTCGTCTCCTAAGAAGTGACATGTTCAACAACTATGAAGTTGTTCTTTCTGAAGGGGCGTGAAGACATCCTTCAGCATAACACCCCTACACTTCTCGTATTTAAATAGTTTACGAACGGCCCCCATCGGTTACCAACCGGAGACAACTCATCCGTCATTGTTTCTCAAAACTTCCCCCGATTACACAAGAAGGGAAAAAGACAGGTTGGTAAATAACCGACCAAGAAGACTATATCGCGCTAAGATATTGAAAATAATCTATTTGAACTCGAAAAGTGGAATGTTGAAACATTTAAGGAATTACATTTTTTAAAGAATCGAAAATTGAGTGATTGAATTGGTCTTATTGAAAATGCAGGGTTTGCTTTCTGCATAAAAAGGAAAATTTCGATTTTACCTACTAGAAGCCAGTGCAATGTTAGCTCATTATATTCACCACCTAGTCTTATGAATTATTATAAAAATATTACGCGAGCCAGACTCGTCTTACAAGATTCGCGCTACTTAGCATGACGATTTTCAAATCTATCCTTGGAGAAGAGTAAGAAGGTACCCAACGGGGATAAGGAACCCTGGGAGTTAATTTAGTAGAAGTTCATTAACAGCTGTTAATTCTAAATGGGGTTGGAATTAGGTTTTCCGGCGAGGAGTTGGGGAATGGTTCCGTTATTTAGTAGACTCAGGGACCTTCCAAGACCTTGCGCTGAGTTTTAGTTGGGGAGAAAAACGGCTCATCCACTCGCATTTCGATCAGTAGCTGTAGGGAGTGATGGTGGAGTAAAGCTGTTTACAGGAGGGTGGAAAGTAGAATGGAGAATTACTGTTTTTAGCAGGGTAAAGTATATAAAAAATCTAAAAATTTAAGATAAAAATGATGGACGCAATTAATGAAGCGAACTTGAGACAAACATGAAATTTGATTTTCACTTGAAAAAAATTGATGTTTTACGTTTCAAGGCATGTAGAATGTTAAAAAATAAAAAAACCTTTCCGCCACACAAACAAAAAAAAAGAAGCTAAATTTTTCAAATTTAAAAAAAAAAAATTGGCCTGACAATGGCCCAATTCTTTAACCAAATCATTACCTCAATTTTAAGGGCGTTTTCTGGGGGTTAAAAAATCGTATTTTCCAACGTTTTTCAGAAACATGTGTATATTGTTATCAATTTCTATGGATTTGTGGACGTTGAACGAGAGTTCTTAGAAGTTATAAAAACCTTTTTATACGAGAAAAATTTAGCTTTCATTCCAAAATTAAGAAAAAATTGTTTATAATTACATGAGTGACTACTGAGTTTTTCTTTATAGTCACCAATTTGTTGTTTGGTGGAATCAATAACAAAGGTTCCGACATAATATTATAATCCACCCAATGGATAGACTTCTTACATTATTATTGAAGCAAATAAATAATAAACCAATGCAAAATCATTTGCAGCGTTTTTATCTGGAAGTCAAAGTATCAACCCGCATCATTTCGGCAAAATGTGTGCGAGAAAAATAGAAATAGTGATTTTTTATTACTAATAAGACTGTCAAAATAATAACATTCAACGTTCAGCCACACTATATTAAGAGAATACAGTTTACCAGCCTTTTTGAATTTCACATGCATAATACATTAATTTTGAAGTTCAGCTTGAACATTAGACGTATTCTGAACATAAATGCGTTCTACGATGTGAGACAGTTTTCGTCGAAAGCGACCGTAGTTGAATCTAGAAAAGCGATCAACGCTCTATGACCCAGAATACCTAAATTGCGCCAAGTTGGTTAGCAATAGCCGCCTGAAGGGGCATCACGGGTCAGCGGTCACCCCACGGACGTCCCTTACAAGCCTGCCAGTTTCTATACAGTATACAATTGGTCCTATACATTAAGAACCCAGAGGACCCAATAGTAGACGAGACGTGTGTCCTTCTCTATGGGATCACACACACACGCGAAGGGATATGAATTACTCACGCTCCCTACGGAAATTTATCGACGAAAATGAGCCGGAGGGACCCGTCACAACAAAAGATTATAATGAAAAAAAGATTCGGGCAAAATGGAAACCTGGATGAGGCCGTCCATTGTGTCTTCCCCTATACGGAAGGTGTCCAGGTCGCCAACGATTCTTCGTCGAGAATGTCGTCGTGGCGAAGATTGATACACACAGAAGACACTTTCGCCCATCGATTATTAGCTTAGAAACTGGGCCACGTGAATTCGTTCAATTTTTTTTTAAGCGATCGATGGGAATACATTTGTGGGTATCAGGAAAGAGCAACAACAACTAGAATTTTGAATGAGGAAATATGTTTTCTTCTAATATCTGAAGTAAGCTCCTATCAACGTAAATGATTTTTGGTAAAACTTAGCTAGCAATAAGATGAACGTAACTGGTTCGCTCAAACCGCACTGCACAAGGTTAGTGCGTTTCAAGGAGATCAAATTCAAGGTTCATCTAATTATTTTAAGCGGAGTGAACGTTTCCACGAGAATTTGACGGTGAATGGAAAGTAGGTATGGTAATTATAATATTCCACTGAAATGGATTATCATCCCTTTCTTCGGTATATTATGCAGTACAAAAATCAGGGATAGGATAACACGACACAACGTTGCTTCATCGTCAATAATAATAATAATAATATCGAAAATATATTTCCGTCATCAGGGCCTAAAAACTACATTAATGCACGTAAACACAGAATTTAAGTGTTCAAAAAACAAGAAATACACTATAACTCACAACTGCAACATTAACGTAATACAGCGTAATATAACGTAATACTTTGAGCAATAGTATACAGTAAGGATTGACATGAACAAGTATACATACAAGTTCATTTCAATTCAATAAATTAGCAGCGATGGATCAGCGTTGTGTTGCCTTGACCCTACCCCTGAGTTTTGACTGAATATAATATTGTTCGGGATGATTGCTCGGTAAATAATTATAATAGAATTACACATCTTACTTCTGGCTCCTTAACTCGAACTGTGGAGATTGTTACCATACCTGAAACAAAACGAAGTTATTAATAATAATTATGATGATGATAGTAAATAATAATTATAATAATAAAGTTAATAAATCACTATTTCAAATCGAACATTACGGGCCATTTTACGAGCTTCAGAAACCGGTGACGATCAAAAGGATTAAACCATGTTTATATTTCTCATAACATTTACACGGATTCATAGATAAGCGAATCCTGTAAAAAACCTGCGCACATCAGATATCGAGCTTTGATTGTCAATGAACTGACGTCCGGACAGTAGTCAAAGCCAGATAAGCCTTTGATTGAATGCATTCGACATCGCGCCAGCTTTCTATTCTCTACGAGTGCGTTATCCTGCCTTCAACAGTAGTCTCAATAGGTTCCCGCCTAGCCTCCGATCCCATGTCACACCTACGGGATCACGATTCACAGGTCTGACCCGATTTTAAATCGGTCTTCAAAAAGGCCACAACGAATTGACGCGCTATCTTTCACTCACACGAGTTGAGCAAAGCCAATAATTGTTTCATGTTCCGCTAAGTTTAGCGATGAAAATAAATTTTAATTTCCTGGAGTTTTTCATTGCTGTTACTGTAGAAATTAAAAAAATTTACCTTTAAATTAGGTGCAGGAACGAACGTTGTTTAAAACGTGGCGCAGGTAATAGCGCATTCTTATTTTCGGAGGAATTAATTTTCAACTGCAAGCGAATACATCTTGTTGACGCTATTATTTCAAAATAATATTCGATATTTATTCTCTACGAATAACCTGGTTGCCCCGCACCTCTCAACTATAAATCGAGTCGAAGATATCCCTTATTCTCCCCTTGAGACTGCTTCCAATTTGTCTTCGTTCGACTATATCCACCGGGTTATACCTTAACTTTAAAAGTGGATATACGTTTACGTACGCCGCATTGAATTCCGCTACGTCACCTGTATCACCGTATACGGCAGTTCAAAAAAAGGAAGCGGATATAAAATCCCATGGATAAAGAAACAATCTCAAGGAGGCCTAATCGCTGCGAAGCTTTTCTCCGTCGTATAGTTCCAGAGCGTTCTCCATCGTCGTTCTATCCTTACGCTGAAGATTTCTGGTATATCTCCTCCAACAGTTTTCCCTGAAAAACGGGCGGAAAAGAGGTTTTTCCACTTAGGTTGATCTTATTTTTTTTGCCATCCAACGGAATGCCTAGTCTGTTCAGCGGTCGTCTGAGCGCGCGAGACCTGAAACACTAAGGTGAACTCGGCTGAAAGAATGAAGTAAGCCGCTTGCCGTGGAATTGGGAGAAAGAGTCAGGCAGATTATGGACATATTTCAAACGTCGCACAAACTACAAGCTGCAACGTGTTACGAGAGGATCGCCGTTTATAATCTGAAGCGAAGTGCGTTTTGGTGTGGAATAGAAATTGCTGTTGTCTGAAATCAAGATGGTAAAATCATACTGTATAGATCACCATGAGACACTCGTAATTACCCTCGAAAAGAGTATTTTTTATATTTTCGAACAAATTAGAGAAAAATAGTCAGTCTTTCAAATAATCCCACATCAATGGTCAAAAAATCTTGGTCTGCATTGGTGGACTGAGTATATCCATCATTACCAATAAATTTGGTTAAAAGTAGGATTTCTGAATCAAAAGTTCGTTCATTACGAATTTAAATTACGGTGCACACACAAATGACTCCGTCGTTAAAAAAATGAATAACGAAATTAAACATAAAAAAGAAACCGGTGAGGTACTCCAACATTTTATGAAAAGTAGCGGGGCAGTGAAGTTTGACTTCATCAAGAAATAATAAAAATTCTCGGATTGTCCTTACGATTTTTTTCAGCCTACGAATCAGAGATTTGGCGCTGAAACTTCACTTTAAGCGCATTTTTCGCTCGTTTCGGCTCTTTTTTACAAAAACGAGGGAACTTTTTTCAATATTCACTTCTACTTTAATGACAGCTTACTGCATTGCGGTCCGCAACCGTAACATGACTGCATACGGATTTTGACGAGTCACGAAATGCATTTTGTTCGCTGTAAAGAAGGGGGGAAATGTTCGGAAAACAGAAAAGCGCGATTGCTATCAAGTTTCGTCCAACGAAACTGGTTCCGGAACGGAACTGGTTCCAGAACGGAACTGGTTCCGGGTCGGAACTGGTTCCGGAACGGAACTGGTTCCGGAATTGGTTCCGGAACGGAACTGGTTCCGGAACAGAACTGGTTCCGGAACGGAACTGGTTCCGGAACTGGTTCCGGAACTGGTTCCAGAACGGAACTGGTTCCGGAACGGAACTGGTTCCGGAACTGGTTCCGGAACGGAACTGGTTCCGGAACTGGTTCCGGGTCGGAACTGGTTCCGGAACTGGTTCCGGGTCGGAACTGGTTCCGGAACTGGTTCCGGGTCGGAACTGGTTCCGGAACTGGTTCCGGGTCGGAACTGGTTCCGGAACTGGTTCCGGGTCGGAACTGGTTCCGGAACTGGTTCCGGAACTGGTTCCGGAACGGAACTGGTTCCGGAACGGAACTGGTTCCGGAACGGAACTGGTTCCGGAACGGAACTGGTTCCGGAACTGGTTCCGGGTCGGAACTGGTTCCGGGTCGGAACTGATCCGGAACTGGTTCCGGAACGGAACTGGTTCCGGGTCGGAACTGGTTCCGGAACTGGTTCCGGGTCGGAACTGGTTCCGGAACTGGTTCCGGGTCGGAACTGGTTCCGGAACTGGTTCCGGGTCGGAACTGGTTCCGGAACGGAACTGGTTCCGGAACGGAACTGGTTCCGGAACGGAACTGGTTCCGGAACGGAACTGGTTCCGGAACTGGTTCCGGGTCGGAACTGGTTCAGGAACTGGTTCCGGAACGGAACTGGTTCCGGAACGGAACTGGTTCCGGAACGGAACTGGTTCCGGAACGGAACTGGTTCCGGAACGGAACTGGTTCCGGAACTGGTTCCGGGTCGGAACTGATCCGGAACTAGTTCCGGAACGGAACTGGTTCCGGAACTGGTTCCGGAACGGAACTGGTCCCGGAACTGGTTCCGGGTCGGAACTGGTTCAGGAACTGGTTCCGGAACTGGTTCCGGAACTGGTTCCGGAACTGGTTCCGGGTCGGAACTGGTTCCGGAACTGGTTCCGGAACGGAACTGGTTCCGGAACTGGTTCCGGAACGGACCTGGTTCCGGAACTGGTTCCGGAACGGACCTGGTTCCGGAACTGGTTCCGGGTCGGAACTGGTTCCGGAACGGAACTGGTTCCGGAACCAGTTCCGATCCGGAACTGGTTCCGGAACTGGTTCCGGAACTGGTTCCGAAACGGAACTGGTTCCGAAACGGAACTGGTTCCGGAACTGGTTCCGGGTCGGAACTGGTTCCGGAACTGGTTCCGGGTCGGAACTGGTTCCGGAACTGGTTCCGGGTCGGAACTGGTTCCGGAACTGGTTCCGGGTCGGAACTGGTTCAGGAACTGGTTCCGGAACTGGTTCCGGAACTGGTTCCGGAACTGGTTCCAGGTCGGAACTGGTTCCGGAACTGGTTCCGGAACGGAACTGGTTCCGGAACTGGTTCCGGGTCCGAACTGGTTCCGGAACGGAACTGGTTCCGGAACCAGTTCCGATCCGGAACTGGTTCCAGAACTGGTTCCGGAACTGGTTCCGAAACGGAACTGGTTCCGGAACCGGTTCCGGGTTGGAACTGGTTCCGGAACCGGTTCCGGGTCGGAACTGGTTCCGGAACTGGTTCCGGGTCGGAACTGGTTCCGGAACTGGTTCCGGGTCGGAACTGGTTCCGGGTCGGAACTGGTTCCGGAACGGAACTGGTTCCGGAACTGGTTCCGGAACGGAACTGGTTCCGGAACTGGTTCCGGAACGGAACTGGTTCCGGAACTGGTTCCGGAACTGGTTCCGGAACTGGTTCCCGAACTGGTTCCGGAACGGAACTGGTTCCGGAACTGGTTCCGGGTCGGAACTGGTTCCGGAACTGGTTCCGGGTCGGAACTGGTTCCGGAACTGGTTCCGGGTCGGAACTGGTTCCGGAACTGGTTCCGGAACGGAACTGGTTCCGGGTCGGAACTGGTTCAGGAACTGGTTCCGGAACTGGTTCCGGAACGGAACTGGTTCCGGAACTGGTTCCGGAACGGAACTGGTTCCGGAACGGAACTGGTTCCGGAACTGGTTCCGGGTCGGAACTGGTTCCGGAACTGGTTCCGGGTCGGAACTGGTTCCGGAACTGGTTCCGGAACGGAACTGGTTCCGGAACGGAACTGGTTCCGGAACTGGTTCCGGGTCGGAACTGGTTCCGGGTCGGAACTGATCCGGAACTGGTTCCGGAACGGAACTGGTTCCGGAACTGGTTCCGGAACGGAACTGGTTCCGGAACTGGTTCCGGATCGGAACTGGTTCCGGAACGGAACTGGTTCCGGAACGGAACTGGTTCCGGAACTGGTTCCGGAACGGAACTGGTTCCGGAACTGGTTCCGGAACGGAACTGGTTCCGGAACTGGTTCCGGAACTGGTTCCGGGTCGGAACTGGTTCCGGAACTGGTTCCGGAACGGAACTGGTTCCGGAACGGAACTGGTCCCGGAACTGGTTCCGGAACGGAACTGGTTCCGGAACTGGTTCCGGAACGGAACTGGTCCCGGAACTGGTTCCGGGTCGGAACTGGTTCAGGAACTGGTTCCGGAACGGACCTGGTTCCGGAACTGGTTCCGGGTCGGAACTGGTTCCGGAACGGAACTGGTTCCGATCCGGAACTGGTTCCGGAACTGGTTCCGGAACTGGTTCCGAAACGGAACTGGTTCCGGAACTGGTTCCGAAACGGAACTGGTTCCGGAACTGGTTCCGAAACGGAACTGGTTCCGGGTCGGAACTGGTTCTGGAACTGGTTCCGGGTCGGAACTGGTTCCGGAACTGGTTCCGGAACGGAACTGGTTCCGGAACGGAACTGGTTCCGGAACTGGTTCCGGAACGGAACTGGTTCCGGAACTAGTTCCGGAACGGAACTGGTTCCGGAACTGGTTCCGGGTCGGAACTGGTTCTGGAACTGGTTCCGGAACGGAACTGGTTCCGGAACTGGTTCCGGAACGGAACTGGTTCCGGAACTGGTTCCGGGTCGGAACTGGTTCCGGAACTGGTTCCGGGTCGGAACTGGTTCCGGAACTGGTTCCGGAACTGGTTCCGGGTCGGAACTGGTTCCGGAACTGGTTCCGGGTCGGAACTGGTTCCGGAACTGGTTCCGGGTCGGAACTGGTTCCGGAACTGGTTCCGGAACGGAACTGGTTCCGGAACTGGTTCCGGAACGGAACTGGTTCCGGAACTGGTTCCGGATCGGAACTGGTTCCGGAACAGAACTGGTTCCGGAACGGAACTGGTTCCGGAACCGGTTCCGAAACGGAACTGGTTCCGGAACTGGTTCCGGAACTGGTTCCGGAACTGGTTCCGGAACTGGTTCCGGAACTGGTTCCGGAACTGGTTCCGGAACTGGTTCCGGAACTGGTTCCGGAACGGAACTGGTTCCGGAACTGGTTCCGGAACTGGTTCCGGGTCGGAACTGGTTCCGGAACTGGTTCCGGGTCGGAACTGGTTCCGGAACTGGTTCCGGAACGGAACTGGTTCCGGAACGGAACTGGTTCCGGAACGGAACTGGTTCCGGAACGGAACTGGTTCCGGAATGGAACTGGTTCCGGAACTGGTTCCGGAACTGGTTCCGGAACGGAACTGGTCCCGGAACTGGTTCCGGAACGGAACTGGTTCCGGAACTGGTTCCGGAACGGAACTGGTCCCGGAACTGGTTCCGGGTCGGAACTGGTTCAGGAACTGGTTCCGGAACGGAACTGGTTCCGGAACTGGTTCCGGGTCGGAACTGGTTCCGGAACGGAACTGGTTCCGGAACCAGTTCCGATCCGGAACTGGTTCCGGAACTGGTTCCGGAACTGGTTCCGAAACGGAACTGGTTCCGAAACGGAACTGGTTCCGAAACGGAACTGGTTCCGGAACTGGTTCCGAAACGGAACTGGTTCCGGGTCGGAACTGGTTCCGGAACTGGTTCCGGGTCGGAACTTGTTCCGGAACTGGTTCCGGGTCGGAACTGGTTCCGGAACTGGTTCCGGGTCGGAACTGGTTCCGGAACTGGTTCCGGGTCAGAACTGGTTCCGGAACCGGTTCCGGAACGGAACTGGTTCCGGAACTGGTTCCGGAACGGAACTGGTTCCGGAACTGGTTCCGGAACGGAACTGGTTCCGGAACTGGTTCCGGAACGGAACTGGTTCCGGAACTAGTTCCGGAACGGAACTGGTTCCGGAACTGGTTCCGGGTCGGAACTGGTTCCGGAACTGGTTCCGGAACGGAACTGGTTCCGGAACTGGTTCCGGAACGGAACTGGTTCCGGAACTGGTTCCGGGTCGGAACTGGTTCCGGAACTGGTTCCGGGTCGGAACTGGTTCCGGAACTGGTTCCGGAACGGAACTGGTTCCGGAACTGGTTCCGGAACGGAACTGGTTCCGGAACTGGTTCCGGGTCGGAACTGGTTCCGGAACTGGTTCCGGGTCGGAACTGGTTCCGGAACTGGTTCCGGGTCGGAACTGGTTCCGGAACTGGTTCCGGAACGGAACTGGTTCCGGAACGGAACTGGTTCCGGAACGGAACTGGTTCCGGGTCGGAACTGGTTCAGGAACTGGTTCCGGAACTGGTTCCGGGTCGGAACTGGTTCCGGAACTGGTTCCGGAACGGAACTGGTTCCGGAACTGGTTCCGGAACGGAACTGGTTCCGGAACGGAACTGGTTCCGGAACGGAACTGGTTCCGGAACTGGTTCCGGAACGGAACTGGTTCCGGAACTGGTTCCGGAACGGAACTGGTTCCGGAACGGAACTGGTTCCGGAACTGGTTCCGGAACGGAACTGGTTCCGGAACTGGTTCCGGAACGGAACTGGTTCCGGAACTGGTTCCGGGTCGGAACTGGTTCTGGAACTGGTTCCGGAACGGAACTGGTTCCGGAACTGGTTCCGGAACGGAACTGGTTCCGGAACTGGTTCCGGGTCGGAACTGGTTCCGGAACTGGTTCCGGGTCGGAACTGGTTCCGGAACTGGTTCCGGAACTGGTTCCGGGTCGGAACTGGTTCCGGAACTGGTTCCGGGTCGGAACTGGTTCCGGAACTGGTTCCGGGTCGGAACTGGTTCCGGAACTGGTTCCGGAACGGAACTGGTTCCGGAACTGGTTCCGGAACGGAACTGGTTCCGGAACTGGTTCCGGATCGGAACTGGTTCCGGAACGGAACTGGTTCCGGAACGGAACTGGTTCCGGAACCGGTTCCGGAACGGAACTGGTTCCGGAACTGGTTCCGGAACTGGTTCCGGAACTGGTTCCGGAACTGGTTCCGGAACTGGTTCCGGAACTGGTTCCGGAACTGGTTCCGGAACTGGTTCCGGAACGGAACTGGTTCCGGAACTGGTTCCGGAACTGGTTCCGGGTCGGAACTGGTTCCGGAACTGGTTCCGGGTCGGAACTGGTTCCGGAACTGGTTCCGGAACGGAACTGGTTCCGGAACGGAACTGGTTCCGGAACGGAACTGGTTCCGGAACGGAACTGGTTCCGGAATGGAACTGGTTCCGGAACTGGTTCCGGAACTGGTTCCGGAACGGAACTGGTCCCGGAACTGGTTCCGGAACGGAACTGGTTCCGGAACTGGTTCCGGAACGGAACTGGTTCCGGAACTGGTTCCGGGTCGGAACTGGTTCAGGAACTGGTTCCGGAACGGACCTGGTTCCGGAACTGGTTCCCGGTCGGAACTGGTTCCGGAACGGAACTGGTTCCGGAACCAGTTCCGATCCGGAACTGGTTCCGGAACTGGTTCCGGAACTGGTTCCGAAACGGAACTGGTTCCGAAACGGAACTGGTTCCGGAACGGAACTGGTTCCGGAACTGGTTCCGAAACGGAACTGGTTCCGGGTCGGAACTGGTTCCGGAACTGGTTCCGGGTCGGAACTTGTTCCGGAACTGGTTCCGGGTCGGAACTGGTTCCGGAACTGGTTCCGGGTCGGAACTGGTTCCGGAACTGGTTCCGGGTCAGAACTGGTTCCGGAACCGGTTCCGGAACGGAACTGGTTCCGGAACTGGTTCCGGAACGGAACTGGTTCCGGAACTGGTTCCGGAACGGAACTGGTTCCGGAACTGGTTCCGGAACGGAACTGGTTCCGGAACTAGTTCCGGAACGGAACTGGTTCCGGAACTGGTTCCGGGTCGGAACTGGTTCCGGAACTGGTTCCGGAACGGAACTGGTTCCGGAACTGGTTCCGGAACGGAACTGGTTCCGGAACTGGTTCCGGGTCGGAACTGGTTCCGGAACTGGTTCCGGGTCGGAACTGGTTCCGGAACTGGTTCCGGAACGGAACTGGTTCCGGAACTGGTTCCGGAACGGAACTGGTTCCGGAACTGGTTCCGGGTCGGAACTGGTTCCGGAACTGGTTCCGGGTCGGAACTGGTTCCGGAACTGGTTCCGGGTCGGAACTGGTTCCGGAACTGGTTCCGGAACGGAACTGGTTCCGGAACGGAACTGGTTCCGGAACGGAACTGGTTCCGGGTCGGAACTGGTTCAGGAACTGGTTCCGGAACTGGTTCCGGGTCGGAACTGGTTCCGGAACTGGTTCCGGAACGGAACTGGTTCCGGAACTGGTTCCGGAACGGAACTGGTTCCGGAACGGAACTGGTTCCGGAACGGAACTGGTTCCGGAACTGGTTCCGGAACGGAACTGGTTCCGGAACTGGTTCCGGAACGGAACTGGTTCCGGAACTGGTTCCGGAACGGAACTGGTTCCGGAACGGAACTGGTTCCGGAACGGAACTGGTTCCGGAACTGGTTCCGGAACTGGTTCCGGGTCGGAACCGGTTCCGGAACTGGTTCCGGGTCGGAACTGGTTCCGGAACTGGTTCCGGGTCGGAACTGGTTCAGGAACTGGTTCCGGAACTGGTTCCGCAACGGAACTGGTTCCGGAACTGGTTCCGGAACTGGTTCCGGAACGGAACTGGTTCCGGAACGGAACTGGTTCCGGAACTGGTTCCGGGTCGGAACTGGTTCCGGGTCGGAACTGGTTCCGGAACTGGTTCCGGGTCGGAACTGGTTCCGGAACTGGTTCCGGAACTGGTTCCGGAACGGAACTGGTTCCGGAACTGGTTCCGGAACGGAACTGGTTCCGGAACTGGTTCCGGAACGGAACTGGTTCCGGAACTGGTTCCGGAACGGAACTGGTTCCGGAACGGAACTGGTTCCGGAACGGAACTGGTTCCGGAACTGGTTCCGGGTCGGAACCGGTTCCGGAACTGGTTCCGGGTCGGAACTGGTTCCGGAACTGGTTCCGGGTCGGAACTGGTTCCGGAACTGGTTCCGGGTCGGAACTGGTTCCGGAACTGGTTCCGGAACGGAACTGGTTCCGGGTCGGAACTGGTTCAGGAACTGGTTCCGGAACTGGTTCCGGAACTGGTTCCGGAACGGAACTGGTTCCGGAACTGGTTCCGGGTCGGAACTGGTTCCGGAACGGAACTGGTTCCGGAACTGGTTCCGGAACGGAACTGGTTCCGGAACTGGTTCCGGAACGGAACTGGTTCCGGAACGGAACTGGTTCCGGAACGGAACTGGTTCCGGAACTGGTTCCGGAACTGGTTCCGGAACTGGTTCCGGGTCGGAACTGGTTCCGGAACAGAACTGGTTCCGGAACGGAACTGGTTCCGGAACTGGTTCCGGAACGGAACTGGTTCCGGAACTGGTTCCGGAACTGGTTCCGGAACGGAACTGGTTCCGGAACTGGTTCCGGAACGGAACTGGTTCCGGAACTGGTTCCGGAACTGGTTCCGGAACGGAACTGGTTCCGGGTCGGAACTGGTTCAGGAACTGGTTCCGGAACTGGTTCCGGAACTGGTTCCGGAACGGAACTGGTTCCGGAACTGGTTCCGGGTCGGAACTAGTTCCGGAACGGAACTGGTTCCGGAACTGGTTCCGGAACGGAACTGGTTCCGGAACTGGTTCCGGAACGGAACTGGTTCCGGAACGGAACTGGTTCCGGAACGGAACTGGTTCCGGAACTGGTTCCGGAACTGGTTCCGGAACTGGTTCCGGGTCGGAACTGGTTCCGGAACTGGTTCCGGGTCGGAACTGGTTCCGGAACTGGTTCCGGAACGGAACTGGTTCCGGAACTGGTTCCGGAACGGAACTGGTTCCGGAACGGAACTGGTTCCGGAACGGAACTGGTTCCGGAACGGAACTGGTTCCGGAACGGAACTGGTTCCGGAACTGGTTCCGGAACTGGTTCCGGGTCGGAACTGGTTCCGGAACTGGTTCCGGGTCGGAACTGGTTCCGGAACTGGTTCCGGGTCGGAACTGGTTCCGGAACTGGTTCCGGGTCGGAACTGGTTCCGGAACTGGTTCCGGAACGGAACTGGTTCCGGAACTGGTTCCGGAACGGAACTGGTTCCGGAACGGAACTGGTTCCGGAACTGGTTCCGGGTCGGAACTGGTTCAGGAACTGGTTCCGGAACTGGTTCCGGAACTGGTTCCGGAACGGAACTGGTTCCGGAACTGGTTCCGGAACTGGTTCCGGAACGGAACTGGTTCCGGAACTGGTTCCGGGTCGGAACTGGTTCCGGAACTGGTTCCGGAACGGAACTGGTTCCGGAACTGGTTCCGGAACGGAACTGGTTCCGGAACGGAACTGGTTCCGGAACTGGTTCCGGGTCGGAACTGATCCGGAACTGGTTCCGGAACGGAACTGGTTCCGGAACTGGTTCCGGAACGGAACTGGTCCCGGAACTGGTTCCGGGTCGGAACTGGTTCAGGAACTGGTTCCGGAACTGGTTCCGGAACCAGTTCCGTTCTGGAACCAGTTCTGTTCCGGAACCAGTTCCGGAACCAGTTTCGTTCCGGAGCCAGTTCCGTTCCGGAACCAGTTCCGTTCCAGAACCAGTTCCGTTCCGGTACCAGTTCCTTTAGGCTTGCATACAAGTCTGCAACGCATTAGGACATTTCATATCTTTCCCATCTCTCCTTCTTCCCTTCCATTTACATAACAGTACACTAACTCCACTAACCAATGATTGCGTAGACAACAATAAACTATTGTCATATTTTGATGCTTGGGAAACATTGATTACGTAGGTAACACTCAACTATTTTCAAATTTGGATGCATGAGTGCATGCAGCTTACTACGGTTGATAGGAAAGAATTTAGCGTCAGGAGCCAATCAGCTGATCCCAACACTGTGTACCTTATTGTTCACGTCGTAAGGAGGCTACCAGCCAAAGTTCAGCTTACTACGGTTGATAGGAAAGAAGTTAGCTTCAGGAGCCAATCAGCTGATCCCAACACTGTGCACCTTATTGTTCACGTCGTAAGGAGGCTACCAGCCAAATTTCAGCTTCCTACGGTTGATAGGAAAGAAGTTAGCTTCAGGAGCTAATCAGCTGATCAAAACCCTGTGAACCTTATTGTTCACGTCGTAAGGAGGCTACCAGCCAAATTTCTGCTTACTTTACTACGGTTGATAGGAAAGATTTTAGCTTCAGGAGCCAATCAGCTGATCAAAACCCTGTGCACCTTATATTGTTCACGTCATAAGGAGGCTACCAGCCAAATTTCAGCTTCCTACGGTTGATAGGAAAGAATTTAGCTTCAGGAGCCAATCAGCTGATCAAAACCCTGTGCACCTTATTGTTCACGTCGTAAGGAGGCTACCAGCCAAATTTCAGCTTATTACAGTTGATAGAAGTTAGTTTCAGGAGCAGCTATAATCATAAATATATATCTATAGGTAGGTAGATACCTCACTTCTAAGAATCATAATAATCATTGAGCATATTTCGTTACGTAACGTGACATAACGAAAATTTGGTTGTGTGCCATAGCAAAGACATGAAATGTCAAAAAAATCTCTGAATAGTTTAAAGTGGATGCTATAATTCCATCCGGTTCAAGCGGTCCCATCACTAACGGGAGTATCTGGCGAGCAAAATAGTATCGAACTGTTCTTTAACAACTATCACTACTGTTAGAATCGAACGTGAGAGTGAAGTCGAAACAGAAGACGCCTTAAGGGAAGTACCAATAGAATTATTCACTTATCGGCACCGTAAAGAAGGCTCGCGTGTTGACAGGCAACGGATTTCAAAAGGCAGAGGCGTTGGAAGGAACGCGTCGATAGAAAAAGAATACAACAGGAAGAGTTGAAGTCGGGGAGTTGAGAGTCGAAACATTGAGAACTCCTTCTGCCTGGTCTATTATGCGGGCAAATTGAAAAAAGACAATTCCACCGGTTACAGGCTAGTTAGGGAATGATTTATTCTTCTTTTGAAAGGACGGATACGCTTAAGAAGTTGGAGGTCCCTTCAGTTTTTTGAAAGCGTCACTCTTGACCTATATCGCTTGTACCTGTCGTTGTGCTCTTATTTTTCTCGTTCTAAAATGACTTCTAATTGATCATCGTTAAGGTTATATTCTTATTTTTCAGGTGTACGAGAGTAATCGCCTTCTCCATGGGAATGCTTGTATTTTATCATGGTTTTGTATCTCGAAGAAATTATAGATCTGCTCTTCGTGTCATTTGAATATTTTCGATATGAACGTGCTCTGGTTAATTGAATGCAAATTATGTTATGGAATGCAAAACCAGCTCAACGCGTATGCCTTCGACCGCTGGTGAAGTTTAGGTGTCACGGCTGTAAACAAGTTCAAACAACTTCGTGGTCGACACTATTTAAAATTTCTGCTACTTTGATTAGATTTGAAATTATGTTTGTTCAATCACCAGGTTTACTAGCGATGTTTCTGCTTGTTAATGTTTGAATGCGTTCACATGAAACCGAAAAAAATGTTCCTGCGATTCTTTTTGTTATTTAAATTAGCTGTATTGTAATAGGGGTAAGACACGTAGATAAATAACGCCATTTCTAATATTGTAGGAGCAGTCGAGTTACGTTGAAACAGAATGACAACCCTTGGTTGCGAACAGGCGATAAATTAAAACTGAGCATCCAGGGCCATTCCTGAGGGTCGAATGAAGCAATCAAAAACTGCACCGCTGCAATATTTTCGCTTTCGTTCGTTCGAAAAGCACAGAAAGCACTTTGCTCCGATGTCATCCCGTTGATGGCTATGACCACCATGTGTTCGTTTCATTTTCAAAAGAGAGCAAATGAGAGAGGAAAAGCTTTCGTGACGACAAATGGCCAGGATGTGATTCGAAGCCGAGCTCGAAACAAAGAACGAAATTTTCGACTACGCCATCTCACGAGTCCCCAGGGGTTGGCTCTCGGTTAGCGGTGGGAACAATTAAACCGCCCAATAAATCAGAATGACCGAGCAGCAGCCGAGTTTGATCGGGCTGAAAAAGTACCGCGGATGAGAAGCTCCGGCAATTCGGCTACCCCTTCACTGATACACGTCAACCAAAAGGGTAGAGCCACTTAAAAGCGACAGAACGAATCCACAGGTGTCATCGCTTTTAATAATTCCATCTCGCCATGTTGCATTCGTGCAGTTCAAAACTTTGACAAATTGAGATGAAAGGGAACTGCTTTTGATATTGACAATGTATTCAAAACAATCAATTGACCTGCCGGTTTTGGCGAAGTTTCGCAGAATATGATGCCATTTGATCGCTCGAGAAAAATCGACCATCGAATTGCGACGTGAAAGCACGAATGCCAAATCCGTTTCATGCATCAGAAAATCAAAATCTAAAAGAAAAAAGTAATTTTACTTCCATTTTTACGTAGTAATAATAGAAGTATTTCGATCGGCTGAAAAATCGAATTCGAAACGGAGATGAATTTGGTAGAAATTTTCATAGTACTATAATAATTATAATACTCAGAAAGTTTTTTCCGAAGAAGTGTGTGTCTGTGAGTCTGTAGTACAAAAAAAAGCATAAACCGTCATAATATGAAATATTATCTCCGCGAAAAATGAATGGAACTGAATGAAATTTTCAGAGAATGTTTTTCCACTAAATGTGCAAAATTAGCCGTTTCCGGATTTTGGATAACACACAGTTCAAAGTTTTTTCTGTTTGGATTTTTACAGGTCAATATGATTATTGATTGTAGGAGTCAATATTTTTAAACGTTTGTGGTTTTAAAATGTTTATTATAGCGTTGATGATGCTTGATTTTCTATACATTGGGTACCTCCACGTTGTGAGCTTTTTACGATTTTTTCAGACTGTGAAAGTGATCATATTTAGTTGCTGGGGGACTTGAAATGTTTCTTCATGTCAGCTGAATGTTGCTTGATTTTTTTTTTATCAATGCATTGTATATTTATTTGGGTCATCTTGCTTTAAAATTAATTCATTTCTCAAAACTTGTTCAGTACCTATCGATTGGATCTTCCGCCCTATGCGGTTTATTGACTATTTCGCTTTTTACAGGCCACGAAAAACATCAATATCTTTGACGCTGGATCATAAAAACTATCCCATTTTACAAAACTTGGCTTGTATAGTTATGCTCACATACTGCACTTTCGCATTATTAACCCAATTGATGCGTTTTTCTATTTTTGGGGTTCTCCTCGCTAGTTTTTCAATAACAGTTGTAGAGTAATAATAACGTTGCGCCCTTAGCAAGAGCTTTTTGTTTTTATGATTACTCTTTATAGGTAATTATAATATAAATTCTTATAATTATAATTATTCTTAATTTTATCTTTATTCCTGTAACCGACTCAAACATGGAGTATAGTGTGATCTATACATACCATACTGGTTTTGTATGGGACTTAAAACGATTGCTGCCGTACGTTTCGAGATGAATGTCTAATGTTTTGCAGAAAAATCGTTCTCGGCCATTGTAATTATGAGTTCGTTGGCGAACCAGATCGGAACAGATGGTTATGTCGTATTTAGGCAATATCGGTCAAAATATCAAATGCAAACTAATAATTCTCTTCGAACCCAGAACTCACTACTTAGAATCCTACTTGTGAATTCAAGCTGGCCTAAGTCGAGCCGAATTATTTGTTTCCAGTGAGTATTAGTGCTGTAAATAAGACTAGGCAGAGCAGTAAAATGACCTGTCTCACCTCGATGGGTAGATAAGAGGGCTTTAGTTCAACCGGAGTCGGCTCAGGTGAACTAGGAGTCTGAACGGGTGGATTAGGAAGTGGTATTAGAAGTGGCCGTAGATGAGGATACCACAGGATAAGAGAACATGAACAGTAGCTGGATGGAATATAAGGAGGGAAGATCGGGAGCAGCTTTTGCTCTCCCTAGCCGAGAGAAAGGGTGAAACAAGAGGCAATTATTACCACCCAAGTCGAGAAAGGGGATGCCACTTGATTCGCCCTTTCCACGGTCCCGTTTCCGACCGATATTGCACGGCGTTTATGCGCAGAACGTTTCTGATAACAATAATTGCCTAGGTCCCTTGTATTGTCAACTCTTCACACCTTCCATGGAGGTAGCATATACCTGACAAGGGCTGCAGATAACAGCCTAGTCAAAACAACTTGTCAGTTCTTCGTTCATTCGAGCCTCTATTCCCGGATTCTTATCAAAATTCGCCCCTGAGTGATAACATTGTTTGCTTCCTTGGCCACTCTTGGGCGACGTACGTATTTCTGTATGGCTTATCTTCAAACGAACAATCTTGCTCGTGACATTGTTTGACCATATTCAGCTCAGATATACATCCAAAGATTGCAGGTGCGAGATGAACGTGAATAAACGTAAATTTTTGAAATTATAATCTCTGATCAATCAAACTTAGTTGTTGGGGTGAGGCGAAGATAAACGTTGCCACTATTTCTCCACTGTTTCTTTTCATGTTCATAGGTGCGTGATGGAACTATTATATGTTGCTCTGAAGATGCTTGCGTCGAAAGATATCGATAAATAAAAGAAACAATGGGAAAAGATTCGCCGTGTTTATCTTCACTTGCCCCAACAATTACGTGGAAAATGCGACAAACAGAAGAGGAATCAAACTTAGGTGAACTATCAATTTATACAGCGAAATGGGGTCGATCTTTTTTGGCCTTCGATACTTCAAGGAGGTGCGTTTGATGATGCGAAGAGTAACAGTAACCGCGCATTGTGATGCTATGAGAGGGTAATATGTAAACCTTTATTCGTCCAAAGAAAACATGAACTATGGGAATGAGCTAAATCAGCTAAGAGCGGACAGATGTTTCAAATAGCTTTGAGCTGCTCTCGTTTGAGATTAACTGCAGAAAATGAGACTATTTCCTTTGTTTCAAGAACGAATAATTAAATTGTGGATATAAACGCCTGGTGAAAACCAGTCGTTGGAGCGAATCGTTGAGAGAATTTTGACGTTGAGGGTCGAACTCGCTTTCCAAGCAAGCGAATGGAGGAAATGCACATCAAAGGTGCGTGAGTCGACTCCAAGAAATTTCCAGGCAGAAACTGGTATACCAATTCTGTGAATAATTTCCATTCAAAGTGTTCTCTACCGCGAATAACCAATTTCAATCACTCCACAACAAACCCGCGTTCTCCAGTCGCAGAGTGCGCTCCGGTTACTAACTCAAACAATAAAGTCGAATTACCTCCACCTCAAACAACCGTGGATGGACAAGGTGGGGGAGTATTTCTCCGTGCTCTGCACTACATACACATTGTATCAGGATTTTCATGCTATCTAAAGTGATTTAATTAAATGAAAACACGACCTAACGAACCAGGTTTAAAATATGCTTTTCTCGTTGTATTTCAGTCGCTCCCATGTGTAGTTTTGAAAACCATGGCAAATAATTCAGCAGAAACGGTGGAGCAAAATGGGGAAATATTTTTATTTCAATATAATTATTGAGGTCATTATGAAGGGATGCCGAGGTATGCTAATTCCGAACGGCGACCATTGGACTAAGTTACGAGCACAAAGGGATTGAAAAATCAAGACAATTTATGATCAAACGCTCCACTGCTAGGGGAGTTCTGCCTCTCAACCATCACAACCCACCGTTTTAATTAAATGTGTCCCTTTAGATCCTTTGTCCTGCGACTATCGTGAAATAAATTTGTACCAGATATAAATTTAGCTGGGAAAAAAATTATTGATTGAAAAATGCGAGTTTCACTCCTGTATCACTCAATATTCAACCATGTATTCCGATAGATTGAGTCAAAATTATATTTGAAAATATGGAATTGGATCATTTTACATTCTGTCGTCAATACAATTTATTCAAGCGAATCGATCGAGTAGGAGTGCATAATTTTATCCTTTGGGCGCGCTACTCACATTTAGATTCATCTCGTCTCGCTGTAGGCATTCCTGTCCGATAGGCAGGTCGGTCCGTTCTGTATCGAATCATCCCAGTTCCACGGACTGTGTTTTCAGTATCATAATCGCGGAGAACTAGATGCAATCTCCATTTCATTGCATCGCCTTCAGTCGTTGCCCCTTTAGTCGGAGCTGGAAACACTATTTCGCAGTTGAACTATCCTGCTTTCATTTCCTTTTGATAACAGAGTACATTGAGCTATATTTCAAATTCTTCCTTTTCCACCGCATGTATTTACATAATTATATTTCAACCTCCGTATTAACGAGCTGATACTCCGAAAAAATTAATCTGTACGAAATATCGTTTCATTGTTCGATATTCCTCCAATTTTTTCCTCTCGCATTTGGACATCCCGCAGTCACAATCGAGACGAGGATTTCGTCTTATAAATGGACATTACTCGGAGAAACTTCTTTTCCAACTTAGCTCGGCCGCTCTAGACAAGCTTAACGCCTTCGACTATATCATAACAGCAGGTCGTCCCATTAATTGCGTCGACTTCTTTCAGTGTAGTAAAAGAGGCATCTGAAATAATTCGAAGCCATTGATCAGTTTTTAGGAGAGCGGTATCCGCCCACTGCGCCGAGGGGAGTCAGGGATAAATATATTTTAGGACAAAATTAGCTATTCTAATGCGCTTAATTTTCCAAGATGTCTGCAGAGAAGAGAACTAATCCGAAACGAAGATACCAATGAAACCCTGTGGATATAATAAAAACTAGCTAACGTTATCAAGTCAGCGATGGCTCAACGCTATGTAAATATTCTCTAAACTTAATACAGCCATTTTTTCAGATTGGACGAGCAAACTCATGAATAGTATGTTCAAGTGGTCTGGAAAAGAGATTTTGAGTTGGGTGGTAAACTTTGTTTCTGCCGCGCTTTGCATTCAACAAACAATAATTCAATAAAAACCAAAATGGTTTGGTTAAAGATTAGGTTTCAACCAATATTCAACTGACAATAATTCTATAAAACACGAGTGGAAACTTCAGATCAACAATATTATAGCAAAACTCAGAAGTCCATTGCCGACTCGAAAATGCATGAGTTTGTGAAATTCGAGTCGCATTTTGTGAAAATAGCCTACGCAACCTGCCTCCAACCCCCGAGAGGATAAGAACCCCCTATTTCAGCATCATTACGGGATTAAGCCACTGAGCTGAGGGTCAGGAAGGGTGTAACTCAAGAAAGGTAACGGGATCGGCGAAAACACCACCCCTCGGCTCAACCCGATGGGATTAAGAGTGATGCTCTTGGCAAAGTGTCAGTTTTGATGGTATTCTTTTAGGAAACTCTGTTGAAAACTAATGAAAATGAACATTTCCGACGAAACGAATGAACTGATTGGAGGAGAAAGAACCACAAGAAAACGTTTTTTAGAAGAAAAGTGAAACGTAAATTAAAATCGTAGGCAAAGGAACAAAATCATCTATGGTTATAGAATTTTTTCGCCCAAGATTTCCAATTTCCGATTTTCCAATCACGTTTTCTGTAAACTAAACCGAAAAATGTAATATAATTTGAGACAATAAGGCCTCGATTTGATGCAAATAATTTTTCCACCAGTTATCGAACGACATAATCAAGGTTTTTTAATTCAAGAAATATGACGACCTTCAACGATTCGGTATTCCACGGAGTTTTAATTACTTCGCTGCATGTTTTTGAATATTAAAGAAATGAAAATTGAGAGAAAGAAAATTCGCTTCTCAATTTAATTGCAAGTTCGCCATCTTCAAAATGGCAAGGGATAAAAGAAAAGTGTAGAAGATTGATAAAAATAAGGGTCGGGAAATTAATTTCTTTCTCCCCGCCTCCACTTGAATCGAGCAGTCCTGTATTTATTCTAGAGAGTGTAGAAGGGAATTTCTGAGGAGTTGGAACTCTTAATAATAAGAAAAAAGCGGTTACGACGGATGGCAGTTCGAGGATGAGTAGAGAATGTTGAGGGAACGATTTAATATTGTTTTAGTTCTTTTTTTGTTTCCTTTCCTTTTTTTATTAGCCAGTAAGGTGCACGGGTAGGGTCCCAGGATGACGCACTTCGACATAAGAAGTAGAAGAGCCCGTCGGAAGATATTGGATACCTTTATTGGAATTTCCGCGCGCGAGCGCCCTGGATTCGCGAGAGGCAAAGTGGTAAGAAAGGCAGGATTTCGGTCGAGATATTCAGATCGAACGCTTTGAAAACTGATTTTCTATAGTGCTCTAGAAGAGGTAAGTGCTGTTTGGAAGCAAAGCACGAAAGAGGTCAGAGATCAAGCGAAAATCTGTATTTCTTTAGATCCTAGAGCTCGTAGTTTTCATGTACAAAGAAAAGTAAACTATTCCAGTTACAAAGTCCTACTATTTTAGTCAGTATATGAACAATTTAATGAATATATTTATTGCGAAAAAAATATATCGTTAGGTCCTTGAGTCCTTTGAAAAGTGAACATTTTTAAGGAGGATTGCACGAAACGATGTACATACATACAATATGTGTATTTTTGGAATACCGAGGTACAATTCGATGACTATTCGTTCAACATTCGGAAATCGACATACGATTTAAAATATTGACGAGTTTCGTTCTGAAATAATGATGATGAGGGAAACAGATAGCGCAATCTCTTTCTAGCATTGCGATGCGAAATAATTACGTCAACCCCAAGTTCGATAAAGCATCGTCCTGGGTTAGCGCTGAAGGTTTTCAAAAGCTGACAGTTGGTGGTGTTCGAGGTCGCATCTCAGACGCCTAGAGGCGTCAAGAACAGGCCGCGCGCGCGGCTCAAGTGTTTCATATAGTTTAGATGAGATGCGAGGAAGGAGGCCAGAAAGGAAAACGGCTCGGGCCAAGTTCCCAGTCGACTGAGGGGGCATGTTACTAGAAGATGACTGAGCAAGGTACGGCGGAGTGAAGAAGAAACAGGATAGCCGTCCAGTCCAGTTTAGAAGTCGAGGGCGGGATATGGAATGGCTTGACACGAGAGTGCGAGGGAGACAAACACGGTCCATGTACTCCTTAAAGAGAATGGCTGAAGGAGGGAGTGAAACAGAACTAAGTCGAGCTCGCGAAGCCCGGACAACCCTTGGCATTCCATAGGCCTACTCAACTAAAGACGGCGGCATCGCGAAGCTGTTCTCTTTACGCTTATATTCAACTGATACATAAGTATTAAATAGAACAACGATAAAATTTGGGTTTTCGGAGCTAATCATGGTGAATTCCTCTAAGGTCGAATTAATGAATTTCAATTCATTCCAAATTTGTAAAAGTAGTCCCATTTTTACTTCCATGTTTACGAAGTACATGGAAGTATATCGAACGTCTAAAAAGTCTAATTCGGAACGGAGATGAATTTGAAAGAAATTCACACAGTACTATACTCATAAACAATTTCTGAACAAGTGTCTCTGTGTCTGTGTCTTCGTGTGTCTATGGTAAAAAAATTAATCGTCATATTACCTCCGTGAAAAAGGAATGATTTTTTCAGACGGCAAAAATGATTATTTATTATTATTTATAGCACGCTACAACATGAAATTAAATTTTAAAATTCACAGCTGTCGAATATTCACACACTTTTATAAGTTCTGTACTCCACATTTCCGCCCTACTCGGTAAAAATAGAGTAAAACAAATTATTAATCAGCAGTCCAGTAACACAAAGATAGAGGTATTGAATGACAAAAAAATGCATAACTAATAATGGTTTTTATTTATTTATTTTGTTTCTTTTTTTAAATAACAATTTTTTTTTATTTTTTTTTTTTAATTTGAAGGCACATGGACTATTTTTCTGGCCACCGCTCTGTACGAGAAGTCTGGCCTAGGTATGGAAAAGTATAATTTTTCTTTCCACTCTGGAATGAAATTTTGCAACATCATTCGTGCTAATACTTTCATCTAAGGCATCTCCATAAACTAATAGACCCTGGTACTCATCTCGTTGAATTGTTCCCAGCTTGCTGTTAAATTCCTAGTTTGATTCATCGCATTCTCCCTGCAAAACAAGACAAGTCGCTCTGCCGTCAAGTCGTTACTGTGAAATTGTCGCTAGGGCAGCTGCCGCAAGCCGCTGAGCATAACTCGTGTCTCAGGCTCTGGCTACAGCCTCCGCCAGTCACGACCCGACTGATGAACGGGGTTCGCTCTGCCACTACCTCCTTGCGCCTTTTCTATCTATTGCCATCCTAAAATATATTTTACCGTCTTCCTCTCGCTCGTACGGTTCGTTCAAAGGGAAATCGAGACGATGCGACTTCTTTTCAGAGTATTCTTTCTGAATAAATCAGCGGATTACCCAGCGTAATAGTACTGCAAAACCTCCGACTTCATCAGCGATCCGTGTCTTCCTGTCCATCTTTCGAAGTGGGAGTTTTTCTTTTTCTGGCGGCTCCTTTTGTATTTTATACGCGCATACCCGACCATGTCTAGAGGTTGGGAGAAATCTCAGTTCTAAAACCTTTTCCGAGCAGCTGCGATAAGACGGAAATATCACTGGTGGATTGCCCTCATCTGATTACGACACACGATCCCTTTTTTTCGACGGTTCTGCGATGGTAATAAAAATGATTTATGTACTCAGGATTGAGCGAATAAATACTTTTTTTGTAAGACAAATGTTCAAACTAATCCAATGTAAATGTAAGTTAGGCAGCTACCATGTTGACAAAGAAAATAGAGATAAACTCGATCGTTTAGAAAGTCTGTCCAGAAAAGTAGATGCCCCGGAAAACATTTAGAGAACTCCATTGCCAAATAAATTCACTAACTATAGTTTACCTTATAATTCAATAAAACTATCAATTTCATGCCCCGATGTAAAATCTATAAACAAAATTAATGAATTTTAATTCATGTACATACCAAATAAAAATAATTATTGAAGTGAGAAAATGGAGGTAAGTACAATATTTTAATTGATTTGCAATCGGTATGAGGGCTAGATAAACTCGGCGAATTTTTATCCTACCTTCTTATTATTTCTTCATCTTCTACAATCTTCTTTTTATTCTGCTTTGATATTTTACCAGTAAAAGGTAGAAATCCGCAACATAAAAAATTTTAATTTTTCTTGTTCATTTAATTTATCAATTTAATTTTAATGATTTGCCGTTTATTTTGGTACACTCGCAATTAAATTATTAACAAGAATTATTCTTTTCAGAAAGCATAATGTAATTGATAGTAACCCCAGAAGAATCCACCAACTTTTCTTTTGTCTGAGGCTGAAACTAGCTGAGTTATTTATTCTATTCATTATCTATGAGGTGGTTTCTTATACTCATTATGTTAGTTTTAACACAAATTTAGTAACTATTCAATATGTAATGAGTTTCCAAATTTTTCTCTCAATTACTTACACCGACAGGAAAAATAAATTTCAAACCCTTAGGGCAACAACGGGTCAGATCTTGAATTTAAATCAGTTTCTTACTGCTTTTTGGCTAAAAACTTTTGTGGGATTGGCAGTGAAGGCTTTCAACAATGATCGAACTCCCAATAAATTACTGGGATACGTGATTGGACCAAGTGATAAATATGTACACCATTCACTAAACTGGTTATTCTAAGTAAAGAATTTTGCAGCAGAAACAATTAAATCGAGTGGACTTTGCGCATTTTCCTAGCAGCGCGAGAATTTCCCGAGTAGGAACGGTTACCAGTAAACGCTTCACAGGTCGAACCTCAGGAATGCCCACAACGTACCAAAAACCCCGAAACGAATTTAAATTAGAAACCAAGACGGTTCCCACTCGCTGAAGAGTTTCTCACCTTATTACCTGGCTCGTGACCAGAGTTTTGTAACTATACCAACAAAACCGAAGCGCCAAGGAGCAAAGTCTACGCCCTGGAGTGATTCATTCAACTATTCACGATAAATCTTACGACGGCCGACGAGAACGAACCGTGGGGCCCTCCTAGCGCAAGTCGAGACCCTCGGAGCTGCGAGCCAACTTTCTGCCGTACATTTTCGTCCTACGAGCCTGAAAATAGCCAATTTGGTTGAACACGGACTTGGAAGAAGTTGTGAATAATGCGACCGACCGTGTTTCCGTGAAAACTGAGAAGAAAGTTGACTAGTGCTCTAAACTCCTTCAGCCAGAGGAACTTTTATAAACTATAGTCATGATCGTCGCTTTCCTTCTAGAACCAAGTTTTCAGATCCCTCGATCCGAAAAATGTGAGAATTTCTTTCGAAGATTTTATAGATGAGGTAGATGGCAATTTTGTTGTTCAGAATAGATTCAATTATTTTCCAATTTTAGCCAAGAAGAGTGTTATCATATGATAGGAAAAAATCAAATTATAACAAGACAAAAAAAAACACGAAACACGAAACACTCGAACTTGATAACTGTCTACGGTCATCTGCTACGAATCACGCAGTCACAGATAATGAACGGCCACCGCCTGGAGTATCACGTCGTGTTCGACGTCCAAATCAACTTTTCCGATCAACCGATAATTTTCGCTTCACCAATCCCATACACGGTTAATTTCGAATATTTCAAAACTCGAACCTTGAAGTTATTTTATCCGAAAGCCATCTACCGTCCGCGCGGACGAAGTCATTTCGTTTCACACTCGAGGAGATAATTCGCCTCTTTGATGATCCCTTGGGGCCGAATGTTACCACAACCAATTGGCACGATATTACGCTGTAAAACCAGACGTTCGAACAGCACAACGGGCGAAAGAAAATTACAAGGAACATATTTTTTTTCAAATTATGAAGATATGACCGCGAAATCGAATGGGATGAGATTCGTCCGTTATTTTTACCGGTTGATGTCAATGTTTCAATCGGGAAAATCCAGTTATTTGTGCGTAAACTCTTTGTATAATGAAACCTGATTTTCTGAAAGAAACTCGAAAGAAAAGTCGACCTTCGAATTTTGTATTTACAGATTCTAACAATCCAATTTTTTTTCTCGAAAATATGATATTTGGATCTAGTGTGTTATTTTGATCATTTTACATATTATTTCATGTTGATATTTTTAATCAATTTTTGGGGCAGTTAGGTGAAAAGTTCGTGATTTTGTAAAATCTAGATAATCAATCATATTATTTCGAATATAACCAAACTAATACGTTTTTCGTTTTGAACGGGATTTTTCTCGTAATGAACGTTAACCAGTTTTCAATCAAAACAAGCGCTGAAAGTTTAATATTATCTCGGGGGCCGCTTTTGTTTGCAAAATAAGAGAGGGTTCGTTTTTCAAAAACGTTATTCGATACGATCAGGACGAGGTTTTACTCGGAAAGCGGTGGAAAATAACGATAAACAGAGAGTTCGCAGTGGGCAGCTGGACGGTCGGAAGAAGTGATTAGCGTTAAATGACCTTTTAATGAGGCTAGTTACTAAAAACTAGGAGAGGTGGCGTTTACGGAAAATATGGTCGCCCTTTGGGAACTAAGTTACAGGGTGATACAAACGAGTTCACTATTTCACGTCAGCGCCAAGTGCACACACATTTCGCCGGTTTAATGGCTCGTTTAACTGGTCCAAAAGCGGTAGTTACCAAGATTAGTTAGTTCAATTTCGTAAGCGTAAATAGTATCACTGAGAATGAGGGTAAACGTTGCAGTAGCAGTAGTCGTAACGGCTATGAAAATGACGAGTGGTATTAAAGCTGAAATTATTTTTTACATGGATTTTTAACGTACTATCAAGTATCACTCTAATTTTAGCAAGTGTACCTGCTTAACGCAAAAAATCTATGTCACATATATCAAGGTGTCTATGGCATCATCTCCATTGAACTTATTGCTAAATAATAATTAATTTAAAAGTCGTAAATAATGAAACCTAGAATTTAATACCTCGATTCCTTTATGCTAGAGGCCGGAACAAATTCGGGCAAGTAAAAGAGGCAGTATAGGGCAACGGAGGATCGAAGAACCTTCAGCAAACGACGCTCGGGTGAAAAAATGTTGGATTTTGGTTTTTACCTTTTTCAAAAGTGGAACTGAATGCCACGGATTTCATATTCATTTTTTAAATGACTTGAGAAGGGAGCCTGGGGTTAATTTATGTTACGCGCCTTAATGCCTAGAAACAATATTTTTATTTGATGAATGACAAGCGATACGGTGGCATTTCCGTCATGAAAATGAGATAAACCGCTCTTCAAACTACACTAAATCATTCCAGTTTCCTTTCTTACTATGAAGAACTCTTTCGCTAATGTGGATGAGTCGACGTGGCGCCGAGAACAGGAAAAGGGCGCGTTGTTGACTCGGTTTCATAACAGAATGGGTTAGGCACCTTGTACATAAATCGTCGAGCTGACAAAGACGTTACAAAAACGATAGACCGTTTGTTTGTCACTTGCGAAAATTCTGATTTCGCTCGGCGAGTTGAAATGAGTCTAGAGAATAAATCCGATTCGTCCGACTCTTCACCGTTATTCAACGCAATCAATTCAATTCGGTTTTCGAAAAAAGTATTTGAATCGGATTACAAGCAGGTCGATTTCTCACTGATAGCCTGACAGATTATCATAAACTGGGGGCACACAAATTTTCCCCCATGTAATGTACCTATCCATTTCTTAGCTGTTTATGCGGTACTCAACATTATCTGTGAAAAAAAACCAAAATCCTTTTTTCAACTTTGAACATTTTTTGCATCAAATTGGGGCTAACTAGATAAAAAATTAAAAATATATTATTGATATGCACACCACCAACTATCATTATGCCGGATTTGAACAAAATCGAAATCAATAGAAATGTTCTTTAAAAAAATTAAAGGGGCCCAATGCGATTTTTTTGAAGCGAGAAGCAAATTACATTCAAACGAACGTGGAGATGACCTAACAGCTGTGACTAGGGAGGTAAATTGGTGTGTTCAAACTAGAAATTCAGTAGTAATTTTTTCTTCGATTTGAAGGTTGTTGGTAACCATTAATCGTGATTCAAGCTACTTGCATTAGATTCCCAAGAAAAGTACGGGAAAATCTCAATTTAGAGATCAGAAATTTCCTTTTAAAAACAAGTGAACCTCAGTTCACAAAACCAGTTTCATAGTAAATCAAGGTGTGAGCTGTGGACCGAAAAAAAATGTCAAAAGTGAATTTTCGCGTTGTTTTATTTTTTCCATTTTCCTCAAATTTATATGTTTTCAGTTTTTGTTTTTCCTCTCAGCTTTCGAACGTTCTGAAATTGTCACCAATTTTATGAACACTCTAAAAACGTTCTGGAGTTACTTTAGCTGGCCGGAAAATTGTGGACCTAGTTATTTTATAGTCAACGTCGTGTGTTCCAGTATTAATGGATCCATATCAGTGATATTTTGCCTACAATGCGATTGAAATTGTGAAATTGACCCAAGTGAAAACCCAAGTGAAATTTACCTATTTGAGACAAAGTTTTTTTTATTGAGTAATTGTTTCATCTTTTTTTCTCTTGGATCTAGCTACCCTGAAGCGAAGTTAATGTCTCGATGAACATGTAATAGGAAATTGACCTACCATATCTTTGTCCTAATGCCCTGAAAGGAAGATATTCTAGAGTAGTGCAATTCTATACATCAAGCTATCACCTGCCGAGCGGTATCAGCCGTTGTATCCGTCTCTCCACCCGCAGCTCATCAACATCGATGATGGTGGGATACAGAACTAACCTTAATGTTAAGGAGATTAAGGAATGCAGGAAGAACAGGAAAATCAGCATCTACCAAGTCTCACCTACCAACCCCTCGTCCTACAGACACGGCAACCCGGGCAATGGCATCACAATCTGTGCGAAGCCATCTCAGGAGCTAACGGCGGAGGGAACCCGACAGAGGGTGTGCCAGACTCAGCCCCAACATGAGATAACAGTTAGGAACAAATCTCGAGTCGTTAGCTTCGATCCTTTTTGTCTTTTTTTTTATTTCCCTTTCTCCTTTTTCGCGTAGTTATCGAGATATAGCGAGTAATTCGTTTTCGGCTGCTGCTCGAAGGTAACGTAGGAGGTATCGCTAAACCCTGTTGGTACTATCAACGTACGCTATCTATTGCTGCCTTCTCTTTTCGACGTAGCACAACCCTAATTTATTATTATCGTGAGCGTACGATCGGCAAACGGTTGGTCCCTTAGGTAGGTTTTTCATACTGCCAAAGAGGCCAAAACTTTCACTGGTTCCTACTGAATTCTCCAATATCTGATATCTATATCGAGCCTGACGTCGATCGGTGTAATTGAAAATAAAATATAACTACGTCATCAATTGAGAGCGGAAAATCAGCAATTTCAGCCGATTAGGGTCCGATGGAGTGATGAGTTTTTCTATCCAGAAAACGTCAGTCGGTAGCATTATATGAATTTATTAGGAAATAAAATTAATTCAAGCAGCGTGAAGATATTTTAGCAAGAGTAAAAACAGCTATTTCAGGTCGCTGACTCGTATCCTAAGTTGCGTTTTGGATAGCTGAACACGACCACCGGAGTTCCTGGTAACTGGAAGTATTCCTTACCTGATACACCGCTTTAGTACTCAATGGTTCACACTGAATGTACAAAACAGCTTTACCAACCGCACACGTGAAAACTATTGTACTCGTATTATACCAATCTTCAGCAAAACGGTACTCTCGAGATACTTTTCATTTCGGATAATACGAACCTACAGGCATAGTGTGTCGGGAACCCTTCGAATGAGACGAGCCTTCCTTGGATAGGTTTATTAGGGGTTGTCATAGCCCAGCTAATACTCGCCCATCGGCTCGACTTGGGCGGAACGGATTAACGTCACGACCCGTTAAAGTTTTCGCGTGTAAGGATGAAAACGTTCTTCAATAAAAGACGTAGGTCGACAGAGCTCGTGCACAAATCCTCCTTTTGTACATTACGGACGCCGCTCCGGATCGAGAAGTTCATCTCGTTATGTTGGGTAAGGGAAGTAAAGACTCGACGGAACGGAAAATCACCAACCCCAGCCTAAGCTATTTGGGACCTCGTGCCGCAGCGAGTAAATCGTTCGCCGAAAATTCGAGCCGAGGGGAGAACTGTGCGGAAACGTGTTATTTAGCGAAATGAAAGCCCAAGGGGGCGTGCTGTAAGAAACCGTATTGCAGCGATTCACAACGGTTTAACGATCGAAACCATAGATGGAGGATTTGCATTTTATTATGAATTCACCACATGCCGGTAAATACAAAGCGCATTGTGTAACGTAACGACCAACAAACACACCGAACAGTTTGCGAGGCGCATCAGATCGAGAAAAATCGATATCGAGACATCAGTCCACATTTACTGAAAAACAACAACTATCTTCACCGGGAAACTACAATCGTCCAACTGTTATTCAAAGTTTTCCAACTGAAATTTGACGTTTTTCATTCAAAACTCGATATTATTCATCCAAAACTTGAAGTTTTTTTTCTATAAATTTTTCTGAAAAATCTATTCTACTGGTTTTAAAAATCTTTACAAACAATAGACGCATCAGATATTGTTTGTAGAGAACGCAATAAATGCGTCTATTGTTTGTAAAGATTTTTAAAACCAGTAGAATAGATTTTTCAGAAAAATTTATAGAAAAAAACTTCAAGTTTTGGATGAATAATATCGAGTTTTGAATGAAAAACGTCAAATTTCAGTTGGAAAACTTTGAATAACAGTTCGACGATTTTAGTTTCCCGTTGAAGATAGTTGTTGTTTTTCAGTTGGATAACGTCAGTCACCAGCTAAAAATTTAATTACACAATGTCCAGTTTTAGTAGAAAAACTTCGATTATCAGTTGAAAAGCTTAAAATATCAGTCGGAAGACTTCAATTTTTTGCAGTACTACTTTGCTTTTCATTGGAGAGAATATAGAAAATGTTTCCTCGCAATTCTTTGTGTTCGTCTGTTACTACAATTCATTCGATTCACCCGAATATGAGAATTATTTGATCATAATAGAACCAGTTTATGCCGTTTGTTGATTTAACACAGAAATGTCATTTTTCTCGATGTAGCCGACCGCATAAAATCTTAATTTTTGAACAAAGTGCCTACTTTTTTTTCTTTAAATAACAAAAAATGCTAGCAGAATCGAGAAGAAAATAAGATAGCTCTCAAAAATTATTTCATTGACAAGCGTGAAATAACTTTCATGCACGATTACTCGAAACGATGGTTTAGTTACTCTGTCCATTCGATAATACCAACGTAAATATTTTGCTAAGGGGAAAAATGTGAAGAGTGGTAATTGAGTTGTAACACTATTAGCGCACAAGTGATCTTACAATAGTCATTACATGAAGTGGTGACCGCTAATCGCTCCCAGGCCAAAGTTTTCGTAATAACTCAAGTGCAAGAAGTTAGGGACGAGAGGAAGGGACGAGTAGGAGCTCTTAATAACGGCTTTGGTGGCGAAAAGCGACGACTCGGGCGCCCTGTAATTACGAGCGGACGCTTTAAAACTCGAAAAGCGTTTAGTCGGACAGTTTCGAAGCGTTTAGCAAGCGACGATGTGCGGGAGGCGCTCAATTGAATGTAATCGACACGCCCAACTCGACTGTTTTTGGAATAGGAAATAAAGCCGGCTTCATAATTGGACAATAAGCCGAGTGTCGAGTTGTTCTGCTATTTGAGAGACTACTTTTCGGTCTATGCGAATTCAATCAAAGACCATAATTCTTGATCATCCGAATACGTTATTGACTCGAGTTGGTATATTAAAATGTAGAAAAACATCAGAAAAATAACTAAAAAGTTTTGGAATGCAGCTTTGTTTGGAATTGGACTTTTTAGACGAGCAGATCACTTATATTTTGTACGCAAGACATGGAAGTGATACTACTAGTATTCAACGTTTCCTACGGACGGCAACAGAAATGTTTGTACCTCGCTTACGAAACTAACTCACGAAAATAACTACTACCTAAATTCAAATGGTCAAACGATTTCGTAAAAAACTGAGTTCTGCGTAGAAAAGGAAAATGTTTCGATAGCATGGAGCAATAATGTAATCTATGTGTTTATATACACTGTAATTGATAAAATGTATTTGCTCCTCCACTCATATCGAACATCAAAAGGTGAACCGTCAAATAACGGAATAGGGTAGCTAAAACTGTTAGGGTAATTGACCATGAAACTCTTGTTTGACGCTAACAGACAGTTTAATGCCAGATGCGGGGCAATCAACAAATGAAAACCCATTCGGCATTCCCGTTTTCGAATATTCATGACTCCTGTGGAAAATATCACTGACCACCGACCCCAACCTACACATGAAATAATAATTTTTAAAATATTTTTCCAAATTTCCAGACAACCATGAATTCGGCATGAGGTGATAAATTGGGTTCGCCGAAAATTATTTTGTATCGGGAAAATTTTGACCTCATCGTTATGATCTTTCCATGTATTTGAAACCATGTGTCGAGTAAGGCATTTGATAAAATATTTTATCTTATTATGTTTAGATTCGTTCCTAATAACAATTACCAGGAAATTGAGTTTGATGTCGATTGAAGAAAAAATATTAAGCACTTGAATTGTTGGTTTTTGAAATATTTTATATTATTTAATAAAATACGGTCTTCTCTGAGGAGGGAACAAACAGCCAGAGAACAAGGTAGGCAATATACATTAGATGTTATCCTACTAATAATAAAGCTTAGAAAAAATATTTTCATCTCAATCCTCTTGAGCGGCGAAGCAGCTAACATTCAGTCTGATTGTGCCCCCGTTGTCAGCTCGACTAAGCTGAGTACTTACATAACGAAAGTTCCTTCCTGCTCCGCAATCGGCCATCGATCAATCGTAAAAGGCCAATTAGACTTGAGTCGTGTTTCTCATTAGAAAAACGTTTCGAAAATCATGTCAATATTAACATTTTACAATTTACGGTGCCCTCGAGACACAGCGTTTGCGGTTCGGACACGGCCTTCGGATGCTAATTTGAATGTCTTCCTCCATTTTTCTTCGCTTTGGAGATTTTTTCAACTGCTAGTCGTCCATCATTCGCACCCATATAGTCTTGGGAGTTTCCTCCCTTAAAGGCCGTCACTATAGTGTAATAATGACATTAATTCCTCACTGGTTATATTAGCGTGACGTTTTTGTAAGAGGAATGATCTCGCTCCCCGCACGGCTCATAGTGCTTAATTTCCATTAATCACTCGAAGTGACAAGTTGCCTCGGTACAGGCGAGGTGTTGGCTACGAGGCCTGTGTTGAGCGCTGTTTCGGCAATGGACATAGTAAATCTAGTTCTAATTTCTTACTAAATCACTTGCGCTGAGGTTGAGGAATCTCATTTGACGAAGAGACAGTCACGAATTCCACTAATTTAAATTGATGACATAGTTAGATCGATTTCGGCGTTTAGTCCATCATCAGTAACTCGGAACGTGCTCGGAGTGAGTCATAAGTCGTAAAAATGTTTTTCTAAAAAAAAAAGAAACAGCAGTATCTATACTTAATAAAGAAAATAATCCAATAATTTTGTGAACAAAATAACCTTTATGATTAATCGGTGAAATATATTTGACAGAGTGAACCGACATGAGTTGCAAAATTGAAATAGGCAATGGGCACTTGAGTTGAACCGGATTCGCCAGAATTTCATCGCCGTTAACGGGATGGCTCTCATTAGAATAGAAATCGCCTCATATGGAAAAATAAGATGAGCATTTTCGAACAGGTTTGAGCAGCTCAAGCTTCTTTGCGCTGCCGGTTTACATTATAGCGGTTCGCCATTTTGGTATTTTGTTCTAAAATCATCGCCTTGATAATCAAATATAAAAATGATTTGCGAGAAATCGTGGTTTTGTTATTGTGTAATTGCGTTTTCCTTCGAAAATTTTAAGCCAATTTTGTGAAAATATAAGTACCACAAGGGGTCTTAAGATAGCAAGAGCATCACAAAAGCTTGATAGCGACCAGTCACATTATAACTTGCAAATGAATAACATGTTGAATTGGTAAACGCAATAGTGCGTTTAGATTTTCGTTTGGCCACTTGGAAACATCTGAATAATCTTCAATATTTATTGAGACGTGCTGCGGACAGCAGTCGACCAACTTCTTTGTACAATATCGCTTCGCCTGCTCGTTAGCGATATTCTCGGAATACCAATACGAGTTAAGGGAGTTTTTATCCCACCTCGCTTCAGTAAAAGGTCAAAGGTCTGGCACAAAGGGCGAAAATCAGTTGAAGTAAAAACCATTGATACTTGCAATTTATTTAAATCCCTGGTTGTAACTTTTAGAGCAATAATATAACAACGACTTTATTACAGAAAAAAATGTATGCTATATTCCTTTCACTGTATTCAAACATTCTAACGAATTCGATTCGACTTGTATTTTGTTATCTAGATCTCGTCATTCTCCAAAGAGAAACCTCCAAATTATCTAATTCCTAGTTCTCAAGTGGTAGCAGAGCGTGATTTATTGATAATGTCAGGAGTAAAAATGAAATGGTTCCTCATCGACCAGAGGAGCGCTCGTCCAGACCGCAACACCCAGTTTAACCCATCCTCATCACTACTCAAATGATATTATTAACGGAATAGATAATTATAAAGCGTTGATCATGAAGCTAATACAGTTGACTGATGCCCACGAGCCAACTTGATGTAGAAGTTACTTTCTCACGAAGTCACCTTTGTCACTTAATGACAATTCATGCTAGGAATTCCATTCAAACAATAAGATCTGAACATCAACGGGTAGGGTAGTTGGGGCGAGTTGTTAGTACTTCACTCAACAGGTATTTGGCCCAGGTTACCAGTGAGACCATAGCGCTGATGGCGGTCGACTAGCGAAATGAAAACGCGGTTCTATCGATTACGTTGCATTTCCCTGCAATTCATCGCCCTTCGTATGTAATATACAACAGCCGGCTGTTCTACCATTCAGCAACCTTTTATTATGGGATAATTAAACCATAACATTCCCTCCCAAGAAGACTAATGCAATTTGGACGCGGCTGCCTTCTGACAATGAGATTAAAAGGGAGAAAATTAGCAAGGGAGGTGCATCCAACTTTCACCATGTTCAAGCAGATTACGTTTTTCATTTCATCGCCAGAGACGAAGTTTTCAGTGACGCGTCTTCTAACTAATAGGTAGGGTCGGATCAATAATTCTCTTGCAATTTTCCATTCAATAATTATTTGAGAAGTAACACCTGAATTTTATATCAAAACTCTGCGTATCTGTTGTTTAGAACTAGTAATAAAACTAGTTGATCCTCAGATAGCTTTCTCAATATGCCCTAATTGTCGCATATGGATGTTATAGGAAAAATGATTACACAACCAAAAATATGTTTTCTAAGAAAAGTTCCATTGTACGAGTAGCTCGCCATATTTTTCGCTTATATATTGAATTTATGGAATTTATGGCAAATAACGAGTGGAATGGGAAAATAGGAACTGGGGAAATGTAGACTTGCTGTCAAAATGAGCGAAAGTCTCATTTAAGGTGACCCTAGACTTGCTGCGCTAACACGCTTTAAATTATTAAGCGAGCAATTAACATAAATGGTCATGTAGAAGCGTGGGAAGCTGAAGGCAGCAGACGGTAGAACGGCGATGAGGCGCTCGCAGCCGCAAGATCTTCATGTTTAAACGCGCGGCCTTCGACAACAAGTGCGATTAATATTCAACAGGAACCTTCCACCTTACCCACCTCCGCAAGGAGTCCATCGCCTTTCGGTTCTCTCAAACTTAACTCACTTCCTGACTTGAGTGGAAAAGGCTTTGATGCTGAAAGGCGGGGATCTTAGAAAGACGGTCTAGAATTACCTCAATGGAAGGACGGGACAAATTCAAATTGCCGAAACGCATTGGGTCGCTATCGAGTTACATGGTTTTGAAATCGGCAAAAAAAAAACTTACGAAAATATTAATAGTCAAGTAATGAGGAAATGAGACGACTATCATATTTCAGTCCGCCCTGACATGTTCCACTCCTCGTTGAAAATAGATTGAACTACGTCAAATTGACGATTTGAGCCGAAATTAATTAGTCACCAATTGAATTAGTTCTCAAATGATTGTAGAGTGGTTTATTATTTAAAGATACCAGCTATTTGTATCAGAAACCAAACATTTAAAAATCTCACACCCAGACCGAAAACTTAAAATTTGGTTTTACAATATTGATGAGAAAACCTGCGAGGTTGATCTACGCCTGTGTTTGAATGAGGATTTTCACTGTTCAGATTTGTTATGAAACTATCGGATGAAGAATGAGATAAATTCAAACTGTTATAGATAATTTGCTTGAGTTACAAATGGCAAAGTAAAGCCTTGCAGAATTATATGCCTAGATTCAAACTACATGAACAAGAAATTAATGAAAAAGCGGTTGAGAAACGTCGCCAAACACCCGTTCAGACGGTTACGTGAGATGCAAAAAACAAAAAAAGAAAAAAAAGGGAAACTGAAAACTGGCAATCAGTTTTAAACCGAGTACGAAAATGTTAGAATAGCAACACCGATTTCTACTGGAGTAGCTAAAATGCCACGGTGGTTGGCTCCATTAACGCATTTCAAGCTTGGAAAGCGATCCGAACAAAATAGAGGACATAGGTCCAATTGAACTTATTGGTCACCAGACTAGAATCGGAAGCGCTCCAGAGCACAAAAGCCGCCCGAAGGGCCGCATTAGTTTATTGGCTCTCGAATTTATCAGTCACGTCGAAAATTAACTGGAGATAAAAATAAAAAACCGGCAACCACTAGTGGTCCACTCCGACTTACCGGATCGGTAATTAACTTTGGATGGCCTAAAGTGTCGGAGTCGGAGAGATGGAGCAACAGCCTTAGGGCCTCGTGGTCAAGTTGCTCTCTTCAGACCGAAATAAAACTACAGAGGCTTCGCTCTGATCGGTCTCGAGGAGTCTGGTCATTTAAACGAAACGAGCGACCAGAGCCAGTGATTCGGGATGAGCCTTTATCAGTAGGAACTGGATCCAAACGGAAAAGGTGGTGAGATTCCTTAACGAGCCACCCCCGACTCTTCAGGTTCACACGTCTACGACGTCAAGCGAGAAACGTGGATTATCCAGATAGCTCAAAAATCCTTCGAACGAAATATTTCCCAGAAACGGCAGAATTTTGCCACACTATTTCATTCAATCGATATTTCCGAAGAAACCCGATGTCGAATTAACTTGTTACTGCAAAATCTTCGACTCTATTTTCACAGATTGATAAACGGTGATAATTAATAAAAAAATCCATCAAAACAAAAAAAAAAAGGAAAAAGAAACAGCAGCGTAATGAAGTGAAATAATGAAGCCTAAGGTTTATTTGCGCTCGTCTAATGGTGTCTGATTATCTATTATATTATTCCCGAGGCAAGTAAAATAAATGGAGTTAATTTTAATACCTTTCGTCCTTAACTTCATTAGAAAAAGGCTTACGGGAAATATCGGACTCTAGGAAACGTCGCTCATTAGATAATTTTTCAACAGGATTTTAATAAAGGTTTTCTGGCTCATTGCTCAGAACACTTCGAACATCATTTTGATATTTCTAACTCCTCGACCAGAATTTTGAAAAATACTTAGCCGAGTTTCATCTCATCACTCAAAGATGATGGTAAAACGATAAAACAATCAACGATACCAACATCAGCATTATTCAAAAATCTCTGTTTTCTCCACAGATGGTTAGAGTATTTTACGACAGTCGTGATTTAGGGAGTCGGTTCATTGTCGTAGAGGTGTGAACCCAACCTTATCCAAGCGTCTTATCCGCCAGTCGAGGATTGTCCTTATCCACTTAGGTTGTTTGGAATCGTTTTCAACGTTATCTCTTTTCCCGTAGACGTAAACGAAGCCCCGATGGGTGGCCTCTCCTTTGCTTTCCTATCAAGTCCGAGTTCATCTTAGGAATCAGTGATGTAACGAGACTGATATATTTGAAAGGTAGAGCTACAGATTATTAAGTAGTACGGGTTTGATTCCTTGCCTCGCTACCAGCTAGCTATAATTAATTTATTTCTTCGGCGCCCACATGTACGTATTGCCAGCGGAACATATTCACCATATGCTTTACAAAGTTATAATTTTTGGGGTGAGTAGATTTGGTGGGGTTAAAGAAGCTAGTGGAGAGGCATTTTGAAGAACAAAAATGTCGGACGAACACTGATGTTCAGTATGATTCAGCCTTGTTAAAAATCTAGAAAAACTATTGCTGATCATCCAGATGAAATACTGAACATAATAGCGAACTTATATTCAATCGTGCGGAACGAAATTAGAAGGACCAGGAAGGAATGATACAAACGGCATTCTCACGCCCGACCGGCATTACCATTGCAGGCAATAAGAAACGTAAAATCGTCGTCTCGCCAAGTTCCACGCTTCCTTCACAAATTTACTCGTAAAACAGAGGCGCGGCTTCGAGGCCGTTCTTAATGGAGATACCCGGTTGTGAAATCATAAAACCTTTCCCTTCCATAATAAAGCCAGGCGAAAACTCCTCTCAAATGGCTGCTTCAAGAGAATTGAAATGCGAAGAAAAAATATCGCGTGGGTGATTACAAAGCGGATTACTAACGATCCAACGAGTCTGTGCAAATAAAATGATTGAATTAAATTTTCCACGTTGGCAACGAAATCGTGTTCGAGATGCGAGCTTCACTGCCAGTTGATGGTAAGCTAGTAAAATATTTTACGGGTTAAGTGTTTCGGAAATTTGGGAACCTGGTAGTTTTATTTTATTCATTTTTTAGAGTTTTACGCGATGGTCCGAGTCTTTTAAATTTACGCTGATTTTAATTGGTTGATTGAATATCATTGATTTTCAAGGTTTTCCGGAACGCAGCTCCAGGGTCGTAAGTCGAAATGCAATGGTGTACGAGTATGATTATCTGATTTTCACTGAAAACATTGTAGCTCATTCACCAGAAGCTAAATGTCCAAAAAGGTCAGCCCGAGGTCCGAATTTTTAAATTTGCCCACAATTGGCAGAATAATTTTGTCATTTTAAGGAATAAATCAAGAAAAAAGTTCAACAGAAAAGAAATTTGTATTCATCAACGTGGAACATAATGTACTCTCGATAGTAATTTATTATTTTAGTTTTTTCCATTCCTTCCGCCTGGTAACCAGAAATAAAATACTCGTTGAAACGGGTGTAGTTCATTCTAAACCCAACTCTGTCACTCTACGGAATACTTTTTCTCTTCGAAAGAGCTCTTACGTCGGCATAAAAATCTCGGTTGATAAATGGCCGTGAAAATATTTCTCATAAGAAACCAGTTCTTACAAAGACGTGAGAGTAGAGATATGTGAAAAATGACTTAGCGATTTTCGCGCGGATTTTCCTCTTGCTTTCTTCGCTCTGACTTCTTTTCGTCCCAAATCTAAAGTGACGGCATTTTCCGTCTTAGATCGAAAAATAAATATTCCTCCTCCTTTTCCGTTTCCTTACCTAATCGAATATAAAGTGGTCGTTTAAGGAATCGACTTTCTGCTCTCATTCGAAAGGATAGAAAAAATGGCGATTTAACGTTCCGCCATATCTTTACATAGTGATATATTTGTGTATCATATTCCAGTATGGAAATTTTCCACGCCGTAATTTCGTTTTACGAGCCTTTGGGCGGTTTTCATCGTCCGCTTCGATATCGCTCGACTTTCAAGTGAATTATTGAATATTTGTAATTCAGCGAAATAATCCTCTCTCCAATATGAATATTCGCAGAAATGCAAACGGCTGAGGGGTACCTCGGTTGTTTGCAATGGAATATGTATTTTATAAATAAACTTGCTACGCTAACCGTTAGCTGAGCGGTTGAAGCTAAACAAATAATATCCCCGCTGTTTAATGTAAAGACGTAAAATTGAGAAAGGTTTAATTACTTTACCAACCGTATTCTATTGAATGCTCCAGCCAGTGAAATCTCGAATAATACAACTCTCAACTCTTATTCTCCGTTCCTCGTTATTCAGACTGGACCGTTATACAGTGCCTATTTATTTTCTTTGTAACACCATTCATTACAAAACCCATGGGGTCTATGACTCCTTGAAAAACCATTTTTAAATTAATGATTGAAATTAAGTCCCTACTCCTTGGATTGAGAATTCAAAGTGATTATTCACCATTGAAATTATTCTGCTTCTGGATTTAATTTACAGTCTTATATTCAACATTGGATTCAATATAATAACGCCATTTTTCACGATACTGAAACTAATTTACTAACTACATGATTAGGATTCTGTTTTTCCTAGTCTGATTGTATATTTTTTTTTTGTCCACAGATTTATTTTTGCAGTTTTTATGTTAAATTTGTGTTATTTATTTTAGTGTTCTAGTGTTCTAGTAGGTCTGGATGTTTTTATCGTTTCAAGTTATTTAGTACCTATCTGACGAAGCTGATGGTTGCCGAGACGACGAAATTTTTGACAAATCCGCTGGAAGCTTTAGTGAGTAATTCTTATAGTTTAAGGCCTGATGAGGGAAACAGGGGTTTCCGAAACGTCGCAAATGCAAATTAAAAGGATGTATTACTGAGGAAGACTGCGTTGTTGTACTGGCCGAATCCCGATAAAACCAAACCAAAAAAACTACATCTACGGCCGACTATCTAACATAGCTAAATACATGACTACATGCGTCAACCTTTCGTTCCCCACTTCGGATACCAATTCTGGCTCTCACTTGGAATGAACGATATGGCGGTTCGGATATTCGACCATCATCCCTTCTAACTCGATTTCCCGCGCAAGTTTTAATGGATGAACGAGGGGCCCCATTACGAGTCGTTGAATAATAGAGGAAAAACTTGGTCTTGCTTGCGCCTCCTTTTATTAAGGAGAGCCAATAAATTGAACCGCGAACAACTTCTCCGGCGTTCCTGTTGGGAGTCACTGCTCGTGAGCTATTACTGATAGAGAGAGACTGAATGTTTGAAATGGAAAAGAGGAAAAAGAGAAATTGAGGACTGGGACCACCGTTTCGTCGTGTTAAAGAGTGCATCCGTTGAGCTGGCGAACTCTCCTGCCTATAACAAGCCCTCAGGAGGTTGTCGAACTTTTTCTCAGTCGAACTTACAACTTCAATTAGGAACTACCAGCTCTCTTGAGGAGTTGGGGATTTTTCGAGGCTGAAAAAGCTGAGGAGTAGCGGGAGGAAAGAGGCTGTTTTCCCCGCAGGGTTGAAGAAATCAGGAAATTGGAGAAAATTCTAGCCCGAAGCGTCGCATTAATCCTCTTTGTCTTTCCCTCTTGCGGTTTTTGAACTTCGCCGTCTTTCCAGTTCGACGATTGCCTCGCTACAACACGGCGGATTTAATGGTGTATTGAACTTTTTTAATAGCATCCAAAGCGAAGACCGTTGATCCTTCGTGTTTTCCTAAATCGACCTAACTCTAATACAGCCAATAGAAGCTTTCTACATTTTCGTAAGAAAATCGTCAGCAATTTATCGGCGAATATAACTGAAGGGAATAATAGTTGTATAATAATAAGCGAGAAAATATTATCTTTTCAAATTTCTATCCGGTTGAAATAATCTAATTTTATTTCTACAATAAACGTTTTATCCGGTTGAAATTATCTACGGACATTTATTGTCGACTGATAATGCTTTGAAACTGATGCCACTGCTCTTTGTTACGTGAAACGTGGAAAATCGAACGCGGGAACTCAGCCTCTTCGAATTTTAGATAATTGTCCTATTGCGACATCCTATTCGACCGAGAATCGAAAATCTAGATAACCTTAGAACCTTGAATAGTGATGCTACGAAATCCGTAAACCGCTAGAAAACCTCGTTCTCTAGCCATATCGTTTCAGGTACTAAACGTGAGAACTCTATTAGACGCAGAGGTCTGTAGCTTCTTTACGAAAAGATCTCTCCTACTAGATAGTATACTACAATTTACGAGTCAAACCGACTGCGATAGAAGTGCGGCGTTATTTTTTCAAAGAGCTGAGAAGCTATGGCCATCTTGTACATTTGCTCTCCCTGCATCCCTTATCGTTGTGTTTATATCAGTAAGCTCAAACCTTTTGTTACACCGGAGATTATCTGAAACTACGGGCTGATCTCGTGTTGCTTACATACATCATGATATTCCATTCTAGTTTCAACCCCGACTGTCAAACCGTACCTTGCTCTTTCTACCTTACAACCCACTTTCATCTAACCTATGAAGACCGACCTCCTAGCAGCATATATATTGTTCTCCTAATGCAGTATGCTAGTTCAAAGGTTTATTGTCGAGATGAACGATTTCCGATGCGTCTCCGCAGGATATAAATCTTCCTCCGCACGAACATTAATGAGTTTATGGCTCGCCATGAATGATAAAACTTGTTGCAATAAATAATGCGTTTTACCTGTATAAATATGGAGCCTGCTTACTGCTAAATAAGGGAGCAATTTAGAATACGCTTAAGGAGACGATCTCACTTTCTATAGCGAAACCAACCTTAAACGAGTAAATCATACCAACCTTAACGAGTAGAACCTTAAAAGATAGTTTCATATAGATTGGAATCGAAAGGGAAATCGAACATACTTTCAAAAGGTATTTTTCTGGCAGAGTAGCAGAAAAGCTAATCATTGTAAAAAATCCCGCATGATCTTAGCTCGTTTAAACAGCTGTTCTACCAATACACGATCGTTTATAAAATGTTCTATGCCATGAATCTTTAATCCCTGGATACAGAGATAGCGATAGAATGAAAATTCGGCAATTTGTTTAAGGGGACGTCAAGGCCCATGAATCTCCCATTGTGATAATATCTATGGCAAAAGAATGTTCGGCGTTTAGAGAGAAAAATTTTAAATAACAATCTGAACAAATAACAGGGTCTGCCGGAAAAATTCAGATTTGCAAGCGAAACTTGCCAATTTTATCCCATAAATATTCGCCTTTTAACTAGGAATAACTTTGTAGGCCGATTAGAATAAAACAACATTTTGAAAACGCAGAAAACACAGATAGATTATTTATACATAAAATGGATGGAGAATATAGAGAAAAAATTCTCGCAGAATAGAATGATTTTCCTCTTTGAAAAGTCTGATACGTGCCTTATCAAAAAGCCAACTTCACTGGATCAACGATCGACTGAAAAAACATAATCAAGAGGCTCAACGGTTTGCTCCCTATATCGCTACATTTTTCCCTCGGTGAACGCAATGAACTGATAAACTTCTCATGATAACTATCTACCCTTCGCAGTGGAGGAACTTGGCTCAAGATGAGCTCAGTGATAGAGACTACGACGTGAAACCGGGTTGAACTGATAGCACCTTGCAGGATGGGGACGACTCCTGACACGATAGGGAGGTTTCACGTTTGATAAACCCAACGGAATAGGTGCATGAAGCCTGACCCCGACTTCTCGCGGAAATGAGATCTGCCGCTGGGACTCTTCTTTCCAGAGTAGATCGGGAAAACCGCTATCGGTAACCTCGAGGGAACGAAACGAGTAGAAATTTCCAACTGAACGATGCCGATACTCGTATTTGCTAGGGAATGAAGAGAGGATGTTCGCGATACGTACTCTAGGACAAATTCCACTTTTTTAGCTAACAGAGAACGACAAATTGGCTCTTGCAATACGAAAATCATTATTTTAAAGCCGTCATGAACCTCTTCGCAGAACGTAGCCAAGCCATCTACCAACATAACATTGTGATATGGGTTCAAAATGTCCACTGTTTTCCTGACATGTCAATTCTAATATCAACTTCTAGACGTATTTGTGTAATTGATGATTCTTCATCAATGATTCTTGCTATGCAATCACTTAAAATTTTTTATTGTCCAATAAAAAAAAAATACTATGGAAGAAAAACACGTGGAAAACGTAACAAACATAATCAACTACCATCCTGTCAAATCGACGTCTTCAGAGTCCCACTTCGTCATTCTTAGCACTTCTTATAGGAAAGCCGAAAATCCAGTTCCCAATGATTTTCTCCTAATTTGTTTAAAGTATTGTATTATTGTTGGAGAGCTTTGCAATTCTACAATAACCATCTTCGCGATCCTGACACGGAAATGTGATGATATAGGGAGTCGGCCCTCAAAACCGTGAAGACACGGGTGTTGACTTGAGAAATTTCGCTTGATTTTAACGAACCACACGCAATTACAATAATTACTCGGCACGTTTGAGTTGCTAATTAATTCCAATACTCTCTCTGGTTAATATTCTAGTTTCTCCTGTTCGGAAATAAAATCATGCTCGTAAATGTTATTCAAGAATATGTTTTTAATATTACAGAATTGCCGAAAACAGGTATGGCACTGATCAAGTATTTACAAAAAGCGGTGCGAATAACTTGTGAAAGACTTCAGTGTCTAAGCTTCTTTCCGGCATATCACAACAAATAAATCAGAATTGTATAATAGAAACTAGAACAATAAGGGTAGACGAGTGTTTTAGTATCTTCGAAAATTCCTAAGAAATTTATTGTTTCAAGTTGGTAAATAGTTAAAAGTTTCGCCAGATTCGCATTTTTTACTTTTTTATTTTTACTTTTTAATTTTCAATTCCTTCTTGCCTCCCTTTGTGAGGTTTCACTCAATAGTTAAATGGATTTTCCTGGCTGAAAATTGAAATTCTTCAGTAAAATTGACTGGAAACTAGGAAATTTGAAATTAGTTTCGATCTCTTACGTAAAAATTTCGCCGGTTTCGATAATGCCGTTATATTTTACTTATCATAAGAGGTACAGTATTAAGCGACGTCTCGATTGTTTTCCCGCACTTGGAAGAGAAAAAAATCACATCCCATTCAAGAACGAAAGCTCCAGCCTGAGCTCTTATCACCGGAACCAGACTTCAGAGAACTATTCGGACTTGGATAGAACAACTCTTTCAACTCTCGCCCTTTCCAAGGGATTCCGCCGGCAAACCGTTCTAACTAGCTCACGGTTGGGATTAGCAGTCTACTGCGTCCACTAATGGGGAGACAACCAGACAAGAACTCGCTTGATGGGAACACGGAAACGAGAAACAGGGGAGGTTTTAGGGGATTCTAAATCTATTTACTTCCCTCCAGGCAACGCTTCGGACCGAATGTGGAAACCTTCGGAATTGTTCAGGCAGAACTTGTGGTCAACAAATGCCACGATTTGCACACGAGCATAGCCAGAATCACATTAAAAACCTAACTGCAATTGTCTGGTGAGATAAAGACAAGAATACGATATTACGTCGATATTACGAATACGATAGTAAATCTATAAATATCCTTTGTAATACCTTACGGTTATACAATAAACGATATTTCATTTCATTTCATTTCATTTCATTTCATTTCATTTCATTTCATTTCATTTCATTTCATTTCATTTCATTTCCTTTCATTTCATTTCATTTCATTTCATTTCATTTCAATTCATTTCATTTCATTTCAAATCTATAATATTGTGATGAGGGGCTGACACACTTGACGGTTTTTTCTCCATGTTTCCTTTCATTCGCCTAGATCTTTTGGCAGTTCGAGCCTCTTCAGGGCTACTTAGTTAAACATGTCACAAACTCACATAAATCGCATGGGGAGGTAGATTGTTATTTATTAGTTACTCTTAGTAACTCTTATTAGTTATTCTTTACTTACATAGGTCCATTAGGTACCTATGACTGAATCTGGCGCTGGAAATCGATATTATGTATTATCACGTCGTCGGAATTCACATTTTGATTAAGTTTTGTTTAAGTACAATTTTATTTAATTCATTTTATGTCTTCAAATTTACATTTAGGTCTTATACCATTTAAAAATTTAAAAAAGACTAAGTAAGTTTAATAAATATTTAGTACGTTTGTCTCCCCCCTCACTCTATTAACTATGTGGAAAATGCGACGAACGAACTGATGTTATAATGTTCTGTTGAGTCGGCTATCCTAGAAGACAAACGGATTTTCGTCTGTATGATTTGGATTTAAAGCTCACGCTCAATGCTCTTCCATCATCGGCTCTTCTATTCCTATTCCGGGAACGTGGGAACGGAAAACGGGATCGATTATATTCAAAATTAAACGCAACACGAAACCCCAATGGTGAATATGTGAGTCTTGATCTGTTTATACCCTTGGCTTTTAATGCTATCCCGAAAGGTCCCGCATCTTCTTCATTATTATTCTTTGTTAGTGTTCTACCAAAACTATTTCTCATTTTTAACAAATAATTTTACACCACTGAAATAATTACCGCCATCTCTACATCACCCGAGGTACAACTGAAGCGTCGATTATTACCCTAAACAACGAAGTCTGGCGTGGTTACCGCCTGGCTAAAAAAACAGCCATTAATTTTACGTCCCAAGTCTCATCCCGGCTATAAAAAACTGGGAAGTAATTTGCGATCACCTGGTTCAGAGAGAAACTTTAGGGCAGGCGAAGTTCTAAAGTTGTAGGCGGTCCCAAAAATCAATCAGCTCAGTGAGCACACTAGGGAAACAATATTCGTTTTATGTTGATCGTCAAATTCAATCGCCGTTAATAAACACTGGAATTTTTAAGCTGGGCAAGGAAAATGTGAACGAATTTCTCAGATATTCGTAGTGAAAAAGTATCATTCTTAGCTGCAGAAAAAATACATATTAGGAATAACATAACACCCAGTTTTTTACTTATAGCTTTCAAAATTTTTGATGATAGTGTTCAAATTCATAATTTCCTTTCTTACTCTCTTCGCATCGTTCCATTCGAAGGGAGCTAATCAAGCATTGAAGGCAGGTGTTCACAAATTGTACACAATTCTGCTACAAGCCAAAATATCATATTTTCTGGACCAAAAAAATTGCAACGCCAGAAATAATTTTTTTCAAATGGAAACAGGATTCGAGATAAAATGAAATGCAACTGATACAAACGTTATTTTCGCAGCCAAAATCTAATTTTACTGCAGTTGAGTGATGGAAATCCATCGTCCCACATCCTGCGGTTCTTCGCAATCGCAAACATCCATCACATAAATTTGCCACGTTGAATATCAACCTACAAAAGCCAAGTAGGAAGGAAACAGCGGAAGCGGCAGGCGCGATATGATACCATTGTTTTGCCTTTAGCATGAGGTTCAACCCACTACACTCGTGGAATCGTGATTAGTTAATTAATTTCAATGTCCTAACATCAACACCTGAGTTGCTCCAACGTATGAGATTGAGTCCGAAGTGGGACAAGGAGTCACATCTCCAGACTGTTTCGCCGGACCGATTAAACCTTCTCGACATTAATTTCATCGGCAGCCGTCCCTCGATGTAATTAAATCGAAGTGATTTTCAACACGTGTTCAACCGATTTTATATTTTATTATTATGTTGTTTTTTGTGATATATATAAAACTGCACAACGAGGAGGAGAGAATGGACTGAAGGATTTGGATGAAAAAATAGGATATGCTAAGAAATTAAGGCCATCGGCTGAAAAACCTCTAGATTTTGATTTTTCCTTTGATTTTTCAAAACAATGCGAAATGTATCGAAAAACATTGTTTTGGTCAAGATCGCGGAAAAACACGTTTTTTACGAAAAAAAGAAGTATATTTCAAAAACAAGATATTATCCGTGTCATTTTTTAAATTTTTAATCGATTTGAAATTAAATGTCCTCAGTTTGCTTACACAGAACCAATTTTCTCCCAATTAGCTAACGTGGCGGAAAAAATTCCGAAGTTGAAACTCCATACGTTTTAAAAACTGAAAAGAAATGGAAAAAATTGCATAGTTATTTGAAAAGATCCTTTCATTTTAAATTCGAACTCAACGTCGGATTTCCTGTAGGAATGATTAATTAATTAAAATTGAACTGTACTGAAAGCATTTGCAACGAATTCTCGAAGTTGAAAAAACATGAAATCGTGTAGTACTAAAACTGGGAAAAATTAAACGTTGTTGCCAAATTTCTGTCGTTTTGACGTCAAATTCGGATTCAGCGTTAAATTTCCTATAAGAATACCTTTCATAATCGCCTAAAACCAAGGTTTAATTTTCCACCCCTGCCAGTGCCAGCGGAGCTCGAAGTTCCGGCTGGTGAAAAACTCGATTCACGGAAAATAATTTCTGTGGCGCTGTTTTAACTTTTATCATCAAATTTTTTGCTATGTACGTGTGTAAGGCGTTCAAATGAAGACTCCTGCATAACAAAACAATTGATTCAGAAGAATTTAGACCCCGAAAATCACGGTTAAAGTCCAATTTTCGGGCTTTCAAAAACCGATTTTTTTGGACCACTTGCAGATTTTTCCGAGAATTGAAAAAAATCACAAAAATACATCTTCGTAAGATACAACTTTCCTGAAAATTTCAGCTTTTTATCAGTGATGAAAGACAAGTAAAAAATCGTTAACTGATCGGCTAAAAAAAATCGCAGGGGTCCCCCTTGGATTTTTTGTGAAAAATTTTTTGATTCCGATTCCGCTCAAATTCAGCATAATGTTAGTTGATGATGTGTATATCAATAATATATGGTTCATTCTTCGTCTATTTCGCACTAAATTGATGAAATGAATATTTAAAGTTGAAAAACGTTATCTTTTCGTGTATACTCATAAAATAATGTTGAATAACGTACAAACGGTTGAAAAATGGATTGATACATTACATGACGCATATGTGGACTGCTAAATTACCTATCTTTTGGTATATTCAATCATCTGAATTGACGACTTTTTGTTATAGTTATCCGCTGTGCAAGTTATAAATCTTGAAAAAATGAAAGTTGGACATATTATATTATCTAGGCTACAGCTTTGCACCAGTAGAAAAATCCAATATTTTGGGGTACAAAATCATGGAAACACCTCCATCTACCAACCAATGAAATAAGTAACTACTGTTATAAACTATACATTACACCTCCCCATACAGATAGTGAAAACTATATAGTAGTAACAAGGACACTACCCCCGACTAAAAAAGGCTCGCCAGGAGGGGCGAAGCCCCTTCGACGGGGCCCGCCATGGGGCGTGGGGAGCGGAGCCCCCCAACAAAAAGTCGGGCGGCGAAGCCGCCAGGGGCGCCCAGCCCCTAGTTGAGTTATAAACCTAAGCTGCATCCAACTACAGATTTAAAAATTATGCAGAATCCGGCTAAAGCAATTTTGTATCAATAAAAGATCGACGCCAATTGCTAGAGTTTTACGTCGAATAAATCGCAAATGAGCTTCGTGACTAACGCAAGCAGGTCTCTCCTTTGACTATTTAACTCTAATAAAAATGCAACAGCGACTATTCAGATTATTATACAGGCCAACCGGTCGGCTCGTTTGTATTCACGGATTTTAACATGGCCTTCGACACTTTTCAACTTCTCATTAATATTTATCACCTTTTATTTCACCGGGTCGCTGCTTGAACTGAATGGGAAGGGCACCACCACCTTGCATCTTATATGAATAAATCGTATAACAGATTAACACAGTTATCTCTTTCAATTTTTCCACCGCCGCCCAGTTTCTTTGATAATTTTTCCCAACATCGGACTTTACAAATGTCGGATTGACGCTATTTATCCCAAAGGGGAAGAACCGGAGCCTATAATTAACGAAGCGTCTCTTCGGTGGCGACGATTTAATGCCGAAGTTGAGAATCTTGACATGATAATCATCTTGGAAAGGTTTGTTTGCATGTTCTCCGGCGTCAACCTGTTTTCGATGTATCACGTTTCCAACGTAGTTGTTTATTTATACGTCAGGATTATGGAAGGATTGGAAACCTGTTTCATTCGAGGGAGGCAGAGCTGTTTTCAACCTCATAGAGTAAACTTAGCTTTCAATTCCAAAATTCGGGTTCGGATTGGTTGAGTACAAATCGGCTGGGAATTTTGACTGTCACCCAATTTTTCCAAGAGGTAAGAAAATAGAATTGAATGAATTACTGTATCCGTTTTCAAATCTTGAAACAATCAAAGTAAGCAAATTGGAAAATTCGAAGAAAAAAAAAAATTTGTACACACCGAAATTAATCTTATTTCAACAAAAACTTCTTAATTTGCGTCGGATATTGATTTGATTTTTTCTCAAGCGATAGATAGAGTTCGAAACAGGTTAGGAATATATTTTTTGGAAATTTGGGTCCGGATTCATTTCCAACAATTAAGACATTTATTTTTTATGTTTGTTGAAAATTAAAATGAGATACTCCAGAAGTTATTCAGGGCTTGGAATGTCAGCGAACGAGTTGAATAAAGTACTATGAATTTTCAAACCAATGATAAGAGTGAGAGTGACTCGTCTGTTGTATGAAAAGAACAAGAGTCCCATAGGAAAGTCATGGCAGGTTGGACCGGAAAGTAATTACCGATTATAAAAGAGGGAAATGTAACGCTCCAGAAGACTTCAGAAGAAAAAACGTAATAGAATAGAGGACAGTAGATGCAAAGGATTGAAGGGACTTGTTATGAATTGGTTTATAAAGCTCAGCCAGATAATATTCATTTTTGCTACCAAGATTAGATGAGAGATTGTTACAATTTTATAGAAAATATGAACAGAAATTTTTATGAGCAGTTTGAATTTTGAAAATGCATTATATAATTAATTGTAGGTACCTAAAATCTCGATCAACCATAAAATTTGAATCGAAGTGTTCAGTGTGTACAATTGAATTTTATTTTTGATATAGCAGCCCAACAATTAAGCAAGGCTGACTATAGAGTGAACATACTTTTTTTATAGCGTAACCGTGGTAATTCGTCTCGTTAGTATCACCAGAGTACTGAATATGAAACGCCAAAATGATAGCATTCGCAGCCGACAAAAGCGGAGCTAAACTCTGGCACCAAACGGCTAAGAACCTTCTCAAATGAGTTTACAACGATCCGTCTTCGGGAATAAACGAGTCCCTACATTAACAAGTGATCGTAACACTGGAAGCTGTAATCTTTTCTAGATGCCTCTTCTTTCTACGACGGGCAGCGTCGGCGTTTGAAAAACGCCAAGTCACCGAGGCCTGGCCCTTCATGACGAATCATCTACAGGGAGGAAAATGATAGCTCACGTCTTGAGGTTCACTTACTTCTAGTCGATCGGAATGGAATTTTTTCTCGATTCCTTATAGATTCTTTGAAAGAAAGCCACCACGTATACATGGTTCATAAGAAAAGATCCATTTTTTCTGGGACGAATTTTTAGGCCGATAAATAGAGAAAATAAGGGGCTTCGTAGTTATTCAAACACCCCGTAAACCATATTCACAATAAGAGTTTCTAAATTTTTCTAGAAATCGGGCACCAACGTATCATTAATGTCTATGTAGTGTGTGAAGTAAGGTACGTACAGTTCCTGTCTGGGTTCACAAGAGTTCACGGGCATTTGGACAAGTAATAAACAATATCACTGTGTTGAATTGAATGGCAGAAAAAAAAAAGAACTTGCGCAGTAGTAAATATATTCATGCAGATTACTATTGCCTTCTTCTTGCTGCATATCGAAGGATAGTTCACCTAATGAAATGCAAATTGTCCACGTCGGATTTCGTGTAGGTGTTTTACTGGTATTTTATGGTCGAATAACTTAGGATTACGGCCGACTCAGGGAAAGGAAGGAAAATACAAATATAAATAGCGAAACGCAAAACGAGGATTGCCTCACTTTTCCGACGTTCTTTTATATTTATCTTTGTCGTTGGGAAAACAAGTTTGCGAATCTTGTCAGTAATTTACCGACTCGATAGCTCGGGAGGATTTTTCGTAAACATCGTTTGATGGAACGTGAAGATTTATGTTATTTTAGGTTTATGGTAATCGATTATAAAACGGACAACAGTGGGAGAAAACTTTTTCTCTGCTGGACGACTGCAAGCCCTGAACTATAATAATCCGATGACGGAGAAACGTTTAGGGTGTTCCGCTCAGCTATCAGACCCAAAGAAATGAAATGAAGAAAATTATCTTGGTCATTTTGAAGAAACATTTCTCAACAAAAATCTAAAATGTGTTGGAAAAATGATGGATGAAAAGCTCTTAAAACTAGTCGTGTAGTAAATTAAATAAGAGGAAAGCGCACATCTACCGAACCATGTACCTAATTATAACTGTAATCAAGAATGATTATGCTGAAAATTGCGAATAGAAGCAATTATTTAATAAAACGAAACGACATAACTGGCAAGTGACTACTTCAAGTAGGCATCATAATACATGAAAAAAGAAATGATTTTACTGTTACTTTAGTATGAATGAATGATTCTTTATTGCGTAAGGGATACAATATCCAAAGCAATGGAGTTCAATGCGAGAAAAACAAGTACAGACTTAAATGAAAGGATTTAGCACATTTTTTTATCAATCAACTTACTTTAGTACCAAATAAATGTTATTCTGCATGACCGACAAATCAAAATGTATTCTTCCGCTAAGAAAAATGATGTTATTGAATGATCGTTCCTATTGAGGATGATAATACTCTTCGAAAAATGTCATCGCCCTATCAATCCTTCATACGGAATGCATCGTCACGTCTCGTCAAATAGAAAGAAGGAACAAAAGCCGCGAGACAGAACGGGCAGAAAGAGACTGAGAAATAGACGCGTTCTTCTACTTATCTCCTTCAGACAGACGGACATTGATACATTCGAAGCGACGTGATATACAAACCAATAGGTTCTCTAACCGTGATATATTACTCGTCCTTTAGATCGTAATGGAATTTTCCTTTTATCATAAGGGCCAATGATCTGAACCAATCTTGAATTTTCACTAATTCCATCGTATTAAGCGTCCTCTTCTACCGGATTACTCCACCACTACCATTATTTCCATAAGACTTCCACAAAATACGAATAATGTATACCGATATAAAATAAAAAACGTTGATGCAGTCCTTGTGCCGAGCTGCTCAATATATCTAAATAAAAAAAAAAAATATCAACGAGGAAAAATATTTCGAAATTTGGTTCGCTTCATCCAGAAAACTGAGGCCATATTTTCCTAGAGAGTTGGGATCAAGACCAAAGTAATTTAACCAAAAGCTCTGAAATAAAAACGACGTTAAAATAAAACATATTTTTAAAACTACACATTTTTTAACCAATTATTTTTTAGGGATAATCCTTTCCAACTGCACATAGTAATTAATTTATGAATGAACATTGTGGTTTTGAATTTTAACATAGGCCAAACTGGAAGGGCCGATTGAACCACGCAAGACCGCGCAACGTCAAAAACATTTCAGCGATGAGCTCAAAAAACCCGGTCACATCTCTTGAAAGGAAGGAAAAAAACGAAAGTTCGAATCACGAGTCCGATTCGAAATCCAACCGCTGTCCCAAGGTAAAACGATTCAGGTACTGTAATGAACGCGGATGCCTTCGAATCTACAAAAGGAGAAAACTACACCTCATAATCGGAATCCCGACTTGCGGGTCTGTTCAAAAGAACAGATAACGACGTTTGAGAAGAAGATATTTATCGAGTCGAGGCGCTCAAAGAGAGAAACGCAGTCACGCTAAGAACTGAATTAAACAGTTTCCCATTTTATTTCACTAATTTTGATAAACCAGAGGTGCTTGATGCCGGAGCGGAAATGAATTATTTCTTTTAACACCTTAGAAACGCTAGGTTACGCGACGAATGAAATACTGAATAGTGTTCCTTCCTCTCGAGCCAAGTAGAAACCGACCTGGTGTCATTATCATATGAAAAGAGGGGAAATGGACACCCGGATCGCTCTTTACTAATTCAAATAGGTTCAATTCTTCGCACGAAGATGAACCGCTGCAGCTCGTGCATGCCCTTGCACTTCAAACTTCGTCAAATAATTTGTCACTTTATTTAAATTAGATTTGACACGCATTTGAAGGCAAAGCACAAACACTCATTTTTGATACATTTTGGGCGTATTTGACAGAAAATTGAACATCTATGATGTCAGAGAGATAAGAAATAATGTTTTCAAATAGAAGCAATGACAAATAATACAATACAATTTCAAGATTTTTACTCGGAAACCTTAATATTACATATATTGAAGTGAAGAGTATTACCGAGTGTCAGAAAAAGACACAGACATAATATGGTGTAAATATATTTATATACCCGTAGTAAAGAACAGTTCAATTTATTTTCTTTACGAGACAGCTAAAGTGTTTGACGAGCATTCCAATGATTACAGAAAAATGTTTATGGCTTTAGAAAGTCCCCGAGTCATACTACGAGTATATTATCAAAGTTCTCAAAATCTCGAATGTGCCACACAAAAGCTATGATAACTTGAAACGTTATAAAACTATCAAAACCGTTATGGAGCCATTCAATTCAGCGTCCAAAAATCTATGTAAATTGATACAACACACCTTTGTACAAAAAACCTTGGAAAATAGAAATCTTCAAGTCCGCCCAAAAAACACCCTTAAAATTGAGTTAATCCATTGTGAGGCCAAGATTGATTTTCGATGAAAATTGCAAGTAAGAAGCTTTTATAGTATCCTCAGAAAAGAGTTAACGGCGAACGGCGGGCGAACAGGAATCGTTTTTATTCTTTACTCGGATTCTACATGCTTGAAATTTAAAACAACAAATTTTGATGATGAGTGTGGTGACGCTTGTAGCAATGTTCCCAGTTAATAGGTTGTTTAGCATCTCTAAAAATGCCCCGTTCATAAATTTCATTCCAGTTTCATTGTGTCAAATAAAGCCTATATACAGGTCGAATAGGTATTTACAATAGCTTATAATATTCGCATATTGTTGGATAATAAACCAAAACTCGGAAGAATAAAATAATATCCTAATAAAAATAAAGTACTCGCAAGTACACCTAGACCATTGTTGGCGTTTCATTTGGACGTGTGAGTGAAGATTGATCGAAGCATTAATGTTAGCTAACAAACGAGCTCGAACTAGCAGTGATTCCGACAATACAAATGGGTGTCTTGGGAGGACCTCTGATTGGTAATAAGAGTAAACGACTGTTACGTCGCTATCGAGCCCCGCATTCATCATTCTGTCTTCAATTCCAGAATGAAATATTGATCAATACTTAACAAACTTCTGTGGGACGCTCACAATAACTAATTACAGTTGTGTAGATTTTTAATTCCATGTTTACATAGTAAATGTAAGTATTGCGATCGTCTGAAAAGTCGAATTTGGAACCGAGGTGCTGTCGGAAGAATGTTCTTAATACGAAAAGTACTCAGAATCTCTTTCTGAACAAGTATCTGTCTGTCCGTGTGTCTGTGGTCAAGAGTGACATAAATCGCCCATCTCCCTGAAAAATTTATGAAACTCGATAAAATGTTCAGGAAATGTTTTCCTAGTGAATGAAAAAAATTAGCTTTAGTTGAATTTGAATAACACACTGCGAATTCGAGACATAAACGTTCAAAGTTTTTTTCTGTTTCGATTTTTTCAGGCTATAAGAGTCAATATATTTCTACGTTCGAGGTTTTAAAATGTTCGTTAGGGCGAGCGGATGACCCTTGATTTTTTGTCCAGCGGATCACACACCGTTTAAAAACCAGAAAAAAATACAAAACACACATTTATATCGTTAAATAAGGGGAAACTGCCTGAGTACTGATGATAATCCTTAGAAATCCTCTGTCTGTTTAATCTGAACGTTTTACGCGCCTGCTCATGTCCTGAACAAATTCCATCGCGCCCGTTTGTCTGTCAGTGTGTTCAACGGTCCTAATATTATTGTGATACCTTCCAAAATATTTATAATATTTGATTAAAAAAATATTTCCAAAAAATGTTCTCTCACTGGTAATAAGACGATGTGATCGAAATATCAATACTACTTGAAACACTCTGCGTTAGAGGAGTATAAATTAATTAAATCATCATTATTCCATGTTATTATTGTGGTTTTTAACAGCTATAAGAGTCAACATTTTCGATGGGTAGCCTTTAAATGTTCTTCGTGGCAAGCAGATCGCTAGATGATTGGATTCTTATCTTTGGCTTGCATCACCGTGTACTATCATCTTGCGAGCTTTTGCTGTGGGTGTTTTCTACTGGCTTCAATAATCGATATATTTTAACACTGGTGGTTTTCAAATTTTTGTGACAATAAGTGACGATTAGCGAGTTTCTTGACTCGATTGGTTCCAAAAGAAGTTCACTACGTTTATTCTAAAAATTGTTTCCTTCAACGGGTCAATTTAAAGCTGCACGAGCTTTAGTTCAACGAAATTGAAGGACGGCGAAATTCAATGAAAAAACAGCTGCGCTTTGCGGACAACGCTGAATTTTCAACGGTTGAGAGATACGTTTAGGGCCATGTCCCGGTGAGAAATGCTCGAAGAACTCCACATGGTCAGGATTTGAATTTGTTTGTTTACCGAAAGCCCCGCGGGGTGTATGTTCACTCTTTTCACCTCACACTGGAGTAAAAATATTGTATTTGTTAGGCAACATTCGCTCTGTTGTATCCACTAAACCCCCAACGCGCCTCGTCAAGACGGTTTCGGTAAATAAAGAAATACCTAACATAAAAACAAAAAACAACACGTGTAAACGGACATTGTTTCAGGATGTTGATTGTGTTCAAAATACGGAATTCCGATAGAATACAGCTATGATCGAAAATTGTATTCAACTCAATTACTTCGAAAGATACTCACATATTTCGCAAAGTAATAAGAGCGCATAGAGAGAATTCAGTCCACGTACCTGAAAGAAGAAAAATTATCGTCGTAAATCGTTTGAATCAAATCGAATTTGATGCACTATTGTACGAAATTCAATAAAATTCCGAAAAATATTTTGTAAAAGTGTCATTAGCATTTTTTATAAGTAACTGTTGATCACCTGTAATTAATAATGATTGTAAATTATTGAGTCGTAACCCAAAATATATTATTGAACAGTTCAGTTTATAAATCACCAATGTAAGCTTCTAATTTTAAAATAGGCACTTCCTTCTTCATTATCATTCAAAACCAAGTTCAACAATGCTATTTTCTGCGTTGGATCAAATCAAAATTCAGTTCGAAATAATTGCCATTTTCAGTTCGGCACAAACGAAAAAGCTATAATTTCTTCTCTAGTTGATTCGCTCATTTTAAAACGACGAAAAATTTCACTTTGCCTTTGTAGCTTTTATTTCCTTCTTTCCTTTCAATTGTCCTCTTTCGTTTCATTAGCTTTTCATTTTTTATAAAACCGTCGTTCCGGTTTCCTTTCTACTTACTCCATTCCCATCCAATATTAATTTCATTTTTAGGGACGTCAATCAACTTCCATCATTTTCATTAGAAAACTTTCATTTACCTTATACAGTAGGTAAAGACTTTATTTCGCTATTGAAAATTCGACTAAACCCAATGGCACTTGGTTAAAATATAATTTCAACTTCACTTTCGTGTTAACAGTGAATTTTATAATTTTCTAATGCACATAATGAACTACAGGCGACTCAAAATACCTGCACCAATAAATATTTCGATTCAGAAACCACTTAATTGAAGATTTCCAGAAACGGAATCCTATCGTGCTCTCGTACTCAAACTCTCAGGTACGATTTCCATGTTCGCTCCACTCAGTGAAAATAGACAGGCTTTTCAGCCAAACGTGAACAAACCATCCTTTTTGGCGTACATCTCTCTCCATCAAGGCTAGCCCTTCTGTTTCTCTCGGCACTGGCAAGAACATTAATTTCGCTTTTACCTTTTTTCGTAGCATTCGAGCCGGACGGACGAAAAAGTACGAAAAATATACGTCTCTCGCCTCGGTCTGACGGCCGTTTTTACGTTCCCGCCGCCCTCAGCGTTACTCCTGTATTTCGTCTGTATTCCATTTTCTCACCCCATTTTTGCGCATATAACCTTCGTTTAACGCCGGGGTTATCCCTTTTGTAAAACCTATTCGTTGTGGTTTTCGCCTTATACCCGTGACGTCTACGATATTTTCAACATTTTCCAAACTTCGAAGGGCGAATGCAATATGCATTATTCCAACTGAGCCGAGCTTTTAGTCGTTAGATGTATGAAAAGAATTATTCGTTGTTTCATATGACAAAACGTCACATGCTCTTCATTCAACTGATGAAAAATATCGTAAATCAACTCTTGGAGCGGAAAGTGGATTTTCCCTTTTTTGTCGCTGAATGATTTATTCAAAATGTTGAATATTCCAAGTATTAGCCGCTACAGAGTTTGCGATGGTTGTATCTTTAAATTACATCGGTTCCAACAATCATTTCTGGGAACACATTCGAAGTTGCATGTTTTGTCTTTTCACTGAGGTATATAATTATACAGGTCATGCTTGATCTACTATCAGTTTGGGAATTTCAATAAATGACGAGTGAGACTTCCAAATTCATTCGGATGGAAATCTAAACCTCGATAACCTCAACAACAAGCCTTCAATTCAGACGATGAAAAAATATACTTGGAGAAAAGTGGTGAAATTCTCTTCATTTCCTTCGAGTAATATAGGAAAGTATTAATTTCTCTTCAGTTGTATAAGTATTCAAGAAAATTTATCGCATGAATACAAAAAGATAGAAACCTTGAAATGTCGTGTTAATATAATAGCTACGCAGGTCAATTGTCATCGCGTATCGAATTTGGAAAAATCCAATATTTTAGATGAAAAATTGGAAAAACATTATTCGCAGCAGTTAAGTGATTGCGAAACCTCAGCTAACTGGAAGGAGGTTCAATAACGGAAAATAAACGAATCAATTCAATTTTCTCTCAATTGTTCGGGTATAGTCATTGTTTTAATGAGAAAAAGTTGAGACCCTTCATCGGAGCCAAACCAATCAATAACCGCAGTCTGAGCGCCCCGCCTTTTCCATTTTCCCTTCCACGAAATGAAATTAAAATAAAAACGACGACGAGTTTAATCTGAAAGAAAAACGAGAAACGAATGCAAATGAGGAATTATTGCCAAGCAGCAGGTCCCCTTCAACTGCAGGAAGAAAAAGAAGCTTATTGGATGCACATTATTAAAGGGTTTTCTTCAGGAAAAATTATTCCACTTTGGAGACTAGAAGAACTTCCAGTCTTAATATTCGTGTCGAGGAAACGTACACAGTACAGTAGTTCTATTAGTAATCGTTCTTAATTGCGATGCAGGAAAAGATCGGTCGCGAATATATAATGGGATGCAAATTGGATAATTGTGATTGTAGCAATTGGCCAATCAAATGAATTGGCACACGATGATTTACAGGCATGAAGATAAAAAGTCAAAGTTTACTAAGAGGGCAGATAAAACCCTACCGTATAATAAGGCAGTGGTAATGTTACTAATGCATGGTACTAAAAGAAATGATTTATCTGACAGTGCTACTACGCAAAACAGGACTGGCATTAGAAACTCGATTTGCTCCAAGTAAAGCCTATGGAGGAGAGCTATTTCTGCTTTTTTGAGTAGCAATAGATGTCTGAAGATGCCAGGGAATTGAAGTACGAGCTAAAACACGTCGCCTTTTAAAGGATCGTTTTGCCTTATTAGCGAACGCGATTACTTCGAGTTTTTTTCGAATGAGCAAGGAGTCAGCAAAATAATGTTAAGTACTTTTCTAAACAAAGCTTAGGATTCGAGAGATGGCAGCATGGATGGGAACGCATACTTAACTATCAGGTAACTTTCCAGCTTCGCTTGACTACGCCGCCAAATTAATATCACCGCGCGGAGTTCAGAAGTGACGAAAACGTTCAAGAGTCTGCGCAGGATAAAAAAAAACCATTAACGCCCTGAAGGTTTTAGTGACGAGGAACGAAGGGCCGATGTGGTTGGCCTTGAACCACTTGATTTGTCAAAAGAACCAATTAAAACGCCGCCAGAACCGTTCGCTTTATGCTTGTTGAGGAACGCGTTTAACATAATATGCCATCGTCGAGTGCGAGGGACCTCAGAATTCAGCCGGAGCATTTTCACTTTTCGGGCTCTTGAGATGTCGAACAAAAACACATGTGCTCCGTATGAATGAAATGAAAACACAGGGTGATATAACGACAGCGATTTTTTTTTCGGAATTCCTCCTATTTTTGTAATTAATTAGGCAACTTTTCCAATCGAATTTATTTGATGCGTACTCGAATCTCTAAAAATATTCATTTTTCTGTTTGTCGCACTTTCCGCATAATTGTTGGGGTGAGTTTAAAAATTCATATTTATATACCTCCTCGTGCAAGTGATAGAAATACATTTTAATTTAACTTACTTAACATTTTTAGCGTCAGGTTCTAGATTGGTCAACAAAATAATATATTTTACATATTTAGGACTGACTAGATATAGCTATGATAGATGTAACCATAATGATTGCTGATTTTACTATATTTTTGGTCTCGGTTCATTGGTAGACATAACATGATTATAATTAGAGAGGGATTACTAGGTTTGGATAAATTAATTTACCCTAATCAGTCCTAGTATATGAAAAAATATGTTCTTTACCAAAATGACACCTAATTTTTTTTTGCTAAGGCTACCTTTCATATTTTATTACGTCTTAGCACCTGACGATAGAAATGTTAAGTACTTTTAAATTATGAACTTTTAACTACCTTGGCAGGAAGAGGTGATAAGACTTTTTCAACGCCAGACTCGGTCATACGTACCTGATGGAAGTAAGTAAGTAGAAAATAACAACAGCAAATAATGATGATCAACCCTGCACCTCCAATGTAATATATATGATTTGTGACGTGTCGTAATAAGTAGCCCTGAAGATGCCCGAATGGGCGAAAGATTTAAGCAAATAAAAGACAAAATTGAGAAAGAGTCGCTGCGTTCATCTCCCCCTCACCACAATAAAAATATTTGTAACTAATTCTGTGGAAATATGAAAATAACTAAAACTATTCAGGTAAGCTAGAAAGTGATCGGTTGGAAATCACGTTTTGACGGCAGACGAAAATTATACGTTGGGCTAGAAGTGATAGGGCGTGACAGAATGGTTCCGTATTCATGATAATAATTGAAGGGTTTTATATTGGAAGCCGCTTTAAGGGTGGGTAGTTAAGCCCTGAGCTACCTGGCCGAGTTGGACACCTGTTGGACGACTATCAAATAATCCAAGCAAAGCACTTCGACATCAGAAAAAACCGTTCGTAAAATAATCGCGTTCGGCAACTCGAGGAAATTTTTTTAGCAAAGAACGACGCATTCGAACTTGGTATCTCTTTTTTAATAGTCCACTGCAAATTTTCAATCGATTTTTAAAGAAATAAGATATAAATATGACGGTTTAAGTGACACAGGTTTCCACAACTGCTTTACACTCGATCAATGTTTCGGTCGAGTATGAATCCATTCACAAGGAAACCCAATAGCACGACGCTCAAGCAGGTTCAATATCAGCGTCTTGAACCGGATTCGGGACCTACACAATAGGAGTACGGTAGTCAAACTCCATCACAAAGTGCTTAACCGAGTGTGCACAGGTACAGGCTTGTCTGTACGCCGATCAGGGGACCTTCGAAACATCAATAAAGAGGAAGAGGATGGTGGTGATGGGGTTTATTCGACCTAATCAGCAGGGGTTTATTTGACCTAATCATTATTCGAGCTAATCAAAGTGCGTCAAGATGTTCTGTGAGAACTAGGCAGATAAGTGTTGACGTTTAGTTGAAGAAGATGATAGCTCTAGACGATAAAAGAGTTATGACCAAAGATGTTACTGGATTACTAGGGTTAACATAAATGAGGCAAATAACTTAGTGCATTTAGTTCATTGTATAGTCGATCCTGTATTTTCGATCCTAGGACAAAATGACATTTTATCCTCTTAACAATTTATATATACATTTGACTGCATATGCATTCGAACGTATCCGTTTGTAGGCGTAGAATCGGAATACCTAATTGAAAACTTGAAAAATTGAAATTTTTACTGGGAAACTAATAAAATGATATGGAGTATAAAAACTGGGAGTATAAGCTACCTCATTCACCTATCCCTAAATTTTTTGATGATAGCAAAATATAAATTTCTATTTTCATTTCTTGGTTCATCATTCAATAATAAACACTTTGGAATCACTTACGAAATTTGTTGGCTAAACCCCCTCAAAATTTGATGTTTTACGTTTCAATGTACCTAGGTAACCTTAATTACCACCATTACCATTTGATTACCAAGGTAATCCAAATATCTAATAAAAAAATTTCTGTCCGAATGCCGTAAGACATTGACTAACTATGAAAGCTACATTTTTGAAATTTTCACCGAAACTTTATCTTCAGCTATCCTAATATTGAGGGTATTTTTGAGGGATTATAAGGGCGGATTCGTATCTTGTAAGGTTTTTTTTCTAGAGTATGATTGCTATCAATTTATATCGATTTGTGAACGCTGAATCGAATGAGGCCATAAAGGGGTTGATAGCTTTAATAAATCGTGACACTCGTTGGACTGCTCGTAAAAATCTGTTGAAGACAACGCCAAGTCAAACCCTCTCAAGCTGTATTGTTAGGCAACGAATTTGACTTCAAATTAAGTAATTAAGAAAAATGAAAATATTTGAAATTGCGATTTTCGCCAAGGAATTTGCCGACCAATGTGTTGATAGATGGAAACGTTCACAATAATTTGGGATGGTCTCCTTGAATCATAATTGAAGGAAAGACAGGGGAATAATAAACCACTAAACAATCATTTGCATTTGCAGCGGTTTTTTTTTTTTTGACCCAATGAGTTCAGGGTATTCTATTATTATTACATTATTAATATTATATATTATTATTATTGCCGAAATTGACTTAAACCCCATGAAACGCTTCTATCAGGAATTAGTATTTAGAATCGTCTTGTTCGCAACTGATCCTGTTCAAGGCCAGAATACTGTAAATTTGACCGATTCAGAAGTTCAATCCAAATATCTAACTCGTCGGCTTGATATTGTACTAATTATATCCCCTTGCAAACCTTCGCGCTGATGACAACGATGACTCCGCTTCAACGAGATCGGCGCTGGAGGAGGATGACTTTCGGAAAACACGGTGCTAAGTTTAGTCGGTTCCGAAAATCGATAAGGACATCAAAGCGAAAAGGCAGAAAGAGACCCTTGTGGAGTGGCTTGGGGGGACGGCCGGAACACGGACTCGCTCTAGAAGAGAAGAGGCTTCGATTATTCAGGGAGTCTCCGCCAGACTTGGGCTGTGTCAGTTGACCTAACGCGAAGTCCCGATGAATGTTTAAACGAGCGAAAACAACACAAGAACTGGAGATAGGAAGAAAGGCCTATGAGACCAAGTTCGGTCTGACCAAACAAGAGCTGAGAGGATGTGTCTATGGACAAGAGAGGTGCGGTTACTGAAACATTAACGACCCGCTGTTAATTTATACGACGAGGTCAAATAACGACACACAAAAAGCCACAGTTTCAAACTCTTTGATGGTTAGTACCTCGTAAGGCCGCAAGCAGTTTAAGTTCAAAAGTGAAACAAGGTGAAAAGCATTATTGAATCAGAATCGGTGGAAGCGACCGTTTTACCAGAGATGAACGCTGTCGTAATTTTTGTTCACTTGATTTTGGAATGTCGAGCATCCAGAAGTGAGGAAGATAATTACGAAATTTTTAAACCTATTTTAACAAAAATGCAATACGATTGGACTGAACGAATCGTGGTAGTTTCCAAGATGATTCTCATCCAGAACATCACTCAAGACCGACGGGATGATTTTCTGGAAAATTGGGGACAATGGGGAGTGTTAAGTATTTCCCTAATTGTAGAATAGACAAAAAAAAAAGAAAAAAAAAACACAGCTAACTTTGTTACTGGTGAAAAATAATGTAAATCGTGAAAGGAGCAAAAAAACCAGTAACAATGAATGAAAGTATCGATATTAGATAGAGAAGTAAAAATTGATTAATGAACGCTCGAATTATTGTAACGTTGTTCTCTTCCGTGTTTCAAGATTCAATGTTTTGAATGCCAATTTATAAAATCTCAGGTGCGTTCACTTTTCAACATTTTTTTCAAAGAGTTCTTCGGTAGTTTAACGAATTACTGTAGTCTACGAGAAACATACCGCTCAAGGAATGATGTTAGGCACGGGATCTCCCTTTCAGACTCTACGAAAATACGTAGGCTCGGTTGTGACAGACAAAAATCGCCGAAAATGAAGTGGCATCGTATAAATAAGCGAAAAGAATTTTGGAGGCCGAGTGGCCGCAGTTTTGGTCCGCTCTAACAAAACGCTGTTTACTTTTTCCCGTCTCCCTTTACGAGAGACGATCCGTCATCTGACAAAACCCTCCCAAAAATAAGAACTCGTGAAAGTTGAGAGCGTTGCGTGCTTTGACAGTGGGCGGGGGACGAAGGAAAAAATAGTCGGTTCGGCGTGGATATAATGTGGAAAGAGTATTGGTAGCACTGAGTGGTGGTAATGTATGGGACTTGAAAGACGACAGAGAGCATGTGCGAGAGAGAGAAACTCATTCAGTCGATCGCAGCTGTTCCCGTCAGTCGCGGCGTGAAAACAGGTGCCGTTGTTTGGACAATGTCACTAATTATCCCTTCGTTCCCGATCAGTTTGTCTCATTCTCACATGAATTGTTCCTATCTTTTCATCTTTATTCACCATTCTATCCTATCTTTACCTTTCGTTAGCTCGCTCTCGTTAAACCGTTCGGTTAATCACAAACGGAAGACAAATAGCGCTATGGTGATCATGTATATGGCCTGCTGGAATACGTCGATGAATTTGGAGGCGTTCGTTTCAGAGGTAGAATATTTTGAAACGAGTGCAACAGCTGCGCGTTCAAATAGATGGAAAACGCATCGAATGTGCATCAACATTGCTTCATCAACCGTACACGCGCATAGGTTTCGCTCCGACGGTTTCTGGCGGGTATTTTAGACTGATAAATGAGCGTCGTACATCAGAGCTTCACGGATATACAGTTTGGATGATTGGGACGACATTTGTAGGATTCGTGTACTTGAGAAATTTTAAAGCGCTAGCAGAGTGTCCAGGGATTTGGTTCCTAGAATGAAAGTTCCTATGAACTTTCTATGATTGCAGATGAAAAAATCGCCTTTTTGCATTATTTTATGCTCGCACACACGACTGAGGGAGTTTTTTTTAACCGATACTCTTGAACTGCGCATAAACGGTTGGAAATGGATAGGCCCAGGAAAATTAGGACAACTCAATTCAACCATTTGCATCTGGAATTTTTCGCTGCAATTTACTACGTTGAAATTAATATTTCGGATAAAAATTGGGGGGGTTCAAAATTGTATAAACTTATAATGCAAAATACCTATGATGAAGTCGCCAGTTATGTTCACTAATCCCTTCTACATAAAACTAAAAATTAGGGAAGTCTTATTTGTTCACTAGTAGAACAGGAAAGAATAAAACACTCTTACTTTTCAACAGTGCTGATAATCCTATTTGAATTAAATAGAACACGAGCGTAAAAATAACACACACGTGGATTAAAATAGTTCCTAAAAGTGGCGAACGATAAAAGACTATTCCCTTTTCACGGATAAAGAAAGAAAGTTGAACATTGACAACTTACTGTAAGAGTTGGAAGTTAAGTTCGTACTCGCAGGATGGGAAACCGAATCATTCGAAAGGGGGATGATATCCAGGACTAGATCGTCTCCCACGGGTGCCGTTTGACCGAAAAGCGTTCGGGCTCGGAGTCGTTAGTGCTCCCTCGAGAACTTAACCTATAGAAGGTTGGCCAAAAGTGTCCGGGTCAGAAAACTACTCGTTATATCGGCAACATCCGTGCGGCCTCGGTTTCTCGGTCTAACTACGAGCCCAAGATCCCATAACGTTTATCGCAGAGCGTTAACAGTCTCCGAGGGAAGCACGAAGTTTTCCTATTTTCCAAGTTGACACAAAAGCTAATACTCGCGGCCGCTAGGCGGAAAATTAGGTGAAATTTTCATTAACCTATTCTAGCGACAAAGTCTAGACCGCGAAACGTTTCACGCTCGCCTGAGGTGAACTTCGAAGACCATGAACGGCGTTGGTGAAGGAAACTTGGAAAGAGTATTAGCTCGCGCTGCTGAGTGCATGGCGTACATGTGCTGCAAAATGCATGTTGTTCACTGGACGAATTTCAACGGAAATTGCGCTCTTCTTACTTGAGATGACACATTGTTCCTCGTAACAGAAAGTTGAGAGAAAATAAACCAGTCTAATTTATTTTTTTTTGTAGGTTGAGGGGGAGAAAAACGAGGCGACCTCTTCTCCATTTTTTATATTATTCAGCCGACTACTTTCGCCCGTTCGGGCTTCTTCAGGGCATTATAGGACCAAGGGTACCTATGGCCCCATAGGTACCCCCATAGGTCCCATAGGCCCCATAGGTACCCTTGGTCCTATAATGCCCTGAAGAAGCCCAAACGGGCGAAAGTACTCGGCTGAATAATATAAAAAATGGAGAAGAGGTCGCCTCGTTTTTCTCCCCCTCAACCTACAAAAAGAAGTAATGCGACCACCTGGAGAGGAAAAAAAACAGTCTAATTCATGTTAAAATTAAGAGTCCAAGTACTTCCACCCGTTCTGGTATCCGGGCATGCCAGAACCCCGTTCTGGTCCAAGAGGTTGGTATCTACATAATATAGTTGTATTTATAAGTCTGTGGGGTCGAAACATTTTTATAATGAAGAACAAATTTCAGAAAATGAGGTAATGATTTAATGAACAAATTATGAAGTCACAAAAAGACAATAATAATAGTTGATGCCCAGGTACTTCTTAAGGCTACTTGTTTCGCTGGGCGTTATAATTATTTTTTTCACTTGAGCACTACCTTAGAGTTAATTAAAAATCAGCTAATATAACACTAATAATATAAATATTACATGTTACAGCTAATGTAATACAAAAGCAATCCTGATTTTTGTCCTTCTCTTTTGTTGTACGTAGGATGTTCCAGTTGAGATTATTTTATTTTATCTATTTTCTTTATATTTGATTAGTCACTCGTAAATTATCGAGATCAGAAATTTCCAAAAAAAAAAGTTCAATCTTAAATGCAAATAGTGTGCAAAGTAGCTGCCTTTCTCATTGATGATATTTTTTGGTCGTATCGTTTATAACGGTATATAAATTTCCGGCAAAAAAAGCCTCCATCGCTCAAAAAGTGTAAACACAGGCACCTTGGCATGCTACAAGAGCAAGCGCCACCAATTCAATAGTAGGATGAGATGACGAGGCGAGTTCAGAGAGACAATTCGCTCTGTGTCGTTGAAAATGGACTCGAAATTACAACAATGTATCCTCCTTCAGTACATCCTTCCTCGAGGGCATAATTGGTCGCGCTTGCGCGGGTCGAATGGGATGGAGGCTTTTCAAGTTCAAAGTCAACTCGCTCTTAGCGCGCTCGCCAAGTGACAGCCGATGGCTCATTTTTATTTTAATGTCTTTCAAGAGCACGGTTCATAGATTCGATCTCGTTCAAGTGTCACAGCACGTCTTCGAACTATTGCTCAACACTATAAAAATCCCGTTTAATTCCTTACTAAATTACTACCAGTGAATCAAATATTCCATTCAATATAATTAATTCTTGGTTGAGTCGTCGCATCTCTCATCGTACTGGGTTGGTGAGGGGGAGAAGAACTAGGCGACTTGTTCTCCGATTTTTTATTTACTGGCCGAGTACTTTCGCCCCTTCGGGCATCCTCAGGGCGATGTGGAACCATAGGTTACCACAGCCTATATAATTAATATAGCGAATATAATTAATGCACCAGGCATTTAATGATGCGTCTAATAAATTCGAAATTTCAAGCCAAGTGTGAAAAACTCGTATAAAACGCGAATGGGATCGATCGGTCAGCTCATTAGTCGTAAACGCCAGTTATAAAATAAAAAATAGCACCAAAGAGAAACCGGTTGGCGGCGCGAGTTCAATTTAAAAGCGCTCAATCCTATCCTCGAGAGCGATATCAGATTTACACCCGACGGTTAGGCAACGATTTGTCAAGAGAAAGTCTCAGCCTTCTCGGGCGAAACCTTTTGAATTTCGTTCGGATTCGAATAAGATCAAACAATTCATAATCTGATACTATGATCTCAAATGTTTCATTTCAAACTCCTCGCCATGAGAGACGTTTGGAACAAAAGTTGTCACTTGGAAAGCAGCGGGGTGGCTTCTGGAGCGCAACAGGAACAGTGGCCGAACCTTGTAGCCAGTCAGAAAATCAAACAGCGAGTGAAGAGGCCCTTGTAAAAGATGAGGGCACTGAACTGGAATGAACCTCTTTTGGATTCCTGAGCAACACGATTTGAAGGTAGGAGAGGATGACCCTTTGCACACGTGTAAAAGATGATACGGGAAGGTACAAGGTGATCCTGGCGCGTGACTTGGACAAAATGTAGAGCGTTAAACGTTTTCAAAGAAGAAATACATGGCCGGCGTGAAAAATCGGTTTCTACGACTCTATTACATCCTCTATACTTGCTAAGGTCCAGCTGAAGAGCCGAAAGTTGAATTTATTTATTAACCCGAGAACTGAATAGTGGGACTATTTTAGAAGAATGAAGAGAAAACTAATGTTCAAAGATTTTGAACATCATTGAAACAAATTTTAATGCGCTTATCATTTAAAAATAATATAAGTATTGAAATTTTGAAATGTATTGAAAAGTGTATAAGAAATTTAGCAAAAATATTCAGAAAACTATAAAAAGACTCGTCAAATATCTGAAAACTCTAAAATTAATTTACAACTACATTAAAATCTAACTCAATTCTATTCAATTGAATCGAGCTCTTTTACTACAGACTTTCTTTGGAGGAGGAACGAAGCAATCCATTTCTCCACCTCTTTGACAAACGATGTAGACTGCCAAGTTTTACATCATGGCTATTGATATCTTTGTGTGACTATTATTGAATAAAATTTCGCGCAGATTATAGCCATATATAAATGAATAACGTAATATATCGCCTCTCATTATTTTCTAAGCTCCGGGCTAAGTCGAGCTTGAATATTTTTTTCTTTCTCGGCGAAGATATTTGCATACATATAGGCAAGTTGGTAAGACGGATGCGAAGTCTTTTATACCACACGTTGGCCCTTGGATCTCACTTTCTTCGGTCTCAACGCGACATGTGAAGCTATAGGAACGGCGGTGCAGAAGAAGACAGTGGCTACGGAAAGGGGAAGACGTATTTCTGGACACTTGCCAGACATTTGTTGAAGGAGGGCGAGCTCTTTATCGGGAAACGTCGAGCCCTTGGCTGACTAGGTCTGGATGGCGGAAGTCTGGACGTTGGGTGCGAGATAGGAAACGCGATATCTCCCGTACGGTCGAATTCGGTCGGTTGTCATTGTCGCAATCGCGATGGTCACTCGGTCGGCTAGAAAGATAATTATTTTTACTCCAATATACGAGGGTAAAAATAATTTTAGTGTCGGTCCCTTTATATGATACTGCGGATTGATATCTTAATTCAATTTGGATAGGCGATAGAGAATGTATATTTATGTTCCTTTTCAGTTAAGAATTATTATGTATCCATTCGGTGACCTGACCCCCAAAAAATTCGTGCCCTTCATCGCTGAAGAATATTTTCAGATTTATTTGCCTTCATTTATTTATTTCTTGATGTATTTATGCAGTTTTATTTTTGTGAGAGTTATACGAAGTACACTCTATTCGAAGCAGAGTTTGTTAGCGATTTTCGAGAGCCGAACACACATTGGGCACTCGTACATTCATAAAGCTATGAAAATCGTTTTATTCCTACACGATGAAAAGCTCGTCAGACCATCAATTCCGCTAGTTGAAATACAATTTCGTCGTTTTGAAAATGAAATCTTCGTCGAAAGTATGACTTAATACATTTCAAAACGTATACGTACTTTGTATACAAATGCCGAGATGCTCTTACTTACGGAATTCTTCGTTAAAACAGAAGCGGTCGAAGCGAAAATACTAGCAGCAGCCAACATATACACAGGTCCGATTCGGAAGTTTTCCGATCAAACACTGCGTCAGGGAATATTTTCTTTCCGCGAGAAGGACTAGTGAGACCTCCGTGATTTCCCTTGAGGATGCCATAAGGGTTGGCTTGACTATCCCGGTTGATGCCATTTTGCTTCCTCTATTGATAGAAAGGGCCAACGGAGAATACTAGCCGAAGGGTGTGTGACCATAAATTCGAATTATGACTTGTAAAAAGGGTCTCAACTCCGGACTGCGTATTTGCGACCCTTGACACACCACATGTTTCACAGCGAAATGTGATTTTCTGCAGTCCCTAAAGGCAATAAACTCGTCTCGACAAGTTATTCGCAAAGTTTAGAAAAACTCCCTCGGCTCAGTTTTTACGCTTCGGATGAATCGTAAACACTGGCTTTCGTTTTACGACTTCGGTACATTTCTGCCTAAAATGCCCTGTACTTTCGGCCCGAAAATCAAAGAGCCGGAGGCGTGAGTTTTGGAGCATTGTTAAAAAACAAAAGGAGCGCTGAACAGGAGTGTCTGGAGGATGCGATGAGGAAACGACGGCAGCGCATTCTTGCGGAAGTTTTGGTTAGTGGCGTTTCTCAAATGAAATTGTGGGAGAACCATTTTTATCTCCCAGGTTAACAAACTTGACGTGTTGCAGAGAACGCCGTCTCAGTGTAACATGTGGAATTCGCCAGTCCGAATGCAGACCTGGGCACAACTCCACGTCGCCCTGAGGATGCCCGGATGGGCGAAAGTGCTCGGCCAGCTAATAAAGAATTGGAGAATGAGTCGCCTGGTTTTTCTCCACCTCACTACCCCCGGAAATTAAGTTTGTTATAATTATTTCCTCAACCTCGTAAACGATTTCGCACCGGTACACGTGGCAAAATTTTACAGTGTTTTTTGACGAATTAAAAATATCAAGTCTTCTTCGCTCAGTTCCACCAGTGATAACAACCGCTCTGCAAATTGAAAGGTAAGACATCCGACCCTTCGGATTTTCAAGTTTGAATAACTCCAACGGCACAATACGAACCGCAAAACGGACCCACGGAACCGGAGCTTCCCGCCCGAAAAGCAAACGCCTTCAGGCACTCCGTCCCCAAACGCAGTTTCAGTTACATCTCCTGTAACGTTATCCTGCATAGCTTCCAACCGATTCTTGCAATTCGGTGGCTGTCGAAATTCAACCCCTGCATCATATTCACTCACTTTCGTCGTACAGTAACAATTCCTCGCTCCCCTTACAATGATGCCACTGCAGAAGTTCAATTCGTGATGCGACTGTAACAGGGAAGGTGCCTCAGGGGATCGGAATAATCGTCGGCAAACAGTCGCCCCCTCGAAACGATTCCAGAAATGGTCGGAAATTGAGCGCAGGAGAGGGATTTGCATTCTTTATTGATCCAAATATTTGCTTATACTTTTGCCGTATTGGTTTTTGAATTGACATTTTCCAAGATATTTCGTTTCGATTTAATTGCGAGCCAGATGATTGCCCTGACATCGTTCAGGACTTCGTTTCACTGCTGGACACGACCCGGGCAATAACTGAATATTTTCAAAAAAAGTCATTACTTTCAGACAGTTTATCGTACCTATTATAAATTTTTTATCTTATTGCAAGTTTTTTGCTGAAATGTCTCAACGTCTAGTTTATAGAAATTCATTTTCCCAAGGTTGGTTCAATGGTATGTTTTTGACGCATAATATACGCTCCACAATTTTCAACGATTTTCTTAATATACCAGCCAAATACGAAAGTGCGAGCAAGGAGAAAGAGCTGTTTACAAGGCGTTCGCAAGGAACGTGAAGATGCGGGTGGGATTTGTTTAAGCGGTGCGAATGAGGTGTCACGGTCTGACGGACCGCAAGCAGCCCCTGCTCCCATTGCTTGCCCCCTGAGTCCCCTTTGATGTGCCCTCGTTAACAGTCACCCTGGCAAAACAGCGTTCGCATTTCCCTTCCTCGAGGGAACAACCGACAAAAAGGGAAGACTTGGCATCAACTTTCGCCCCCTGGAACTACCTACTTCCAACCTACGAGTGAAATTCAAAACTCAACCGGGTGCTTGAAAGCTCAAACGCAACTAATTCAAGTACCCTTTTGATATTTTGTGTGCGCAGTTAACTGAGGCGAACAGGTTAATCTCATTGGATACCGGGCCTGCTACGAAGTGCTTGGCGGCATCTCAAGTAAACTTGTATACACGTTCGGTTCTTCAACAGTTGCACTCCAGACGAATCGAATACAAAGACAGTTGCAGAATGGAACGTTTCAATGTAAGAACCATGGGAAACATTGTTCTCGCTGACTCTTCTGAACTCGCACCAATATTTTCGAAAGTATTTGTTTTACAATTCTTTTCGGAAGTATTATGGTCTGCTATCCATATGAAAAAAGGTAATATCAGTGTTTACCAGGAAGTACCGATAATATAAGGATCTTGATCAATGATATAAACTCGAAGAGCTACATTGGTGTGAGTACTAAAGGAAGGTTCTTTAGGACCAGCAGGACACGGCTGTATGACAGGAGCATTAAATAGAGGAACATTACAATATGGCAGAATTCCAGAATATATCCCACTCTTTTGTGCGTTCTGAATCCTGGAAAATATGCGAATTAATATATCACTCACTGATATATTTGAATTTTAAGGCGATCCCAATTGCGTCCTCTCAGCTAAATTCTGTGTTTACGCATTCATTCAACATATTATATCTATAAAAATGGCGGATAATTTTCCACTGATCAGTCAAAAATTGAGTACGGTCAAATATTTGACTAATTAGTTTAATTTCATGCAAAAGAAAGCCCAGAGGAAGCGACGCGAGAGATAGTAGAATGTGAGAGGCGTTAATGCACGACTGTTAGTTCGTAGAACATCAGCTTAGTCGCTAAGGGATTGCATCTTCGAAACTAACGGCCAACTGAGCATAGTTGTCTCCTTCGAAATTGAGATACTGCGATCTCCCCTCGCATCTTCCTTCGAGCTTCCTTCGACGAGGGAAGTGTCCACCCAAGGCTAGGGATAGGAACACCCTAATTTATTTATGACAGTACTCCGATGGGGAAGGCTACAAGTGCACTTGAGTTGGGCCTGCCCGTTACTATGAACTGAGGGGAAGCATCTCTTGCCGAAAATGATATAGCCGATCAATATTTTTCAGCGGTTACAAGCGAGGAAGTGTAAATAAGACTACGTCTAATGCCCCAGGAAATAGCTATGTCATTGAATAATATTTGTGATAACATAATGCAAACGAGATTATTTTCGTTTATTTGATACATAGTATGAGCTTGTGATAAGGCCAGTGTAGGGATATTAGGGACGTTGAATCAACATCTTGAGGTACCAGTCGGAGGTTAAATACGGTAAATACGAGGTTAAAACATACCCCAGACTGTGCTAAGGGTACAAGGGTACATGTTAGAATTTCCACCTAGAAATCAATTCTTCAAAACAATTACTTAGCCATCAATACCCCAGGAGCTGGTGAAACACGTACATCTTTCCTTTCGAAAATCACGGCTGAAACGTAAGAGGAAACCTTCTGGGTGAATACGGGGAGGGAAAGTGTGCTGGAAAAAAGCGTTTGCTTTCCTTTCAAAATGCGACGGATTCACCAAGGGATGAAATGAGATGGGAAAATATTGGTTGACCTGGAGTGAATGGCCGGATGAGATGATTTTGCACGGTATGGCGCGGTGCGTCAATAAAATACGTCGACGTATGGAGAAAAGAAACTTCTTTCTTCTTTTCATTGAAAAGTTCAATGAAACTGTCAAGTGGTTGATAAATTACGAGATCTAAAATCACTGTTTGAAGCAGCCTTCTGCAAATCCTATACAGATCCATTGGCCGATTTTCATGGGGTTTGCTAATCGTTCTTTAAAACAAATGATTTTCGAAAAAAATTACTGATGATTTTCAATGGGAAAGTACATCCATCTTCATCTTGTTGCATTTATTCTTGAGAGGAAATGAGTCCTGACAAATTTAGTGACTTATTCTACAAATTTGTATTGGCTGACCAAGCACTTTCACCCCTTCGGGCATCCTTAGGGCGTTGCAGTTGCATTAGGTTTCTACTGGTTCCGGCTGTGGAAACCTCTAATGGTCGTGCAGCGCCCTGAGATTGACCGGAGAACGAAACTACTCGGCCAGTCAATACGAACTCAGAGAGAATGAGCAGCTTCATTTGTCTTCCCTCAACACTGCGCTGAAATTAATTTCGTAGAAAGAAGACTGGCGAGCTATCAAGCACCGAGGTTTCAAACGAAACTTGGACGAACTTGAAATCGCCCAGCTATCGAGGACTTTGAGGGAAAATGAATTGAAACGTTCATGTGACGAGATGCAAACTCTCACTGATCCACATTTTACGCGCCGTTAGCCACGATAGCTTCCGCAACGAAAAGCATTTGAGTCGAATTAGTTGCAGAACGAATCGGTCTATTCACTTGGAAAACGATCCAAATGATCGAAGTTATCCCTTCAGACGTTTCCAAACCGCACTCTGTGATTTACCTAATGAATTTAATGAGCTCCATTTAAATTCCGTCGCGCTATTCCGTCGTTTGGAGTTCCTTCCATCGCTCGGCCTACGTGCGAGGAATGCTCGATTTCTAGTTTCCCCTTCAGCCGATGAGAACGTTTCAACCCTTGGTATTCGCCCTTCGGTTGCCCTTGCTCGAATCTAAAAGCTCTTTATCGGTGCAAAATAATCTTCCAAGACGGCGGACATGCCACTCGCATACGCAGTCAACCCCTGTAAAAGTTCTGATAAGGCCTGAACGCACTCCCTCTACGCCCAATGAAATTCGCGGGAATGGTGTTTGAATGGAACGGACGAATAGCCTGTGGGAGTGATATCCAGGAAATGAGGATGTGCGGATATCCGGGAAATGTGTGCGTGACGAGAGTGCAAAACGAGAATGAGACGAGATTTCAATTTGAGGACGTCGAGATTTTTCCATTTTCAAGCCTCGTCAGTCGGTCATCCTTTTTCTGCGTATAGCGTTTCACGTGGGATGAACTCATAATAAGTAATTACAAAAACACTTCAGCTATACCTGCACAACTTCCATAAACATGAATGTTTGATTCGATCGCGTTAATACGTCGTAGAAAGGTTTGTGTGAAGTTGTCATGAGACCACACTGACTTTTCTCCAAGATAGTTATATAATTATGCTTTCATATTTTTTCACTATTTTTTATTTTTCATATTTCCCCCATAACCACCCATGGACGGAATGCAAAGATAGCGGAGTATTTGAGCAAAATACACATGATCAGCTAGGTGGGCTTAGAAAGCCTCTTAAACGATAGTTGAAAAACATCTCAATTGATGGGTGGAAACGGCCGTAAGTCGTCATAAACTCATGAAAAGAGAGACATCTTAAATTTATGAACCCTGAGCACATCTGTAATCTCATTATGACACATCTCAGATACAGTTCTGATAAAACATCTCAGATATTCAGTTATGCATCAAACATTGTTTCTGAGACGTCTCATATGAAAACATAGAGATCAATCTGAGACGTCGCAGAAACGGTAATTTCAGACTCTGACTTTCTTTGAGACCTATCAGATATGTGTTTCTGCTGGGGAGGGGAGGTTCCAATTGTAAACAAGATTTCAATATTTTTTTTAAGAAATCTGTTCGATTTCAGTAGAGGAACTAGCTACACCCCTATCATGGCTGAATGCATGCATGTTTATCATTACTTGGCAAAACATCACAAATAATATTCCAAATGACACCCATAGCAAGGAAATCCGAACGCGGTAAAAAAAGGGCATTGGATGAAAAGGAACGCCAGTGATAAAGTATGAAAGTGTACAAGCAAGAAAAGGATCGAAAACGCGTTGAATACGTGTGGGCAATGACAAAAGGCAAAGCAAAAGACAGAGATCGAACGACTGTCGTTGGTTGTACAGATGCAACATGATGACCGGGTGGGGGGGCATACGTGCAGGGAATGCGGAATCAAAATTCTCTTCTAAACCCCGAAAAGGATAAAGTGAACTGACACACTCGTTAAGGAACTGGGAAACTAGGAAGACGGCATCCTTCTGACGACTACTAACTTTCTGGTAGTTGGCAAGATTCGGTTCGGAATTATATGGATGGAAAAGCAAGAAACTTGAAGATCATCCCTGCTTATACGCCCTTGAATGAAACTCTACAAGCCGAATTGCGAGGCTCGTTTTGAATAATAATTTTTTGTGTATGATACAAAGAAGAGGAAAGTTCGATCATCAACAAAATTTCATCGATTCTATCGAAAATTCTCTATAGGTATATAGAATATTTTACTTCTTGGTTGAGTCGTCTTATCTCTCATTGTATTGGGTAGGTGAGGGGGAGAAGAACCAGGCGACATATTCTCCGATTTTTTATTTTCTGGCCGAGTACTTTCGCCCCTTCAGGCATCCTCAGGCTGTGGTAACCTATGGTTCCACATCGCCCTGAGGATGCCCGAAGGGGCGAAAGTACTCGGCCAGAAAATAAAAAATCGGAGAATATATGTCGCCTGGTTCTTCTCCCCCTCACCTACCCAATAGAATATTTTAATAAATCTATCTCTCTGTAGGTATATTGGTATTCTATTAGGTATATCTATAGGTATAAAATATTGAATATTTTAAACTTACAAATTATTTATTAAAAATGAAGAGCGCTTGCTCTTTGAAATTTTCGTAAATTCGAACACACCATTGGACGACTGCCTCTTGGGAAATCAAAATTTTCTATTTAAAGTTGATGGGCGTAATTTCCGTCCTTAACTTAATTGTTAAAAAACATTGAATTTTGTCATATTTCGTGTACTAGAACTTTGTAGGCATGTATTGAAAAAACACATAGCTTCGAGCACATCTCAATTTTTCGAATTTCGAACGATAAAAAAGCTGGAGCGTTAGCTCCGGACGAAAGTTTGATATTATATGAACATCAAAACTTTGATCGGTTTGCACAGTTTTCCAAGTAGTTTCGTGCACTGTCGACCATAGAACGAGAAGACAATAGCGATCTCTGGGTAATCCATCATCCGCTCGTCAAATGCAGTCACGCAAACAATGTAGAAATACGGTACGAACCACCACGCACTTTCTCAATTCAAAAGAAAACAATATAACGAGGAATAAATATCAAGTATATTTCCTCGATCGCGGACGAACTCGAAAAAAATCGAATTAGAATAAAGCTGCTATTCCGGTTTCTAAAATATTTTTAAATAAATTTTATACTTCAACTGAATAGAGTGAATTATTCTTTACTGAACTCATACGATTTTACAAGGAGAGAAAGGTAACTAAAAAAAAGCTTTTCACTCTTTTCAAACTGTTTCAGTGTCAATTTATTAGTTAAAAACACTTATCAAAGGGATAACTGAATTCGCGAGGTAATTAGGAGGTAAGCGTAAAATGCCGTCATGATGAGTCATTATTTCTAAAAACAGGATCAATTTTCAACAAGATTCTCCGCCATCGGAGATCGCTGCTAACCGCGAAGGAGTCGAGTAACCACAGTTTAGAACCGGTTGTAAACTGTACTTCTTCAGCTTGATAAAATTTATATTGCTCCTCAGCGCTGTTGTAGTTGTTGGAACGATTAAGTCTTCATAGTACTTCGTAATGTAATTTACTCCTTTTTTCAGGCCGAAGAAAACAAAATATCGACAATTATTCGAGCAATTAACTTTCAAAGGACCAAGTCGATGCCTCTAACACCTTGGTAGGTTGGTTCAAATAAACTCATGGTCCGCGCAGGGGTAGCAATGTCGCCAAGTTCGTTAAAACTTAACACTTCACGAGATCGCGTTTATTTCAAGTGAAGCCGCCTGAATAAAGTCTTTGAAAGCAGAAAAATTTAATTGTCACCAAGCAAGCCAAAGGGAACCGTTCTTTTGATATAGCCTCGTTCTAAACGCTTTTCTGACCTTCGAAACAAGAAGGAAATCAGCTTATATTTTAGCAGCTCTGTAGAACAATCAAATGGGAAGACCTTTGTGCACATGCAGGCCGATGACCCTAAGAAGAATAATATTAGTAGGAATATTCAGCATTGTTTCAATACATTAAGATTTAATTCAAGTACTAATGCAAACAATTGTCTAACAATTCGACATATTCGACAGGGTTAGCGTTGGCTCAGCGAGAGGAGGACGGAATCAGTTTTTAAAAAAAATTTATAAGATAGTTTTTGGTAGCTTCGGGGGTAGCAAACAGTATGAATACATTTAAGAACTTAGTGTTCATTTTCTCGAATTTTTAACATTAAACAAGGAGTATTTGTGTATGGGAAACAAGCTATTTTTTCGTCATTTTTTTGTGAAAAATGCTAACATTATAACTGTATGAGAACTTAAAAGCCTGGGACATTTCTTACGAAAAATAAATCTTTGAAATTTTTTTTTTTTTTTTTTTTTTTTTTTTGCATTTATTAAGGAAAAAAAAACAATTTTAACAAAATATTATATCATAATATACAAAATGCTATCAGTTCCCAATAAGTAAAACACTTGTGCCGGGAACTGGAGCTGCACCGAGCCAGATAAACAACAGACTATAATACCATTGATACAACTCTTACTAATTTAATTACAACTTAAACCATTTCAAACAATAACAACTTAATCTTTAACATGTTACAATTTTTTAAAATTTTTGGATAGATGCATAAAGTTTAACATTTAGGAACATATAGGTATATATTATCGACTGTTATCCCAAACCCCCCCACTGCCCGTATAGAAATGTATAGATGAAGAAGACCAACTGACTATCGAGCATCCCCAAAAACTACAGGTCCTTCACAATAGTTGGGGACAATGACATATTACATTTATGTGTATATCAAAAATAATATTTTATATTAATATTATTATATAATTTATACCTAATTTTTTTATTACGTTTTTATATTATAAATAATATTTCATAATATTCTACTACACGTTCATTATTATTTATAATACAGATCAAGCTTGGTCTTCACTGAAGTTTGGGAACTGAATTCATTAAATTCGTCGTCACTCTGATGTCAATAATATATTTTAGCGCGCATATTTGTTGATTATAGGTTCGATCAGCAAGATGTATCCGGCATTTACAATTAAGGCGGTAGATAATTCAGTTTTCGATCAACACGCCACTGATTTTGCGGTCTGAGCACCCTTCGATTCTTTCCCAAGGGCAGTTAAATAATTGATTACGAGCTTAATTAATTACTTTCACATGACACAAACTCATCACTAAGTGATATTGTCCTTGACCATACATTAAGAACCAGATTAAGGTGAGAGACGCAGGGGGTCCGCTATGCCAGCCTTCTCAGCGCTACCTGCTAACAAGGCACGCGGTAGATGCCTCTTGAAACAATAGAATTAATGAATGGGCGTTATCTCTCTTTTGCGGCTAAGGAACAACCTCAGGCGAATGTGTCGAGGAGGTAGAGTCGTTTCGTGATTGGATCAGCGATTTCTATTAGGGGGCAACCTAATGACAACGACCGCTTACGTTTGAATTTCGAACACGTCAACAAGCTAACGATAGCAATTATAGGACATCAGACTGATAACTTATCAATAGAAATTTTATCACGTCGAATTTCGCCATGATTAGAACGGATGAAATACTTACGATAAAGGGCTGTGATTCAACGATTCAATTCAAATGGGCCGCCTAGTAATAATCCAGAATTTTTTTTTTTTTAATCGTAAACCAAAGACAAAAAGAAGAAATACTCAGTTAGTTTCCTCGCTCAAGTGTTGCGGATTTGTTAAATATGCCGACATAGTCTTGATAGCAAAAGAGCAAATCCGACCAATGTTACCTACCCTCTTTTGATGCGGGTGTTACAAAGCTCTCTTAGGAATGGGCTCTTCACGTTACGGTTGAGAACAATTGCTTCGGAATCAGGATGAACGTAAAAAATGCAGCTTTTAACATTTTCCTACCTTAAATTTAAGAATAAACCCCGTATAGATCCAGATACACATCTTGGAAAAGACAAAAAAAAAAGAGGTGTTACACGGAAGAAGGAACAAGAAAACGATAAATCCCGGAGGAAGACCAAGGCAAGAAAAAGAAGAATAAGAAAAGTAAGGAAAATACAGAGGCAAAAGACAGGAAAAAAAACCTTGAAAGGTGGAAAAATCTTCACCCTCCACCGCATTTACCCGATTCGCCGAAAACGTGGAAAACTGAGGATTTACTGGGGAAGGTTGAAGTTTGTCAGGGTGTCGGGAAGAGTTGAGGATGGAAAAGCATAGGGAGGAAGCTGTAATCTCAGCGGGGGTTAACTCGGGTTTTACTCCAACACGAAGAGTTGGAGGTGGTGCCTTCCTGAGCATCTCAAGGGTAAAACAAACAAGTCAAACGGCGCAAGCTGAAGGCGTGAGAGAAATACGCGAAGGAATCCAGCTAAAAAAGGATCCTTTGGATTCCATAAAAGGCGAGAAGAAGCCGATCGGAGATTTCAAAAAGAACTAATTTCGCGTCTTTTCTACAAGAGAAATTGACGAGTAAAAGAGTCTTTATAGATGCAACGTTCGTCCAATTTATTCCGCGAAGAGAGCGAAGATGAAAGAACCGAACGGAGATAAAGAGTTGAAAATGAGAGGAGGAAAAGATAAAACGCCAATAAACAGCTTTGAGTTCGGCGAATCGCACTGGTTAAATTGCCTATGCTCGGAGTTAGGAGAAAATCGGGTCTGACGAGATTTTCTCGACCGCAAAACGCACATTTTCACAATATTTTATTCGTGGTTCGCTTTAAATCGTATTTAAGTAGAAAGTAACCAAAAGACGTAGTTTGTACCACTTTTCAGAATTATTTTCGTGACGTAGTAGTGTAAGAGAGTGTTTTATGAGCACTCCATCAAGTATAGAACAATTTTTATAGCTCTAGAAAGTCCCGAGTCAGGCCTAGGTTGATTTTTGGTGAGAGTTGCAAGTACAAATTTTTTTATTCGATTCTACGCGTACTTCGAAACGTAAAAATTCAAATTTTGAGGTGGAAGTTGGAAATTTTTTCAAGGGCGATCGCAAAGGTTTGTTACTTAATAATACACTCAAAGGTCTAATTTTGAAAATTAAAATTTGCCTTTTTTTCAGTTTAAAATAACATTGTAGGAAGTTCAATAAGAAAACAACTAATTTCAGTTGGGAATCGGAGAAGTTCAGTAGAGAACGCGGTTGGTATTCAGTTAAGGAAACATCAAATTTCTATAGGAAACGTGATTTTTTTTTAGAGAACAACGAATAGCTGCACAATATCAACACCTTGCTAGAAAACGTAGTAATCTACTGATTTTCAGTTCAATATGTTGTAATTTCTCATTTGAAGTATCTCAAGATTGTGCACAGGACCGCTGAGTATATTAAAGGGTGAGAAAAAATGTAAAACAGATTCGCTCGCTAGACAGAAACTGTAATAGAACAGGATCCCAAGCTTCGCCGGTTTTCACGCCCATCCAATTTTCTCCCTATATAAGAATGAAGCACAGCGCCAAGCAGACAAGCGCAATTTTGATAAAGAAAATTATGAAGACTAACCTTTATCGGCTTTGCGATTCGACGAGAAAATTGAAACCCATTCAGACGATGGAGAGGCTTTGTCATTTAATGGAGCTATTTTTGAGAGTCGATGCGAGGAAATATTTAATACGATTTCCAGTCAATAACTGAATGGTGCTGAACTCAATTGGCTCTTTCGAGAGCAGTTGAGAAAATAGACAGTGAAGATTTTGAATTTTCGTTCGCTAGAATTTTTCGATTAGTCGTTCAGTAAATTAGTACTCTGATGCATGTAAATACTCTGATGCATATAAAGTCATATCACTCAATTTTTCGAGGTAATGAACTTGGACTCAGTAAAAGAAAAGCTTTAATCTTCAAAAATGTCATCACTAGGTAGTAATAAGCGTAATATACCATTCAATCATTATTCAAAGGTCACGTATCCTATTTGTAAAGCAAGAATTCGCAACGAAATCAACAGAGCAGAAGGTTTGATGACACGTACTAAATTGCAATCTCAGAAGAAGATTCAACTGAGTACTAACGACGGCAGTTCACCAAAATGAATGCAATTAATTAACTTTGATGCGATTCGCTCCTGGGAAAACGATTTCCACGAAATTTCCCGCTCGCCGTTTCAAATTAGAACGGCAAGGAACAGAAATTCGGCTGAAGGCTCTTTGAAATTTAATCCGACTTCCGCATCCCGCGAGTGTAATTTCTTTTGATAAGCTTACGCCAAGGATTATTTACACAACGGTTCGTCTGTCGAGCATCAAAAACGAAAGGTATTCCGCCCGAAATTGGTAGAGTATTCCCCCGAGGAGCGGAGGAAAATGAGGAATGTTTTTAGAAAAGTTTGCCGAACGACGAAGTCGAAGAGGCCGGTTGAACGAGGGAAGCTCATTTCAGATTTTCTTGTACAAACGGCGTTTTAGGAATGAGCCTTCGAAGAAGATGAGGTATATAGTGCGAAACATTGTCGTCAATTTGCAACTTTGCAAATGAATTCTGTAATCACCTCAGATATGAACTGTGAGAAATATTCATATTCTACATGTTGTTGACTACTGAATTACTATAGGTACTTAAAATTACCGTAATTCTTAAAAGCTGTCCATCCACTATATATTTTTTTTTTTTTTTTTTGCGAGTTTAGGATCTACGTTAATGGAGGGGAAACTCCATTTTATTAAACTCCGGTCGGAAAGCCATACAAAGGATCGAACAGGGGATATCGCCTGAAAGGCTTTTCCTATTTTTGATTTTAGAAAACACGGTGGCAAGGTCATTCCGTTACATCGGTTTCCTCCTGAACGATTTTCTCCCCTTCGTATTTTTTTTCAATACCACAGTCTACTCAACCCTCGACGATTTGGAATTCTTTGATAAATAAAATGCATGATAGCCAAACTTCCTAAGTTGTTCCATCGTGGTAAATAATTCTCACAAGTCAATCCCGATGAATCCTTTTTGTAATGTCCAGCTACGCTTTTGTTTGAGGGTGGGACTACAGGAAGGAATTTCAACTGCATTTTCCCATTATTTGATTTTATGTTCGAGTTTCCATGATCCTAATTCAGCGAAAAGAACCCAAGTATTTGAACATTGATGTAGCTACGGCTCAGACGGGACAATGTTAATTGCCACCTCTCGAAATTGCAAAAGTAGTATAGATCGAATAACAAATGTTGAAATATTAACAATAGATTTAAAAACAACTGTTTTGTTAATTACAGGACCATCGATCAGATCTTGTGCAGATAGCGACATTTATTCAAGCACAACTACGGCAAGGCCAATCGGGCCAGATCGGACGTTGATTGATCGTATGCAGTCCGGCTGCATGTAAAGACCTTGTTGAAAATTCCTTGCTAACCTCTCTACTCCCTGGAAGCGACCGTTTGTAAATCACGTGTCCAACCGCTTTAGAATTCAGGAACTTGCCCGGTCGTTTAAGTTGCAGATGTTGCCGTCTTTTGTTTGAAACAATAGCTAGGCTCTAGTTTAGAAAAAGAAACATGAAAGTAGAAAAACAATAAATTGAATAAATAAAAACAAAAAAGTGAGAAATATAGTGAAAATAAAAATAAGCCGGATACTTCGTAATTTCTTCCAATTCAATAATTTATTCACATCACAATTACCGCGGTGTCGTTGAACTAAAAACGCCTCACGACACCAAGCGAGGCATTACTTATTCATATTTCGATCAGATCGATATCATTGGCTCACGCTCTTGTTATAATGCATTTTGTCAATTTGCATAGAACTACTTAGGCCTTGTTTATCAATCTAATAAACTAAACCATCTATCATCTGACCCTAATTGATTTTCGGATAATTATTCAATAATAAACCATTGTAATCGCCCAAGAAAAAAAAAATTCTAACCCCCCTCGAAATGTGATGTTTTACGTTTCAAGGCATGTAGAATCCGAATATCCAATTAAAAAAAATCTGTCTGTCCGCCGTACGCTGTCAACACTTTTTCCGGCCAAACTATAACAGCTAGATTCTTCAAATTTTCATCAATAATCAACTCGGCCTCACAACGGCCCAATTCTTGAATCACATTGCTAGTTCAATTTTAAGGGTATTTTTGGAGGGTTTTGAGGGGTAAAAATTAATCATTTCCAAGGATTTTTAAATTCTAATTGGAACCGGATAGAATGATTTATTTAAACAAATTTTACTTAAACGTAGCAAAATATAAGCCCGAATTAAACTAGTATAGGACTAAATAAAATTTTGTAGTTGTTTCACGTTACTGATATCATTCAGAACAAATTAAAAATGTGTGAGCGCTAATGATGAATTTCTAGTCGTCTCATCGGAGCAATTTAAATAAATAAAATTCCTATCAATATAATGCAATGTTCGCCTTTCAGAAAATGTCCAATCTTCTTTCGATTTCCAAAACCTGCAAACTGCGTTTATCAAATAATGACACCCAAACGCCGTCATTAAAATTATAATCTAACTCCAAGACCTCTTTTTTTTACAAGTTCGACGCCGACAAACAGCCGTGTCAACCTCCTTCGGCAAAAAGAAAAAATGCCAGTTCAACACTTCCAACATTTCTAACCCCCTTGCTTTTCAAGCACGAAACTTCTTTCTTCTTTTCGTTTCTTTTTATTATATATATTTTCAAAAGTAGTATTCCTTTGATGGAGTGTTAAGGAACAGGGGAAACCCATGGAGTGAATTCGAAGTGGTGGCGGAAAAACTTTTTTATTATTTTATTTACAGTCTTCTTCTAGCAGTCGGAATGGAGAGCGGATTCAGCCCCAAAGGGATAAAGAAGAGAGATATGTATATAAAAGAAATGGAAGTGAACTGATGGTCTTCTTTTTCTACGTCGTGCGTCGAATGCTGAAAACTTCTAGAACGTCTTCGTCTTTACAAAAGAGTCTTTTTCGCGAAGAGGAGAGATTGGACGTGCTGAATGGATTCTACCCAATGACATCGCTTGAACGAATATGCCTTTTTTTTACAGTAATGACACCAACTCCGTCGATTCTAGGGTTGTGCAATGATTCGCGTAACAAATCGAAGATAATTCTGAAGGATGAGTACCCAATGTACCCATGATAATATATTGCTTACAAAATAAAAAATGATATTTTCGTTCTAACATAATTATTCAAAGCCCATAATAATATATTATACTGAAGTATCAATAATTTAAGTACTATGGATATTGAGAAATATGATTGGACCGTCTAAAAATTACCGACTTCTCAGGTGAGGGGGTTCTTATTGAGTAAGTGGAAGTAAAGAAATAAAGGAAAGACGAAAATCCACGGCCATTTATTATCCTTCTGATCGCGGCAATATAATGGAAAAAAATTTAGTCGAAAAAAGCGACTAAGTAAGGGAAGAGAGAGATGGGAATTTTCATTCGACGAGAAAGTTACTGAAAGAAATTTCTATAACTATTAACTATACGGGTTAGGATTTCTTCTGATTCCAGACAGAAGCAACAGAAATTCGGAATAAAAACCTCTCAAGTCAAAGTATTCATTAAAAAATAAATAAATAAAACAAAATAAATTATTGTAAAGTCGTTTGTTATTTCTTTTGCTTCAATTTTGCAAGACCATTCATTTGTGATAATATATGACTATTCCGAACATTTGTGAACGTTTCCACCAAACAACAGATTGGTATAAGGAAAACTCCGCAGCAACTGTTTTAATTTTTCTTAATTTTCTAATTGAAAGTTGAATTATTTGCCTAACGGTATAGCGTAAATAAGTTGAGAAATTGATCCCATGTGCACTCCATGTTGAATAATACGAATTTTCTCCCTTTCAAAACACCCCCCAAATACCCTTATAATTTATTGAGGTAGCAATTTGGTTTAAGAATTTAGCGACTATAGTTTTGTCAAATGGTGTTGACGGCTAACGGCGTACTGTGGGCGGTCAGAATTCTCCTTATTTAATATTCGGATTCTACATGCCCAGAAACGTGAAACATCAAATTTTGAGGCGGGTGAGAAATTTTTTTTCTTGGGCAATTACAATGATTTGTTATTAAATAAGAAACGAATATTAGTGAATATTAAACCCAAAGAGAAAACGTCTTGAGGAAAATAAATCGTAGAACAATAATTATATACATCAAATCACGAGAAATAAGGTATCACGAGAAATTCCAGTTTAGAAAGCGCATTTGTGACTTCATGTATCTCATACAAAATAACGGATGTTTTCTTTTTCTCATTCTTACCTATCATCTCCCAAGAGGGTGTGAACTTTGGTAGAGAAACGCAGCCCGCATAATTTCAGTAATTGATATAAATGGACCCTCGGTGAAAATTTAACGTTGAATTATGGGACGAAAGGGCATTCGCGTGAGGCGACTAACAACAAACCTCTCGACAGGTGAACCTCGTAAACGCCCCAAGAAAGAGAAGGAAGAGTTATTTTATCATCACGAGAGAATTTGATAGCCGTTGAATAATCAACTGTAAAGGGACGAAGTTGCGGGGAAGAGCTTAATTTTAACTCCGGCGCGGTGCTTAATACCGAACAAGTTGGGAAAGTGCAACGGTGAGAAGGTAACGCACTACGCTTGATTTTATGGCAGTTTGAATGGCTTTTTACCCCAAGACCCCAACCGTAGGGTATCCGACACAACGGAGGATAACGACATAACGGAAGTGGACTACGGTACGTAAATAAAGGGAATCCGGAGAGGGTAGTTTGTTAAATGGACGATTGGGTAATTTATTAAATTTCATACTACCGGCGCACTCGAAGTGGAAATCTCAACCTGATGTTACCGAAGGGTCTCTCTGGTAGGTAATTACGAACACATTGGCATCATGTAATTTTGGGGTTATCCAGCACTTCCCCAGCTCGCGTTATGCACCCTTCCACGTCAAGTAATTTCATATCAACCGGGAAATGGAAAGAACTCATTTATTAGTAGTTATTTATTTATTTATTTACATGAGAGAACGAGCAACCGCTCAATTTACAAAAAAAAGAAAATAACATTTCTGGCCAAATTGTGGCTATTGATAAGCTGACATTGGAAACTGGGCACGCAGCGAACAAGTTGGTTATTAGAGAGTTTTTGTGCATTGCGTATTATTTTAAAACTTGAACATACTGTAAAAGTAAAATCTTTCTCAAACCGTCTCTACGATCGACTGCCACGTTTTAAAAGAACCCGTAATACGCTAGAACTCACTATTTAATGACTAACGAAAACTACTAATTTTCATGGATATGCTATCCTTATACTCCTTGTTTATTTAATATAGTTTATTATTTTGACCGATGTATTGTCACGAATGTATTAATTTTACGGACTGTATAAAAACTCTAAATAAGCGGATAGCACGGATTTAGTATGACTCTAACGATGTCATGATCAAGCGATTCCCCTGCCGCTGCAAAGATATCATGAACTTTAAAAGTTCACACATACCTATTAAGTTTTGGCCTGTAAAAATCAAAATAGGAAAAAAATTAAATGGCAAAAATATGACGTGGAAGTACGGCGTGTGAGCCAAACGATAAAAATCAAGCGTGGTCGTCATTGCCATAACAAACATTTCAAGACCTTAATGGTCAAAAATATTAATTCATAAGGCCTGTAAAAATCCAAATAGAACAAAAATGTGAACGCTTATATCCCATAATTGCGGCGCATTGTTTAAAATTCAAGCTTTTATTTTGCATATTTATTAAGAGAATATTTTTCTTACAATTTTATCGAACTTGGTCGATTTTGATTCATAGACCAAATTTCTCAAGGACTTTTGATGGACATAAGGCTCAATTAACATTGCTAATGGAATCTCGAGTTAAATTGACTTCGTTCATGTGTTTTATCGCAGATTTACTTTGCTGTTATTGCATAAACTATTAACGATCTCCTGTAATGTGCGGAGATAGCGATGCCATAGATGCAGAACTAGCCAATGTCCAGAGGGACGGTAAATTTCCGATCATGAATGCACCGTCCCTTACATGCAATCGTAGTTACTCTCAGGTAAGTACTACAGGTTCTGCAGATACGGTCAAGTACCAAGATAATATGCAAATTCAGGCGGTACCAGGACTAGCTTGTTGCATCCTAGGCCGTCGCGAGTGCCGCTTATCAAATGGAGCGATCTGTTGTGCGTGGTCCATCTGTTTCGCGCGTTAGGCGTTTGAATCAGGACATCCGCTCAAGGTTGATCTAAACGAGAAATTTACCGCGTCGAGATTCTTGTTGCTCAGGCAAATCGATCCAAGCCGACATCCGAGATTAAATGAGCAGATTCACCGAGCAACTATTAACTCGAACGTTCAGAAGCAAAGGCGTATTTTCGCTGGACCAAGGCTAAGGAACGATAGATTCGGACCGCCTCCCTCGAAATGAAATTAAATGTGAGGAAAGGAGGGAAAATAACAATAAAAACTGATGTCCAGGGGGGTGTGAGAAGGGAAAAAAAACTTGGCGACTCATTCTCCGATTCTTCATTCGCTGGCCGAGCACTTTCGCCCATTCGGGCATCCTGAGGGCGAAAGAGCTCGGCCAGCTAATAAAAAATCGGTAAATGAGTCGCCTCGTTTTTCTACCCCTCACTCCCCCTAGACATTAAAAAATGCAAAGTGGTATATTATTCCTAAGCTTCAATTATTATTTCAGAAGAAAAAAATTTCTGTCCGTCTGCCGGGCGCAGTCAACACGTTTTTGACGAAACTATAAAAGCTACGTTGTTGAAATGTTTAGCAAAAATCAATCTTGGCCCGACAATAGCCTAATTCTTTAGCCAAATCGCTAACTCAATTTTAAGGCTGTTTTGGGGGTTTCATTCGGGAAAACTCGTATTTCCAAAGGTTTTTTGGACAACGGTGTATTTGGTTTCTATAGATTTTCGGACGCTGAATCGAATGAGACGATAACGGAATCAATAGCTTGAATAGTTCTCGAGTTATCGCAGCTTTAGTGTAGAGTTTTTGAGATTTTCAATAATTTGGCATGACTCGCGAATTCTTGGAGCCATTCAAAATCGTTCTATAATCGTTGGAATGCTCGTGAAAAACTCTCTAAAGTTGTACCATAAAGGCGAAAAATTTAGCTGAAAAGAAAAAATGCTACAGAGTTTTCTCTTATAGTTACAAATCTGTTGTTTGGTGGGAACATTCACAAACGTTAGTAATAATCACTTTCACAAATGGATGGTCTTCTTACTAAATTATTGAATCAAAGGAATAATTGACCACTGTACAATCATTTTCTGCCGTTTTCTTGGGCGATTACAATGTTTTATTATTGAATAATAAACCAATATTGAATAATAAACCAATTCCGGATAAATATTTATCATCCATTCAATCGTTCGGTATAATAATCATTTTCTCACCTTTGCATTCGTTCGCCTCCCGTGCAGTGGCTCTTCCCCACGGCCGGTCAAAATGGAACGGCTTGCATCGCTCGCAATCGCGTCCCGCCGTATTATGTCGACATTCGCAAGCCAATCCGCCACCCGGTACAGCGCTGCACTTGGCTGCATGTCCGTTGCACTTACACCGGCCACCGACGCTCAAATCGCTCACGGCATATTCGTACGAATCCCGAGGCCTTGGTACGCTCGCAGCAGTAATTGCCAGATCCTGCTCCGGCACAGGACCGATGACTCCGATTTTGCTCACACCGTCGGTATCCTCGTCGTCGTCATTGTCGTTTATATCGTCGCCGGACGAGGAGAGCTCTTTTTTATCGAAACCGCCGTAGAAATGCAAACGGTTGAAGACGATTTTTATATCAGTAGCTGTAACCCAGTCTTGAAGCACGGGCGAATTGTCAAATTCAGCTGCCGAAGGACGTCCTTCCAATGTTGAAAATGCAATACGGGAACCGTACGGACCGTCGGCTGCCAGTCTTGCGGTCGAATCGCTGCACAATGCTTCTTGCTCGTTCGCTTTGGTGATCACGGCTCTATTCGGCCTCCCGTACAATTTCCGACACTGGCTCGAATAGAACTGGAACGGTTGCCAGGTTTTACCGTAATCTAACGACTTGAAAACGGCTAGCGAATCGGGTTTGAAAGCGTTCGGACAGAACTGCAACGAAACGTAGGTCAATTCGTACTTTTTCCCCAGAGGTAATTTCAGAGTGACATTATCAGGTTGATTTGGCAGCGGGTCCAAAGGTCCAGAATGCCAGCAAGTGATATTCTGGCCATTATTCAGGTCCGTGATTGTCGCCGGGTCTGAAGCCGACGGTCTTGCATCGACCGCCGAACCGAAAGCCGCGTTGACGAATTCGGGAACGCATCGGCGCGGTCGGCCGTTTTCATAGCACGGATCAGGCTGTTCGGAGCTACCGCGAGCGGCGAAAACGCTAACCGCGCACGCCGTTAAAAAACACAAAATCCACATCGACATTTTCATAATTTTTCCCCGAAAAATTCAAGTCCTTAACGAACCGAATATTCAAAAAGCTGACGTTGGCCGTCCAAATTCCAACAGTTTCCTTTCTCCCTTGCGAGATGATTTTTATTCTTTTTCGACCATTTGGAAAAAACCACCCTTGCACCGTTACATAAATTATTTTTTCGAATTTGTTACCGACGATGTCGAGTCGTCGTAATTTATCCCGTTTGTCGAATGCCGAGAGCGAAAAAGGCGATCTACTTCATCGTCAGACCGAAGCGCGGCACAGACTGAAGCCCGAAGATGCCCCCTCTTTGGATTCTCCCTCGAAGTCCTCTCCTCTCTAGGGCGGCACTAAACACGTTCCCCTCTCCAGCCCATGCCTCCGCCTGGTAACCGAATTTACCCCTACACTTCAATAAACCGAAGGTAACGTTAAAATTGGCGACGAACAGACAAAAAACGAGGAAATCGTTAATTGGGCACTTAACCGCAGCTGCAGATTCGTAAGACTTGATTACGTATGAAGGAAGAAAAAATGTTAGGACAAAAACGCTGCAAACGATCGTACGGTAGTTATTGTTCATTGCTCAATAATTATAATTCAAGGAGCCCACCCACCAGTAATAGAGTTACTATCCCAGGGATCGTTATTTGTGAACATTCCTCCTCAGAACAGATTGGAAAGGCAAAAGATTTTCATTCAGTCAAATATACCCAACGATAAGATCTAGATCAGCATCAATGCTAGATAGAATGGACTTATGGATTGCCACAAACAACGAATCACCGAACTGACAGAGAATTGAGCGTGCCGCAGTGGCCGCCCAACGAAGAGGGCCTTCCGAAAATTCAACCACTCTGAATGAAGAAGTTTCAATTGCATGAAAAGTTTCTCCGACAATCTTACACTTATATCATGAACATCAGCTGACCTGGGCACTTTCAACGATATGACCCTAAATATCAGATTTATACTATTAAACGGGCAGAAATTCGTCTAAGAAGCGCTCGCAGCAAATTTAAAAGGATAGAAGAGTTTCAAACTATAGTGCGTAAAAAGTTTCAATGAAATCAACCGATTCCAACCAGTGATGAACGATTTCCAGCGGTGAAAACTGTCGGAGTGCCATGTATACTTTGTTGCCGACAGGTTGTATTTGAAAACCCACGTAAAACTTCCGTTAAACTTTTTCGGGCTGAAAAAAAGTCACACGATTTATTTTTTTGTTACTTCGAACTAGAAGACATAGTCATGTTAAAATCATGTTTCAGATCGAAGCTAAATGGTTCTCTCATACAGCATTGAAATCACAGCTAGCCTGGAAGTTTTCCGATCGATAATTCGCACTGAAATTGGATTTTTCCTAGGCATAACACGATTTTATCAGCGCTCTAAACAACACTATTGGCCGATCCACGAATGCCCCAATAAAATATCTCAAGAACGAATATGTATCGAATTTTTTTTCACCAGATTTCAATAATGAGACATGACACAAGGAAAATTTTAGAATAAAAACTCGATTTAAATGAAACACTCAAAAGAAAAACAAAACAAGATATTAGAAAAAATTTTATTAATGAATTTCGTTAGTAAAATCACAGACGATAAAAATGTACGACGCTTATCCGAGTAACTTTTGACTTAATTGCACAAGCATGTAGATAAAAGTTACATCAAACATAAATAAAACGTTTGATCGTATAATTTATACGATTGGAATGAAATTCCTGAGATTCATGATATATCGACTACATTATTGACTGTAACTGTTAAATAATACAATACTATCGCGGAGCTAGATGTAGAAAATTATATTCCATAGAATTTAGCGAGATCGAAAGTACAGACCAAAAACTCGGTATTATATCCGAGACAGGCCAAAAACTAGTTAAAAAAAAAAAAAAAAAAAAAAAAAAAAAAACACAAGACGCATTACTATTGCAAAAACTAAACGTCAGAAGGTCCACTCGTGAAATGAATCTGTTCGAGGATACTAAGGGCATTACAGAACCGCCAATGGAATGCACAATAGAAATCTGATGGGGAAACAAGAACCTTAGGAAGATAAGATAAATGGTCCGCAAGGGAGAAGTCAAATCGCAAGTCCAGACCAGTCAAAGCATGGTCTGATGAAAATATAGAACTATGAAATAAGTATAACCTTGTGACAGTTTAACAGCAATAAAATTTGTTGAACCACGTTAAGGTAAAAACGTAAAAAAATAACAGTAACCCGGATGAAAAGCTGGCACTTTCGTTTTGGCAACCATTACAATAAACTGGGAGACTAACAATTATTATTAATTGTCCTATTAATAATTAATAATACGACAATCGTCGAAGATACGTCAAACAACAATAATAAAGCCGCAGATTCACTTAAGTAGTATCAATTTCTTCGCCACTTATCATAATATCATAAAAGTGTAATTATATCACAATAGAGTATCAACAGCCTTATGAGTAAAAAAGCCAATAATATTTTTAAGCAATTTGATATTATTTGGTGTAGCAGCTATACGAGTCGAAAACCAGGGTGACGAAGAAAATTCACGGAGACTTTGAATTGTTCTTGCGATTCTAATAAAAGCGTTCATACAGTGAATAGCGTCCTCCTGAATCCTTGGCCTGTAAGTTTACATGTAATTACATCAAGTTCCAAAATTGATTGCTTGAAATTTAAATTAGTCACACCAACATAAACAGCTGAAATATATTTTAACTTAAGGTTTAAACTCACCAATAGTCTTAAGGAGAGATTCCACCTAAAAGAAGGAATGACAAATTAAAGAAGCGACGAAAACTGAACATTCACCGCTTCTGCCAATCCAACAAGGCCAATAATTTCCGAGTTTGTGCAACGGAAGAAGAGGTTGGTTAAAATAATCAAACTTGAACGCAATGGTTACCCAATGAGCTTCATATTATTGAAAATAATATCTCACCTGAGCAGGGTTGCCAGACCGGAAAACGTGGCATTTGAAGTTCTTGCAATTAGCGTAAGTTTCGTCACTGAAACATGAAATTGTTTAGTAACGAGACGAATTAGATTACGTGGAAGCAGGTATTGAGTAGTTTGAAATGGTGGTATCGAGTGATTGAAAAATCTAGTACTCACCCAGCAATAAAAGCAAAAAACAATGGGCCAGTTGTGCTGCAGCCGCAGGATGAAATCTCCATGTACGCATGCTCGAACAAAATCTAAAGGAAGAACAATTACAAGTCTGTCAAAGTAATAGGGCCACAATATCGCACCAATGTTACCAGGCACAGCACTGAATAAGTTACATACTCTTTATATTCACCTGCCTCTACAACTTATGCTCATTCAAAGCAATGCACAATATCATGTTAGTGTTTTGTCGCAAAAAAACTGAAGACCCAGTTCAAAATTTAGTTGTGAAGTTGTGACGATTTCATAGCAGAACTTCTACTTCCAACCTCAGGATACATGTACAGATGGTATTCACAGTTGATGTGGCCCACTGAGAGGAATTATCTGAGAGTGAGGAGATGCGCTGGCAAAGTATTATGACAGGAGAAAGTGGTGAATAACAAGAGTGGGCAGCTATAAAATTGGCAAGCAAGAAAGGGCAAACTTGAGAGGGAATGCCACTAGCTCAACAGCAGAAATTCGGCGCGTGTTGTTAATAGTAACAACTGACTCCAATTCAAATGGATTTGATTACAACCGAAACTAAATACAACAAATGTCAAGAGCTAACCTTGTTTGTAAGTCCAGACACAACCTTGACAGCCAAGTCAGCACACTCAATAGTCACAGGTAAAGGAGATTCAGCACGCCCAGACTTAACGAGTTCGTTGATTGCAAAGAAAATCTGCTTGACGTCCCCTCGTTGACCAGTGTCCACACAACCCACATATCTGATAAGACTATCCTCATCTTGCCCAGATTGTTTTACATCTCTGAAACAAGAAAACGCTGAAATTAAAACGACTTCGACACATCGAATGTTTATATTGCTTGCAAGATTTTTCTAAACGTCATTCAAGGATAAAGGACTATTTTCAGGAGTCACAGGGTTTAAGGTTTCAGTTAAACTAATAAAAGAAACAAAACATCTGGGGCAAATTATTATAAAACACTTTACATTTTATTATATGCAGACCATCTGATTCATATCCATAAGATAGATCCAAACACAACATTTATTCACCAAAGTAGACTAGTTTTTTTTCTTTTTTTTTCCACCTTTCCTAACAGTATATTTTCAATAGATCGGATCAAAGTACTTGATGCGTCGCAGGTTAGTATTTGTAAGCAATTATTTAAATTATCGAAATTAATTAATTTCTTACTGTTCTGAAAGCCCAGTGAAGATGAAGGAGTTGTTATCATGAGATTCATAACTAGCCATTTCTCTCTCTTAACAAGAATTTCAACCGAACCAAAGACATGCTATATTGTCATTATAGCAACGGTAACAAACTCTCTCTGCCTGGATTATTACAACGACACAAGGTGATTGTTATTCCAGGTTTAATATTTTCTAAATTAGCAGCATAGTTTTACATTAAATCATTCAAAAAGTTCAATAATTTGTTTCAATCGAGCTGAAAAAACGTACTTCAGTTTCAAAGCGTAGTAGCTGAGTATTTTGTTGGAATCAAGGCCAGCCTGCTTTAGAAGTGGCATCATATAGGGAAATATGGATCCATTTTTGGCACACTAGAATAAACGAAATAGAGTTCTCAAAATTCATTACCCTAAATTTTTTTTACGACAGAGCAATTTTTCAAGGCTTGATACAAATGAAATAATTATATAATATAATAATTTTCAAAATCAAATAATCTAATTTATTGCTGATTGCTGTACTCACTTTGACAATGTACAAATCCAATGGCTGACCAATTACACGTTTCATCACGTTCATCATAGCGCCTTGAACACTGTCGTTGACCAGCATACCGTTCAAACTGTCTAATATATCACCAAGTCCAATTTTCTCCTAAAGGAAAAGTAATAATCATTACCAATCAAGGGCTCAATAATTTAATGCAGAAGCGCAGAAGAATTTGAAAGCTTCACGTTCACATTTTTGGTAATTTTTTTTAAATGTACCCACATTTAACGCAATAATAAAAGTGTGATGAGTTGTTTAACTGTACTCACACATTCGGCGGCTAAACTATTCTCCAAGATATCAACTATCACAGCTTTTCCGTCGATGAACCTTAACAGACAGTTACATCTTGAAAAGGGATTTCTCGCGCAGCAAAATAAAACTCTCATGTAGCAGCCACACAACTTACATCACAGTCACTCCCAATGTTCTTGATGGCACCAATTGTACAGAAAGGGACTCTGGTAAGTCCCAAGTTTCGTCCAAGAATAATGCGTTATCTGTGTCCAATTTGAATTCGAGTTTTGACACGAGTAGCAATACTGATAGCAACAGTTCACACAAAATGGCATCGCCTATAATCGAATTGACTGTGTAGAAGAATGATCGTCGGCCATCTCTATTCTGAAACAAGTAAGTTCATTTCTTCTTGTATATCATGGTTGTTTCCCACTGTTGAGCGATGGAAAAAATTCTGTAGATTACCACAGCCACGCATTAATGTTTCCATTAATTTATTCCACTAATGGTTGTGGAATTTCTGAGCTTTGGAATTAAGGTAAATTTGCTTACAATGAATTGCACTGGATAATGAAGACATCTCCTCACAAGAGCCAAACGAATCAGGAATCTAACACGGCCACAGTCAGTTCTCAGCTTGCTGTTTCTCCTGGCAGTTTCAACACTGGATATGTACGAATATGGTCCTCTGGAAGGTTCATAATAATTTAACTCACTCAAATTGTGCCTCTCAACTGGAACGGTTTTAAGTGAGGGCGAGAAAAAATGATTTATAAAGGAACTGATCAGAAATGTGACTATAACCGAAGAGTCGACGCCAAGCTTAATAATTATGCTGTTAACTACTAAAACCCAACGAAGATCCCACTAAAGAAGCCCCAATTGGCTAAAGCGCTTGGGTGCATAAAATTAATCATCTAATAAGAGATCTATATAATTTACCTCTCGCCCTTACCCAAAGCCGTAATTTTCCTCAGTTAATAAACGTAAAACAATCCAACTGTGTTGTGATACTTCTCCACTTTGCAGTGGAACATCGTTTAAATTTCAAGACACTTGAAAATTGAAAATCATAACACTGCGAGGTAATTCACACAAGGAATGGAAATATAAATTTACAGGAGGCTAAGTAGAGGTGAACTAACTAAAATCATGTCATAATCTTGCACGCTCTTCCTTCAAAGGGTCAGTATTACCTTTTAAAAATGAAATACTGTCAATTTTCGTAGAGTATTACTCATTTGGCAGATTATTATTAAGAATATATATATTTATAGCTTCATAAATGCTCGATTAATATAATTATTTTACATAGGTATGTGGTTTTCCAGAACGTATAAGTCTCCATAAACTGTCATGGCTCGAAAATCGTTATAACCACCGACCCCACAATGAATCATTCGATTTGGCGAGGAAAAATACAATCATAGATTTCAGTACCCAAATGCTACTTTATATCAGTTTTGATGGTTTCTAAATTTCTTTTATTTTTATTAGTCATTATTATTATTTATTTATTATTTTATTTTGTTTTATTTGTTTTATTATTATTATTATTTATTTTATTTATTAATTTTTTATTTTATTTTATTTGTAAGTAATTTTATTTATTATTATTATTTATTTTATTTAATATTATTTATTTATTATTATTATTAATAGTTTTATTTTTTATTTTTTTGTTGCGATTTGGAGGTCAAATATGAAAACCATCCTCTGCACCGATCAGGCGGCCAACGCACTCGTAATTACTTTGGGTGAGAAAGATTTTTCTGCGTATTTATACTCAACTTTCTATCTGGAAAATTACGATAGTTGTCGTGCAGTGACTTTGCATAAGTTTAAAACTTTTTTCTAGAATTCGAGTTTTTGTTGAATAAAACTGATTTTTTACACATTTCGGGCCGAAATTCGATTGCTGCTTTTTTTTAGAACGAGCCGAAAATAGCATAATTTTCTGCAAAAATTACCTAATAACTCTCGACGAAAATAGCTTATAATTTTGTTCGAAATTAAATATAAGTCTCTGCGGAAAATATAAAACAAAATTGGATAAAAAAAGAAGTTTTTACGAGTACCTAGGTACCACGTGTAGCTTATTCTATACTTGTAAAAATTTGGCCCAATAAATAGGTATATTTTTAAATATTTTTTTTTTTTTGTTATTTTCCCAGTCATAATTAGGTCTTAGGAAAATTAAAAAAATGCTATTGAAGGATAATTGTTGTACTTTTAATGAGAATACTCTCATACTATACCCATATTTCTCATGGGCAGCTTGCTCCAACCAGTTCCATGGCAAAGGGACGCGGACGATTCCGATAACGCTTTTCTGTCTATGAAGCCCATAGCAGAGTATTCTTTCCAAACATTCGCAAAAGAGCCCGACGTAAGAATCGGCATCGGTGATTGGCTTCGTCGAGTGGTTCAAGAGCTGATTAGCGTAGCCTGGACAAACGCAATGCGGCACATTCAACAAAACTTGGGCGTTGAATTTTCCGGTCGATACTGGACAAAAAATCACAAAGCACCTACCTTTCAACTCTTTGATCAGAGGATCCGATACGGACATGTGTACTTAGATTATCATACTATCGAATATCGAAACGGGAATACGACAATAATAACATGAACCTGGATCAGTATTGACGTTCTGCAGTGACACTTCTTATCGCTTAACTGCTGACGTATGATAAAAGCCGTCACCAACGGACAAAATCGTTACCAAAGAGTTATAAGCCAGGAGGAAATTCTTGCGACCCTCTTTTAGTTTCATCGGTCGCCACCAGGATGTGAACTAAAGAGCTTCTATTGCAAAAAGCCTAAATCCGCCACCATTCAAGATTTTTTTGTACTCACTGTCTGTCTCTTTCGAGTCACCTGGTTTTTCTACCTCTCACACCCCCTGGACATAAAAGAATGCGAAGACAAGGAAAAGAAACCAACAATGTCCATAGATCACAGTACTCCCTTGTTTGAGTCGGTAACTAGAATAAATTATTATAAAATCAAGAAGCTTCCACTGAGGATACAAAGTTATTATTCTACAACAACTGTTATTGAAAATCTAGCTAGGAGAACCCAAAAATATAAAACACACCAATTAGGTTAATAATGCAGAAGTGCAGTATCTGAGCCTAACGACATTGGTGAAATTGAGTTATTTTTAAAGCAAATAGCCCCAAACCAAAAGTGCACCGATAAAATAACTTTGTTGTAGCTTTGTCGCTTTTTTCGTTCTTCGTTCGAGGCCGTGGATACCTTGTAATGGTGCTACGAAGCCCTGATGATGCCCGAATGGGCGAAAGTGCTTGGCAGGCCAACAATAAAAAACAGGAGAACAGGTCGCCGTGGTTTTCTCCCCCTCAACCCCAACAACAAAGAATAAAATAACTGAAAATGCGAATTATGAAGGAGTACGGTGTGTACCACCACCAATAAATATCAATCGATATTCAGCTGCCATAAAGAAACATTTCAAGTCCTCCAGCATTTAAAAATAATCATTTTTGCAGTCTGAAAAAATTTGAAATTTATATAGATTGTTTGACGTATTATCGAATGAGACTATAACGAAATCGATCAATTTAATGGTTCTCGAGTCACTTATTGCAGCTAATTTGCAGACTTAAATTTTCAAAATTTTCAACTATCTAAAATATATTAATAAAAATCTACACAACGATGTGGAGGAGGAGAGGGTAGGTATACGATTGGTTGAGAAACTGGGCGGAGGAATTTGAATGAAAAAAATAGGGAGTGTTTAAAACTTAAGGCCATAGGCTGGAAAATCGCAGCATTTGGGTTTTGGTTTTTCAAAACAATTTGAAGTGTATCAAAAAACTTTGTTTTGGACTAAGTTTTGGATCGCGGAATTTTTTCTAACGAGCGATGTAACGGTTTAACTATCGTGTTTCGTATATCCTTAACGCATTACAAAGTTGGAGCCAGATGAAGGCCAATAGGATCGGGCTGATCTCCGCTGAGATGTGACGATCTCAAGTCGGAACTTGAAATTTTTTAATTAAAAAAAAGTTTACTTCACTTTAACTTTAAATTCGAATTATACGTCTAATTTCGTGTAAGAATCATTAATCAATCAAATTTTAACAGTACTGTAAGTATTTGCAACGAATTGTCAATGTTGAAAATCGTAGGAGTGGCGTAGTTCTAAAACTGGGAAAAACTAATGTTGGTCGTCAAATTTCCGTCGTTTTGACGTCAAATTCGGATTCAGCGTTAAATTTCCTATAAGAATAGCTTACAATAACGCTTAAAAACGAGACTTTAATTCCAATGCCAGCAAAGCTCGGAGTTTCGGCCGGTGAAAAACTCGATTTACGGAAAATAATTCCTGTGGCGCTGTTTAAATTTTTTTCACCAAATTTTTTGCTATGTACGTATGTAAGGCGTTCTAATGAAGACTCCTGCATAATAAAACAATTGATTCAAATAAATTTTGACCCCGAAAAGCGCGGATAAAGGTCAATTTTTAAGCTTTCAAAAACCGATTTTTTTGGACCACTAGCAGATTTTTCCGAGAAATAAAAAAAATTGCAAAAATACATCTTGGTAAGACACAACTTTCCTGAAAATTTCAGATTTTTATCTGTATTGAGAGAGGAGTAAAAAATCGTTAACTGATCGGATGAAAAAAATCGCAGGGGTACCCCTTGGATTTTTCGTGAAAAATTTTTTGATATCGATTTCGCTCAAATTCAGCATAATGATAGTTGATGATGTGTATATCAATAATATATGGTTCATTCTTTGCTTCTTTTGCACTAAATAGATGAAAATAACGTTTAAAGTTGAAAAAAGTGATATTTTCGTGTATACTCATCTAATAATGTTGAATAAAGCAAAAACGATTGGAAAATGAAACTGTATAATAGAGATATATATTATAGTAGTGACAAAGACAACACTCCAACTAGTTGTAAGGCACAGCAGGAGGGGCTATAATGTTGATAAACGGAATATATGGCGTAGCACTGAAAATGAAGAAGAAAAAAGTTCTCGTCAAATTTCCGTCGTTTTGACATCAAATTCGGATTCAGCGTTAAATTTCCTGCACGAGCTTTCAATATCGCTCGAAAACCAAAGTTTAATTTTCACCCTGCCATCGCAGAATTTCGGCCGGTCAGGAGTGGCACTGTTTAAATTAATTTTGGCAAACTATGGCATAGCTTATGGCATCCAAATGAAGACTTCTGCGTGATAAGACAATTGATTCGTGGACATTTTCACCACGTAAAGCTTGGTGAAGATTCGATTTTCGAGCGTTCAAAAATTGATTTTTTTGACTTGCAATTTTTCCCGAGAATTGAAAAAACCACGAAAATCCGTGTTGGTAAAATACACCTTTCCCAAAATTTTCAGATCGTTATCTGTATTGAAAGACAAGTAAAAAATCATTAGCTAAATCGTTAAAAAAAAATTCGCATTTTTTTGTGAAAAATTTCTTGATTTCGATTTTGTAAAGTGTCGGGCAACGGTATTCCAACTGCAAATATCTTTTATATCTATGTCAACATTATATTGAAATTATTGCATTTTTAAGTTAAAATTATTATTTCCCTTGGATTACTGAAATATTTTTCTCACCTGACATAAATACTTTATTCGCCTTAATTTAAGGATTGTTATTAATGATAAAATTATAATATATCACCCTCATACATTAATATTGTGGAGTACCGCATAAACGGTAGAAAAATGGATAGGTACATTACATGGGGAAAATGTGGACAGTTAAATTACCTATCTTTTGGTATATTCTAACATGTGAATTGACGACTTTTTGATAAAGTTATTCACTATACACGTTACAAATCATTGAAAACTTAAAAGTTCATATGTCTAAATCGGCTAAAACTTTTCGAAAGTTGCAGACACACTACTTTGTGACACAAAGTACATGTGTAATACCCACCACCTATCTACATACAGCCCCTATAGTTATTGTATAGCATTAGTTAGAATTTATAGAACTATAATACAAATCATTACCTACATAATATACTCGATGGAATGCTCGCCAAACAATCTTTCGAGCTCTATCGTTATTCAACAATTAATTAGATAGTTGGGTAAAATAAAAATAATTTAAATTACATTAATTGCTAGGCAGTTATCTCCTATAGTCACCAATATGTTTTTCGGTGGGAACGTTCGCAAATGTTCGGGACGGTTACTGTTACTCGTGGAAGATCTTTTCTATTCACAATTGGAGCAAAGGTTTAATAAAGCACTCTACAATCATTTGCAGCGTTTTGTTTTTTTCTACCTCCGCCTACTGAAAAATAAAATTTGGTAGCAGAAATATGAACGCTTCCTCGTTCACGCGTTATTTACTCAAAACCATGTTAAAAAATTTTCTCCTTGTTCACTAATTTTCGAACCGCCGGGAAGTAAAAGTGGCACATGATGTCCGGACATTATTCTCGGAAAACAAATTGAAAAATAAGTTGTCGCTTCGGAGGAAAAATGGTGATTTATCAATACAAAGCGCTTAATTCGAGGCTATTATGGAAAACGTAGGTTAGATAATAGACTCCTCAGTAGCCCGCCTTGTCTGTAGATTATAATTATGTTACGGCCAGGCTCAAAGACCTTACACTAACGGGTTCCTGAAGAAACATCAAAGACGGATAACGTCTGACTGGGAGTCTGAGGGTGGAGGGTCCAGTCGCATTAGCAACTGGGAGCGAAAGATTCGGACTCGAAACATAATTAGTTTATTTTTCGCAGTGAGGGAAATAAGATGGCAAGTTGTTCGTTCTCATTTTTATTTTTATGCTGGTCTGCTTCGGTTTTATGCCAAGGTATGGCGTTCGTATATTACTCGAAGTCCTATAACACAGTTTTGACAATAATTATGCAATATATTTTGGAATAAGGTTCTTTTCATTTATGTTCTTTCTTCGCTGTTGAGATTGAGAGGGAGAAAAACATGACGACTTATTCTCCTGTTTTTCCTTAACCTGCCAAGCACTTTCGCCCCTTCGGGCATCTTCAGGGCATCAATGCCCTGCAAGGCCGTGGATACCTTGTAATGGCGCTACGAAGCCCTGAAGATGCCCGAAGGAGCGAAAGTGCTTGGCAGGCTGATAAAAGATAGGAGAACAAGTCACCATGTTTTTCTCCCCATCAATCTCAACAGCGAAGAATGATCGATGCGACAAAACAACAACGAAGAATTTATATTCTTTATTACACTAATATTACCATTATTCAGGTGCGGTTTTTATGTACTTTCAAGCGATTGTTCGAAATGCTCGTCGATTTTTCGAATTAAAGTAGAGGGGAAGATTTTATCCTCTCATCGTTGAGAACAATAATTTTCTCGCAATTATGTAACCGTAGAATTAGACATTTAAAATGCCTCATTTATTTATATCTATATATTTTTTTGTGGAAATGTTTACAAAACCACTGCCTATGACTGTCTGTAGATGCTGAATCTGAAATCGAATTCCTGGAGCCGTTTCCTGAAGTTCGAGCCGTACGCAACCAAAGCACATTCGATTTCTTATACGTGCCGAACGTTACAGCTCTTGACTTGATTTCTATATTCCCAACGTGGCCATTGTTAGTACATCATTCGTACCCACTTTTTCTGTGCCTAACGTTAACTACGATTCACTCATTTGAATCTATGTTATTCCAGTTCTGTAGAAGGATTACATCATAAACCTCCATCAAGCCTACCAGCTCCGGCCGTTGAAGAAGATGACTCATTTATTGTCGAACTGACCAATGCCAAACCAGCCGAACTGCCAGTTTATGCTCCATCAACTTGGCAAAAGCCTTCTAATACATCGATTTTGCAAAAACCGCGTCCCGAATTTCCAACGACTGTATCGACGTTCCAACCAGTTTTGAACTTATTGAGAAGGTAATTGCTATGTGAAAGCGAATAAAGCATATTTAATCTGACCAGTTTATATCTGAAGTTATCTAGAAACATTACAACTTGACCATACGCATACTAACTTGAGTTTATACTACAGGCCGGAAATTGGCTATGAAGTACCTTGTGGTCTCCGCGGAACAGACAACGAAGATTCGAACCGTATTGTCGGCGGAACAAATGCTGAACCAGGCAAGTAGGAACTAATATACTAACTACTCCACTAAATGCATTTTTAAACATCCATTTTTTAAAAAATATTACAAAAGGAATTTTAAAAATTTTCCTCATTGGAATTTTTTGCAGCCGAATTCCCCTGGCAAGTCTCACTTCAACTGCATGTTGGCCTGCTGAACAGGCATATATGCGGCGGATCAATTTTGTCCAAGTTCTGGGTAGTGACGGCTGCTCATTGCACGGTAGGCATCAAGGCTTCCCAGCTAAGCATTGTCGCGGGAGATTACGACGTTTACAAGAATGAAGGTAAACCCTAAGGACTTTATAATCCTCGAATTCGATAGCAGATACTCGGGAATTGAATTGTGGCCTTATCTATTTTTTATCGCTTCTCAATTAACTATGAACTGCCTAATCTACTAATCTATTGTTCCAGGGCACGAACAGAGATCTCAAGTTACCTCAATTCTGACGAAAGGTTTCGTCAAAGACAATTTTACCAACGATATCGCGCTGCTGCAACTGAAGACGCCGATCAAATTGGACGGAAAATTTATAGCACCCTTGTGCATTCCCAAGCCGGAACATAAATTCACCGAAGGTTCGCATAATTTCGAATTCCAACTTCGGAAAAAATTAGGTTTTTATTCTAACGTGAGTATACATAATTTAATCTGTGAAGGTTATGGCGTTGTGACCGGTTGGGGAAGGCTGTCAGAGAATGGGAGATTGCCTAATATTCTTCAAGTGGTCGCTCTTCCCATCGTCCCAAAGCCGAAATGCGACGCTTTCTACAAAAGAGCCGGCTACGGTCATTTTTTGAACAAATGTCAAATTTGCAGTGGCTACGACAAGGGAGGCAAAGATTCGTGCCAGGTAATAATTTGGAAAATCATTGTTTTCCCAATATCAACAGGGAAATTTTGTCTTTGCTTAATTTAAATTTAAATCTGTCTGTTCCATTTTCTTCTCAGGGTGATTCTGGAGGTCCATTGGCGTGTAAAAGATCGGACGGTAAATATTACCTATGTGGAATCGTCAGTTGGGGCGTCGGATGTGCTCGAGCCCATTTTCCCGGAGTCTACACTCAAGTATCCTGCTATTATGATTGGATTAGGAAAATAATTTATGCCAGAACTTACAAAGATATTGTATTGAACAAAGATCCATAAATGGACCTAAAGCTGAAAATATCATTCAATCGTAAATTTACTATTAAAGACATTTTCATATCTCAAGATATTTTTTGTTTTCATTACAATGCAAAAAAATGTTTTAAAGTTTAACACCGGTAAAACTGGTAGAATTACAACAGTTAACAACTTTGTTCTTGAACATTTTTTTTTCAGCATTTCCATTTTCTCAGCTTCAATAAAAATGCTCGGACGAAATATCTGGAATAAAAATTTGCTAAACGGAGCACGGGCTTCAATTTATTACCAACGAGTTTATAAAGTGTATAATGTCATAAATTTTGTCGGAAATTATTATCTCCAGTCGTCGCACATTTCTGTCCAAAAATCATCTCGCTTAGGTGCCACGTGGAATAAGTTCAATAATTGAACAATTATTGTTCACCATGTTGGGAGTATTGGTGGATATTAGCTTAAATACTCAAATGAAAGAGGGGTAACATTTAGAACTAATAATGAAACCCCTCTCCTTTTATCCCATTAAAATAAAAATTCTTTTTTCCGATTATTTTCTTCAATTTTTAACAGAGTAAAATTATTTTGAGGATGAAATTTTAAAGGTTATGAGTGAAAAACTGAAAAATTACATTATTGAGGACGCTCTCTTCAAGTTTCAAGACATTTTTGGCCACTCCTTTTAGGCCATGATTTTGAGATGAAAATTCAATTACCGAAACTCTGCGATTTCTATCATTTGCTGTCACCAATTTGGCTAGATTATTGACGGTTTTTACGTAACAATGTTTAATAACACGGATTTTATCGATTGCGCAAAATTAATAGGATTTTAATGGCGTCGTAATTTACCTTTATCTACTCTGTCCAACGAGTATCTTTCAAATCTTCTGGCAAAAGCAAATCGATTACTTCAGTCGATATAATGCCATTTACAGATACCATAAACGCAATCACACGCGAGATATTATTTTACCAAATGTGGAACCCGATATGTGTGACCTCCGTCTGTTTTCTCAACTTGGCCCGGAACCTTGTCATATCTCATCGCGATAGCGGACCGCTATATTTTATATCAGTCAACTAGCTCCTTTCTCATTTCAGTCCTTCGCCAGTGTTGCGAACGTTTGTTTCGTGTCTTAACATCATCTAATCGGACAAATGTATTCTTAGTTTTCTATTATGTTTCGACTCGCAGTTTGCGCGTTGGTTTGTTCAACCTTCGTAGTGAGTCATATCAGGAAAGATGTTGACAGGTTCAAAAGGAACCCTCCTCTTGTAGATTTGGACTCTCTAACCGACGAGGAAGTGTTCGCATTGCTGGAAAAATCCGAAGACTACGCATTTCCCACGGATCCGCCGTTCGACTTTGATTTTACTTTTGGAAAGGCCGATTACGATGAAATTGAACCGACGGCCAAAAGTGAGACGAATTCAACCTCAAGATCAATTGAATTGTCTTCAACTGCAAAATATAAGCTCAATACCAACCCAACAGAAGGATCTCAAAGGGGAAATGATAATTCATCATTAACCGTTCGAGGTACGTCCACCTCGAGTACGACGGAATGGAGTGAAGAAATCTTCACGCCTACTCCAGTTCCTTCCATATCTAGCCATGTGGAACTCTCGAGTAAAAACGGAAATCCAGCGCAACCGTCAACAAAAAGGATTTCCTTTGAAAAGGCGGCACCCGAGAAATCTGATCCCACCAATAAGCCGACTTTGAACGCGAACGAAGTAACAACATTGCTCACAACATTGAGAAACGTTACCAATGAATCTACAACACCTACTGCAATAACCTCCAGCAAATTTGCTCAATCCTCGAAAAACGACTCGGTTTCGAAATCGCCCAATTCCACCGACCCGTTGATAAATACCAGCAAACGGACGAGTATCGATTCGGAGAAGAGTAAAAATTACGCCACGGCGTCAACAACGGAATTTCCGTTGAATTTAACGATTAAGGAGCAGCCAAAAACTACGAAACAAACCGAAAAAACAACTGCTAAACCTAAGACCTCATCAGCGGCCGAAACCGCTGAAAAAACTGCCACCAAAACTGAAGCTACGACAATTTCTGAAATAAAAACAACCACAAGCTCGCCGACAAAGACATCAACCACGAAAAAACCGACCACAAAGGAATCTAACACGAGAAAAACGACCGCAAAGAAAACTACCACCACCAAGATTACCACCAAAACTACCACCAAGAAAAATACCACCAACAAACCGACCACAAAGAAACCGACCACTAAGAATACCACGAAGAAACCGACAACTACAGTTCGAACTGTCTCCGTTCCACCAACTACTTTAAAGCCGATCGTTTCAAGCCCTACCTCTAAAAAACCATCTCCCTCTACAAGCCCTAGTACCCCGAGAACACATGTTACGAACAAACCTAGCTACATAGAACCAATTTGCTTCAATCTCGTAAATCCAGATAATACAACGTCGAACCAATGCTTCTATCCGCAAGGGATGTATCCGTCAGAGAATGCGAAGGAAAAAAATAAGATTGCTCCGACAGTTACGACAACAAAGCCAACAAGCACATCTCCGCCGACGAGTTCCACAAAAAAGCCGCAATTCGGAAAACCGGGCGGTTCCCCGATTTGCTTCTCTTTGCCGAACGACCCGAGCAAATGCTTCATCCTGGAAGTGAATCCTTCCGAATCGCCGACGACAGAGAAAATCGCCACCTTCGCTCCCCACAGGGTATTCGAAATAGTCGAAAGCCCTCTCGCGCCATTAGAAAAAATAACGTTGGGACCGCCGATTTTGAAACAGACGTCGCACAGATCGAAGGGAGACGATGTCACGCTTTCGTACGATAGAATGTTCGTAATTCAACCTCACGAAGATTTGGGCACGAAAAGGCATCGGCACAATTTTCGGACGAGAAACGACGAATTAACGACTCCAAAACCGATCCGTTCGCAATTTCGGAGGCCGAACGTGAATGAAAATAATATGAAGACGAATTTCGGCTATTCTCATCGAGCGGCAACCACGTCCAACCCTCGATACGAACCTGCCGCTCGTCATAGGCGTCCAACATTTTCAAAAAGCGGTGAAGCTGGGAGATTCGGTTCGAACTCTCCTGAACGCTCATCGTCGAATGAAAATTACGGAAACGTTAGGTTCAGAACTCATGGAGGACCTTCTATAATAAATCGGCCATCTGAATTTTCGAAAGAAGGTTCGCGTCGAGCGTCTGAAGACGGAAACGGATTTCCCGTTGACCCAAATATTCCCCAAGGACAGTTTGTCCTGTCCCCTCCGCAGAGTCGAGATGTTTATTCGTCGACTGGGGAAAGAATTCCGCAAAGCCGCAACGATCAGCGTTTTATTCTCGTGCCGAACATTAACAGCAAACAACCAGGACCGAGATTTATTCTCATACCGCGCCAACTGAGTTATGATATTTCCTCTGTAAACAATGTCAGGTCGAGATCTGATCTTCCGAAAGTGCCGGATCGACAACCTGCTGTGTCAAATATTCGGATCAAAATTCCCGATCAGGGAACGTTTTCTCAATCTGCCTTCATCGGCAGCCACGACCCGCAACGGTCCGTTTACGAAAGAGTTTATCTCGACGTCGTGAGAGAAACCGTTCCTGACGATTCCAAGACTGGAAGAAACCAAAGGTACAAAAGAGCTACGACTGGACAGACATCGATTGACGAAACCGAAGGCATTTCATTAGGATTCGTCGTCGACACGACCGCATCGATGGGCACGGAATTGAACGAAGTGAAAAAATACGCCATCATTATTATGAACGAAGTGCTGAACAATCGAGGGAGTCATATTGAAAATTTTGTTTTCGTTCCGATACACGACGAAGGTGAGTAAAATAGTTTTATAGTTTGGCGTTTGCCGAGTATGACAGAATGTACAGCCATTGTATCTTGTATCATTCGGATCTAAGTATATCTCCTAGCTTTAATTATGGTGAGTTCTAGTGCATTTTGTGTTTTGTAAAAACGTAAACGTAATAGTTTTGGTTACTTTGTAAAATCATATGTCTCTAATGGTCACCGTAATCCACTATCCATTAGGCGGTATCCATAAGGAACGTAAGATTTAATAAAGAAACCGAAATTCCTACGTTTCAAGTTTTCAAAAAAAAAAAAAAAAAAAAGCACCAAAACTCTCTCATATCCGAAATTCGTAACTTCAGCCCTCGATAACTAGAAAAAAGTCAATTAATCCCTCAACATATTTTTCAACCCATTAGGGCAATAAAACGAAGAATTTCGCATATTTATATCAAAGTCGAAAGAGGAAGCTCTTTCTAGCCTTCAAGTAATAATACGCTCAATCAAAATTTTCTCGGTTCAAAAATTATTGTATAAAAAAATTAAAAAATAAAAGATCTAAAATTGGATGAAAACGCAACACAACGAATTCATTTTACTCAAATTCGAAGGCCGAAACATCTACAGATTTCCTATACGTTACGCTTGTTTCTATTCTTAATTATTTTGCTCAACTTCCTGGTACTTTTTCAGGAGTTAAAGATGTAGTCAAAGGAAAAGTTAATCGAGGTATTTGGAAAAACCGCGAAAAAGGGACTATAATACAATATAACACTGTTTATCCGACGTCGGACTATACTGACAAAAGTTGTACAAAATTAATTTAATACATCTGACAAAGTTGACATTTAGCTTCACTTTGTCTTATCGAGTTGAGCAAAATGTCCGAGAAAACCACATCACACACAATAATAAAGTACTCGATTACATTCAAGTAATATCAATTCCGATCTTAAAACTTTCCCTCCGATACGACTTCGATAATTATAGCCTCTTATTTGTCTCTATTCCAATCATTAATTCCAGCTTACAGATAGGTACCTACACAACTTTACATCGTTAAAAATTGAGTTTAAGTGGTCAACTATAATTATTTCACCAGATCCCGTCCACGAGCGTTTGTCGCTCGTCACGAGAAATCGCGATGTAATGTCGAGGACTATTGCTAAAATTCGAGTCACCGGCGGTGGCACTTGCCCGGAAAACTCTCTAATCGGACTCCTCAAAGCGATCGACCTTGCTGAGAAAGATAGTCACATTTTCGTATTTACCGATGCCTTCGCTCAGGATTATCATCTGGTTCCGGACGTCATCAAGAGCATCCAACGGAAGAAACCACGAGTGAGTATAAAAAAGCTCCGAATTGGTACGGTTGCGAAATCTAAACGGGATAGTTTATTTGCAGCATTCTGATACACATATTTTTATTCATTATTGTGTCAGTTGCAATCGGACGCGCTGAAAATATTAAAATAACACTAATATTAGTCAATCGGCCACGCCAAGTCCAACATAATTAAGCTTAATTAATGTTTAATCACTGAAATTTCATCCGTTTCGCGGTAGATCTATTTCCTATTGACTGATGAATGCAGACGGGCTTTTAACGATGAACAACGCTTCGCCTTCGATCGAATAGCAACCGCAAGTACAGGAATCGTCGTTCGCTTGAACAAAGACGCCACCCAGCTTCGAACAGTAATATTATTTTTTCTGTGTGTTCCGTTAATAATTTCATAAATAAAAAAAAAAATGAATATCACTTACTGTATTAAATTTCGCTCGCTTGAAGCGAAAATCTCAAATCTTCATCAAAATGGAGAAGTCCTGGATGGTCGACAGTTAAAGTGGACCTTTTTTCTTAGGTTTTGGAAGCGGTGGAACGAGAATTCGAGAAAAACCGAAGAATTGTGACTGAAGCCGAGGGCGAGCCGACGGGTTCTCGACCGAAAGACATCAAAATCGTGGTCGATCCAAGGCTCACGGATTTATCAGTGACGTCGACGGGGCGAAATACCAAAATTGACGTCGTAGGCCCGAGAGGTAGACCGAGAGATATTGTAAAAGTTCTGGACATGCCCAACATTCAGATAATTTCCGTTCCCGTAAGTTGACTATTTTACCAACCGAAGAACTCGTCGACATAAATTTAGTATTCAAGACAACCAATTTTCGCTTGGTTGTCGTCGCATTTATTGTAGTAGAGGGGTTGTGAGGGGGAGAAAAACCAGGCGACTTATTCTCCAGATTTTTAATGGCTGGCCGAGCACTTTCGCCCATTCGGGCATCTTCAGGGCGACGTGGAACCATGAGGTCCACAGCCTCATGGTTCCACGCCATGATCCACAGCCTCATGGCTGTGGACCTCATGGTTCCACTTCGCCCTGAAGATGCCCGAATGGGCGAAAGTGCTCGGCCAGCCATTAAAAATCTGGAGAATAAGTCGCCTGGTTTTTCTTCCCCTCACAACCCCTCTACGACAACCAATTTGATATCAGTAACGATCCTCGATTTCATTCGATGGCTAACAAGTCTCTCATTGCAGAAACCAGATCCTGGCGAATGGACAGTGAGCGTTACCAGCCCCGAATCTCCGTTTAAGCTAGTCGCGTCAGGAATCAGCACAACCGATTTTCTCTACGGATTCTCCGTCACACAGACCAATCAAACGTCTCATCTATCGAAGCATCCCAAACAGGGTGAAACTCATTAATCAGAACCGCATTCGGTGGTAGCAAAAATAAAATTCAGCCTCACCCAAATTTTGCTTTCTTTTAGGTGTGCCAAACTATCTACTCCTTGTTGCTAAAGATCCGTCGGTCTTGTTCAACATTAGCAGTGTCCAGCTCGTCAGCGGCAACTCAGTGTTCGAAGAGATTATCGTCACTGTCGTCAACGAGGAGCTCGGCATTTACCGAACTGGCCCGATCGTTTTTCCCGATACTTCGTTCAAAATGAGGGTTCGCTTTGTCCGTATTAATTATAAGAGCGAGGTGGACATTTTTGCAATATTATATCACAGGAATATGCTCCCTGAGATTTCCTCCGTCAAAAAGACCAGCCCAAAGATATTATTTTGCGTATTAGTTTAGGTACTTCATAATCTCGATACTTGAGTAAAGTTTGTACCTTGATTTGGCAAGCTTTATCTTGACTTTAACCATTGCGGAATACGTAAAAATCTTACCCACCTTCTCCCTATTATGGTGCACAGCACCTATTTGTATGGAAACCATTGTTAATTTTAAAAAAGGACGATGGTTTAGTGTAATGTACAAATTACATTTCCTACAGATCAACGCATATACCAATGACGGATATCCTCTTACAAGACTAACAAAGGCGACCATCATTCCACAACAACCAGGTCAGTGTTGAGTAACGATTAATAGATGTTCACAGAAGTTCATAATGAAAGTAAAGAGTTTTAAAGCAGTGACGTGCACTTGTAAAATAAAAACTCGAATTACGGAAAATTTCATATGATACAGGACCACCTGAGATTGATTGCAAAAGGCAGATGATAGCGACAGCCGGCCTCCCTTTTAATATGACCTGTTCTATCGAATCTTTGATACCGATGGAAATTCAAATGTACAAAGAAGGCAACCCACTTTCGCATCCATTGCAATACAGGTAATTTAAAGGTTATTTACAAGTCGAAATTAAATCAGTCGACCGAACTATTCATCTTGAGGATAATTTACAGCCAAAGCTCAACCGTCATACTGCAGTTTAACAGCTTGGAGAAGAAAGACGGCGGAAACTACGTTGTCGACGCTAGAAACGCGGCAGGATCTTCATTGCACTACGTTAATTTAGTCGTAAAAGGTATCCTATGTTATCATACTGAGAAAAATAAATTTCAATGCCTGATGAAATTTGGAAAAAATTACTTTAAAAAAGTTTATTTTTAAATCGTCGTAAAATTGAAGTACTAGTAGTAGTAGTAGTAATTTCGTAGTAAATGGAAGTATTGTGATCTTCTGAAAAGTCGAATGCGGAACGGAGATGAATTTGGTGTGCTCGTCTGTCCGTGGTCAAAAATGACATGAATCATTATCTCCGTGATAAATTAATGAAACTCAATGAAATTTTCAGAGAATGTTTTCCTAGTAAGTATGCAAAATAAGACATTTAGGGATTTTGGACACCACACAGTGCTTTCGAGATATAATCAATCAACGTTTTTTTCTACTTTGATTAAAAAAATTTTACGTTTGTGGTTTTGAAATGTTTATTATGGCGAGCGCATGAGGCTTGATTTTTTGTATATTGGGTCACATACCGTAGCTTCACTTTTTGAGCTTTTTTCACGATTTCACGTGTACAATAGATCGTTCTATAAACATTGTGCAGAGGAACCGCCAACATTGACATTAGAGCCGAACGTGATCACCGCCCCTGGAAGGCGGCAAGTAATAACGTGCACAATATCGAGTTTCACCGAATACTCCCTCGTCTGGATGAAATCAGACTCGCCGCCAGATAATTGCAAGTATCAAACGCCCCATTAATTTCAAATTCGTAGCCGTGTACAGGTAAAGTTTTGAATTGAGTGTAATCTTTTTTTTTTTTTTTTTTTACGCTTTCAGTTCACAGGTACGGATTGTACGATTTGCAATCAAACGACGATAACTTGAATATTGAAGGGAACAGTGTCATCATTGATCCAGTCAGGCCAGAAGACGAAGGGTGGTATGTGTGTTCGGCGAGGAACGGAGGTACTCAGTAGATAAAACTTAGGAACTATTATGATCTTTCTCTATGATTATTGTTAAGTCTTCAAACGCTTTCACTCTCTCGGTAATTTTGATGTGTTTTGAAACTAACATACGTGGTTTTTAGAGTGTTTTAAAGCTCACCTTTACGACGACAGTGTTGTCAATTTGCGTCGCTATACTAATTTAATTTCATTTAAAACCATTCTTATAGTATTTCTGCTTGCTTAAGTACATTAAGAACTACAACGGCGAAATAAATTAAATAAACCGAGCAAAATAGAATAATCTAAATTTGAGCTAATCTAGAGCTGAGATGTTTAGATGGAAAAAATAAGCAGCGAGAATAATTCCATTACAATGAAACCCCCTCTTGAATTCATTAAAAAACTCGTCTAGAACACAATCAATTGAAGAAATCAATATTTTCAACATTTCCTAGGTGGCGAGAGACAAGCGCGAGCATATTTGGTTATCCGGGAAAACCCTGTCATTGCAATCGACAACGGAAAAAACGAAGATGTTATACATTTCACTAAGGACACTCGTGTATCGCTGAACTGCCGCATCGTGAAAGGAGTACCGTCTGTCGCTCTGGGCTGGTATGACAGTTACGGTCAAAAAATTCAGGTTGGTGGAAATTGAATTGAAGTTGGTGAGATTGAAATTGAGAGCATGCAATTTTTCAAGCCCTTCATTAGCTATAATTACTGAGTCGCAAGTAATGATCATTATACAAGGAATTATACTGAGAAATTTTAAGTGTGGTTAATAATTTTTTCACCAGTTGGGTTGACAGTATAAATGGCCAACTGGGAGTACACAATTGAATCAAGATAAGATGATGGGTAATTCGCATTGATTTTTATTCCGAATGAGATTATAAATAATTACTTTACATCCCCAAAAACACAGTTACCGAATGAAATCGAAATTCAAAGAAAAACATTGAAGGATGAATCGTCGAAAAAAGAGAGGCACGATTAAAGGTTGGGAGAAACAGTGAAAAATATCTCAAGATGTTCAGTCTCATCTAACAGAGCGTCTACCTTACATTCCACCAACCACTTACCCAACCGCTTCATTGCCCTATCTCTAAAGGTCGGTCTACACGGGGACACTTATTGCGGTAGAGCGAGAGCTGAGAGCACACGAGAGAAGTGGAGACACCTCCTAGAGTAATTGCGAGAGCAGACCGAAAGAGGTCTCGCGCTCTAGCGTTTCAACCTCTCTCTCGACGTGTGGACAGTTCCTCAACTGATCTCGGAGTCAGTCTAGGTGAGTTTCACCTAGGTGAAACTAGTTGCTAGACTTCTGGCTCTGGCCGGCAGTGGACCAAAGAAGAAACTGAACGCTTCATCAGCCGCTTGGAGGAAATTTTGATTCAATATGTGCCATCCTAGTTGTAAATAAATTTCACATTCCATTTTTGGTTTATTATTCAATATTAAACCATTGTAATCGCCCAAGAAAAAAAAATTTCTAACCCCCCCTCAAAAACGGTGCAAATTATTGTACAGTGGTTTATTATTATATCGCTTCAATAATGATTTAGGAATACTATCCATTTGTGATAGTAATTATTTCGAACATTTCTGAACAATCCCACCGAAAAACAGATGGTAACTATAAAAACTCCGTAGCAACTATTGTAATTTTTCTCAATTTTATTTTTCTTAATTTCCTAATTAAAAGCTAAATTTTTTGCCTTGCCCTACAGCTGGAGAGAGTGTTTGACGACCATTCCAATGAGTATAGAACGATTTTTATAGCTTGAAGAAATCTCGAGTTATACCCTCATGTCAAATTTCTGAAAATCTCCCGAATTTGAAACAAAAGCTGCGATAACTCGAGAACCAATAAAGCTATCGATCCCGCGATGGTCTCATTCGATTCAGCATCCAAAAAGTTGATACCAAATACACATTTTTCTGAAAAAAAAAAAAAAGAAAAAAAAACTGGAAAATATGAATTTTCTCCCCCTCAAAACCCCCAAAAATACCCTTAAAATTGAGCTAGCAAGTTGGTTCAAGAATTGGGCCGTCGTAGGACCGAGATTGATTTTTGGTGAAAATTTCAATAATTTAGCTATTATAGTTTGGCCGGAAAACTGCTAACGGCGTACGGCGGACAGACAGAATTTTTGGTTTATTATTCAATAATAAACCATTGTAATCGCCCAAGAAAAAAAATTTTCTAACCCCCCTCAAAATTTGATATTTACGTTTCAAGGCATGTAGAATCCGAATATCCAATAAAAAAAATTCTGTCCTTCCGCCGTACGCCGTCCGCAGTTTTCCGGCCAAACTGTAGGAGCTAAAAATTCGAAATTTTCACCAAAAATCAATCTCGGTCCTACGACGGCCCAATTCTTGAACCAACTTGCTAGCTCAATTTTAAGGGTATTTTTGGGGGTTTTGAGGGGAGAAAATTCATATTTTCCAAGGTTTTTCAGAAAAATGTGTGTTCAGAAAAAAAATGGGGTTAGAAAAAATTTTTTCTTGGGCGATTACAATGGTTTATTATTGAATAATAAACCAAAAACCTATCATAATAGCAATTTATCTACTCTATTCAAACTTCACCATAATAATATCGAAACTCTTGAGAAGAATAATTCCGCAATATTCCTTGAAAATACCGAGTAAAAATGTTCTATTTATATTTGAGCCTGAGGAAGTATCGATCGCGATACCGTACAATCGGAAAATCCTATCCGGCGTCCGCTCGGCTCCTTAATCATCGGCATAGGCAACGCCTGCAACTGCAGCTATGTATTGCGGGTACTGCTGTATTTCATATGAAGGCGCGCGTATCGATTTATTTCCCTCCGCTGACCGAGCGTTTCGGTCGAATTTTTGGGACAACGTGGATCCTCTTGAATAACTTTAAGACTTTTAGAAATGCGTAATTCTCGTTTTTTATTAATTATTTGGTGGCTAGAGGTAGAAAAACCCATCACAATAGCAATTTATCTACTCTGTTCATACTTCACCATAATAATATCGAAACTCTTGAGAAGAATAATTCTGCAATATTCCTTGAAAATACCGAGTAAAAATGCTCTATTTATTTTGAGCCTGAGGAAGTATCGATCGCGATACCGTACAATCGGAAAATCCTATCCGGCGTCCGATCGACGCCTTAGTTATCGGCATAGGCAACGCCAGCAACTGCAGTTATGTATTGCGGGTACTGCTGTATTTCGTATGAAGGCGCACGTAACGATTTATTTCCCTCCGGTGACCCAGCGTTTCGGTCGAATTTAATTTATTGGACAACGTGGATCCTCTTGAATATTTTTAAGGCTTTTAGAAATTTGTAATTGTCGGTTTTTATTAATTACTTGGTGGCTAGAGACAGAAAAAAAAACACTATCATAATAGCAATTTTTCTACAATTAGTTGCCATAGGGTCCACAGCCCTATGGCTCCACGTCGCCCTGAGGATGCCCGAATGGGCGAAAGTGCTCAGCCAGCTAATAAAGAATTGGAGAATTAGTCGCCTGGTTTTTCTCCACCTCACAACCCCCGGACAACAAGAAATGCGACGAGATGGAAAAGAAGATTACAATAGTTGCTACGGAATTTTCCCCGATAGTTACCAATCTGTTTTTCGGTGGGAACGTCACAAATAATGTTCGGAATAGTTCTATCACAAATGGATAGTCTTTCTAAATCAATATTGAAGCGAAGGAATAATAAACCACTGTACAATCATTTGCAGCGTTTTTTTTTTTTTTTTTTTTTTTTTTTTAATATTCGGATTTTACATGCCTTGAAACGTAAAACATCCATTCTTTCACCCAAATACGCGTAGACCTGTAGACGTGTAGACCTAACTTTAGGCTGGCAACTACTGACGTAGAAAACGGTGGTAGCTCTCTTCGGTTCTAGCTATTTTTCAAACTTGACAACTTTACTAGGATCTGCGATTTTTACAAATGCTAATTCACCCCTTTGACCCATCATTTGGTTATCCACGAGGGTTGTATTTTACAAAAATAAAATTAAAATTGTTCACACAAATCCCTCATTGAGAATGTAATTATGGCATCTGCCAGTGCTTTGGATTCATCTAGGGAGAAAATGCACAGCGGGAATTTGGGAGACATGATAGCTTCTGGAAGCAGGTCTCCCTGGTAGGTGCAAGTAAAAAGTATCTTAGGCTCTCCGTCCAAATTGCCAAAAATAGTTTCAAGCCAGAAAATAAGCAATTTTGAATAGCAGCCTAAGCTTCCATGATCGGTAGCTACAGCTCCTGCAGGCCTTTGGACATCATGATCATAGCTAGAAAGAAACCTCTTAGTTTCTGCCATACTCAAACTAAAGTTGGTTTGAACTTTAAAATTCAGCTTTTTGCATCATTTCTCAGAGTGGGACCAATAAGAAGTTCTTGCGACCTGATGTTGATTCACTTCAGCTGACACTATATGGTGCTTCCAGGACCGATGAGGGGACGTACACATGTTTGGGAGAAAATCTAGCAGGAAGAGGTACCGATTTTTTTACACAGCTAATGATGCTTCAAATTATACTTGCAGCTAGAAACAGAAGATAACCCATTAATATTTGGTGGTTAAAGAGCACATCACTTTATATTGTAGCCTCGTCATTTTCAACGGAATAATTCCTTGGTATTTGTTCAAAAATCTGAAAAACTTCTTCCTTCCAACTTTGTGCCCTGCTTTCCAGATTCGAAGAAGGTGAAACTACAGTTTGTCGAAAAACCAAACGTGATGGCTCGTGAGAATCATGTGGAATTGCTCAGTGGGGACAGGCTTAATTTGGAGTGCATTGGTACAGGCATCCCAGAGCCAAATATAACTTGGAGTCGCATTTCCGCCATTGAAGCATCGCCAGTACCAGTAATGAGTGTGAGTGGGTCTTTTTTATCAAGACGATTTTATTCAATATTGTTATTTGATACCGAATGGTTCGATTATACTATTACTTATCATGCTATTTTCTTAGTAACTCAATTCTTCCTGGTGTGTCGTTTCATCGTGTTCTTGTTTCTGTTAGAGTAGAAAAGATCTTCCCGAACAATTCTTGGAATTACAAGATGTGACTTTACTTGATTCGGGAACATATATTTGCCGAGCGACCAATGACTGGGGATATCAAGAGGACAAAATCTCTGTTCTCGTGGGTCTAAAGCCGCACATCAACGGCCTGGCCAAGAGTAAGGCATCGCAAAGTTATAAATACGCAAAGTTCACTCTAACTGATCATCAGTCTCACGCTTTAGAGATGTTTCTGCTTTGAACTATTTACAGCCCATTCAGCTGAATTAAACCAGTTGGCTGAAATAGAATGCAGTGCTACGGGCGCTCCAACTCCTGTGGTAAATTGGCGTAAAAGTGATGGATCTCCAGTACGAGGCACTGTCGAGGATGGTGTTCTCAAAATTGAAAGTTAGTTGCTCCCTTAGAAATAAGCATGATGCGAATAAAGATGAAAACTTGAAAATGTATTTGTGGGCCAATCAGGAGTCGGTGAGAGGACAGGTTTATTTGAATGCAGCACATTCATCACTATGACGCGGAATTTCAATCACCCATTTTGGTTAATTATTCAATAATAAAAAACCATATTGTAATCGCCCAAGAAAAATATTTTCTAACCTCCCTCAAAATTTGATGTTTTACGTTTCATTGAGGCATGTAGAATCCGAATATCCAATAAAAACGCTGTAAATGATCGTACAGTAGTTTTATTATTCCAAGCAACTTTTCGTAATTATCTAATAAAAGTTAAATTATTCGCCAAACGAGAAAGCATTAGATAGTGTTTGACAAGTATTCCAACGAGTATACAACGATTATCATAGCTCTAAAGTCTCAAGTTTACAAGATCATCATGGCAAATTTATCGAAATTTCATGAATTTCACAAAAACCCTTAAACCAGCCAAAGCCAACCGTTAGCTCAATTTTAAGGGTATTTTTGGGGTATTAGGGGGGGAATTCGCATTGTCCAAGGGTTTTTGAAACATAGGTGTGTTTAATATAAATTTATATAGATTTTTGACGCTGAACTAAATGGGGCCATAAAGGAGTCGAAAGATTTTGAGTTTCTCACGGTATCGCAGTTTTTATGAGAACTTTTTGAGATTTTTAGATGTTTGAGACTTTCTAGAGCTATAAAAATCGTTCTGTACTCGTTGGAATGCTTGTCAAACACTTTCTCAAGCTTTCTCGTTTGGTGAATAATTCAACTTTTGATTAAATAAGTTTAAAAAAATAAAAATAATTAAAATTACGATAGTTGCTAACGAGTTTTCCATTATAGTTAGCAATCCGTTGTTAGGTCGAAACGTTTACCTATGTTTGGGATAATTAATATTAGCGGATGGTCTTCTTAAATCATTAATAAAGCAAAGGAATGATAAACGTCAAATATAAACTGTAAAATCATTTACACCGTTTTTAAAGGATGATTGTTTTTTTCTTAAAACAGATTTGCGGCTCGAAGATGCTGGAGTTTACGTTTGTTCGTCACAGAACAAATTTGGCCGAGCAGAGGCGGCTACTGTACTGACAATAAAAGCTGGTGAGCCATCAACTCAAAAATCATAACATGGATTCACCTCATTCATGTAACTAACAAATTTTTTTAAATTAATTTTTAAGAACCGCCAAGAGTGACTTGTAGCTCAGACACGTATCAACTCGTGCCTGGAGAATTAGCTGACATCGAATGCCGAGTGTCTGGTATTCCCACAGCGACCATCAGATGGTTCAGAAACGGAGAAGAACTCGATTCAACCTCAGGTAGACTTCAGTAAGTCGGCTTAGTGCCTAAATTGTTACGAGGTTTCATTTAAATATAAGTTATAGACCTATCAAATTGAACTTGATAGAGTGGCAGTATCAAAATTAGGGCATAATCTAACTACTAATCATACTTCAATAAATCAATATCCGACAAAGTAGATTTCATGAGACGTACTATGATTAAACAGGTTTCGAGCGATGGATGGGCAAACCGGACCAATCGAAATATTTGCTTCCAACGAAGCTGGAAACGATTCAGCCACCGTCAAAATTATTGTATTAGGTTAGTTACTTCTATCCTAATGCTTTCATTAGTATGATAAAAGAATAATACATTTAATTTTGACCCATTATTTTACAGTGCTTCAGATTTTTTGGTATTACATTTTTGTAGTGGTAGCCTCCCCTAATCGTTGGGAGCCTTAACCTCAGCATGATCAGTAAATGGTCCAATTAAAAAATAAATTAGAGCCAATCAAAACCAAACTGCGGTAAAATCAGATGCAACTGAATTCAAGCTATCACTCAAACTCGTCGATGTTCAAAAAACGAGCACGCTTTGCAGTACTCTCGCTGAACTCATGTATCCAGTTGAATGCCATGCTCCATAGCCTCTCATTCAAAACTGCAGAAGACTTTTGTCTCAAACCTTACAGGGCTAAGTAAGTAAGAAATATTTTAACCCCTATCGCTCATAATTTACAGAACCACCCTCGTTTCCACCTGACATCCCAAAGACAGTAGAAGCAGTTGTCGGGTCAAATGTCAGTTTACCATGCAAAACTCTGGGAAATCCGTCTCCAGAAGTCACATGGGATATTCTCAATTTCCCCGTCATACCGAACAAGTTGTAAGCTTGAATAGCTATTAATTTTTATTTTATTTATTCAACCGACGACCGAATTACTGTTTGGTTGAAAGATTAATGCAAAATTTGAGCCTCAGATGATCGATTTTTATGCAACAGAGTGTTCAATCCTTCCACTGGTTCTTTGGAAATATTCAACGTAGAAATCGAAGACGAAGGAACTTACACATGCAGAGCCAAGAACAAGGCTGGTCAACGTGTTCATACTATAACCTTTGGCGTCCTCAGTATGTTCTTGTTTGTTTGGCACCACTCCGGATGTACCTACCTATCTAATCAATTGGTCACTCTTAAGCTTCTATTATCTGACTCTCAGGTGCCCCACAAGCTAAATTGGTGTCCTGGGATTTACACGAAGGTTCGATACAAGAAAGAAAAGAACTGACGCTCGTATGTCACACTAAGGGCAAGCCCGAGCCTCAAGTTACCTGGACCAAGGATGGCCTTCTTTTGACGAACTCATCCAATATCACTCTAACTCGAAACAAACTCAAGTATGCTAACAATTTGTACAGTAGACTTTCATTGTGATCTTTCTTCACAAAGCGATCTAAACGTGCTGCCAATTTGAAATTCATTTTAACATTGGAAGAAAATATATTTATTATGCACAGGTTCATAACTGCAGTTTCCAGTTCTGGTCTTTACACCTGCCATGCCAAAAATGCTGCAGGCGAGGAAACCCAGTCGATGTTCGTTAACGTAACAGGTACAAACGGAGGAATCAGGCAATCTGTTTGACCTGTTCTGTTTGACCTGGTTCATGTAATACGTTAAGAAAATGTTTATGCCGAACCAACAACTCTTGTGTTGTGTCAGCCTGTAATAAATAATATGACTGTAAAAGCACCAATCTATTAAGGAAGAAAAATTATATAATACTAGAACCAGACAAATTATTTCATCGAATCATAGTTCGCCAATGTTTTAAACCGAGGAGTAATTCATTTGAGGTTTTTTAAGCGGCTCCATCAATTGAAGATCCAGAAGATCGTTCGATTTCGGGCTTGGAAGGAGACGAAGTTGTTCTTAGTTGCGTCGTTCACGGGAACCCATTCCCAGAAGTCAATTGGTACAGACAGGAGGAGGAACTGAAGGCTTTCCCTGAATTCATGTAAGTATGGAATAGCTGATATCTTATCAACTCCAAATGTCTTATATTTTATAAAAATCGTATTCTTTTCCAGTGTTTCTGAAGGCAATCTGATCATTCCCTCACTATCGTTTGAGTTAGAAGGGGTGTATTCTTGTGTGGCAAAAAACTTTCTCGGAGTCGTTGAAAAAACTTACAAAGTTACGGTAAATTGTAAGTCTTAAAATAGTTAAATTTTTTTAGACGAATATACACAATAAGGTATTCTTACTGAAATATTTTACAGCTGTTCCACGCATTAAAAACGACGTTCCAACGGATATAGAGATTAATCAGTTCAGTGATTACGCTATTCCATGTGACGCCACTGGAAAGCCAAATCCGACAATTCAATGGAATATTGGAAACATTCCATACTCTTCAACCCTTCACTCTGGTAAGCAGCAGTGATTTAAAAAAAAATTATATTTGTGTGCAAAGTACAATCATGTAATACTTTTTTGGTTTCCAGAAAAGTTCAGCGTTCATCAAGATGGCACTTTATTGCTGTACAACGTGACTATTGAAGATGCTGGCTCTGTTACATGTTATGCACAGAATTCGGTCGGCCTTGACAGAAAAATTCATCAGATTCATGTGATAGGTTAGTTACACTAGTAATGCAGGATAATAACTTGATGTAAAATGGCTACTACGTCTACTTCAATTCGTTTTTGTGTAGTGCCTTCAAGTTTAACAACCCATCTACAGAAGTTGTTGGCTGAAAATGCGTCAGCTGTTGTTGAAGATGTTCCTGAAGCAGGGACCAAGAGGCTTGAGTGTCCAGCTCCAAAGGGCCAAGCAGTCGAATGGTTCAAAGTAGGTCATTTTCAACAGCCTGGGTTGTTATTTTTTATAAAATCATTCATTAGGTATTATACTACAATATTATAATCGTTAGCTAATTTTTACCCTAGGATGATAAGCCGTTGAAGATCGTGGCTCCAGAGAGAGCAGATGACCCTCATTACAACATCAAGACTGACAGTCGTATTTTGCTGATCAACGACGCTGTCGATACGGACATTGGCAAGTACACGTGCGTCTATCCACCAGGCATGAGACACGACTTTTACGTTAATGTCTTATCCAAGCCCTATTTCTATTCCCACGACGGCCTCCTACCTCCTGAAGTCTATCATCCATTCGATGGACAATCACTTATCGTCAACTGCAGCGCCAGAGGGAACCCTGAGCCTACGGTTAGTTCATTGGAACATATTCATGAAACTGGTCGAGTTCCATAGCAAGCGACGGGGCTTAATTTTTCAGGAATGAGAATTCCCGAGGAGTTATTCTAAAAAGGAATTGGTTCTAGGTGTCATGGCAGCTACGGGAGATGACAGGAAAATGGATTCCGTTCACAAACTACACATTAAAAGGTGTTCAATTCATTGGTCGACGCAATGAAGTCTTGTTCATTCCAGAGGTACGATGGGCACACAATGGCACATACAAGTGCACAGCTCGCAGCCGACTAGGCAAACATTCAAGGACTTTTTCCATCTCCTGGACAGGTATGACTGATTGGCATGATCTGAACAATTATTGTAAGCGATCTAAGATGGCTAAGTTAAATGTTGTTACTCTGTCAAGGTCCACCCCAGGTGATTGGTGAGCGAAGAGTTGAGTTGAAAATTCCAATTGGAAAATCGGTTGGTCTGTTCTGTCGAATTGAAGGGAGCCCTCAATTGGAGTTTACCTGGGAGTTTCTGTCTCAAGGGTAAGCTGATGTACCCAGTGTATTCGGATGAACTCAAATTTTTCTAGATCCTAGTCAACATAAGTTCTGTCCACAGAAAAACGTATCATTTGCCGAATCCTGAACAAAATCTGACTCTATCAAACGTGAATACGGAAAGTGCAGGAACGTACCGATGTAGGGCATCAAATGCCGCTGGAACTGCTGAACTCTCATTCATCATCAAAATTGTCGGTAAGAACACTCCTGGTCGTCTTATTTCACCTTACCCATGGGTGGTACTTTTTATGCCATATAATTATACTCTTGTCTGTCGGTTGTTTTTCAGTGCCTCCAGTTTTGTCACGAGCGAGCGTTACATCTTTGACGTACAGATCGTACGAAGATATTGAACTGAAGTGCACATCTCGCGGTCTCGATCAGGAAGAAGACGTTCTTTGGATGAAAGGGGACTTCTTGTTGGGAAAATCAAACCGCGTTTCATTCACCTCGGCCAAATTCTCCAGCGGGAAATCGTATTATTTGAAAATCATAGACGCACGCGAGGACGACACTGATACTTACAAATGCGTAGTTTTCAACATTGCTGGCAAAGCTGAGCAATTGTTCAAAATCCTCGTTGTCAACAGACCATAATTGTTAAATTATATTATGTTAATTGCTTAAAGATAGAGAGGGAAATCAGTTAGTACAAAACTGTTTACAAGCTGTAGCATTAAATAATATCGATAGGTACTAATAAATTTGCGTTACCTGTCTATTTATATTAATATTGTAATAAAATTAAAATGTTTTATATTATCATTTCTCAATAATTCTCAATAATTTATTTTTTGCAGCGGCCAATTTAGGGCAATACAAATGCCAAAATGTATTTTTGTTTAAATATAACTAATAAAGAAAAATTGCAAAAACGTTGAAGCCGAACTTTTCTGCACCAAACACTTTTTCCAACTAATTTTTCTTAATTTGCTATACATTATTGCTCTTGCAGACCTCCAAAAACTGCGGGATGGAGTGACCATACATCTGTGGGAGATCATGCCAGTCAACAGGATGAGGCACAGATGATTTCTCTTGTATTGTATCTTATCGTGTCCATGTAAAACAGCGCTGGTCATGCCAGGTTTCAAATGGAGAATGGGGGAAACCTCGATTAGGAAAATTATAGTTTTAAAAATGGAGAAATATCCAGGGTCCTACATGAAATCGATCCATCTTTTTTCCATTCCTAGTTTTTTTGGTAATTCTATTTCATTCGCAAATTCTTTTGTTTCATCAGCATGACAATCGGTAATAAAAACAATGCAAGACTAATTATCTGCAATTATCCCCGGAATAATGAGGAGACATTATTATTAGAGATTTAGTCCAGGAGATACTCCCAGCATCTCCGATTATCTTGCATGTTATAACACGTTGGCGCCATTGTTGTGTAAATATCATACAAGAATACTATCCCTCAACTTGTCAGCAAAAAAAAGAAGCATAAAATGAGAATGGTGGAGAATTTAGGGGAAAAGGGTAAGCAGTATTATTTTGACTTCGATTTGGCGGATTTTTCCTCCAAAAAGGAGAGATCTGGCAACACTCCCACAGCGTCAATGTTTCTTAAATTGGCTCCTATGGTAAACACGTTGGACATAATTTCTTCGTTTTCTTTTCAGTCTGTTCATTGTCGTTTTTAAAATCTGGTTCAATATCAACGTATAATTATATGATAAATAAATCAGTAGTTTTGTTGCTTCCGTCGTAAGAACAAATAAGTAGTAAATTATTAAATTATGTTAACCGTTGGAGCACTGGAGGTGAAAAAGAACTAGAATGTTATCAATGCTATCGTTAATGTTGTGTTTTAAAATGTAAACAAAGTTGTACTGTTTGTTGGATTCATGTTCATGTTATGCGTTTCGATGAGCCAACATTTTGATTTGGATTTTCACAGTTTTATTTAGATAAGTTTTGAAACACACAGTTCCCCTGAAGGTAAATTTTCAACCGATGCGAAATCAGTCTAGGGCATTTTAAATGTGTCACATTTTATTGCAGTTGGGTTAACGGAAGACAATCATTATCGAAATCTCTTCTGGTTGAATATTTTCCCTGGCTTCATCAGGCTCATCGCATTTAGTAGTAACGAACGCATTTAGTTTTGTGTCCATCAGTTTTCTCTGTTCAATAGAGCGCCAACTTATTTCCGAGATAAATAGTTATCCGGTTACTTTTTTCAATACTGAATTTCTTCACCCCAACCGTTTAAAAACTGAAATTTGGAACTGTTAAGCTTGAGAGTATGGGATCAAATTTCCAAAACTCTCCTTGAAATTTGAGGAATGTGGAATGGAGGAGCACGAAGCTCGTTGACAGCTGTGTAGGCCTATAAACGATCCTGTTGGACGCAAACAGCTCTAAAACTCGGTGGTAATTAAAAAACAATGAAATGAAAAGAACACCAGATCCTCGTTAGTTTTTTGTTTATCATTGAATAATAAACCATTGTAATCGCCCAAGAAAAACATTTTCTAACCTTATCAAAATATAATGTTTTACGTTTCAAGGCATGTAAAATCCGAATATTCAATTAAAAAAAAATTGCCCGTCCGCCGTACGCTGTCAACACTTTCCTGGGGAAATTATAAACGCTAAATTCTTGACATTTTCATTGAAAATCAATCAGCGTGTCTTGGCCTGACATTGGTTCAATTCTCAGTTTTGAAGGGTATTTATTTTTGTGGGTTTTGAGGGGAGAAAATTCCTATTTTCCTACGTTTTGCAGATAAGGATGTATATATAATCAATATCTATAGATTTTTGAACGCTGAATCGAATGAGACCATCCTGGGGTCTATAGTTGTATTGGTTCACGATTTCGTGTTGAATTTTCGAGATTTTCAGAAATTTGGCATAGCTCGATGATTTTAGGCGCTATAAAAATCTTTCTATACTCGTTGGAGTTGTCGTCAAACACTCTCTTCAGCTGCACCGTTAGACGAATACTTTAACCTTCAGTTTGAAAATTAAGAAAACTAAAAAAAGGAATAATAAACCACTGTACAATCAATTGCAGCGTTTATTTATTGTAGATTGAAGGTTATGGCTGGTGGAAGGAGAAATATCAACAGGGCTTCGAGCAGACAGCAGCCCTATGTGTCAAACGATGATAAATCAAAGTAAGTTACTGCTACGAATTAATGTTATTATCTGATGATGAGTACCTGATTTGTCACGGCTTGATTCCTTGACAAATAAAACTACTTTTAGACTCTGCTGTCAGTGTCTTGTTGTATCTCTTGGTTTGAGGGATACCATGGCGACTTATTCTCCATTCTTTAAAGTAGGTTTTAGAGCACTGTTCGTGTTTGAGGTAAATAGTAAAATAATATATGCTGTCTTTCATGTGTATCATATTCTAATATAAGATCAAGTGCCTTCACTTCTGTGGGCATATTCAGTACCTTTAATCCAACAGATTTTTTAATTCATTCATTGTAGAATAATGACCCTAGGCAGAGGCAATTATTCTAAGTAACTATTCTTTTCCTTGTCGTCACATTTTTTATGTCCAGGGGTGTGAGGGGGAGTAAAACCAGGCAACTCATTCCCCGATTCTTTATTTGCTGGCCGAATCCAGGCAACGACATAGGGTCCACAGCCCCTATAGCTCCATGCCCCCCTGAAGATGCCCAAATGGGCGAAAGTGATCGGCCAGAAAATAAAGAATCGGCGAATGAGTTGCCTGGTTTTTCTCCCCCTCAAACCCCCTGGGCGAAGTAATTGTGTTCAATTAAAAGATCCTGAAGAGGCCCACTGTGGCGAAAGCACTTTATCTCTATTAGAAGAATTATACACAAGTGACAAGTTGCATATTTTACTCTCCAGCTTAACCTTGAACAGTATGCAACCTGCGACAAAGAACAATAGTGAAGTAGGTAGGTACCTACAATGGGATAAGTATTGAGTTGTCATGCAGCAATGTGTTCGCACAAATCATGCTCAGATGTTGTGTCATTGAATGTGAACCACGTAAAGTGTGGATAAGTGGCATATTTACATAGGGAAAATTTTTCAATAAGAATTAATTCCATAGGGCGAGTACTTCGACAGACGGGCCTGGAATGAAATCGGGGTCACCCAAGCACATGCCTTTCCCATCTCTTCCAGCAGACAGCAGCATCGCTTTTGAAATAATGATGTTCACATTCACATCAACAGCTACTTTCCTTCAGTTCCTCCACATGTACAGATCAGTTTGGTGGCTACCCCAGTCTTTCACTTTTCATGCCATGGTAAGGAAACGAGTTTGTGGCTCATAGAACTGGTACGTTCCTCTATTGGCTGCTGAAGGTTCCACTTGGTGGCAATGGTTGAAAGTGTGTTCTTGTTGCAGAACTTCTACTTGATTGACCCTTACCTGATTGGTTTCATAACCACTGTTTTTGTGAGAAGGCTTCTATTCTACACATTTAGAAAAGTCATATTTGCTTGGGCCCCTAGGCACTCGTGGGATCCGCTTGAAAGCACTATCAGGTAAGTTGAAGAATCTTTTTCTATTCAAAAGCCGTATTCAACATAACCTCCTTAGGAGCCCTACTGTTTCTCTGTAATCGACTAGAGCCCGTTGGCCGCAAAATCATTTCTATAGATTTTTAAGATGTTATGTCATTTTTTCAGGCTCAGCTTCCTTGGGACAATATTATCAATCCTTACTTGGTGCGCTTACAAAATTACCCAGTCACACACGGTGATCAATATTTTCTATCTATGCTATCCGTAAGTATTGCCTTCCATTATACAGTAATTTGGTTTTCACTTTACTCAAATTGGGATTTGAGTTTTGAGTGGAGATATCAACAACAAACTGTTCTTCCTTTGGGAACAGCTGCTTTTCTTGGCCCAGTTAACACATTTTGTCACCCCTATCAGAGTTAATACCGTTGTTGCAGGGTTCTTGTATACTTCATACTTTTTGGATTGAGCATTGGACCTTTCTTTGATATCCTTGCGTCGCCCTTTGACACTAGTAAAGACGACAAACTGCGTGTTTTAGGTGAGCAATCATCTGTTATGACTATCAGTATGATATTTAAAACTAGTAGTATTTCTTGTGTTTATTTGATTCGCAAGAGTGGTCTAACTGACTTGAACCAAAAGCAAAGATTTTGGTTGAGAGTACTTTGATTAAAAAATTAAAACAAAAGCTCAGTTTCTTGTTTGACTTTTTTTGTGCAGGAAAGCCCTCTCACAGCTGTTCTACGTCGCCGCATTCGATCAGGGACGAAGTGAACGGTTTGAAAAAGGATTTCAACAATAGGATGAAACAGGTGTTGTTTAGTTCGATGCTCAACGCCTACTATGCTGGATTTGTTCCGTGCTGTTTTGCACAGGTTGGTGCCTCATAATTTGCTATTTCTCCATCATAAAGACTGACCAGAATTGCCATGATTGATAGTGTTGTTCAGGATACGTATATATAAAGGTGGGTTTCCTATGTATGGCCCTGTCTGCCTCGCAAAATTCCTAACCCCTGTTGTGTTTCAGAATTACCTCTTTTACGACATCTATTGGGCTACACAACATTTAACGTTCATCTGGATCGGCTGTTTCACCATGTACCTGGTCCACTGTTTTCCGATCAAGTAAATAATATTCAACTTGTTGACGATTGTGTTCTATACTATTTTTTTATCAAGGGCTTGCATAGTTTTCCCAATTAAATGAACTTCTAGTACCTAGCATGTTTGTATGTATAAATATTTGTCAAATTTTACTTGACGGCACTTGTTTAACTATTGATTAAAGAGTCAAATTAGTCGCCTCTCATTGGTAGGTCGTTTTTTGCAGATATTGTGATACGCTTCATCGGGCAGCTTTGCATTTAGGCCGCTGGACAAAACTTGAAGGAAGGGCTTGTCACCTGCCTTCTCATCCGTGAGTATTTGGTTTAGCTTACACCTTAGGGGATATTAGCCAATCGACTTAGTTGAGCTATTTTGACAAAATCCCATGTTGTCCTAAATTCTAATCTAAATAAATTGCCTAAGTTCTCAAAATAAATTGCCTTTGTTTATTTATTAGTTTGGGCTCATAAGTTAATGCGTTCTCAATGTTTCCAGATGGGCTGAGAACACATTGTGGCAACAAGGGGCTCTTGTTAAGCATTGCAAAGAATTCTACAAAGCTGAAGGTATCTCCAATGCGGCTGAGCCCGGAAACAGTTCGCATTCAAGATTTTACGTAAGTGATCTTTATCTATTACATTGAATGATTCAAAACTAGTGGAGCCTTGGAGTAAATAATCGGCTTCAGATATTGTTGACACTGCTCATAATGTCAAGATTTCAACTAATATTCAATTCTGAGCTTTCATTTCAAGTAATCTACTTTTACCTGTTTCCAGACGGTTTTCTACAACCCTTCGTTCCTAATCTGTTCGCTAGTCGGCCTGCAGCTTTCATTAGTCCTACTACAATTGGGAATACTCACAAGAACATCAGAATGGTATCAAATAATTTCCCTGTCATTGCTCCTTTTCGCAAATTATTACACGCTTTTCAGACTTGCTCGCGACTATTTGATCTGCTGGAAAGTGTATAAGGCCGAAGCAATGATACAAGATAAATCGCATGCTGGCTGAGTTATAGATCTATTGTATATCATTTCTACTTTGTTTTAAAGACTGAATAATTATTCTGTAGAGAAGTAACTTCCCGGCGAAGTAGTAATTTACCTAAACTGGATTGGTGCTTCCCTGTTTTGAATATTCATTTGAAACTTGTACTTCTTCTATGTAGTTCCATCACCTTCTAGTCACATAAGTACAATCACAGTTTTATTATGTATGGGATACTACTGTAATTGTCATTATTTAAATGGAATCGTTTTTGTGACAATTACATTGTTGTTTTCGAGATTTTTCTTTGTTGTAAAGATTAATTGTACAACCTCGTCCTCATATTTATCTCGTTCAGTATCTGGCTGGTTTACATGCTGATGCGAAACCCAGAAATAGAGAGACTGTGGTGAGATCAGATTGGTCGAACTCCGTGTCTGAGTGCCCAATTTCGATGTGTTAAGTAATACAGTGATCCAGTTAGTGTGTCTGTCAATGGTCAGTGTTGTCTTTCAAATGAATACGGTGATAAGGATATGATCAGTGTTCAAATATTTCACATTTCAGTAGAATTGCATATATTTACTTTGCAAAATAACAACCTACTTGGCTGGTCTGATTCCTATTTTATATTCTCAATGCTCAAGCATAATTAATGAGTTTTATATCTTCGAAACTACACCCTTAGAAAAATCGTCTGGTTACCCATTACCATAACAATATTAGGTAAACTGTTTCTCTACCGGAAATCAGACAACTTCAATTGAATGTGTCCTCTAGTAAACTCATCATATTCCTTATGAGATACTTCAGCCTGAAGAATTGATATAAAAGCTGCTACTGAAAACTAGAACGTAATGGATGACGAAAATTTACTTTCTGAAGAATTGCAACACCGAAGGTGAGTTGATATTTTTCCTGATTTCTTGAAAATATCTTCACGGCACAATCCGTCCTGCGGCTCCATCAATAGGCAAGTAGCCGTCCCATCCCCTGATCTATCCTTTAAAGCTAATAGTTGCCAAATATCATAGGTCACCGAATTCGTCTGGTTTCTCAACGGAACTGGAGTCCGAACGAATACCTGAATTCCTAGCTGGCTCGGAAGAAGAAATTTCATCATGGGTGAAAACCACTTGTGAAATTTTGTCCGAGGAGACGTTTCGCTTGAAAACCGATGAGGAGGAATCTTTTGGACAAAATTCAAGGCCAGATGATTTCGGAAGCTATCATGAAAACAATGTATGAGTATTTCGGATTTTTTTTCTCGCCAGATTATATCAACAGTAATTTTTGATCACAATATAATATTGCTTGAGATAAATAATTATGTCCGTTGTGATCAAAACGTTTCCTATAGGTATCTAACAAACTGAGACTATTCACTCCATAGCTTACTTAATTTTCGCCAATGTCTCCCAGAATATTTTATTTTCCCCTTCCAAGCGCTTGCATTCATGTTGACCTCATCAAGGATCGATGGTTTATTGTGGCTCAATGCTTAGGAGCGCATAGGAAGGTCATCACCATTTCATGTTGCAACAGAAGATAATGCTATTTTCTTTCGCCCTCGCTCGTTTGAACCACATTAAATTAATGAAACGCCCTTTTGGTTTCCGAATACTTGAGCTGCTGTGCTAAGAAGGGGAAAATGAAATAATCAGAGATTATGAGCTCCAACAACAAAATTGATTGTCATTCAATACTTTGATTATTTCAGATCGATTACAACGAACTATACCATAGCAATAATAAAGACGGATATTTTGAACCCCAAAACAAGCTGACAACGGAGTCGGCTGTGGATATGACTTCAGATGACACCGGAATGGATCTATCTTCAGAGCCAGATCAAGACTTTATAGATCCTGCACTTCTTGAGTCGAATGCATACAAAGACGTTGATCATGGCCTGCAGGATGATAAGATTTCCGATTTCATCGTTGACGATGATGTTGACTATCGAGATTTAAGTGTGAGTACATTCGACGATACAGGAGAAAGGGAAGAGCTAATTGATAATATTCATAGTTCTGATGATGAATTTTCTCAAACTGAAGACAATGGATTGTTAAGAACCTCTCGAGTGCTTGGGTTCTTGGCACCTCAGCTCAATGAAACTGTATCTGCTTTGATGGGTAAAGCGAAAATGTTGGATCAAAAGCGGAAAATGGTAGCGACCCGATCTAGGATGAGACTTGATGGAATTTTAGCCAAGTTGAGACTAAACCGTACTGGTCTCACGTCTGAAAGTCCTCCGGTTGTCCCCCAAGATGAGGCTGTTAAAACTACGGGAAAATATCAGCGTAATGTGCGGCGACGAATTAAATGGAAAAAGGGAAAGTTGAAAGCGAGTCAGCGAAAAGCAAAACTTGAGATGACTATCAAACAGAAATTGGAATTCGAAAATAAAATGTTCGAAGTTTTAGAGCCGATCCTGTCCAGGGAGCCGAATTATCTGTTGGATGAAAAACTGAAAGAGTACACCACAGCTGTCGAACACATTCCTAATATTGGCCTGAAACTGCAACCGAAGACCAATTATTGTAAGAATTTAAATGTTTTGGACTTTCGAAAATACGAGGCAAACGATCGCTCAGTGCTCAAGGCTCTTTGGGATGCTATGTTGTTCTTGAAAAAATTCATCGGCGCTGATGGTTAGTTTTCATGTAATCCATGGCTGTCGCAGTCACCTCTGTTCTATTAGTTCTTCCTGGTTGATTGTTTTGATGTTGATTCGACAATTTTGGTGTAATGTTGAGAGGAGGTAGATTCGTTATCCAATTCCGACTGTACGGTACAAACTACTATTGAGCATCTACGGTGCATTTTAGAGCCAAATGTATCTTCTATCACATGTCAATGCTGAGCTTCTCTCCCCTGCAACTTCACATGAAAGGATAACAATACCAATAAACGAATTGATTTGAGAACGTTTACTTGAACAGATGCGCGTATATATCATGCGAAAGGCGACTGCCTTGGTCGTTTCGTTGATGAGCCCTGTGAAAGATATCCAAAACATTGGCCTATCGGTAAGTGATTGCTGCTTTTGGATTATATATGTGATGGAAAATAATGTAAGTTCAAGACTGACTGCCTACCATGATTGTGACCGCTGCCGTCAACCTGGTATGCTACTTTTTATTTACATTTTTCCTCAAATAACTCTAGATCCCATCACTGACTGTTCGTTAATCCCCTGGCGTCACAAATGTGTACTACTTACCCAAATAGGAAGGGCGGTGCTCATAGCCCCCAACCGAAGATAGTTCTGTTCTGCGAGTTGTTTCATGAAGATTCACTTTGTGAATTTGGTCCCAATTTGGTTGCGTGTTTTAAAAGGGCCGTAGAGGGGGAGTATCCAAATTCGAGTTGTAACTTGATTTTTTTTATAGATAAAAGTTATTTCCTTTTTCCGTGTTTGTTTCCTTTTATGGTAACCTCAATCCGCAAAGATGGGGTAGTGGTATCCTCAGAGGAGGATGATTGCTCAGCAGTTCAATATAACATATATTTATGATTATTTGCTTACAGAGATAAAGTAAGGGACGAACTCATCTTGTGGAGAAGGGAAATTATTGTCACCATGTAATTAACGTCATGTCGTATGTTTGCTGCAGAGGCTGGAACAATAGCTGCTGCTTACGCTGCTCACAAAGGCCAAGTTCTGTGTCTGGACAAGAGCGAGTTCCATAACCAGAATCACCCGCTTGGTTTGGCAAAACCAGGTGCACTAATCGATTCTATTAAAATATGCATCAACAAATTATAAGTCCTCCGATGCAACGCCTACATTTAAACTACCTCTAACATTTTCTGTAAAAGTGCTAGTTTCCTGGTAATCAATACAAAAATACCTTGTTACCTATATCCATGAGTTTTATTTGTCTAATAACTTCTCTGTTTCACAATCAAGGTTTATTTTTTTTTTTTTTTTCAAGATTTGAAGCCTTATAAACGGGTGTGGTCAAGGGAAAATAAAATTATCTAATGGAATTTGTTCTTACAGGAGTACAACCACAAAAAACAGCTATTCTGCCTATGCTTACGCCCAACAAGAGAGTATTGGCAGTCATGGAATTTGATAGAATGAAACCAAAAGAGTTCAATGAGGTGAGAATTCATTATTTGTTCAATCAATGCCATCTAGCATTCAAATTATAATGATATGCCCTCCCATTGGCCAATATCGGTGGTATACCTGTACCTGGGCTGCCTCAAAAGATAGTTCCCTCTATTTTTGGTTAACCAGAAAACAAAGGAAAGGGAAAATTCCAACGGGCATATTTAACTTTCTACCTCAGGAGATTTTGTACCAAGAATTTACCTTTGATTTACATTATTTAGCTTATTAAGAAAGAATAGTGTAATTATTCAAACGGCTTGAAAAATGAACGACCCTCACTTTATCTTCCACGATGTTTTCTTAACTCTGGAAAAATATGTTTGGTTATCTATCAACTCTCCAAATTTAAGAGTTGAACTGAGCCAGTATTGAGGTACAAGGGGCCAGCATACTTCCTATGCCATTATCCTAATCTTTGCTGCATTGAAAAGTGAAATTATCGTTTGTTCTAGGAAAATATCCATTACGCTTTAGCCTACGGATCGTGGATCACTGCTGCTCTCATACGGAGAGGTATTAAGGAAAGTCTGACGGATGCAAAAGAATATAACGCCACAATACTCAAATGTTTGAAATGCTTCTTGCACGAAAAACTCACGCTTAGCCAGTGCATAGCGGCCATTATGGTGGATAATTTATTTTTCAACTAGTTTTACACATCGCTTTCAATGTAAAACATCTTTCTACGTCTTATTAAACGGTTAAATCAATGTTTTCACCAATATAGCCATATTTTATTTTTTTTCTTCTAACCAAATTTCTGGCGAAAACTGCTTAAATACTGAATGTATTAACTGTTTCATGGTAACCATGTGTTTTTTTTTTCAGATGACTATGAAAGATTTTGTTAAAGCGGAAAAATTATATTTCTATCATCTGCGAGCCGACAAAAAATTAGATGCAGATGTTTACGAAAGCTCAGAACCACATTTTAATGTGATGACGAGTTCGACAAGAAAAATTGAGTGAGTAGAAAAAACGCAAATTTTTCAATTGTCATGTTACCTGCGCTTGCAAAAATCGTCTGAAAATTTTGAGAACTGTTTCAACATTTCAAACATTCGCTTGTCAATATTGTATGAATCTGTGTTCTAGTATTCGGAGAGATTTACTGATGAAAGACGTAGCGGAAAATCATGTTGTAGTGAATATCTACAGAGGCGATGGAGATGGGAGTTTTCAAAAATACAACATTACCGATCCCGATGTCAATTCCATACTTTGTGTTCCTATCGGGAACCCGAAACGTCTTTTAGGTGCGGATTATTTTCTACAATCGTTTCCATCCTATCAAATAATAACGGATGAACTCTATTTAATATACCGTGATAATCCATTGTAGCAAAATATGTCCAAATATTTGAGATTAACCTCTGAAATCTCTATTTCATTGAAATTATCTACTGCTGTGTTCAAAATTCCTTTAATGAAGAATTCCTCTATAGCTGAAATAAAAAACTTTCTATCAAAGGTTGATAAAGGTATTGAAAATTACAGGCATAGTCAAAGTTATAAACAAAGTGGGCCATAAAATGTTTTTCGATATCGACCTCGTCAACATTACCAGCGCTGGTATTTATTGTACTTCTGTGATTTTCTACACGTCGATCGGAAAACAGCTTGACAACACCGTACGTTCGTAGTTTGTCTGCTATGCAAGCAAGTTTTGGCACTCAGTTCGGTTCATATGCGATTTTGTAATTAACTATTTCAGATAACGATAGCTAACAAGCAAAAGGTGACACTAACTCATCACATGGTTCCTTGTCCGCATGATATTTTGCAATTTCGTTCAAGGCCCATCACTAAGCCTCCTCCTTACTATTTGTCGTAAGTTGGACTCAGTTGTTGTCATTAGATAATTAGCAGGTGATCAAATATTTGGATCGATGTGAAGCGCTATTTAGGAGAGGTTATTGTTGAAGACCTTTAATTCAGGAAAGCACTCGAATATAATTATGACGAAGCTGTTTTTTCCCTTATAGTCACACGTTTACACAACCAAAAGCCACTTGATGTCGCATCCAGCGAGAGCCTCATAATATTCTTTTCGTTTCCACATCACTTCGAAACATTCTTCTCTTTAATTTCAGCAGCATTGATAATCTCTTAACTTACTGCGAAGTTAATTTTTATTAATTGCCAATAAAGTTAGACTGAGAAAATCCATCTTGATCCCACTGTGTTGAACTCTTCCAATAAAGCATCAGGGGCAAATTTTTTGGCACCACAAGTCCAGCTTTTCCCGGCTTTTCCTCAAATAATGAAGATATTGGTAATTTTCTGTCAATTTAATGGAGATATTAATTGTAAAATGAGGTTAACGAGTGGAAGAAGTTGAATAAAGATGCATTGTAGTTTGATGTTCTCAAATAGAATCTCGAGTAATAGCAACTCGCTGGTGCTAGAAACGTTGGCAAAGTTCTTTTTATCTTACTTCACTGACAAAATTTCTGAATTCCTTCGTTTGCGCTAGGTTCGACTGGTATCCGACGAAGGACGAACTCGCTCGAGACTTGCTAGCTGATTACGCCTGGTGGATGTTCAATGATCTATTCGAAGGTGACAGTTTCATGGAGAAATTTGACATTTTCCTGCTAATGTGCAGGAAAGGCTATCGCCGAACTTCGTCTTATCACAATTTCGAACACGCGTTCTGCGCTACTCATTGCATGTTCGTCATTGTTCGGACTTGTTCGCAGAAGTTTTCATATCTAGAGGTCAGCAGAAATGCCTCATTTGTTTCATTAACTTCATTTCTACTCTCCTATCTTCACTCTGTTAATCCCTTTCATTCGTGTCGTTTTCAAAATATTAACCCTTCTTCAGTATGAGTTTGTTTCAATTTCTTTCCACTGCACTCGCTTCATTAATATGACGTTTGAATTTGCAGCAAATGGCACTCATGTGCGCAATGCTGTGCCATGATATCGATCATCCGGGCAAGACCAATCCGTTTCTCAAAGCATCTGAACATCCGCTTTCAAGATTGTACAAATTTGCATTTTTGGAAAATCACCACTCGAACGTGACACGAATTTTAATCGATGTTAGTATTAGTATTTAGTATCAGAAGATAATTGGGTAAGCTAGAGAGGGTATTTGTTCGGTCAATATTTTAATATGGGTAATTTGAAGAATTGATTGTCTTGCGGGCAAATGAGCCGATGGCACTGGGCATACCATGGAGGTAAATGAGGAAATCAACACAACGTTATTGCTAATAATATTAATCAACATTTTGTGATATCAACATACAGCGCATCGATTGTTTACACCAGACTTTGCTTGAAAAAATTTGATCTGATAGGAAGACGTCTTCAGCTCAGTATTCGCTTCAATGCCATTTGCTTAGCCGGGAAATTTACGCCAGCTCTACTCTCTGTTACAGTACTGCAAGATTTTCGACCATTTGTCTCCGACCGATTACAAGGCCATGGTTGACGATATGCACAGACTTATTATTGCCACAGATTTGGCAAAACATTTTAGAAAAAAGAAGTACTTAGATGACCTTGTCAAAGAGAAACATTTTGATGAAAGTCTTCCCGCTCATAAGTAAAAGCTCAACTCCTCATACAATTCGATTTCTATGGATATGCATAATGATTTTTTTGTCGTTTTCACATTCATGTGTTGAATGGGGAAAACGTAAGGCGTTCGCGGTCTTTTATTTTTTCCTTGTTGATTACTTCCACCCCTTAGGTCATCTCAAGCTTGATAGACATGCCAATAAAAAAAAGTGGCAACAGAGAAATTGAACCGCAATCTGATCTGCCAAAGTCAGTTTCTTGGGTTTTTGACTACGTTTAATCGGATAGCAGTATGCTCTTTCCGTTTCTCCATATTCCGTTGGCGGTATAGCTTTCTATCGTTTTTGGACGCTGAATCGAATGAGACCGTGAGAACACTAGCTTTAGTAGTTCTCGAGCTATCGCAGCCTTCGTGTAGAATTCGCAACATTTTCAAAAATTTGGCATGAGGGCATAACTTGAGAGTTTTCGGAGCTATAAAAATCGTTTCGTTCTATACTTGTTGGATTGTTTGTCAAACACTCTCTTCAGCTTCATTGTTAGGCGAATACCTCAGCTTTTTGTGTGAAAACTAAGAAAAAAATAACAAAAAGATATACCTACATACAATTATTTGCAACGTTTTTATTTTTATTGATGACATTTATTTTTACGCAGGATGCATTTGAAATCAATAATCATGACGACTTGTGATCTTTCTGGTCAGTTCAAACCCTTTGATCGTACAAGGGAAATCACCTTCAACTTGTACATTGAACTTTATCGAGAAGTAAGCATTCATCTGGCCTAATTTCCATAGCTCCCTCAACTGAAATTGAATCTAAGATAATAAAAACATCGACCTCACAGGGTGACTGGTTGAAATCGAAAGGCCTCCCTGTGCATAGCACCTTGGACAGAACTCGTTTCCTGGATATCCCTCAGGATCAAGTGAACTTCCTCAGCATGGTGGTCATCCCTTGCGTACTGCTCTTGCTTCAAATGGTCCCAGTGCTGAAAGATCCTTATATGCTTTCATGGTGAGAATTATGTTCGACGCATGATTGAGAGGTTTTCACAATCACATCACCGAAATTTAGTTGGGGGAAATGTTGGCAATTATTGCCATGTATTATTTTATCGATACCTATCACTAATATGTGACAATCATGAGGTCGCTTCTACAATTCATCTGTTGTGAGTACATTTTTGTCTGTATGGCATTATGTTCCAGCAATAACATCGAAATTTGGAAAAGGGTCGTGTTCTGCAGGTTATTCCGATAAACTACGGCGTCTACATTCGAATTACCAGAAATTTCCAACACCGAAAAAATGTTCAAACGACTAAGTCGAGGTGAAATTTTCGGAAGTGAACATTTATTCATACAATAAAAACTTGTATTCTATAAACGGCGGGTACTTTCTGTACTAGTCTAGTGTGAGAATGAATGATTCAAGAATGGTGGTGGATCGGTGAATGTGCTGTCAACTGTAATACTTCTAATGTTGGTAGCTATAGGTAAATGACGCTCATGAGCTGGTCACACATTTTTGGTGTCGTTGCTTTAAAAATAAATCTCATTTTTCTGAACTTGGCTTGTATCTTTAGGCTCACATACTGGGCTTCGGGCTCCAAGCTGGAATATGTGCGTTTCTTTATTTATGTGTCTCCTGGCTCGTTTTTCAGTTACAGTTGTTTACTAACGTTGAGGGGTGGACACCTTTGTACGAGTATCTTGATTTTATTATTGGTTATACAAGTTAACGACTCAAAAATTAAGAAACTGTTGATCTATTCACACTATTGGTTTTTGTTGGCATCGTACGAGTAATCGGCTATTTACTCGCTCAAATTTACATCCCATTTTGATTAAATTTCAGAGCGGATAAAAATCTTAGTATGGCCTAGTAATAATTTATTTCACATTGATCTGCATTGTCTGTGGATTTGAAATGAAATGAAATATCGTTTATTGTACAACCGTAAGGTATTACAAGGGGGTCTCTGTGAATTTAACAAAGTGTTTCTATGTGATCCACGGCTACGTGTCAAACACGAGGAAGTGAATGAATTTGGTGGCAACACTGGTATCGTTTGGAGTGCCGAATATGTTTTCATCTTCCGTCGTTTCCGTGCTCGAAAAACAACAAACGAGATTAATATCAGAATGCTCGGTTCTCGTGTGTATTTATGCAATTTAGAGCGTTTATGCTTCATCGTGTTCAGTTCCGCCGGGAATTTATTGCTAATGATGGTGTTGCGAGAAGCGTCGATCAAGTGTTGTGATAAAATGTGTCCTCGATTTTCATTCAACGTGTTATTAAACATCAACATCATGCTCGTATTTTTTTTTTGTATCGTTGTACTTAATTCTGGGAACGAATTATCTTTATTTCGGTAGCTGTGGCTCTTCAGTTATTTAACGAACCATGTATTGGAGTTGGTTCGTTGCTCTTTTTGGCTCAGAGGAATCTATATTATGTCACCGCCTGTGTAGGCGATCAATCATGATTAAAACTGCTACCTTGGTACTTCGGGCAGGAACCAAGATAACTAAGGAGGCGAATATTACGATTTATTGCAGCGATATTGATTGAAATTCTCAATATCTTGTAAACGTGTGCGTTATGATCGTGATTGCTCTATCCAAATTCGTGGTTGGCGCGTTCCTTGCACAAAATTAATTTGAGTGTATTTTAATTTACACGATCAGTCCTTGACTCCAGCTTCAAGTTGTAACATTACTGGGTCTGAGTATGATCTGCCTGAAGTCTGACCAACTTCACGCTTTGCGAAAATTTGCTCTTTTCCAGTGATGTCACACAATGGGGAGCCAAGAATGGGGTCAAGAAAGCTTTTGTATTTTCCTTATTTCACCCGTCATACACATCGGTTGATTTGGTTTTTAACTTGTCAGTGCCTGTTGCCAAATAGATGGAAAACTACCTGGCTGAAACCTTTTTTTCGTAGAACGGCTCGAAAACAGTCAAGTTTTAGTAATTAGTTGAAACCAGGGCCAAATCATGAATTTTTTACCATATTTATGGCGTGACGTATGCGTCATCCGCCTGGTGAGGACGTTTCTGGTACTGCAGGCTCCTCAGAATAAACCAAACTTGTTTTCTGAACGTAAAATGTAGTAGGTACTAAAAAATAGTGGCTAGCTGGTCTATCGAATTCTAGGTAAAATGTATTGTGAACCAACAGGAGTAGGTAGTTCAAACTACAAATACAAATAATATCGTACAAAATGGAGCGGCTGGTGAATGATTTTGGTATATTTTGAGACACCTCGGAACAAACTCTTTCACGAACGTGAACTTTTATTGAACGAAAAAATTTTGTAAATTTTGAGCGGTAAATTCTACTAATCAGCACCAATTTTCAGTCCCAAACGGTGAAAATGATGAAATACTTTCTCTTTCACCTTGCAACGAATGGTTGCTCTTCGACAACTGATAAATAAACTGTTAAAAACAGTCAAGGTTGAGACGCCTCCGTTCTTGCTCATTGGACCTGGACGTCAACATTACAGTCAAAATATAATTGGAATAAACGAAAAAAAAACTACTCTGACTGTTGGTTGTTGAGGTAACTAACTACTGAAATGCGAGTATTAAAGGATCGAGAGGTTACATCAATCAGGGAAGAGAGTAGAACAATTTTTGCAGTCAGATTATCATTTTTGAGACGGTAATTGAGGAAACGGTTCATTTTTAATGATGCGCACCCGGATATTTGGTGTATTTTTGTTTAAAGTGACTCGAATGATAATTCCCAAATTTTAAAACCTAGTATTTAATTCTTATCCAGTTCCCTGTATCAATTCTCACAATTAAAGTGAAACGTGTACATTTATGTGCGGTTTTCATTTTTCTTTTCCCATCCTGTTTTACCTATGTGTATCAGTTGCTCTGTTGTGTTATTTACTATCGCTTCTTCTTTTCGATTGTTGTCACTGATATGACTTTTCGACAGGTGGTGATCTGGAAGTACCACTCAGCGTGTAGCCAATATGGCAAGGCTGCTGAAGCGTTTGCAATATTGGGTGGACATGATTCATCATTTGGGAATCCTTCACTAGAAGCTATTCTAACCTAAACTAAATCATGCTACAACGATGAAGAGTTGCCCTGGAATTATTTATTTGACCATTGATTTTAAATATAAATTTTTCTCATGCTTCTATTTTATAAAAATGTTTTTCCTTCTTGACACTTTCGTCATGAATGCTTTTTTCACTCTCTAGAAGAGTTACCCTGGAATTATTTATTTGACCATTAATTTTAAATATAAATTTTTCACATGCTTCTATTTTATAAAAATGTTTTTCCTTCCTGACACTTTCGTCTTGAATGCTTTTTTTCACTCTCTAGAATTTTCGGTCTTCAAAATGGGCTTCGGTCTCTCCATAACGGTAGAATTTGCTGCTTTGCATGGGAAGTTCAATCGACCCTATAACTAACTATCCTTTTCTATTTTCCAGTGCCAAGATTCATCTGTATGGTATGCGGGCGTTCCTACAAGTACAAGCAGAATTTAAACGCTCATAGGAAATACGAGTGCGGAAGAGAGCCGAGGTTCGAGTGCACGATTTGTTTTAAGAAGTTCAAAGTGAAAAGCAACTACAAAGCTCATCTAGCCATACATCGGAATTCCTGCGACATGTACATCACCGAGTGCCAGTAGGTAAAAATAGTGTCACTAATATTTATGTTTTCATTGAGTACGTGCTAGTTCAATAATCAATTGTAACTGTTTTTATCTTTTAGTGTTTACGCTGATGAAGAAAATACCACCTAAGAAAATCACAAATAAAGCTTTAACTTTTTTCGTTCTCTGGTACTTCGATACCCAAGATACGAAAAGTAATTTGATCTGGAAAAAATTTCGAAGTCGAAGTTCAATGTGTGTAGCTTGTTCGTATTTATTTTATTTTTTTCTCAATTGAACTTGCCGGAAATGTTTTCTTGAAAATGCTTTGATGTTACTACAAAGTGAATGATAATATTTGAATTTTAATTGTTATATTAGCATTGAATTGTATTGACTCATCTTTTTTGCTCGGACATAGTCGGAGATCTTTTTATTCAAAATATTGGCAGCAAGGTTGTGTCCAATAAAAATGTTCTCGCTAATTTTACACCAAAAGATGTGTCAACGGGGTTCACTATGTTTCTCCAAGTATCAGTGAAATTATTTATTGTTGAAACGGTTCAGCACGGTTGACAAAACTTAAAAAATACTACTATTATCCTGTAGTGGTCTGTTATAGAGGATAAAAAGGACTGTTCAATATTGCTAACACGTATCTAATCATTGCACCGACTTCGGAATTTTTTACGTGAATAATATTATCATTTATGTATAATATGTGAAGTTGAATTGAAAAAAGATTTTTGGACCGGCTGTTTTCTGCCATTTGTTGTCCTCGCATTTTTTGTCGCTACGGAATGAGCCTGTAAATATGTACAGCGAGTAAAAAACTCCCCGATATACCTCGAAGAATCAGTAAAACTTAGAACTAACTGTAATTATATCTTTTAAGCTAGATTTTTTTTTTTCAAGTTTTTTTTAGCATGTTGCAATTTATTGAGCAGTCGCAAGTTGGCTAATTGAGGTTAAAAATAAAGTCAAAAAGTAACATTTTTGCCCTCCATTTTTTGGGATTAGCTCTAACAATATCCCTTCACTGAATGCGTGCATCAGGTTACTTCTAACAAAAAATAATTTATTGCGTGGATTGAATGCGAGATATATGCGATAACCAACATTCTTGAGAATGTCACCAGGCTCGACAACGTGCTGATTAATAATTATGAGAAATACCCCTTTCAATTAATTCGTTTCTTTAGATAAAAACTGAAAAAAGTTACGGAATTTAGAATTAGACATGTTTCCTCAAAATTGTGGCTCTTCCAATGTACATAGCATGTTAATAAATTTTGCCAATGATGTAGAAAACTCAAACCATCACAAATAAATTGCGTGAAAATCGGCAAATATCTGGCTTTTCTAAGCATGTAATTAGATCATGACTATTGTGAGCTACTCTTGCCTCATAACTGCCTTCTAATTGAACAATCTAATGTAAATCTGTATCTGTTGATTGTATATAGTGCTTACCTGCTCAATAGTTGGTACACTGTAGATATAAGTAACAACAGGCTTTGTAAATTGAGAAACGGAGGCTAAAATAAAGAGCCTAATTTTATCTAGGTTAGCATTTATATTAATACTATTATGCGCTTTTGCCTATAGCCCGTAGCTTCTTAGAGTTGTTGCTGTTGTCATTTTCTCAATACTATCAGCTCCTGCTGAAGAATCAAAGGAGCTGAAGTATGAACAGAGCTTGACATCAGTTCACAATGTTCAAATGTGGTACGGTTTAGAGTTGAGCGGCTTTGTTAGTTCAATTCCATATTCGTCCCTCTTGATTCCTTCTAGGAAGTATTTTCCTGGTAATAGGTACTACTTCTTTTGCTCTATTCTTGGCCTCCTTCAGGGACTAGTCAATGATCGATCATCTGAGGAAGAACCAATGCCGGTATAACTTTTGTCAAAAAATGCTATCAACCCTTCAATTAATTTTGTCCAGATATTGGATAAATAGTAGTTGCTCTTTGTTCAAAAACAAATATAAAAAAATCCACAGAGAATACGTCATTTGTTTTAATTAACAAAATAACACAGTTATCAACCAAGCAGTTTCTTTTTCCATAAACATTTATCCTTTGCTTTTGAAAAATTTATAGGAATCATTCTGATCGAAAAATTTTTAGAATGAAAATGAGAAAATCGATTGTTCAAGTGAATCACTAAAAATATCACGCTACTCAGTCCATCTATCCTATTCTATTCTCTGGCAGATATTATCAGCATTATTAGATGTTGCTTACGGGCTTGAGGCTTTAGAAGTGTAGTACCTTGTACAAAAGGTTGATGTAGGTTTGTAAAATTGGCAGCACCAAGTCGTAGAGAATAAGATGAAGGCGTAGCGTATTGTAGTGGGACAATATATATATTTTGTTTTTGGTAAATAAACGACAAGTAATGGTCTGTCTTAACCTAAAATTTCCCATGTTGGATTCAATTTGTAGCTTTGTACGATCACTGCAGTTTTGACTTCGAAGTAGCATTTGGAAGCCGATGATTCGTCTTTGCTTTATGGTGACAATATCACGTTTCTACTAGCATGAGCTAGGTCACCGTAAAAATGCCAAGTTAGGCAGTAGATCGGTTGCCAAATGCGTCTCTTCAAATCAGTTGTATTTTTTTTTTTTTTTTGACAAGAAATTCCTTTTTGTTCGTTAATTTGATTTACTAGTAATGAAATCTCCCCGTCACGTTTCATTGTACTGTTTTCATAATAGTCTAACGGCTGGATAAAGACTTGGCATGAACATTCCAAGTGATATTATGTGATATATATTTATTTGCCTTCCATTGAGCTATTTGTATGGGAGTTCTATTATGGAAAATGAAGATCCTGACAGTTGATGAATGTTTGGCGAATGACTGGTGATCATGATTCTAGTGTGTGTTTTTTTCCTGAACGAATTATGAAATCAGTTAACCGTTTTTGAAATTCCTTGTTTGAGCTGAGTACTAACTTGTAGAAATTTCTTGTTTAATCTTGGGATGAAGAGGAGATTTTCTTGTATTTTTTAATTACAGCACACTAGATTCAGTGCAGTTGAGTATTTTGCCTTTACAATCATCGATAGCTTGTACTTACTTTGATAACTTAATTGTTATTACTTAATTTCTGTGTAAATAGATTTTCTTGTAAAATATGCTTAATATCCTGCTAAACGTTCTTTTCCTGTAATTGAGCGATGACTGAGAATTTACCAGAAAAGGCAGTTTTCGATTTTGTTTCTTGTATAGTTCCTGTTCAGTTCGAGTCAAATGTGGCTTTTTTTTTGTAGAATTTTCCTTTCGTAAAAGCGATTTTTCCTTTCCACTCTGGTGGCATCCTAAGTTTAAATTTTTGCTTGTACTAACTTATCATACGGTTTAATACATAATAGAGAGTGTTGGTGTATTGCGTCTTTTTTTAAAACTTGATAATGGGAGGGTTGGTTACTTTGTTGAATCTCGAGTATCTTATGATCACCACCGAGTGGATGGCGGATTGTGGTAACAATTAAGCATGGTTCACAGGCCTCTGTCAATGCGATTGCCTGACTGCGTTTTGCATTCTGGTTGACTGGTGATAGCATTCCCTTGTTGAGTTGTAAATCGAAATGCTGAACGCAAACGTATTCGGCGGAGAGGTGGTTCACGGCCTGTGAACCATGCTTTAGAGGCATATGATTTTAGAAAGTAACCATAGCTACCAAATTCAGGCTTTAAAAGAACATGCAATGCACTCAAACTCTCTAATGTGTAATGGGCCCATTTGTCAACGGTAGATAGAGCCGAGGTGTACTAGAGTTAGCGTTAACAGGCAAGTTATAACTCGGCTTTGGAGAGTTTTAGTGCATTGCGTGTTATTTTAAAACTTGAACGTGGAAGTTTTGGTTACTTTGTAAAATCATGTCTGCAATGGTCATCACAATCCGCAATTCACAAGGCGGTAACTATAAGAAACTTGTGATATAACAAAGTAACCAAAACTACCACGTTTTAAAAGATCACGCATTGCACTAAAACTCTTATCTACGATTGATAAACGCGCCTTTAAGCGTTTAGAGCTGATCAAGATTAAGATTAATTAACGTTGGGTTAACTTATCAGTATGCCGCAGAGTTAACTCCGGATAAAGGTAAATCTAGAGTTAATCTATGTTGACTCAACTTTTGCATAATGTTGTTTCTTTTTTGTAGAAACTTGTTAATTTTGTGAATAAACGCTTAATTAATTTTGTAAAAGCTCGCTCGTCATATTTTATGTTACCTATCTATACTATATTGTGGGGCTACCAATTCCACCGGATAAATAGTTTCACATAGCTCTGCAGGTATGAGATGATCTTGTGCAGAAATGATGGTGTCAGTTTCCTCATAGTGACAAAATCAAAATAATATTTAGATGTCTAATTTGAGATAAGAAAAAAATCAAGAAAAATCCCAAAAGCTCCTGATTGTATAGAAAATACAAAAAACCGTTCTGGGAAAAAAACAAATGAGTATTTGAAGACATGGGGACAACTTTTTCAAGAAACTGTCTCTTCGTTAATATTCCAAGTATTATATATGATTAAATATCCGTTTTATTATAATTTAATTTTCTTCATTCTCAGTGGGAAGACGTAGTGAGTTTATTCAGCCATCCTGGGACATAATATTCTTCCGTTTTTCAAAATCGTTTATTTAAACATTCAATGAAAAATAAATACAATGAAAAACAACTATTACCGAATGTTCCGGTAACGTTTGGCAAGAATGCCTAAAACAACGTAAAAACATTGAACAAAGTAAAAAAAACACCATTGCTTGTCAGGAAAATAACCCCCGTGGTAATATGGGATCGAAATCTACCTTAAACATAACCATTTTTTCAAATTAAGATCCGAACAAAGCTCAATGTACAAGATCCAAATGATATCACATGTCGAACGCTGAATTCAGCTGTCAACTTTATACAGCTTCCTTTCCATCCTAATTTAAAAAATATAATATTCAAATTCATGATAGGAATTATTTTTCGAAATGGACATTCTGTGGGCGAATGATACGTTTCCTAAGGATTATCAAGTGACGCATGGACGAGGTTTTTGAAATTTTCTGATTTGAATTACTGTGCACCTCGTTGAGGAACGCGACGTTTCAAAAATTCGTTTCAACTCGATAGACTCGAGCTAGTACTCCCAAATTGTGAAAACCAATAACTCTTATCTTTGTTTCGAAATTAGGTATAACTAGTACCGAGAAATGTAAACAACAAACTACTGACGAAACATGTAGGTACGAAAAATTAATCAAGCTATCTACAAGTAAGAAAAAGGAACCACAAATTATTTATGTTTCGCAGTTGACTTCTCATGTTTCCGATAAAACCATACCGCCTTTACATTAATGTGAACATTCCGTTTAAAAAACTATCGGGCAAGAATTTGGTAATGATCATGGGTCGAATTTGCAGCACCGCTGTTAGGAAAAATAGTTAAACCAAAGGCAAATGGCAAAACCGAAAAATAATTCATTAATTCCACTCCGTTCGTAAATTACACAAATAATTTGCGACGAAAAATATTATCTTCGAAGTTGGCGCGATTTCAGTTTTTCCCGAGTATCAGATCTATCTGTAGAGACGTACGAATCTTCTTTCGACGGCTCACTTATCGGTAGGTGTCGGGCAGTTTGAGCGCCAAAAGTTGTCGGTGCAATCGTTGACGGCAAAAGTGGTAAAATTCAATTTCCCGGGTGAAATTCCGCCTAACCAAGTCCTTCACTTCTTCGCTGACTGGAGGCTTGAATGAATTTTTGTTGATCTTCTTGAACCGCTCGATTTCCTCTGGAATAGAATTAATTTATATAAAAGTGCGCTGGATATTTTTCTAATAAATTAAACAACTGAATTTTTAGAAGGAGAGTTATTTTTGAGCTAAATAACCTAAAATTACTGAACAGTTTTATTGATGTCTCTTACCGTGGTATATTCGGCTTGCTCCTCTGAAAAACCGAGGCACGTAATGTTCCAAGACTGTCAATGTTGAGTTCATATCTTCCAGTACACCAACAACGGCATAATGTCTCTCGACGGATTTTTTCGCCCTCTGCAAAGCTCCTACAGTATTGAAAGGCCTGGAATACAATTGAAAATAAAATATCCGCTGAATCAAAACATTGAAAAATAATGGAATACCGAACAAAAATAATTTAACGCTGTACAAAGAATTTTTTTTCTGTAAGCAGTTTACGCCGACTACTTACGTGCAAGCTTCGCCGTGTCCGCAGAAAAAGAGTGACTGACGCCTATGGTCGCCAATCCCTTCGCGAGTTTCACCCTCCAAATATTGGCATTCTCTATCACCTCGAAGGACGCACGTTTCGAAATCCTGCAAAATACGGACGGTTAATATTTTGAAAGGAAAGTTGTTGAAGATTGCGTTTAGATTTTGGGGTTTGAATATTTTGAATGAACTACAAAATTATTATTTTAATTTCCAGGATAAAATTTTGGTGTTTTTTTAATAACTTGCTTCGCAAAATTATATTATTGTAAATGTTCCGAATTGAATAAATGCGTGTGACATGATTGAGTACAAAACACAAATTGAAGGGTTGAAATAGTTCATCATAGACTTAAACAATTTTGATATTGGAAAAAAGTGATACACGATTCAACGCAATTTTTTTACAAATAAGTGGAGACTTGGATAGCGAAGCAATTACAATCATGGAATCAATCCAGAAAAATATTTGATCCCGATTCAATTGAGGTGAACGATTAACCTTCTCTGCTAATTCAATTAAAAGAACGGCTGACTTGAGTTCTAGGCAATGTGACAAAAAATCCTAATGTCATTTAGGCAACTAACTGCGATATTTCTGCTGGTTATCGAAAAAAATCGTCTCGGATCTTACATAATTTAAATGTCTCCTCTTATTTCAAGAAGATAATAACATTGATCCTGAGTGTTCATTTTAATCATAAAAAATCTTAAACAATAATGTAGCTGAGAAATTTTTTTAAAGTTCCATTTTGTTACTCGAAATAATTTAAATTCTTTATTGTGTTAATTTATCAGTTTTCTTTACAAAGATAACATTAGTTTTACCTTTTTGAGCCACTGTGGATCTGGAAGCGGTATGTCGGGGAACGCTTGTTTCCTTTCAACGTAGTACCATGGCGCCCTTACGTAGTAGTACCACGAGATCACCCGTTCCACTGGATCTCGTACCAGGTTCACGTAGATCGGCTCAGGAAATCCATATCTGATGAATGGTTGAAAAATATTAGCGAAAATTAATCCGATGAAAAAATTTTGCAACACAAGCGTACCTATAATTTTTTGGTGAGAAATCAACCATAACATTTTCGTGAAACACAAACGGAGATCTCCCCTCCCTACCTGCAACCTTTAAAGTTCAAACTCAAGGAATAACTCCAAAAAATTGATCATTCCTCATTAAAATTAATCCACTCTTGAATTATTCTTGATTCGCCCTCCGAAATTTGATTGCCCTAGGATAATATGAAAAATTTACCTCATATCAAAGTAATTTTCTTCCAACCCATTTAAAACACTCACAAATAAAAGTAAATATTCCCACGTCGGGGCACTGAGGAAATTGAATTTACCGACCAGGCCACACAAAGTGCGTTAACGAGTTTTGGAAGTATTCTTCTACAATTGAACACCGCCAAAGGTTTCCTGCGGTTCTCACAGGATGAAAATAAGAGCAACGAAACGGATCACGACAGTGAAGAAGGAAAAGAAGATTTAGAAAAACAAGAGACCTAAGATCTAGATTAGATGCCCGTAAGGAGATGAGCCGAGAGCTGGCCACTTCCGGACAGTTCAGTACCAACATTAAAGCTAAAAAACTACCTTCCCACAGGAAGATCTTGGCGCAATCAAAAGACTCCAACGCCCGATTCTTTTTTCTTAAGATTTTCTTTGTTTCCACGTATTTATTATTTTTTACGCTCATCTATTGTGAAATGCCTGCGGTAATGCTCTTTAGAGGAAAACTGCGAATTAAATGTTAGTTTTCTTGTAAGATTTTTTTTATGTGGTATTTTTTATTGAAAAAATTCATGAAAAATTAAGCACTACTTACTGAGTGAAATTGATGAAGCAAATATGCTTGATGTAAACGGACGGTGTAGAATAGCTGTTAACCATAGCCGCAAGTCCCATCTGCGAAATGAAAAAATGTCGTGCGTTTATTGATATTGGCGTTTTCTATAAGAAATTACAATTATCTCTGGAACGACGATTTCAACAAGAATACGTTTGAGTGGAAAGTATAATTAATGTAATGCAGTGCGTGACATTGAGAGCTCTGATAATTGTTGAGGATTCAAATCAACCATGGGCAATTATAATTATTTGAATGTAAACTACCAGTCAAGCTCATATTTCGATAGAGATGGATGAAAATTTGCCACCCTACCTGTTCAGAAGGTGCGAGACGTATTGTCTCCACTCGTTGAATGTGATCTCGATGAAATCCAAAATCATTCCTCAGCGCCAAGTGTCTCAAAAGTTCCATAAATGTTTGGCTGCCAACTTTGGGAACTCGATTGAAGAAAATCAATTCTTGGCCGGCTTTTCTCGTGTTGTTCAACGCTTGAGCGCTCAAGTTGTCAATCTGTGGACAATCATAATTTCAATTTTGAGACTGGACCTGGGACAAAGTCTAAGACAATTCTGTCGCTGAAGTTGTCGAATAATAACGAGCCAGCTCTGAATTCCTAATAATGAAATAAAAGGGTCCGAACAATGTCAACGGACAGAAAATTGCCTGAGTGGATTTAAGGAAGTTCCTTCGATTTTCAAGCTCCTTTTGAGTGACCAAAATATACCTAGTCATGTACAGAGCCACTCTTTAACCTCGTTTTTTTTGTATCCAGAAGTCATTTCTGAGCACTTAGGTGCAACATTATGTTTCTTCTGTGTGCATGTATATCTCTGTTGTCAGAATAAACAAAAGTGCATTTTTTCTGACAGTGAAATATCAAAGCATTCCAACAATGCCCTTGATATTTCTCAAGTTCAACCATCCTGAGGAATAAGTCAATTAAATCTATCAACCAAGGACTATCTCGTGCTGTTTTTATCGGTATCCTATTTTTTACCATTCAAGGCCCAACAAAATCACCCATGATTACCAACATCAATTACAGGTGTTTGTCAGTACGCTAGACCAGCTTTACTTGTTCATTGTAGGCGCGCTCTTATATTTTCCAGTGACTGATGCTCAATTGGTCGTGCTGTACCATGAAGTGGTTTGAGTCGGAACGACTAATTCACGTTATGAGCTGAAGCCAGTTACCCGGACTGAAAATGACAACGCGGTGATAATAATGTGACTCGGTAGTTGGCTTTTGGCGAGGTCATAACGTATTTTGTATCAAGAACGCATTCAAACAGTACGTCCAGTATACAATGAAATTTTGTATTAAGACCGCATTCAAATAGTACATCCAGTATACAATAAAAGGATTTTGAGATAAGAGGACTATTATAATAATATTACGAAGGCCTAATTTATTCAAACTAGAGTACTAATAAATGATAAGGTAATTACTGGCAATTTTTTCAAAAATTTGCTGCTGTAAAAATATTTTTCAGAAGATTTTATTAAAATCAAATCACAAATAAAAACACGTGCTAAAACAGCAGATTTTTTTCATTTTTATTTCATGTGTAGTGCCTTTCTTGAAACTAAAACGCTCTGTGTATCAATGGTCTTCTATTTATCGTTCTCAATGACTACTATGTGATACTCATTCCCCAATGGCCTCTTCTTCAAGAAAACGCTCACGTTCCGTATTTAGCTTGAGATAAATGGGTTGCAAACGGTATATACTAATCGTAGAGGAAATTATGATTTCAAATCGGCTTATTTGTCAGTTCCGCTCGTGATCCTCACGTTGAACATGTTGACGGTTAATTCGGCACGAACTCGTGCAACTTTAGTTGGCAACTGGTTACTATTAGGAGAAGAAGGGCAGAGCTACTTTTTCGATTCTCGATCATCAGATCTTCGGACGTGGCTACCGACGGAGTCTATCGGAGCCCGTTCACACCTATCGGCTTATCTATCGTAGAGAGAAAAGACATTGGATTACGGTGGGTAGTCAGTGTTACTAATAGCGATAGTCCAATGTTTTCTTGCACTGGTATGAACGATCGAGATAGCGGACATTTATCATTCAACAGCTAAAACCACCCACCGTCACCGTGGGAAGAACCAAGAAATCCCTAATGACGGCGACGTTAATTATTTTCGTCAACAATTGCCAAGTCTCTGCCCGTTACCTTTGTGGCTATTCACTGGAATGTTTAAACTCTGGTGCTCGAGCAAGATGGAAATTTGATAAAACTTATCAGACAAAAGAAGACCTATGACCGATTTTATTCACTAGTTTTTTGTTGTTGTGATTTACTCATTTTAGGAGCTCAGAAATTTGAGTATTTCATTTTGTCGAGTGAAGAATACACATACTTCAAAATATTATTATTCAAGAACAATGGCCCCAGCATTTCACATAATCTACGCCCGATATTCATCTCTCGCTTCCTCAATCGATCTGAAATATTGTACACGAATTATTTTACCCTTTGATTTTTTCCCTTCTAATTCAACTTCAACTTCCACCAAAAATAAAAAACAGTGTCTTGTACGACAAACGTGTGAGCCAAACTTCGAAACGTCGCCAGGACTCGCCCTAGACTCGAACTGGAAGAGTCAACAAGGCGGGACAAGTTCGTGAGGACCATGTGCACGACTTAGCCGATACTATAGCGGGTTCTGAATCCCGATAAAGTACAATAGAGTACGACCTCCTACCTCATCCTTAAGGGAAGGACTTCAGTAAATCATGCTCAACGCTATTGGGTCGATCTGTCACATGAGTCCCGGTTTTTCATGTAACGTCGCTCTATCTCATATCAAGACAAAATTGCGACACGAACTTATCCGAATTCCAATAAACGTAACGGCTTCTCTTTCGCTTTTAATAATGAAACAACATTACATGTTTTTTCAAAGTCATATAGTAATTTTTGTTCAGAACCAGCGACTCCTATCTGCTCCTTCTTTAATGAATGATCTGAAAAATTGTCATACGATGCTAGTAAAACTGTCAAAAATAAAAATACCTTCTTACGGCGTTGCCAATTAGGGCGACGTAAATAAATTACCCTCAGAGTCGAATGACTTAACAAGGGCGAGTAATTTTTCCATCTAACGAACTAAATTAGCGAGTGAGCTGATGATGCCTTTGTATTAATAAATTTCTCGCTCCTCAAGAGCGATCCCGTGTATATTTTACAGAATTCTTATTGGTTTATTATTCAATAATAAACCATTGTAATCGCCCAAGAAAAAAAATTTCTAACCCCCCCTCAAAATTTGATGTTTTACGTTTCAAGGCATGTAGAATCCGAATATCCAATAAAAAAAATTCTGTCCGTCCGCCGTACGCCGTACGCCGTACGCCGTACGCCGTACGCCGTACGCCGTCCGCCGTTAGCAGTTTTCCGGCCAAACTGTAAGAGCAAAAAATTTGAAATTTCCACCAAAAATCAATTTCGGTCCTAGGCCGGCCCAATTCTTGAACCAACTTGCTAGCTCAATTTTAAGGGTATTTTGGGGGGGTTTTGAGGGGGAGAAAATTCATATTTTCCACGGTTTTTCAGAATAATGTGTACGTGGTATCAAATTATATAGATTTTTGGACGCTGAATCGAATGAGACCATCGCGGGGTCGATAACTCCATTGGTTCCCGAGTTACCACAGCTTTTGTATCGAATTTGGGAGATTTTCAGAAATTTGACATGAGGGTATAACTCGAGAGTTCTTGGAGCTATAAAAATCGTTCTATACTCATTGGAATGGTCGACAAACACTCTCTCCAGCTGTACTTTTAGGCAAAAAATTTATTTTTTAATTTGGAAATTGAGAAAAATAAAATTAATTAAAATTACAATAGTTGCTACGGAGTTTTCCCCTATAGTTACCATCTGTTTTTCGGTGGGAATGTTCACAAATGTACGGAATATTTAAAATGACAAATGGATAGTCTTCTTAAATCAATATTGAAGCGAAATAATAATAAACCACTGTACAATCATTTGCAGCGTTTTTTCTCAATTTCACTCGAAAACAGTAAATTTGCAATTACTGAAATTTGAACGAAAGTACTTTGCCGAACTAAAATAATTTTTAGCAAATAAAAGAGAATTTAATACTTCTCCTCGAACTGATTCTTCTGTAATTATCCATTTTTCTAGTTAATAAGCAGATTAGATTTGTTCGATTCCAAACTATTTACTCCTTGGCGACTTTTCCTATTTTATCGTCACTCCAGAAATTTTTTTTAGTTGACACAGTTTTTGGTGACCCCGAGTCTTGAGCTTGGTATTTAACTGGCATCATTAGGGTCAGCCGCTAAATGAGAGATGCAGCCATATTAGGAAGAGGGAAAAAATTTAGTTCCGTCGCTAGATATTTCCTCTTCGAGGAAGTTCCATTTTCGAACTAGAACCGAATACGATCTAATATGGTCAGGAGTCCCGTTAGGCACGGTGATAGAATTAACTAGTCGTTAACTTACGCGTCGGAAGTTCTCTCTCAGTCCGAGCGAGTAGATTATCTGAGGATAATTATCAACGCTTCGCAGTTGAGAATTCGATGTTAAAATATCAGACAGAGTACGGCGGAGGGACTTTTTAAATTATTATTCAATTATAAACCATTGTAACCGCCCAAGAAAAAAATGTCTATTCCCTCCTAAAAATGTAATGTTTTACGTTTCAAGGCATGTAGAAACTGAATATTCAATACAAAAAGTTCTGTCCGAACGTCGTCAAAATGTTTCTGAGAAAATTATGAAAGCTAGATTCTTGACATTTTCATCAAACATCAATCTTGGTCTAACAATGGCTCAATTTGTCAACCAAATCGCTACCTCTATTTAAACGGTATTTTTGGAGGTTTTGAGAGGGAGAAAATTCATGTTAATTTAGCGCTTTTTAGACCAAGGTGTAATTTTTGGTATCTATTTCAATAGATTTTTGGACGCTGAATCGAATGACACCGTTGTGGGGTCGATCATCCATTTGCGATTGTAACTATTCCGCGTGAGAACGGTTTCATATAAAAACAGCTCTCATCAAAAGTATTTTTTTATTCGATATTCGGATTCTACACACCTTAAAGCTAAAAAAAAAAAAAAAAAAAAAAAAAAAAATAGATACCAAACACACCTTTTTCTGATAAACGTTGGAAAATACGAATTTTCTCCCCCTCAAAAATACCCTTGAAATTGACGTAGCGATTTGGCTAAAGAATTGAGCCATTGTCAGACCAAGGTTAATTTTTGGTGAACATTTCAAGAATTTATCTTTTATATTTTCGTCAGAAAAGTGTTGACGGCGTACGGCGTACGGACAGAATTTTTTTTTATCGGATATTCGGATTCTACATGCCTTGAAACGTAAAACATCAAATTTTGAATTTTGAGGGGGTTAGAATTTTGTCTTGGGCGATTACAATGGTGTATTATTGAATAATAAACCAAAATGGATCGTCTTCTTACATCATAATTGAAGCAAAGGAATATAAACGACTGTAAAATCATTTGCAGCGTTTTTTATTGGATATTCGAATCCTGCATGCGTTAAAGTAAAACAAAATACATTTTGAGAGTGATAAAAAAATTTTTCTTGTGGAATTAGAAAGGTTTATTATTGAATAATAAATCAAACAATAATTTAAATGTTCTATTTCTCGATTCATGAATACAAAATAGGAAGAAAAAAATCAACGCATCATTTCTAAACTTTTAACTTTTTCAATGTTCGATTTTTCAGAGGATGAAGCCTTATAATATACAATTATATTCATTTGAGGGGGTTAGATTTTTTTCTTAGGCGAACACTATGGTTCATTATTGAATAATTAACCAAAAGCGTTGAGAAGGTTCAATGCAGAAGGGTAGAAATGGAATTTTCCAATTTATGCATCAACTAAAAATGTTCTTGGGAACTCTCGGGTCTCTGAACATTTATATCGACTTATGCTTCGCGATTTTTTAAAAGTAGATTGAATTATCAGGTTTTTTATTGCTTACTCGAATAGAGCACATCTTTTTTCCGGGCACAATCAACACCGACAATGCAGGCGAAATGCTATAAAACTATCTCAGCCTCAAGGCGATGAGAAACCTTGGCCTCCGCCGAGCACAAGAGGCACCGCACATAGCCACAGCCGCAATGTCTTTGACCTCAGTGCTACTGGTTTTTTAGTGCGTTTATGAGTTCCTCTTTTTTACGATTGACGGTAAAAGCCAAATGACAGAATAGACTCGTAATTCAGCGGAGGCATTTCTTATTTATAGCATCACCGAAATTTATAGCTTCATAAATTCTACAATAACTGGTGCATTATTATGTTCTTACTTCACCGCTATCTTTGAGCTTCCTCATCATGATGCTGACTGCAGAGAGTTCGCTTTCCCCTGGAACAATAAAAAAAACCTTTATTAGCGGCTAGGTTTTACAGCACAATCTTGGAGAAATTACATTAATTCACGGATGAGATTATGAGTTTTACCAGATGTACGGACATCTAACGATTTAATTGACGCTCGGTGAAAGTGACTTCACCTTTTACGATGCGAGTTGTTAAAATGAATAATGAGAAAAAAGCGAGAAATGAAAAAGAAATGAAAAAGCTGATAAATTCGAATGGTTCCACAAATCACAGGAGTGAGTTTCACAAACATTTCTCTTCTGCCAAAATCCATGAAGACCTTCTCCAAAGCTGACAAACGCTCTAAAGATCCATTGCGAAGAGGATAATATGGTTCAGATTCGAAATCACTATCGTGGAGATTCACGGAGTGGATTCAAGTAGGAAGGAATTGCAACCATTTTAGATGGAATGACTTGAAAAGAGGTGTCCAAACGGATACAATACATGCGACGCATTTCAGCCTTGTAGGACTCTAGGGTGGATAAATGTGCAACGTTGGCATTGAAAAGCGAGTGTATATCGGTGTCTACAATTATCCATGTCAAAATATAGTTTTCGAACAAGCAATATATTTGTGTCTACAGTTATCCGTGTCAAAAGAGGCTACGAATATCTTGTACTAATTTACTTGGATATCATAATTAGTTACCATTTTAAATGGAACTATCTTCAAGACGATATTTCGTCCAGGGAGATGTGGCATCTCCTCTTGCTGAACGCGCGCAAGAAACTCTGCAAGTGCTAGCGTTTATCATTTGCATGGTAGTAAATCTCTAGCACCGTTCTTAACACTGTTTTCATAGTCATGAGGTTACTGAATATGCACGCATCATGTCTTGTCCATGTCTAAGCGTTATGTCATCGTAGAGCTACTAAATGAAGAATGTAAGAGCGATTAGCCAACGCAATGCCACGATATTGGCAAGTCCACTCACAATACGGTTTATTCATCTCGAGTAATCTCTTCCAGCGACGAAGTCGTCAACGTACATCGTTCGCACCTTCAGAGCCTGGTAAATAACAACACGTGTGGTACGGAAACACTAAAATACGAAAGTCACTCTATTTCACAAAACCCGAGACACCTCCAGACGTAAGCACCTGAGGATAAGCACCCAGATATGAGGTGAAAGATAAGTACTATGCAAAACAGGAGAATCAGTAGACCATGTATAACGAGACGTTTGCGTGGGCATATGTAATGAGAGTTTGCTTTGGACGGCAAATCTCGAGCAGCGCAAGCTACTAGCCAACCTTTGTCTTAGAATACAGACTTCGAAAACGAGTCGAATTCTTGAATAAAGATGAAGCAGAAGCGAATATTTCCAGTTGAAATTACGTCAGCTCGCGGTGTCAGAGCAAAAAGTTGATTGTATTTTTACGTATACGCAGTAACTATTTTGATCATTCTACGAGCGGATTCGGAAAACATTTGAGATTTCTAAGCTCAGAAACACGTGTATCTATCTGCCTCTGCTGAAAAAATTAAAAAATGCATCTTTTTTTTTATTTTATTGACAAAACTTCTTGTACATAACAATATACTTTTCAGTTGGGAAACATTTAACGGTCGACTTTATCAGCATCTCCGTCAAAAACTAGTTAAATTCATTAAAATGTTCCGGAAGTATCGACCAGCGAGTTTAATTAGTAAGGTGAGAAGACGTACCTAATGTTACGTTTTTACACTACGCGGATTCGTTTGGGTCAGACTTGGAAATTAAAACACACTTTAAGAACAGTTTCCTAATTTATTAATAACGCACAATTATTACTCACAGTAAACAGTCGAATTTATCACGCGCACAGTTAATTTATAACACGCACAGTCGATTTATAACACGATTCACACACGATTTATAACGCGATTTATCACTGGTCGAGCGCCGAGACAACCGAAGTTAACTCAGAACACGGAATTCGGATATCGGAATAACTGACTCGCAGTTCTCGCTTGCCGGCTTATATAGGAGCGGGCGGTCGGTCTAGAAGCGGCGAGACCAGTCGGACCCGACCGGCCCAGCCTAGTCGAGCCCTCGCGGTCGAGCCCAATCGAGCCCTCCCGGTCGAGCCTAGTCGAGCCCTCCAGGTCGCTTCTAGAACCTTCTCGCGCTGCGCTTCTCAGAAAGCCGGCGGTCCCTTGCTCGTTACACTGCCCCCTCCTTAAGACTGTTCCGTCCCGGAACAGCATCCTCTTGACCCTTGTGGCGGTAGGGGCAGCTGAACCCCTTCGTGCATCTGCCCTGGTTGAAGAAGAAGCAGTCGACTGTCTTTTGGAGTCCTTCCTTGGCCCAAGGGTTGAAGCAGTAGACGGTGATCATGATGCCGGTGTGCTGGAAGAGCTCCTCGAGCATATTCCGTACCACTCGCCAGTTCAATCCGTCCTTCCCGCAGCCGAGCTTAGGCACGTTGAGCTTGGTAATGTCGAGCCGCAGTAGATGGTCCCGTAGGCTGATGAGGCAGTTCCACAGGGTCCGGTAGCTGCACTTCTCATCGGGGCGAGTCTTCGTCACCAAGTAGAACAGATGCCGGTTGTTCTGCTCGCAATGCATGGTCTCTCCAGCAGTTCCCTGCTGGCCTTTTCCAGCCAAAGGCAAGCCTAGCTTCTTCTGAGCAACACGACATAGTCCTCCTGATGACGCGATGTCCTGAGCAGCGCAGATGGCCAGTGCGCCTTCCGAGGGCGAGTCAAACAGGTCCAGCCTCGCCTCAGTCGTGACTCCATGACGGACCATGCGTCTGAACTCCTGTTGCCGCATGAACTCTTCAAATGGCTGGTCTTCGCTGGGTATCCTGCAGACACGAACTTCCTGGTTAGCAGAGTCTCCCAGGTACGGTGTAAGCCGGTTGAAGTGCACCACCCTTGGCTTTCCGTTTGGTTTTCTCCTGATGCGGTAGACGACGTCGTTGATCCTCTTCATCACCACGTACGGCCCATCCCATGAGCGCTGCAACTTCGGCGATAGTCCTCGTCGTCTCTTAGGGTCGAATAGCCAGACCAAGTCTCCTTCCTGATATCCTCCATCTTCAGCGTTGATGTCGTAGCGGTCTTTCATCCTGTCACTTGCGTCCTGAATAGAAGAGCGGACTCGATCGTGCATGGAGTCCAGTCTTCTCCGGAGGTTGGATAGGTAGTCATCTCCAACTACGTCTTCATTGGGTCGGAGGCCGAATTTCAGATCGCAGGGCAGTCTTAGTTCTCGTCCAAACAGCACATTCGCTGGGCTTAGTCCAGTGGTCTCATGAATGGCCGAGCGATAAGCCAGCAGGAATAAGGGTAGATGCTGGTCCCAGTCTCGTTGATGGTCAGAGACTACCTTCGACAAGTGCTTCCCGATGGTTCGGTTCATCCTCTCCACCATGCCGTCCGACTGTGGGTGTAGTGCAGTCGTCCTTGTCTTCCTGATTCCCAGCATCTCACACATGTTCTGGAATACGGCTGACTCGAAGTTTCGTCCCTGGTCGGAGTGAAGCTCATGGGGTACTCCAAAGCGGCACACAAGCTCCTTGACTAGTACATCTGCCACTGTTGTCGCTTCCTGGTTGGGTAAAGCATAAGCCTCAACCCATTTGCTGAAATAGTCCATGGCGACCAGGATGTATTTATTACCGTCGTTGGTACTCGGAAATGGTCCCGCGACGTCGATTGCAATCCGCTCAAACGGACTTCCAACATTGTACTGCTTCATGGGGGCCTTCCTTCGGCGATGAGGTCCATTGGCCGTGGCGCACACAACGCATTTCCTGCACCAGTCCTTGACAGCATCCTTGCAGTTGATCCAATAGAATCTTTCCCGAACCTTTTCCAGAGTCTTGCGAACCCCCAGGTGCCCGCCAGAAGTTCCGTCGTGTAGTAGGCCGAGTATCTCTGGTATCCTCTTGGTGGGGACCACGATCTGAAGTCTGCTCGATGAGCCATCTTCACTCTCCAAGACTCTCTTGAGAAGGTTTCCGTCCAGGCGCAAGGAATCCCACTGAGCCCAATAAGACTTCAAGCTACGAGAGAGAGGCGCAACTTCCGCCCAGCTAGGTCTCCTTCCTTCTCTCTTCCATTTCAGCAGTATTTTCAGGTCCGGGTCTTCTTCTTGATCCTTGGAGATCTCGTCGCATTTCCAGTTGTCGTCGGTTGTCGTAACTCGGCAAGCAGTTGCAGTTTTCTCCTCCAGTCGGCTGCAATGCCTACACTCGTCTGGGCAGGGTCTTCTTGACAGTGCGTCGGCGTTTCTGTGGCTCGATCCGGCACGATGTTCCGAGGTGAAGTCGTATTCTTGAAGTCGTTCTATCCATCTTGCAACTTGACCTTCGGGATTCTTGAACTTCAGCAACCACAGCAGCGCAGAGTGGTCTGTCCTCAGAAGAAAATTTCTTCCATACAGGTACTTGTGGAAGTGCTCCACTGACTTGACCACGGCTAGAAGTTCCCTGCGTGTCACACAGTAGTTGCGCTCCGGCTTAGATAGAACCTTACTATAGTACCCAATCACTCTTTCCTGACCATCCTGGAGCTGGGATAGGACGCTACCGATGCCAACGTTACTAGCATCTGTGTCGAGAATGAATTTCCCCTCTGGCCGAGGATATCCCAGTACAGGAGCAGCAATCAGGGCCTTCTTCAGGTTCTCAAACGAATCCTGGCAAGACGGGTCCCAGTCGAAGCTTCGTCCTTCCTCTGTCAGCTTGGTGAGTGGCTTGGTGATGTCAGCAAATCCTGGGACGAAGCGGCGGTAGTAGGTGCAGAGTCCCAGAAAACTCCTAACCTCGCTTTTGTCCTTCGGCCTTGGCCAGTCTTTGACCTTCCCTGAGGGAGCGTGGGTTCGAACCCCACACCTGACACCAATTGTTACGTTTTTACACTACGCGGATTCGTTTGGGTCAGACTTGGAAATTAAAACACACTTTAAGAACAGTTTCCTAATTTATTAATAACGCACAATTATTACTCACAGTAAACAGTCGAATTTATCACGCGCACAGTTAATTTATAACACGCACAGTCGATTTATAACACGATTCACACACGATTTATAACGCGATTTATCACTGGTCGAGCGCCGAGACAACCGAAGTTAACTCAGAACACGGAATTCGGATATCGGAATAACTGACTCGCAGTTCTCGCTTGCCGGCTTATATAGGAGCGGGCGGTCGGTCTAGAAGCGGCGAGACCAGTCGGACCCGACCGGCCCAGCCTATACTAGTCGCCAACCTCGCGGTCGAGCCCAATCGAGCCCTCCCGGTCGAGCCTAGTCGAGCCCTCCAGGTCGCTTCTAGAACCTTCTCGCGCTGCGCTTCTCAGAAAGCCGGCGGTCCCTTGCTCGTTACACTAATATAATTTTGGACCACACTCTGTGAACCAGGTTGGTTTCGATCCTTAACTTTTTTGTGAAATCTTTGTACCAAAGAACCAAGAGCCGGAAAAGTAACACCAAAACTTGAAAAAAAAAAAAAAAAAAAAAAAACATTAAGTACAACATTTCATTTTTCGCTCTATTACAAAAAATTCTGAAAAATGTACTTTAATGTAAGTATTTAATGTTCTTTGCACTCTTCATTTTGCTCTTTTCTAGCCCGATCTTTTTTTAAGCCTTTCTTTTAAGTATGGAAAAGTGAATAGTGAAAAGTGCAAAGAACGGCCTCTCTGGTTTTTTGAAAAACTTTTCCCTCCAGCTTTTCATTTTTCAGATTTTTTGTAATAGAGCGAAAAGTTGTAATGTGTTTTTCCCCATGTTTTGGTGGTACTTTTCCGAGCTCTGCGTCTACTAATAAAAAGTGGAGGGTTGAAATAAAGTACAATAAAAAAATTGGCCCCAAATGTTTATATTGTTTTGACAAATGAAACAGGCGTTCGAGGTATTTTATTTTTATTTTAATTGCCTACTAGAATTTGCAAATGTGAATATTTTTGAACGCTCGAATTAATAGTGTAAATTCTTAATAGTGTCATAGAGAGATGAATACAACTTATTTCTTTATTCACAGAGGTATGGATTAGTATTATAACATAATTTTATTTGATCTATAGAGGATAGATTTTTATACAAATATTTCACATGAAGTATTTGAATATAAAAATATTTAATTGATCCCCTATTTAACTTGTACAATAAGAATAAACCTAGGTTTATCTCGTTTTAATATTATATTATACGTGAAATTAAAATAGAGATTTACTTAGTTCTATAGTAAATTAATGAAACAATCACTGAAAATGTTGCTGAAGATAGTTAGCTTTCCATGTTTTAATAAAAAACAACCGAATTTCCTTCATTCAGATCACAAACTGCTATTGCATGTATTTAAACTCTGTATAATACATTGGCAACACGTATTTTTTGAGCGTCGAGTTAATACATAGTTGTTCAAGCCGTCCATGAGGGATTATTCATTACCGGTGTTTGGACAGCCTCGGCAATTCAAAATGGTAGAAGGAACGTTCATTGAAAAATAAACCAACATAAATTATACTACGGTGGCTACTTTTGCGGTGATGGTTGATTAAGATATGCCGACGCTTGTGGAAATCAAGGAGCTCGCCATGTCGACGGCGAATATTTTTCTTCCAAGGTTACGATCCAGTCAAGGCCTAATTGATGCTTCCTTCGTGAATCGCACCAGACCACCCTCACCGATATTTCGAAGTTCATGGCTGCAATCATCTTAAACGCCTAATGGAGCTTGTGGTCGAGAGGCGCATTCGACGCTTTTCACTCCACTCTTGGAACTAAAACGCCTTTGCTCGGGGAATTATCGGAGCTTGCAGTCTGTCAGAACAGAAGAACTCCAAGAACGAGTTAACTTCAACGATTGACCGTCGAGTCTACGCAGTACGATCCTACGAGATTAGAGGGATGCGCAACAGTTACGCAAGCGATTTTGTTCGAAAATTACGCAAATTGGATCACGCGCTTCGACTATTTCGAAACGCTCACCGAGTTTATAGTTTCTAGCTACAGCTGATGCGATGACTTTAATGGCCCTAAATTGCAGACAGTTTAATTGTCTGCCGAAGGAAAGATCTCAAAATGTAATACAAGATGCCCGTTTTAGCTCTTGAAATGTTTCTGACCTTACATGGAATGAAATAAGGTTCTCGTTTTTCCTACTTCCTATCCGATCCGAAGTAACTGGCATTTGTTGCACTTTTCTTCCAAAAAACGATTCACAGCGAGGTTATTTCAACCGGCAGTAAAAGGGAGCACTTCAATAGAAAATTACTTCCGTTTATCGTTTGAAAATTCGTGAGATTATTTTTTTTCTCAATTCACTTTTCCAAACAGTTACCTAAGTGCTACAAATCGTTGGGAATTTTTCCTCGCGTTGCGAGATTTCCGATTATCGCGATAGAGCAAAATATTTTTGATTTTCAAACCAACCCTTTCCGCCCATTAAAATATTTTTTATATAAGTGCGGTTTCAATTCAAATTATTGTTTCTCCCGTTCGCGGTAATTAGTAAAAGTTCGAACTCCAATACTCAACGAAGGGTTTGATTTTTTCGAAACGAAGACTTACCAGGGTAAATTGAAAACATAGCTTCACTGACCCGTTTAAAATATTATTATTATACTTCTTTTCCTTGCCGTCGCATTTTTCGATGTCCAGGGGTTCTGAAGGGAGAAAAACCGGGCGACACATTCTCCGACAACCCCAGGGCATTATTATTATAATTTATTATTTTCAGGTCCCCGCTCATTAACAGCTTTTCATAAGAGGTAGAAAAGCATTGTTGCATAAACTCGTTTAATATACCTAAGGTTTTCGTGGATTGTGAGGGCGAGAGAAACCAAGCGACTCATTCTCCAATTGTTTATTTTCTGGCCGAGTACTTTCGCCCGTTCGGGCATCATATCTGTGGACCCTATGGCTCCACGTCGCCCTGATGATGCCCCCTGAAAAATAAATGTGACGTCAAGAAAGAGAAGTACTTCAGGTCGTTAATTTTTTATTGCAAAAAAACTGGCTGAATGTAGATAGGATTCGAATAAGAGGTCGTTCAACTTCTTAACATTAAGTTCGCGATTGAGTGGACATAAAACTGAACTGGAACCTCCGGGGTTCATCGACTTCTCCCTCAAATATTCGACTACCTATATAACTCATCCGTTTTATATTGAGATTTTACGAGAGCACAATCTGCCACCCTTTCGAGGTCTGGACAAACGATGAAATCAATGCCTAAGGCAAGTTGCTTATTCGCCGTAAGATTCATGACTGTTTATGATGCTTCATAAGATTACAACCGTCCAGCATAATTGGCTGGGCAAGCGGTGTGCCATAAATTAACATATTCGTGCAAGTCATGCGCATAAATTTGACCAACGGCTTGTGTCCCAACCTTAAGTGTATATTGTTGATGGTATTTCAAGGATTGTGTAAGTCGAATTACGGGCCATATTGGGGATAGCTTGTACCTTAGATGAAGAATTCTTCATCAACTGGTACATCTTCTATTCCAACGGGAAATATCGCGTGCGCTTAACGAACGGATAACGCGCCAGTTTCCCACCACCGAAATTGAAAACCGTTGTGGTCACATGTGTTATTTTGTTATCACATGCGTTATAGTGTTTGCGTGCCATAGAATGCTTGAGGATTGAGACAACAGTTACTTTCATGAATTCGTGCAGACAAGTCGAAATTATTTCCACCCATTGTGTCCGTTTTGGACGCCCAAAAAGAAGAAATTGAAACAATAAAGAGTGTCATCTCGGGGTTTCCTATATTTTTTCCTTGTCTACTATATCGCTAGTTGAAAATGAAACTCAATTAGAATAAATCATTTAAATTTCGAACGCAGATTTACTATGTCAATTGAATAATTGACTTTCAATAGTAGTGTCGTTCTTTACTCGTAAAAGTTCTCGAAAAATATTCTTTCATTTTATAGATGAGATGAGGGACCTGAAATTATTTGTCCGGAATTGCGTCATTTTAAAAAGTGGGAAAAAGTATTTACCTCAGTACACTGCATTACTGTGGACCGGCCATAAGCTTATTTCCGTTCTCTTTAGCCGTTAACCGTTAGCCAATGAGTATCAAGAGTAAATATTTTATGCAAACGCACTCGCTTTCACACTGAATGTACTAGCACTCAATACACTCGGGAAGACTTGGAAGTAAAGAGTGACTTTTCAAGGAACGCATCCGAGCCTATCTTTCAAGGAATGGAGATAACAGAATGGTGAAAGTAAAAGAAACTGATGAGTCCATACTGTTTAAAATCGGAAATCGAACCATTTATGGTGGAGGAAGAGACCTCCGAGAGAGGCAAATTTCTTATTCACAACACCCAGAAGAAACGGTTGCACTGATTTGTATAAACGCCATTTTCAATATTATGGTGCCAACATTTTTAAATATTAAAACTTCGATTTTGAGAACAAAATACACGTATTCTCCAATGGAATAATATTAAAACTTTCTGATCTCCAACTAACTGAGTCTTTGTTTTTCAGAAATCGATCCTTATCTAAGTAAGAAAATTAAGAAAACCTGAATATTGAAAAGGAGAAAAAATAGTCGCAGAAGGTGAAATTTGTATTTACTTTATTCAAACTTCGGATGCCAATAATTGGTAAATCCCATATCACATCATTATGAGCGAGAAGGAAAAGGTATTACGAATACAAACAAAGCACATTACTTTCCAGTTTTAGTCAGGCGGTATTTAACTTTCTCTAGAACAGATGAGGAGATTCTTTGTGCACGAGATGATCTTCGGATGAAATTAAATCATCGGCCGTTCAACATTTCAGGAGCGAGTTCCTCATTCGCGAGAGAAAGTGACCGGACGGCGATTGGAGGAAAATCGAAACTTCGTCGAACTCGGTTATGTTATGACCTTTCATCTTCTAAAGATTTGTGGTGGCCAGCAGGCAAGCGTATGCGCCCTGCACATTAACAGACATTATTTCGGTATTACGCTATTTCTCTTGCCCTGCCTACGAGTGAAGTAAGTGAAAGTCAACACGCGAAAACTGACCGTTCCCTATTTGAAATGATGACTTATACCGTTGTAGTAAGGATGGGAGCTTAACTATAGCTCTAGGGGTTGTAGGCGTGTGGGCATTTCTATTGCCATCTGCTTCCAGGACAAACGTTCTACGACCGGTCCAGTTCCTTCCGGTCTGGCTTTCCAGAATAAACCGAACATGGAGCAAGGATGTAAGACTGGTAGATGCGGGCCTTCTTCATCAGTTGGCGAACTTCTAAACTTGAGAAGGTGAAAGTTTCAGTCCACTCTGGCCGACCGGAGTGGACTCGTATTTCCATTACGTGCCTTCCGATATTTTTTAACGAATCCCGACCTAGGCCACGGCCTCCGCAACGCTACTTGTCTCTGCTGCTCTTCTCCATCCTATCAGAAGCGCAACCTATCAAGCTTCGCCTTTAGAGAGAAATATTTTCTTCAGTCACGTAACGTCCAAATTCACCGTCCGGCCTTTCTTTTATTACTACTCGGTGAAGATTGATGAAAAGTTGGAAAAGTACCTAGGAGTAAAAAACACTGCAAATGATTGTACAGTGGTTTATTATTCCTTCGCTTCAATAATGATTTAGGAAGATTATCCATTAGTGATAGTAATTATCCCGAACATTTGTGAACGTTCCAAACGAAAAACAGAATTGATTGGTAAATATAGGGGAAAACACCGTAGCAACCATTTTAATTTTTATTTTTCTTAATTTCCAAATTAAAAGCTAAATTATTTGCCTAACTGGAGAGAGTTTGACGACCATTCCAACGAGAATAGAACGATTTTTATAGCTCCACAAACTCTCGACTTATGCCCTCATGCCAAATTTCTGAAAATCTCCCAAATTCAACAAAAAAAAAAGCTGTGATAACTCTGGAACCAATAAAGCTAGCGACCCCGCAATGGTCTCATTCGATTCAGCGTCCAAAAATCTATAGAAATTGATACCAAATACACCTTTTTCTGAAAAACTTTGGAAAATACGAATTTTCTCCCCCTCAAAACCCCCCAAAAATACCCTTAAAACTAAGGTAGTAATGTGGTTCAAGAATTGGGCCGTTGTGAGGCCTTGTGTTGTTTGGCCGGAAAAGTGTTGACGGCGTACGACGGACAGATCGAATTTTTTGGTTTATTTTATTGGATATTCGGATTCTACATGCCTTGAAACGTAAACCATCAAATTTTGAAGATGCTTTATAAATGTTCTTTCTTGGTCTATTACAATGGTTTATTATTATAATAAAACAATATTATTGAATAATAAACCAAAACGGAGCATAAAACGGATTCGACTGAAAATCCAAACCAGAATTTTAAAACCTCAATGGAAAATCTTCATGACATATTGAAAATGCGGCTACAAATATAGTTTTGGAAAAGTAGATGAATAATATCATTTTTAAGAAACGGAGAATTCAACTTTTGATTAAGTTATGTCACATTTTTAGCTCTATCTGATGTTGATCTGTATTACCAGTTCGTAAAAAAAATACTCACTTCCTCTTTGGGTGTTATCTTCGCGATCAAAAAAGTACCTATTCGAAATTAGATATTTTTCTTTCCTTTTCCTCTTGTCCTCGTTAACTGTTATGTTGTTGTAACAGGCTAGGCATTCAGACACTGTTTGCCATGGTCACGCCTTTGCAGACGTGTCCTAGTCTGATGACCTAAGCGCTATGCTAGAGTGTGATGACCACTGTGTCCACGTACCTGCTTCTTTTTATCGTCTTTGTCCGGGTCACATTAGAAGTGGAAACTTGAGAGGCCAATGACTCAAGGAAAGAAAAGAAACGGAAGAGAATTCTTTTGAATTCTACAAAAACCACGATTTTCAGCGGGGACATGTTCTACCGAATATCTCTGTCTTCAACGTATACAATTCTTTTTGATAAAGACATTTTTGAAAAGTAGTCTCGGTCCACATTTTTTTAGTAGTTTTCCTGTTGGGTTTAATAGTATAGGAACAGGGATTTTAAATTGGGCTACGGCGCTAGAAAACGCTTAGCACATCCTTTCATGATTTCTAAACCCGTTAAACTAATCGATTTTTAAATTTTTTTATACCAACTATAAGACGACATTACAGCTACATGCAATGTCTCGTTTACCTATCCCAAAAAAAGTTCGCATACTTCAAATATAATAAAAACGATAAATAGTAATTATGTGAAAAATAGGTTAAAACTATCAAACCTATAACAATCTTACTCTATACCGTTCGAGAATAATCGTATCGGCCACGTTATGAGCACATTATGTGCCCGAGAGCGGAAGGACAACGATTAGATTTATTTTCAGGTCAGGAGAACATGAATTGGGAGCTTTTGCGGATTTCGGCGCTCTCGATCAGCCTTTTATCTGAATGAAGACTTTGGGATTCCATAATGACTCACAATCACTACGATAAAATGGGCGGACGTTAGTTTTTTTCAAGCGGCGACAGATGAGATTTTTTCAATTGTCAATCCGCCGCTTTCCGTCATGACGTGACAAAACTCTTGGGGATGGGGAATTTCATCAATTTTCGGAACAGTTTGACAGGAAAACATAGGATTTTGAATTCCGAAAAATTCGACTCAAAACTATGCGGTTTATGGTTGTATCATGCGAGAATAAATTGTAGTAGAGGGGTGGAGAATAAATTGGTTTATTGCTCACGAGGCATCCGTTTAATAATGGTTGGAAGGTTGAAACTTTTTATCATCACTCGTGAGTCGCTGTAATAAAACACTATTAGCAACCCAAACTACCCGTATCTACAATATAATATAGCCGAAATGGTTTCTAAAAAAGGAAAAAATCTGGTGTCAATAGCACTTCTATATGCAGGATTTTGTAACACGTGCAGCCGAAAATTGAGATGCTGCGAGAGAGGCAATGTTAAGGCCAGTAGCGGACAGTGCGTATTGCTCGTGCCATTCCTGAACTCGACGCAATCAACGGTCTCCATCTTCATCTAGGGGACATTAAGTCCATTAACCTCCTCGTTTGTCAGATATGACCGCAAAACTGGGAAACCGAACCGGTAAACGTCGTTTCAGTCGGCCGATTGCGATTGGTTCAAGGCAAAACGAACGGTCGAAGGGACCGTTGAGCCGATGCCGCACGATCTGGGAAACGAAAGGCACGACTAAACTCTTCCGAAACATGAGATTTTCATCCGACGAAATCTCCGTACGTCCTCCAAATCTTCGATGTCATCGTTTTGCAATTCATCCCCGTCTTCGTCATTCTATGGTGTATTTTCTTTCGCCAAAACGTTGGGAGTTTGAGTAACCGAACCAGCCTTCAATTTTGAGACTGTCACAGGAAGAACCATGAAAAACGCAGAGCCGAAGAATCGCAAGTCTTCAGAACAGGGACAATAATTAAAAGTCATAATATACGCTGAACTATGAGTAACGTGATGACTATTTTCAGATTTCAATGGGACGTGAAGGAGAGAAAAACCAGGCGACTCATTTCCCGACCTTTAATCACTGGCCGAGCACTTTCGCCCGTTTGGGAATCTTTGGGGCGAAGAGCCATGGCTGTGGACTGGGTATTATCAAGATTCGTAATTTAGGCTTAAAATATTAAGCTTTTCGTGCGATGCGTACTAGAATCATAGAGTAGAAAACATGGAATTTCAAGTAAATTTTCCATCTTCGAGGGAAAACATTGCCCATCATCGATTCGAAGCAAACGACTAGATGATGGAAATGCTGGAGCAAGTAGGTAACGAACAAGAACTGGGCCACGGTAACTACATCAAAGCTCCGTTCGATTCGTAACAAGTACGTCGGCCGCTTCTGCTGCCCAGGTAAAATCAACCTGATTACAATACAATGGACGACTTGGACTTGACAGAGAGACCAAGATATTGTCTACAGATGGTATCAAATCAGGTTCTCGGTGAAACTGGACCCTGTCGGAAGTCTTGCAGTCAGAGCTTTCTCGATTAGCGATGGGTGTACGAAAACTGGTCGGTAATAAAACTAGCATTTCACTGCAAAAAGGAGCGACAACAGTAGTAAAAACGCTGCAAATGATTGTACAGTGGTTTATTATTCCTTTGCTTCAATAATTATGTGAGAAGACCATCCATTTGCGATAATAACTCGTCCGAACGATTGTGAACGTTTCCACCCAACAACAAGTAGTCATATTGGTAACTATAAGTAATATTCGTGGATTGTGAGGGGGAGACAGCCTCGGAGAATGAGTCGCCTCGTTTTTTCCCCCTCACAATCCACGGACATCGGAAAATGCGACGACAAGAAAGAGAATAAGTAATATTGGCATTTATAAGAGAAAACTCCGTTGCAACTATTGTAATTTTATTCATTTTTATTTTTCTTAATTTTCAAATTAAAAGCTAAGTTTTTCTCGAGGCGGTATGGCTGAAGAGTGTTTGACGAGCATTCAACGCGTATAGAAAGATTTTTATAGCTCCTAGAACTCTTGAAAGTATACCCTCATGCCAGGTTTCTGAAAATCTCGCAAATTCGACCCAAAAGCTTCGATAACTCGAGAACCAATAAAGCTATCGACCCCGCGATGGTATTATTCGATTCAGCGTCCAAAAATCTGTAAAATTGATACCATATTATACACCTTTGTCTGGAAAGCGTTGAATAATAGGAATTTTCTCCGCCTCAAAACCCCACAAAATACCCTTGAAATTGAGGTAGCAATTTGGTTAAAGAATTGAGCTATTGTCAGGCCAAAATTGATCTTTGGTGATCAATTCCAGAATTTAGCTGTAATAGCTTACTCAAAAAAGGGTTGACGGCGTTCAGCAGACGGCGGACGGGCAACATTTTTCTTAGGTAGGTATTAAATATTCGGATTCTGCATGTCTTAAAAAGAAAACATCACATTTTGAGAGATTTTTCTTCTGGGGCGATTTCTTTTGCTATCGAATAACTAACCAAAATTGACAAAATCATTCACTCTCACAATAATTTATAATTATAATAGAGGAAGATAATCGAACATCTTCTCTGTTGAGTAGTTCCATTTTAATCAAACAAACATTCTATTTTATCAAACAGATATAGTATTTTTACAAACAAAAGGATATTGGGTTCTTTGAGAGAGCATTAGGTGCTGTACAGAAGCATTTATGCACTACAGGAGAATTGAATACTCAACGAGAGTATTAGATAATGCCGCGGTACGATCCAAAGTACGATGTTCATCATTGGGCGAGTAATACCACAACACAACCCAATTGAGAAACAATCAGATTTACGAGATCACCTCGTTTCCTTCGAATCTCGATCTTCGTGACTATTTAAGTCATCCACAACGACCGACAATAGCGGCGTCCCAGCCAATTGCGTCATCCTGACAACGAGCTATCAAGAGGGGCACACGACCTGCGAGATTCCGACTCGATTGCCCTGCTAAATTGTGCAAGGACGAGTCGTCTGGTAGTTCAGACCTGAAACGGACTTGGAGAGCATCGCGATGAGAAGGAAAGGCTCAACGGAGACAAAATAGGAATAGCATCGTTCGCTGGAAGGTCGTCCAGTCGACAAATCCACCCTTCTAGCTGCTGATCTTGTCGGTTGCTTTGTCATACATTGTGAATGACAAAAAGGTGAATAGGTTTGCCAGGAATCTTAAAATTCAATCCTGAATCAGACTTATAAGCCGACACAGAATAAACTCCTCATTATAGGCAACAGGAGGAACAAGGAACCCGAATGAAATTTTGATGTACAGTTCATTTGACGAAATAGCTTCCAGTACTGTAATTTAAAACTGCTGTGGGTTCAATGAAAGGGCTTATCGAAGGTAGTGAATTTGATCAATTATTGTTCAGGGGGAAAAACTCCACGTAGGCACCTTGTAACTATAAACTACTGAATTTAAACTTCAGTAAATATTTTCCTGATTTTGGTACCCCATTTTGGATTAATATGTATTGTGATCAGGCCAACTGACATCGTTTTGTTTTTTGCTTTTTTTATTTTTAAATTTCAATGTAGGTACAATATGTCAATATTTAACCTCTTTGATGAGAAAACCCAATAATATAATTAAACCGTGCACTGCACGTCCGATGCTGCTCCGAAGCTGAGCTAGTTCGTGATCAAGAGCACATCGAGGGATTCTGTCGGAGGAAAGATAGGATAACATCCTTGGATCGTGATGCTTGTTCGGTTCTGCTGCCGTGGACTAACAAATATCAATAGCGTAATAGGGTGCTTTGTTTCGACCCAATTCATTGATGTTCTAGTTTGATTAGAGAAAGAATTCATTAGTTCGTTCCTATCGAAAGTTGGTCTAATGTGTCCTTAATTCGTGCACTTGGAAAACAACTTCGTGATTCAGAAGGTAATATAGATTATTGGCGGGGATAACGGATGACTAACTCGCGGAATGTATCCTGATTATTGACGTTTCGGAAATATGTATCATCATTAAAATTATTCAATAATAAAATAAACCTTTGTAATCAACCAAGAAAAAAATTCTAATTCCCCTCAAAATTAGATGTTTTACGTTTCAAGGCATGTAGAATCTGAATTTCCAATAGACAAAAATTCTGTCAGTCCGCCGTCAACATTTTTCTGACAAAACTGTAAGAGCTAAATTCTTGAATTTTTCACCAAAATCCAATCTTGGTCTGAAAATGGCTCAATTCTTTGAAGAAATCGCTACCTCAATTTTATGGGTATTTTTGGGGTGTTTCGTATATTACAACGTTTTTCAGAAGAACGTGTATATTTATGGTGTCTGAGGTCATCACAAATTTGGCATGAAGGTTAGACGAACACTCAAGCTTTTTATTTGAACATTAAGAAAAAGAAACAAAATCAACAAAATTACAGTAGTTGATACAGATTTTTCCCTTATTTCCCTTCTCCCCTCAGATTGTTCCCTTCCAATCTGTTTTCACAAATGTGTGGAATAATTACTATCTCAAATGGGAGGTCTTCTTACATCATTGTTGAAGCAAAGGAATTATAAATCAGTGTACGACTAAAAATTCGTGGCGTTTTTTCCTCTAGTTATTCATGATAAAGATTGTAGGTACTGTTTTATATTATTTTATTATTGCCAATCCGATATGACATTCCACAGCCTGTGGAAAATGGTTCCTAAAGGTCGACGTGAGCATCCCTGAATGGGAGGAAATACTTCGCCAGCCAATTAAAATGTGGAGATTGAGTCGCCTGGTTTCTTTCCCCTTCACTACCACAACTGAAATTATTTAAGGTCAGTCCGAACATTCAGGAACTATTCGTGTGGAACCTTTAGAACTTGAAAGCTCAACGGTTAAATCTCATCGGCAACTCTTTCAAACGGTACTACCGATACCTCCAACCTCAGTCCGAATGCCTGCCGCTTAGGCCTCAATTCAACAGCAGCGTCCACTCCAACCAGTAGCTAGCCCTATCTAATCCTATATGTACAGGAAGCTGCTATCCAGCAGTCCGGAGTCGGTCAGTGGAGCGCCGCCAGCCTCTTTCTCTCACCTTCTCACTTACACTGTGACCTCGCTCAAATGACCGCAATGGGCAGAGATTAGTCTTACGAACATCTGTTTTATGAGCGGGGGACGACTTTCATTTACGTTATCTACGTATTAATTTTTAATGAAAAAATTATCTCCGAATGAAATATAAATATTTGTATTTAGCGGTGTTGTGAAGAGATGCTTCACCGCTAGCGAAATTTTTCACAGCAGTGGAATCAAATTGTCTCATTTTCGAGCTCTACAGGAATGCATTGAGTCAAATAATGGCGAGAATATTTAGAAAAATATAGAGGAAATATTGTAGCAACTATGCATGAAAATATAATGGAAAAACTGATTACTCCCACGCGCTTGTAGTATCGTTATTCATGTCCATTATAACATTATAACCACTGCAACTCCATTTCACCTTGAACTCCTCTTAGAACTCTCTTTTCAAAAGTGCTAGAGCAATTTCCATCATCTTTTGCTTCAATCTTGAAGGTTCAATTGGCCGTTTTCGAAGCACTCCAGACAACAGGAAGTACTTGAAAGCAATTTTTTCCCCGATGATACGAGAAAGGAAAACCAGACGATATTGACAGCGTAATATTGTGATTTCAGACGTTATTTTCGCTTTACCGACAGCTTTCGGAAACGTCACCGATACTCTTCGCTGTCTAACCCAAAAAACAACTCACGATATCTCAACCGTACTCATCACGTACCAATAATTTGTATGAAAGGGGCGAGAATTCCATCATTATTTAAAATGTAGTAGGAAATATTTATCAAAAATATTTCAATAGTGTCATCGATTTTGTTCTTTACTTCCAGCCTGCAGTGACTTTCAGAGAGAAAATAAAGCCAACTCTAGTAGAAACCATCAGTCACGATGAGAGTCACAATCATTTGCTTTGTTTCCGCGTTCGGAGATCGTTCAATATCATCAAATTTCTACAGTTCCGCCAGGCAAATTTTTTTCGGACGCCCCTTCTGTGCCAGATGAAAGCAGCCTGTGAATCATGCTCTAGTCTTTTAGAAGTCCGAAACCAGCTGAGACATTTTCGAAGGGAAATAATTTCCTTCCACTGTAGACGATTATAATCTGGATGAAATCAGGGGATTGTTTGGTTTGCGTCCGTCCGAAGGAAATTTTTGTCCGACTTAATAGTCAGGAAGGAATCGGGGAGTTACATAAAATGAAATTCAGTTCCTCAAAATATAACACGGCCAATCTCATCGCAGTAAAGTCATGCGACGGCGACGGCGAGGCAAATGATCTGCCCTAAGCTAATGGTCCAGGTCAAAAGAGAAGCAAGCCGGCACTGAGAGAACATTCGTGTGGTTTTGACCCCTGTAAGACTCATCTCGACTTGCAAAGCCTCAAAGTTCCGGAGAATGTCCTGCTTTCTCTCAAGTGCATGAAGCGACTCGGAAATTCGCCGGTCAATCTTGACTCTTGACCGGACGATTCAACTCTTTCTCTCACACGAACTTTTCCTTTTCTTCGGCCTTCGGTCGACCGGTTTTGCTGCCACCGCAGAACTGGAGGAGTATAATGTAACCCCTCATTTTTCAAGTATGATTTCAAACCTGAGATGCTAATGTGGCAATTAGGTACACGCAATTCGAGCGGCTAACCGAAAATTGGCTCCACGCGATTTAGAGCACTCAACGGAACCTAAGAACATAAAAATTCGTTTTATTTCCTTCCCGCGGCCACTGGAGATCTTCCCAAGCTCGGTTTCGGGAATCTTTTGGCCTTCTTTTCACTCGGACTCTCCATTATTAAAACTGACGGGGAGTATTCTTTTACTAATTTGAAACCTTGTATGAAATGTTTGCCAAAAATATTCTTGACCATCCATGCGTTTGGCTGGATTTCAACATCATTTCTGAGATATTTCAACCTCAATTGGGATTTCAAAAATTGACACATTGCAAAAAATGGTGCAAATATTGCACAGCGGTTTAGTATTCCTTTTTCTTCAATTATGACTTAATAAAATCATTCGTTTTTTATAGTAACTATTCCGAAAATTTGTGAACGTTTCCTTTGACAGAATTTTTTATTGGATATTCAGATACATGCCTTGAAACGTAAAACATCAAATTTTGAGCGGGCCATTAGAAAGGTTTATTATTGAGTTATTTATCATTTATTATTATTTTATTATCATTAATTTATTGTTGAATAACAAACCACAACGGAACAGCGTTCGCTACTAGTGGAAAAAATAAACTAAATTTTAATTGAAAGGTCATTCTATTTTAATGCCATTTTTTGATCGGCAAAACTCAACCGAATTTGGCGATCGGACTATGAATTTCAGCCATAGGGGTCTATTTTGTTCACAATGGTTTCTGCTGTAATGTAAAATTATTACCTTAGTTTCAAAAGTGATTAGATTCTATTAATTCTGTGCTATTAATTTATTTTATCACTTTCATCTTCTTGCTCTCCCCTTCCTCTACTTTGGTTTGTTGAATTGCAGTTGAAAAACCTATTAAATGATATCCTTTCACGGCGAAAGGAAGGCTGTTAATGTTCCCAATAATAACGGCTTCATGGATTGAGAATAAACCTCGAAATAGCCGTATTAGATAATAGTAAAGCCGGAACTGCGTACTTATCAGCAAAACCGTGACAGTGCGTAAACTTACAAAAAAATACATTCACCATTGCAAACCCTAAGGGGCTTTTAGCCTTAGTTTCTTCTCAAAAGAACATAATACAAGTAATTGTTTCCGCGCAATTGATTGCTCTCAAATTCATCATTCGGTGATTCAAAACTCACTTGCTGAAAAAATTAGTGCTCTAAGTACTCTCCTATCTATGTTAGGACCTGAAATTAGCTACGCACGACTCTCCTATCTATGTTAGGACCTAAATCGTTGAACTAAGTACTGAAAATTTGATTCACCATAGGACGAGAAATAGCATAACTTGATATCGCATAGAGTTAGGTAAAATTACGCATAATTACATTGCTTGTAAACGGAGAGAAAGGAGAATTCAAGAGTCAGGGATTTGAAGGGACGATTTGATAGCGTTAATTGGATCTTACATAAGGAGTGTGGAGCGAAAGCAATAAAAAATCAACTTTATCACGCCTTCACTTTTAACCCACTGATTCGCCAATAAAACTAAGCGGTTGCACGTTTGGTAGAAAACAACATGGTCCATAAAATATCCCATAATTCAACCAAATCTGAGAGAGAAAAACACATTACAAAAATATTGATAACTTCCTTTCGAACCGAAATTTGGTGTGGTGAAAGCCCTAAGATTCCAATCGGTTTAATAATTATCTCTCATTTTCTTGCTCTCTCTAGTCTTTATGCAATCTCTGTAGTGTCGACATGGCAAAATAATTTACTAAAATTAGAAACTTCAAAAGTGGAGAAATCGAGAAAAAAATTAAAAATCTATTTGCAATTTGATCTATTTTACTCTCAAGTTAAATTCTACTTCTAATTTCCGGTGAGAATGTGTGTCGAAAAATAAGGGAACCGTCGCGTAAGTATTTTTGCAATGAATTTTCAACGTACAAAAACAAGGAGCAGGATAATTTTCAGAATTGCAAAATAAGGGAAAAACATAATAGTAGTCGATACATTTCTGATGTTTTGAACACAAATTCGGAATCAGCGTCCTGAAAGACCAGCGATCAAAATCGTTCGAAAAGAAAATACTTTTTTTTCACCCACTCCGATGCGTGCAGAGATGAATATCTCAGCCGATCTACGGAGATTTTTTCTGTGGCGTTGAGCAATTTTTGATTTCCGATCATCCGTCTAATCAACCAATAATTGGTTGAATAAATCAATTATTGATTTTCAGAAGCGTTGACATCGTAAAGCTTTGCCAAGGTCGAACTTCTGTGAATTTAAAAACTGATTTTTTCGAGCTACTGGGGATTTTTGTCGAGAAATGGAACTATCACTCAATTATGATTACTTTGGTATGGTACAACTTCCCTGAAAAACTCAATTTAATATCTGCGTCTTGAAGGTGGAGTACAACATCAGTAACTTTTTTTTTCACAATTTTTTCACAATGCACCAAATGGAATAGAAATTTTTGAAAGTTGATAAATGGAATTTTTTTGTGAATAATTCGCGTTGTCGAAATGTTTAATAAACAATTTGACCAATTTACACAATTCAGCTCACTGATAACTACCTTTTTGATGAGAAGTAATCTGCAAGTAGTACGTGAACCGCAGACGGATGTTAGGAGTTGTCAAGCGGTTTTTTTTTTGTACGATTAAAAGATTAATCATTTTCGCTTGTCATAAAACTATCAATAGGATACAATATCAAGTATAAAAAGGAAGATCTGCAACACGTGCAGTTCTTAAGTGAAAGCTTTGAGGAAAAGTAGTACACGAGTTTTATCGTAGTATCGGCTAATTTTATTGAGGCAGATGCAAAAAAGAACTTAAAAAAAAGACCCTTCTATGTTCGACCAAAAAATAGCTGCGCACGTAACATTCAGCGCATCTATGGTAAATAGATTACCTTATAAAGACACTAGCAAATCGATGTTCACACTTGATCGATATGAATAACCACTGTGAGGCCAGTTTAGCCTAAAATCTATATTAATGCCCTCGAGTAAAATTATCATTATTATTAAATCCATAGAAGCAGAGGCGACTCTGCCATTCCATTAAGAATTGTTTACGACCTCGTTCGTAGGGAAATGAAACACGTTTACTAAAACTTCTGAACACTTTTACTCGTTTCATAATATTTTTTTGTGTAATAATAATCGTCTCATAATGAATGTCATAATTGCTGTGTCATTTTCCCAGTGTACACTCAAGATGAGTCGCATAACGAGATGCATTTACGTTCAGTAATAAAGTCTGGACTCTTTTTTCTTTTTTTTTAACTCATCACCGTTGATTAGAATGGGACAATCTATGATACCTACTTCCTGGGGAAAGTGTGTGATAGGCACGGGCCATCAATCATTAGCGTGTTGAATAGGTTTCGAAAAAAGTACAAGAAAATTCAGACCTGGGAATTCTCTTGTTTAATGGCTGTGTCAATATTTGCATGCCAAGTTGAAGGAGAAATGGCGCGTGTTCCGGCGTTTGAAGTTCGTTAGCCTTCACGTCTTTATCTCCATCAAGTTCGCGGTTCAAGCGTCGAAAGGCCAACTATGCAGGGGAACGAGGGGCTACCAAATTGGATTGCCTGGCAGCTCTGCACGACATCAGACCCACAGACCAATACTGACAGCTCCGGAGTTCACTTCGACAGGGCAAGAACCCAAATTGCGCACGAAGGGAACTTATAAAAATTACAATGGACGTTGAGATTTAAACGGAGAGGATGTTTTTCGAATGCTGTAGAAAATTATGTTTTTTTTTTTTTTTTTTTTTTTTTTTTTGAGCGTTTGTTGTATGGGATAGATATGATTATAGGAAAATTTAGAAGTGCTGAATACTAATTCATTCATAACGATTATAATTTTGGAAGATCTATCCTTCCCAATCGGCGATAAATGTGCACAACGTGGAAATTGTACAACTCAGAAGTCAAGAAAGACCGAGGTTGTGCTCTGCTGGTTTAACGACTATTCTAAGCTAGGTCAACGGTCAAGCTTCGCGTAGCAAGTGACCACAACATCTCCGCTGAGAGGATCGCGTTTCCTTTTCACGATAGTTGAACGCAATCCATGACCGCTGCATACCTGCGAAGTCCGATGCAATGTCGCTCCCGAAAGAGGTCCAGATCGGCGATATAACAACAGGTGCAGGAACCTAGAAAACTATGCGGCATTCTGATGCATTATCTCTCAGGATTCGACAGGCAAGTGTCCCATTTCTATGGTGATTAGACTAGTAGATGACGTTACAAATCGAATCAGATTAGCTAGAATTGAATCAGATAGTAGCAGTTACGAACATGCAGCTGCGTTCAAAATGAGAGAGTACTACCCGAATTATGACATGCGGTAATCAGAGAAGGGAGAAATCCTTGACCAGGGATGAGAATCGTAACGTTTCAGTAGATAGGGCATTCGTCTTTTGGTAGCAGAAATAAAAATCCAAATTTACTTTGAAAAACCGAACTATTTTCAGAACGAGATGAGGACTATTTATTTAATAATTATTTAGTGTTGAATGACTGGAAGATTTAAAATAATGTGGAGCAGGAGAATTTTTCAGTGAATCCTTTGAGAAAATAGCTCGATTCACATTCAATTTTTTGTATATATTTCCTATGTTTATTAAGAAAGCCACAATTCAGAGTCAGCTTCTCAATAAAGTCGGTTTGTTGATCAAATTCAACTCAATTGGTAATAATTCGAAGAAAAACAATTGAGAAGATTCTTAAACGTAGGTATATTGCGAGATGGAACAAGTCAGATCGATGGCATGAAAATGGTGAGACATTTTTTCAACAATCGGAGGAACCGTTTTAAAATGCATAGTGCCCAATGTTTGTACCCGATTCCCATAAAATCGTAAATGAAATGCCACGACTCGTCATCCAACGGAGTAACAATCGCAAGGGCATCGTGCACTTTAGCGTTGCACTCTACATTTCCGACAGTCGTAATGCCGATCAGACGTGTGGATTTTACGTCACCCACGACGGTGCAGATGAGGGGGGAGCCGATATCGGCTTTGCAAATAGGCAACGGCTTTTGCTCAGCTTCAACGCAAATTTTCGTCGATTTGTCGAAATTGAGTGGTTCTCTGCCGAGTCTCAAAAATCTGCATCATGGTAAATTGTCGACTAGGTTAATAATTGAGGAGAGTAAGACATGAAGTGAGTAAGTTACAAACATGCTGAATTTTTTTCCATACTTGAACGACTTTCTGCATTTTATACTGAAATATATGTATAAATTTACAACTGATCATTCATTCAAACATCCGTAGCTATAGCCCATATTTCATTTGTATAAAATTACCTCAATTTGAATTAATAGAAAGTCAAAAATTTGAATAGGAATCAAAATTGAAGAAATCGCTTAACGTCAAGGTGTTTAGAGAGCAGTCTTAGCAATTCCTGTTCTTAAATGTAAATCATTATTTTCTTTTGTTTGCTCAGAAATAAACCAATGTAACTAAACCCAGAACAATGGCCAACCAGCTCAAATATAATGTAAAGTTATACGTTTCATGGCATGTTGAATTAGAATATCAAATAAGCCCGTCCACATATCTCTGTGGCTATATTGAGAAGCGACTGAAAGACCACCTACGAGCAGTTTTCCGCAAAAATCATTTTTCAACTTCTCAACCAAGGCTCAATTCTCTAGCATGCTCACTGCTTCTACTTAGAAGGGTTTTTATTTCTTTTAAATTGGTTTTAAGAGGGGAAAATTCTCATCTTCCAAACCACAGCATGCTCGATAAACATAAATTTTGATTGATTATTCCTCACAGCTCAAAATTACGGTCTTTCGTCGAGATTCAATGAACGTGTACAATACATTTGCGTATCTGGTAGACAATATTCTTATCACAAACCTATCGCAATATTTCATATCCACTATATCAACAGGAATGGCCGTAATGCCGTTATGGATTCGCTTGGTCCACAACGGATGACTCCAAACCACAGCATTGCTCAGATGAGACGCTAGATAGCAAAGAGATTTGTCGTTTGGCATTTCAACGTCCTCAGAATCGCCATCCTCCCAACTTCCGTTCCAATCAGATCCAAAGGGGAAGTTTGTGAACCAGTTCGAACAATTTTCAACTGGACTGCTCAGACGTAACATTGCAAAGTCGTAAGATCCTTCAGCGTCGCATTTGGGGTGGATTTGAATTTCGGTGACATTCAAGTGATCGTCGTCTCTAAGAACAATGTCTTTTACACGAACTCGCAGTTCCTTCGGGTTTATAAGCCTGTGCATAACAAGAGCAAGATTTTTTTATTCTTAATAATTCAAATCTTAACTAATGACGTAAAATTGAATTTACCAAATTAAGCTCATCTTTAACTAAGCTGCTCGAAGCGAATTTTTAGAAAATCGTTGATATCTAATTGATTGAGAAACTGGGATCCTTTAAACAAATGTTATCATAATTATAGTCGTTAAATTAAGTCTCATTTTTTTAATCAGGCTTTCCTTCAAGTTTTTTTGCAGTTCAAAACTTTATGACCCCATTTTTTTTAAATTTTGACCTGTTTTACCCAATTAACTTTTGAACCTACCATTACTTAAAGGCAAGAAAGAACTATCAAAACCTACAATTTGATATATTTGAAACTATAATTAAGTCAAGTCCCCGTGGCCTTATTACCGCTCGGAGAAAAGCGAAAGCACGCTCTTCACTATTATCCCAAATAGGTAAGTATTTCTCAAAAACGAAAAATTCCGTTTTTTTTTAAATTGATTTTAGATTGAATTTCCAAAAATTCTTTCCACAAAAGCCATTTTTTGAAAATTAGCGAACGAGAAAAAAATTTCAATGTCGAAACTTCGAAGGTATAATGAATCATAAAATTTTGATTTAATTACTTGAAATCTACGCAATTGGACATTTTCACTTTTCATTCAAATTCTACGTCTAGTTTCCTGAAAGAATGAGTAATAAAAGATTATTGAACGAACCTGTAAGTATTCGCAATGAATTTTCCAAGTTGAAAAACAGAGAAGCGGGGTAACACTAAAAAGGGGTAAACTAATAGTTGTCGTCAAATTTCCGTTGTTTTGACGTCAAATTCGGATTCAGCGTTCAATTTCCTTGAATAAAAGCTTTCAAATTTGCTTGAGAGCGAAAATTTAGTTTTTCACTCTCACCGAGCTCGCAATGTCGGCCGGTGAAAAACTCGATTTACGGAAAATAATTTCTCTGGCTCTGTTTAACATTTCTTCACCAAATTTTTTGCTATGTACGTATGTAAGGCGTTCAAATGAAGACTCCTGCATAATAAAACAATTGATTCGCATTCATTTTGACCCCGAAAATCACGGTTAAAGTCCAATTTTTGAGCTTTTAAAAACCGATTTTTTTGAACCACTTGCAGATTTTTCCGAGAAATAAAAAAAATCACAAAAATACATCTTGATAAGACACAACTTTCCTGAAAATTTCAGATTTTTATCTGTATTGAGAGAGGAGTAAAAAATCGTTAACTGTTCGGTTGAAAAAAATCGCAGGGGTACCCCTTGGATTTTTCGCGAAGAATTTTTTGAAATGGATTTCGCTCAAAATCAGCATAATGATAGTTGATGATGTGTATATCAATTATACATGGTTCATTCTTTGTTTCTTTCGCACTAAATAGACGAAAATAACGTTTGAAGATGAAAAATGTGATTTTTTCGTGTATAGTCCACTATCATTGTAGAATAACGCAAAAACGGTTGAAAATGGATAGATACATTACACTGGGAAAATGTGGACAGTTAAATTACCTATCTTTCGGTATATTAAAATATCTGAATTGACGACTTTTTGTTCAAATTATCCTCTGTGCAAGTTACAAATCTTGGAAAACTTAAAGCTGTTATGTCTAATTCTGCTACAACTTTGCTCCAGTTGAAAACCTCACAACTTTATGAAACAAAGTACATTCAAACACCACCACCTACATACCAAATTATATCAACTACTAATACTACTAATATAATAATTTTTTACTATAAAACTATAAGTGTCGACTCTATATGCAGGGGAGGGAATACAATACAGGGAGGGTAGAAAGTACACTACTCATACAAAAGCAAGGCATATCAGGAGGGCCTCTAGCCCCTAGTGAAAAATATTTATCCTATCAACTAACCTCAAATTATGATCAACCTCTCGTTTCAGCCTGAGTAAAAAGTTGTCGTTGTTGTTGTCCAAAACGCACTCGCATGTAGTTAGAACTTCTGTTGGACTCATGAGAACCCCTTTTCAAGGCCGCGAGATCGGTAATAGATATTATCGAACGTGAGAAAATTATCCGAACACAGACGATATTTCAATGTTTCACGGATTTTGACTATAAATTAACAAAATAATTCAATCGAAAGCTGGAGCTATGGATCATTTTGAACCCACCTGTGCACACGTCACGCGAATTAGCGAGAAACCTCCAGGTTTGCACCGTTTTTTCTCCGAGCAATTTCAAATGTGAAATTCGTTCAAGGGCGACGATTCTCTTCGAACAGAGCGCCGAACGGAGAATTATTACAAAGGCGATGTAATGATGCAAAATTTCCATAGCCAGGTAGGTATATTTCCTTAGCCTAGGTATTCGAAAATAATTTCTGTTGGGAAAAATAACTGAAAACTGTTTTATTTGCGATAAGGTAACAAAGGTAAGCAGGCACTCGACAGTAGGCGACGATAATCTAACTGTAGATGTTACATAATTATCCGTTATTCGCATGATCTACCTTCACTTTGCGAGATAATTTATGGGGTAATGTTGATGCTCGTTGCACATGATCATATGATCATGACCATAACTAGCAATCTATACGTTACCTTGGAGTTGTTTAAATTATTCGATAAACCATTCTTCTACGCGTTTTACTTTTCAGCAAGACTTGATGAAATTGTCAATAATACGCGTATAATTGCCTCAAGTCATTGAAATGCATTCAAGATCCGGATATTCAGCGGTGAATCTTATGGCGGTAACGTTTGTGTTTTTGAAGTGCGCTCGAGCGTCCGACCGAGTCGTCGGGTTCGAAAGAGCAATCTACATCCCGGCCCAGGAACCTTTTTGGAAATATTTGGAAAGCTTCAACAACATTTGCTTGGGTGAGAGGGTAAAAATAATAAAATAAAATAAAAAACACCGGAATAAATAAAAATACTTATAAAACACGAATTTTCGTGTTTAGTTTAGTTATAGTGATGTTGACGGTGTCTGACGAGCCATGCAACTAATATAGAACGATTTTTATACTCCATAAATTCCAGAACTATATTGGCAGAGACCTTTCAATGTCCTCTCAGCTACAATGCAGCTCTCATTGATGTCAATTTATTGGTTTATTATTTGATAGTTTACATTGAAATCGCCTGCGAAAAACGCTAATCACTGCACTGTGGTTATTATTACTAAAATAACCGTAATTGATTTGTGATAAGTTTGATACCGAACAGTTTATGATCGTTTTCCTCCAATAAGCGCCAATTACATAGAAATTCTTATTCTAATTATTTTTTCTAAATTACTTGAATGCAATATTAAATTAAAGATCTGGCTGAGATGATTAATTAATAGAAGAGAGCGTTTGAGTATGAGTATATTGAACGATTTTTATAGCTTCATCAAATCCCGACTTATAGCACCACAAGACAATCGATTTCTCAATTTCTGCCATAACTCAAAGTAGCAATAAAGTCAACTCCGCTATGGTCCCACGATTCAAGGTTAAAAATTAATCGTAATTGATACCATACATGCTATAACGCGGTTTAAACACTCTCCAACGAAAAAATGTTGATTCGTAATGAATTGAAGCAATGAATGCTCAAAAATACAATATGCATTGAGCTGGTAGTGAATTGGAACAAATAAATCTGTTAGGAATAGGTAACCTTGGTCCAATTATTTTATTTCCCAGAGCTCTCACATAAACCTACCCTGTTGGTAAAAAAGGTTCCAATAATGAAGCATATTGAATTTTCAATAACTTCGAGCCGGAACATCTTTAGTTTAAAAAATGCAACTCGTTCACGAAATCAAATTAAAAAAGGTTCGCGAGAGAATTCGCTCGGACTTGTGCGGTTTTGAGGTGTTATAGTAATAGACTCGTGGTCCAGGTCTGAATACCTGTCTGTAATACTCAATTTCGACTAGCTGTATAGGAATGCCGGTTGATCGTGATGTGGTTTTATTCGTATATAAAAAACAGCCGCGATGAAGTTTCAATCATTTGCATTGATGAAATTGGCAGGTTCTAGATCGTTAGAGCGAATAGCTACTCAAATAACCTGTTGTTTCATGGACTCGCGATTGAATGGCAAATAAAGATACGCGCACAGCCATAGATAAATTTTAGCCATGGCGTAGTTGAAAATTCCATTTCGAAGTACATTCCATTCTAAGGCATATTATCGTTATTGTGAAAAAAAAAGTTTTTTTCTTTATATCCAGGTGTCCTCTTGACGCGTACCGAGGTTCTGACTACTTGCGATTGTCTAACCGAAGTCAAAGGCATTGATCAACGCATGCCCTCATATCGAACCGAAATACAAAACGGATTGAGGTTGAGTAAAAAAACTCATTGTAGTTTGCGCTTAAGATTGTTTTGGGAAAAATCTCGTTGAGCGTAATATTAATTTTGCCTTGCTCTAAATTTTCTCTTTAGGGAAAATGGAAAAATTAGGAGCTACGAAGAAAAAATATTATTGGCAAACAGTTAATTTATTTTTACTCGATCGCTATCTATTATATCCACTAATTTTGTGCCTGAAAACGACACAATCAGATATTCAATTTTGATCATTTACAGAGTAGTAAGCCCGTCTGTTCTTCGCATCCGAACGCATGAGGTGAGCCGAGGTGAATCCGAGTTCATCAATACGACAGAAATCAGAATTCACCCACTTTGCAACGGTTGGGGCGGCTACGATTACGCAATGGCTCGACTCAAAACTCCAGTCAATGGAATTCGCATTCGGCTCACGGAAAACTATTTTCCATACTCGGAAGCTATCAAGCAAAGCTACCATCCGGAAGGGCGTAAGGTTTTTTCAGTTTATCCCAATAGAATATTAATTAGAGCCAAGGTTCAATAGTGTTTGAAAAATTAAAACGTGAAAACACTGAAAAATACGAATGTATTTCCTGCACACCGCCAGCCATCTCTACTTCCTCATACAGTTAGGATTGCAGAGAGAAGTAAAGCAGACAAGATTAATGACGTACCTAGTGGAAGAGATGGCTAGAGCTGTGGAGGAGAATTAATGCATATTTCTGAGAGTAAGTTGAAGCCATTTAAGAGAAAGCCAACAATATAAGTACTGAGCTAAATACGCGCTAAATGAAGAGAATCTGAATTGAATCGAATTGTCATCCAGTGCACAGAAAACTCGACGATAAAATGCATTTATTACGCAAATAAAATAGCAATTATCTTCAATAAAGGCTGTAACGGATTGGCATGTTAGTCGACAAAATTGTGGACATTTTCATTACCTAAGATACCCATTGTTTTATTTCAATCATTATAAATTGTTTGCAGATGAACCCGAATGTTACGTATCTACATTTATCAAAGAAACACGCGACTGGCGCGAGCCTCCGAAGAAGCTAGCTTACTCTGACACTGGAATCGTTCCAGTGTCAATAACCGACACCGAAGAATGTCGCGAGTTCATAAACTACAATCCAAACTATGCGTATTTCGATTGGGGTAGTAAAATTTGCGTTGAAGCGAACTCTTTAGCTCCCATATGTCAAGGTGATGTTGGGGTACCTCTCATCTGCAACGAAACTTTAATCGGCATTGTTACCGTAAACGAAATGTTTTGCGAATGGAACAGCGCGTTGAATATTGTCAGCAGCATCACGGCAGCGCAAAGTTTCATCGACCAATTTATCAAAGAAGGGAACCAAGTTCAGTATTGGACGAACAAGGCGCAAGAAGTGCTTAATTCTTTGAGGGGGTTGGCCAACTGAAACATTTCTATCGATTGGCAACGCCGATGAAACGTGAAAGTTGTTTTATGTTTATAGGTCGTTCCAAAACGCCCCGCAATCGTTTATTTATTAAATTGGAAATATAAAACCCAACTTTAAATGTTTTTTTTTTTCAATATTGCCACAGTTTACACATGCCTATTAATTATCTTTACACTTAGGTATATCTCCGTTATAGAGATGTCAAATTTGAAGAAAATCGAAGAGAACGAAAGAAAAAGAAGAGAATCGTCGGTTCGTTCTTAGAACTTAATTCTGGGCCATACGAACAGTTTGTAACTTTAATTGCGGACTTTCTAATTTTGAGCCAACTGGTTTGAGAAATAGTTTCATTTTACGCAGGTTTTATCTCGAAACCATCAAATATTTAAGTGAAAAGCACAGTATAGCAAATACGTAAAAAATATCGGTATAATAATCTTCATTTTCTAGATTAGGAATTCACTTTTCTCCTGCCTGAAAAAATTTGAAGCCATCAGTTTTATATTCAATTAATAGCAATTAACAAAGTCTGAATTAGAGTTGTGAAAAAAAACTACATCGCATCGGTATCTTCGCATCAATTCCCCAACGATACGTACTCACTAAATAACACGCGTATTTCGGATAATCACCGTGGATAAGTGAAAATCTAGCGTCAATCGCTGTTAATTGAATAGTGAACTCGGGTGAATCGTGAAATGGGCTAATGTCGCGAATTGTTTCGTCTACAACAAACATCGCACTTATGAGACATCTGAATCAAATGAACATTCCACACCTTTAAACCAGGTAAATTATAATATATGTTGATTAAACCATGATGATAAAGTACAATATTGGCGCTTTGTCAGCACCAACGTATTTACAATTTGGCTAGCCGCCGAAGAAAAAAACGTAATTTATCGGTCAATAAAGAGACATTTAAATGAGTATATTTCATCCATTCAATTCCGCAACGCGTGAATTTTCAAATAAATCGTATAGTTATAATCCGAAATGAATTCCCTGCCATTTTATCTAAGGAAAAGTGTTCGATACAAATTAAAGGCCTAAGCTCTTGGCGGTGCAACGAAAGCGAAATGCTCTCGAAGCACGTTTTTTGGACTCTAATGAATAGTGTTGACAGATGAACATCTAATGCGCCGCATGAAACATGCTGCAGTAGACATGAAAGAAACTACCGAACGTCGGACAACTTTTACAAGAGAGTTCTGATTTGACGACGTGATGTGACGTGAATAAAAGTCAGGTCATGTCTGTCAAGGTATAATTCGGATAAAGGAGCGGAGAAAGTTCATTGGAGGAATAGTCGGGCGAGATGAGAGTGAATCGCACGGTAGTAGTGGTGAACTGGTTGAACCAGAACCTTAGCCTGGCTGGATAGAAATAATACTAATTTATTGATACCTACCCAGCAGGATCTGAATTTTCATAGCTAATTTTTAAAATGAAGTATTGAAATGGCGGCATCGACAACTTGAGAGCCAAGCGTCATAATATGAAGCAGAGGTTTTACATTTCATGAATTTTTACATATCACACCATTCTCAACGGTGTAATTTTATGAGGTTGTTAGAATCTATGCGCCTATATTAGCTCAGCTTTGTCCACGAGCCCTCTAACTAGAATAATTTTCTCTGGAACTTGAAAAATATTACAGCCGCGCCTTCCAATAAAACTCCACTCGTTCGATGTGAATAAATTAATTCGTAAAGTGGTCAAACAGATATTCGAAATGAGAATCATTTGAGCTGAGACTATCCAATACCTAGAAGAAGTAATCAAACATTTTACTGATTTTTACAGAAGCTGTTACAATGGAGGTGACGGATATTCCGAAAGCGAATTGTGTACAAATTAAGTGGCTCAAAGAGATTTATGGTGAGTGATTTTTTCTATTATTCACTGGAGTAAAAAGAAATATTTATTTTCCAATCAGACACATAAGCGGAAATGGAAGAAATTATTTGCTCTTCGACTTGACGATATTTCTATAAAACCAAACTTGTAACTAGTAACGTTTCCTCAAAAATAAAATTATTAATTAAAATAAATTAACTGAAAAATTAAAAAAATTATCAAAAAAATTTCAACTTTTCATACGACAAATAAGACCAATTTATACCGACAAATTATTCACCAATTTACATACCTGACAATTGATGACCGCTGAGACTAACGTCTGGCTGTAGTTTGACTTCCATTTCTTTCAATTTCGAATGCAAATCGCGAGTGTGAAAGAAGAGGAACAATGTTGTTGAAATGGCCATCAGCGCAACTAACTCGCTTTTTCTGAAAAAAAAGGAACAGCGAAATTTTATGATTTTTCCCGTGAAAGCGAATAGATAACTCATCAAATTCAGATGAAATTTAGTTAAAAAATATCGAATTAAAGTTGAAAAACGTTCAAGTTTTAAAAATCGACGAGGTACTCGAAAATAATTTTTTATGATTGGTTCCTTTAACATAAACGCCTGTCCACCTGTCGTTCGGAACATTTGCATTTGAGTTCGTGGCAGAGTTATAATATAACTAGTACAACTTCTTATAAGATTTCTACCAAAAATGATATTGGGTGATTATAATAGAATTAAAAACTTCAAGAGCTTATAATTCAAACGAATGTGATACAAATACTAAAGTATTAAAAAAAGCAAATGATAGTACAGTGGTTTATTAGCTGAAGAGATTAGCTGATTATTTGACGACCGTGCTAGTATTTCTACTAGGAAATTACTATCAAACCCATCTGTTTCAAAAACATTGGTTAATACGAACTTGCCGCCCCTCATAACCCTCCAAAAATACTGTTTTAATTGTGGTAGCGATTTGGTTTGATAATTGGGCCATTTTAACGAAGAATTATGCTTGGTAAAGTTTTCAAGAATTTAGCTATCATATTATGATATTGTAATCGGAGCTCTATCCTCTCGTGTACATGATGAGCATACACGACAGCCCGCGTATTGAGAGGGCGGGATACGTTCTGTACATAAGAGCAATGTAATAATTACATATTATGACAACAAGGACCAAAAAAATGTCCTTCTCCATGTCGTATGAGGCCCTAGTTTATGTTTGCTGATTCTACGGCGAGTTGCTCGTGAAGTCGGAGACGTATAGAGTTTTTTCTTATTAGGAAATCATGCACGTCCATCGAACTACAAAACAATGTGGTTTGCGCCTGCGGTTTATCACTCGATAACAATCTTGTTCCATCGCTCCCACACAAATTACTCCCTCGAGTCGACACTAATAGAAGTCCGAGCGTTATTACGTACTGGACCTTGCTATTTCCACTTCTTCGTCCTATTCGTTCGAATCTTCTTAGCCCACGATACCTTATTACTGATAGGATGCAGATTCCACATAAGACTCCCATAACCAGGATATGACCGAGATGTTCCATTTCTGACAGCTTTACGTGTGTCGATGTAACGATCGAAAGCTATACTTATTCGCGGCTCATCTTGCATTTCTAACCTCGAACAATCAATTTGGGAATTCTCCGTTCGCCTCATGCTCGCAGCGTTGGAATACCACGTCTAGACCAAGTTGGGTTGGAAATTAGATGGTGATTGAGGTGCTATTTTTGAACTTATGTGATTAATTCAGTTTCGACGAGAGCGGAAAAGTGGCCAGAACCAGAATTTTGTACAGATAATCTAAACTTGGAGTGAGAAATTCTGAGTTGTAAGGCGAAAGTCTTTCGTTCTATTATTAGAAAGCACTCGACTATTCGCTAAACTTTTCGTTTAGACTAAATTCAAAATAAAAAATACCAAAATTCAGAAATCAAAAAATTGCAAAAAAAAATTCCGTAATTAAAAATATTATATACATCTAGTGCTTTCAATACTTGGTCAGAAAGCACTAGATTTATATTATTTTTAATTTTTTTAGTTTTGAAATTTTTTGAATTCTTAATTTTAGTATTTTTGATTCTGAAATTTTGATTTTTTTTTTTTTTTTTTTGCTTTGGAATTTCGAAATTTGGAATCCCGTTGCAATAACAGAAAACGAACTAATCTAACTTTGAAAGCATCACTTTCGTTTTTATCCAACTCTCTGAGACATTGGCAATTATTGCTAAGCTGGCATGTATGGAAAACTCTAACTATGCCAGCGGTAAGGGAAAACACATTTTGCTGCTCTCAGCTGAGCCGAGTGTCTCGAATTACGCCTTGTTTCCATCGAATTCATCTGACACACGTGTTTCTTATTATATTCCAATCACTCTCAATAACCGGCGTGAATAGTGTTTCATGAAATACTCAAATTTTTCCGTCCTTAATAAAAAGCCTTTCAATTCAAAATGAGCGTGACAAATCAAAAACTACACTTATCTATAGAAGTAGAGGGGTTGTGAGTACACCTATCTATTTTATATTTTACTGTCACTGACGGTGCCTCCATTCAACTATTATACCAAAAGCTATCTCAACCGTTTTCGAACGCTGTCGAGCTTGAAGCCTCAGGAATAAATGCGTGAATGGGCCGATTACGAAAAAACGATCTTACGTCCCCCCATTAGCGTAGTGGAAAGTACTTTCACGCTTTTCCGGCCAGTTTCCAAGACAGATCGTTTGTAACTGATCCGTTTTGGAACACTTTCGTCAATGACAATGAGGATTTTAAGAGATCGAAACAATAAAAAGTATCCGGTGAATCGGTTGAAAGAGTTTTCGAGTGAGAAAAACAGCCCAGTTGACATGACGCGCGACGGGACTGATTTCCCTCTCGGAGCAGGAACGCTCGAAGGAACATGACTCGCACTTCTGGATTTTTGCCCTCCTTTCTATTCACTTTGTCGCAGTTGATGAAGCCGCGAGTTTTTTTCCGTTTCAATTGATTCCCAATATAGTGCCGGGGAAAGCTGAAAAACCTCGAAGGTGCGTAAAATGGGAACTTCTCAAAAGGAGAACGTTTGTGACAAACTTAATCAGAGCACGTATAAATTGTCCTTCATCTGTTTGTCGTATTTTCTATGTGATGGCTGGGGTGATGAGGAAAAGAACTTGGCGACTCTCATTCTTTTCTTTATTGCCCAAGTCTTTCGACCATACGGGCATCTTCGGGAATATATCCATAATTTACATACGACCTGAAGATGCTCGAATTGGCGAAATACCTCGGCCAATAAAGAAAAGAATGGAGAATGAGTCGCCGCAAGTTCATCTTCCCCTCACAAAAATAATTGTCTTGCTTCAGGTAGTAATTTCTCCAAGTTCATCGAACCTTTATCTCAATTTTTTTAACTTCATAGCGATTTGCCATTCATCAGGATAATTCATTCATATTTATATTGATCAATTTTCAAAAACTTATTGAAACATTTCAAGTCCGCCAGCGTTTAAATATAGTCATTTTTGCAGTCTGAAAAAATCAAAATATAGTCAATATGCGAATAACGCGGCAGTATGGTCTGTGACCCACGTGATAAAAATCAGACTTCATCCCATCGCCTTCCCAAACATTTCATGACTGAACGTTCAAATATATTAATTTGAGCTGCCTGTAAAAATCGAAGTACAAACGCATCAGCCAAATCATGAAAAAGGCTTTAAACGCGGAGTTACAGTGTGTGACACAATTTCCAAAAAATTAAGCGTCTTCTGCTCGCCATAACGAACATTTTAAGACCTGTAAACAAGAAAATGATTTCTGAAGGGGTCTGAAGAGGAGGAACGCTAAAAATGAATGCAATCGGCAAAAAAGGGCGAAGCGTAATTTCTGCCACCGTTACACTCCAGTCACTCCATATGCAAAGCGAAATGTTACAACAGACATTTTTAACGGTATTCTATTCTCTTTTTATGATTGAAGGTATTTCTAAATTGGAGCAAAGCTTACTAATGCTCGCGATCTCATTGTTTGCTTCATCTTTCGAGGATGCGGACTTTTTGCAATTTTCATGACTCGCATCACGTGAATGATGCTCGCAACTTTTTTTTAGCTCCGTCATAGCATATTGTTCGCTATTTCTTTTACCAGGCGCTGAATGGTGACTCGGATGACAATGAATGTTCGGAGGACAATTTTGATTTTTCGAGCATCTCGGCTGGCCGTGACAATGGCTGCAATTCGTTCATAGTAGGTGTCTGCTCGACCGCACGGGATTACTTCACCAGAAACTTGCGGTCCACGTTCCGGTCGAGCGCCGGGATCTGATCTGAACTAACCCTTATGACGGTATATCGGCAGCATATATACCGTATGATCTTAATAAGCACGACGTGCACTTCCTTCAGTGACGCAGCTGCTGTTTTTCTGCAAGACTATCTTTCATAGCTGCTACGAAATGCAGGATGCGATTTGTACAGGGCGTACATACAACGATATGTTAATTCCGTTCGAGTTTACTCCTAAAGCTCCAACGAGATTTCGTATGCATGAAAAATGTTTGCGTGAACCTCTGTGAGAAATTCCCAAATATATTAACGTCTTCTCGTCGTTAATACAAGCCAAAAAGGAACTATTCAAAAGACTAGTGCCGAAAACTTAATTGACTGGGCAAATCGACTGGGGTTATCAAATCATCAACGCATGCCTGCGTTCATGACCATCAGTTTCTCGCGTTTCGAATTTTCATATAATAACGTATTATCTAATCGAATCTCAAACCTCCACCATGTTTAAATATCGCAATAAAAAGCAAGTTCTGTTGATTGAGCGTTCAAATACATCGAGTTTTCCTGCCTGTAAAAATCAAAATACAAAATACCCACTAAAGTGAAATCATGGAAAAAGCTCATAACGTGAAGTTACTGTGTGTGTCTCAATGTAAAAAAAAATTAAGCGTCATCTGCTCGCTATAATCAACATTTTAAGACCTCAAACTCTTAAAAATATTTACTCTTATAGCCGGTAAAAATCGTAACAATGAACCGGTTGAATGATCGAACCATCTTTGAACGATCGAACGATTTTTGCCCAGTGTGTTTTCCAAAATTTAATAAAAACGAATTTTGCTCATTCACTAGGAAAACATTTCCTGACAAAATTCATTGCGTTTCAATCATTTCTCCGGGAGATAATTATATGGCTTTTTATGTCACCTTGTGACCACAGATATGCAGACACTCTAGTTCAGAAAATGATTCCGAGTAGTATAATAGTAATTATGAACATTTCTTCCAACAGGACCTCCGTTCGACTTTTCAGACGGTCACAATACTTTCATTTACTAAGTGATCATGGAAGTAATAAAGTACACGTTCAAACGTAAAACGAAGGATCTCCATTTCTTGAAATCGAAGAAGAGTGATTATGAAATTCAAATGGTAAAAGTTTGCAGAAAAGTGAATCGTAAATGAGAAACGATGCGGAGTTTTTATGATGCAGATGGTAGAATAAGCTGAGCCATATAACTTTTAGTACCTTCCTTCCGTTTTCTCTTCGATTCAAGTTTTCACTTCCATGTTTACGTAGTAAATCGAAGTATGGCGATCGATCGAAAAGTCGAATTCGGAACGGAGGTGAATTGGGAAGACTTTTATGTAGTACTAGCTATACTCGGAAACGTATTCTGGAAAAGTGTCAGTGTGTCTGCCTATCTGTGTTCCGAGTGTCTGTGATCAAAAAGTGACATAAATCGCTATATCTCTCTAAAAACTCGATGATGTTTTCAGGCAATGTTCTCCCAGTGAATGTGCAAAATTAACCGTTGCCAGAGTTAGGATAACTCACAGTATTTTTGAGATTATAACCATTCAAAGTTTTATTCTATTTGGATTTTTACAGGCTATAAAAGTCAATTTTTTTAAAAGTTTTAAATCTCAAAAAGTTTCAAATCCATTCGGATTTTTACCCGGGAGGGAGATTGAATGATGCTTGATTCTTATCAAGCCGGTCGCACTGTACCACCGCGTTATTCGTATATTAACTATAATTATTTCGATTTTTACAGACCGTAGAAAGGATTCAACACCGAGGGTGTTTAAATTTGTACGTCAGGTGAACGTCGCTTGATTTTTATTACTAGTGTCACAGTGCTTCGCCGCAAAGCACATTTCAGTTATTTTATGTGTTTCCGAATTTTCGGTCTCCTTGCTATAAAAATTATTTACTTTCACAAAACTTGTTTTGTATAGTTTGCATCATTCCCAGTACTTCCACATTGAATGTTTTTTTCTTTATTTCGATTTTTAAGATATTTTCGAATGATGCTTCAGGGCTGGTAATATATTTTTGGGAAACGCCGCTATAAAATGATCCCATTTCACAAAACTTGACTTGGATCATTAGGCTCACTCACTCTACTTCCGCATTATTAACCTAATTCTTCCGTGTTTCTATTTTGGGTTCTCCTGGCTGGTTTTTAATAACAGTTGTTGTAGGTTACTAAGTTGCGGCCTTTGTATGAGTTGCTTGAGTATATAATTAGTTATACTTGTTACCGATGGAATTACTGTGTGATCTAGGCACATGACTGGTGTTCAGATTTGCTTAGCTTTCATCGCATTGATTGCACTCAGCTTCATTTGCCTTCCATCCCTCTAAATATCAATAACATTAACTGAAAAAGGAAAACTAGCAATGAGCGTGTAATTTGGACAATAGAATATTGTAATAATAGCAGTTCAAGTGTCTGATCGTCAATTTATAGTGATCAAATTATACAATTATTGCACCCATCTCATCAAATTATACAATTGCACCCATCTCAAAGAACCGTTAGGTAGCTTTAGCAATATTTTCCTTGGCCTAATTGCATCGGGATCATGACTTCCTTTGCTAGTCGTATTGGGCAAACATTGGAGCAATAGGAGTGTCATCATTTTGATTCAGATTGGCGATTCGTGACGGAGAGAGTTTCGGTTTTGATGAAACCCGATGAAATATTTTTCGTGGACCCTCATAGAACCTGCACATGATGAGGCCCAATCCACACACGCGTAGTTTCTTCAACCTTTCGCCACATTTTTTTTTTTTTTTTTTTTTTGTCTTCTGTTCTATACATTTATTTTGGCTTAGTACAGAAAAAAATCGCATAGATTTTTATCATGTTTTCGACCCTAAAACGGCCGTGATCTCATTTTTCAGAGAAATCGCAAATCTAAAGGAACCATTTTTTGTAAGCGCATTTAATCTCCTATGCTCATGATGTAAAATATAACATTTTCTAATTCAATTCAACATGAGTGATAGTCATTTTCACGCTTATTCTAACGGTCGCCTCTGATTATAGATTACTTTGGAAAATGAAAACATTCCTTTTAGTGATCTATTGAAAATAAGTAAGTGGGAAAAATGGTATTTTGCAAGGAGCAAAAACAAACTTAAATACGCTATAAAAAAAAAATGCAATTAATTTAATAGCCGACTCCTTGCTCTTGGATCAGTTGATGAGTGGAAATCGTGAATAGTAGAACGAACTCCAGTATCGCTTTCGATTTAATTAGGGAAGAAAACTACGAACGTGAAACTCTGTGGACCGGCGAAACGGTAAAAAAAATCCCAGGATTTTATATCTTCAGAAAATATTAAATCTAAGATTCGACAAAATCCTGAGACAATCTGCTTTTTGTTTGGTCGGATTCAATCTACAAAAAACGGTTAGTGATAAAAGCTACTGTTCACCCCGTGAGAAGAGTCGGATTGCCGTGTTCAAGTTGATTAGGACTTCCATGATCATCTGAGAAAACTTTGGCTTGACTAGATGGGAATCCGTATGCTCAAATTGATGCTTTCGGTTCGTGTGGAAACTCGGCAACAACAATCGGAAGATTTCAATGAGTGACATTAGCCTCTGAGTAGAAGTGGGCTAAACGCCTGCGAATCGGGTCGAAAGAAATCGAGGCCCTGTAGCATTTTGTTCTGCTCGTCAGATCCGAGCAAGATTCGCTCGGTGTTCGGTTTCCAAATTAGTAAGTGGAAGAGCTAGTGGAAGAACCGAACTATCTAGACTCCTAGACACGGGAGCCACGGAGTGAAAATTTTCGCCCAGTTTATTTTTTCGTTATTTTTTTAAATACCTAATAATCTTCTAATAAACTTTATAACTTAACCTTCTAATAAACGAATAGTAACCTTCTTCCTCGGCACATTCTAATCTTGCTACGTTTAATTAGATTCGTGAGTTATTTTTTATTTCGAGCGCTTCCGCACCTTCCAGTTCAAAGTGGCTATAATTTATACCGTTTGGTGTCACAGGGATGAACTCGTCTCATAAGAATGTTCGGGTTTTTGGAGAAATTTGAGAGGAATTTTCGATATTTTGAAAAATAGGACAAAATGGTACAACTCATCAATTGAAACCCGCTCTTTTGAATACTCTATTCTGCTGTATTAATGGGATATTAATCTTATTTGAAGTTGAATCATTTTGGAATCAATAGGACTCGTTCAAATTAATTTATAAGGTGTATATACCAACACTAAGATGCTGATTGGTTAGATTGAAACATCCGCCATAAATATCGTATCTGGCTATCTGTCGACAGTACAATCAGAGATTTATATTCGTAGGATAACAGCTATAAACTGTAATATAGTTCGAAAGACAGTATAGTTTACTAAACCAGCGCTAGGTATATAGGTTGGAATAATTCGAGGAAGCGGTCGAACTCAATGTCTCGCCTTTCATGCCCGTCTTCCGTCTCTTCATACTCGGATCAAAATCAATTTCCGCATTTTCACGGATTACGTGCATTACCAGTGACTGTGGCAATTCAATTTTGATCCGCTCTCTACTCTGACGCTTTGGCGCAAATCGAGTCGGCAATTTGCTTCAATCATCTCGCCATCTACCCATCACTCTATTTTCACCTGTATTGATCCGACGATTTATGCGGTTACGAAATAGTTTTGATCAGTTAGACCGTTTTATTTGAAAACTCCGACCTCAACAAAACGTGCGGTCGAACGCCTTGCGGTCGATAGACTATTGAATCGCTCCATTTTCGAGGAAATGCGTTTTATATAAAACGTTTTACGTGATAACTGTCTAAGAAACGTAACACAAGGAACGAAACGTGAACTTGGCGATAATAGTGACCCTTTGCAGTCATTTACTCGGTTCCATCATACTTCCAGAGATATTAATGGTTGGCTGAAGATCTTAGAAACTGATTCGGCGGGATGTCAACTGTCCTTCCGATTCGGTCACGGTCACACTCGCGGGCTCAGACCAAGGGACATGCGCACTGTCAACTTTAATTGCCGTAATTCTTTTTGTCCGTTGCCATCTCACAATCTTGACGGTCGAAAGATGCGTGCTGCGTTGCGAAACGGAATTATTGTGACTATTTCGTGGAGAATATCGGTTTATGCCAGACTTGACAATAATAAGCACGTATATTTCCCATGGTTCTGCGCAAAGGCCAACCGAAATTGCGTATGGAGATTGTCTCGCTTGCACAAAAGCCGTTCTTTTGTTTCGTCAAATAAAAAATACCGCATTCGATTTTCCTTTACGAATCATCAATCGAACTCAGGTTTCTTTTAAGTTAAGTTCTTATTGAAAGCATTCAGAATTGTTAGCAGTTACTTTTCGAGAAAATAAAAACAGGAGCAATTGCGAATCGCAAAATTTTTTCTTCAAGATGAACGAGGGTCAAGTTTTAAATACCGATATCGAAAAGTCTGTGAAATTTCGTAGGATCGTTTCCTGAACCTCGCTGATAAATAGATGGAGGTAAATGGGATCAACAAATTTTCTAATCTAACCATTGAAAATTATAACAATAATAATTTATATACCTATGGATATTTAACTAAGTTTAGGTTAAACCACATAAATTAATGCCAAAACATAAATCTAGAAAAAATTTTATTATAAGAGAGTAATAATCATATTTTTATCTGTTAAGATTGCTTACAGCAATCTATGGATAATTATATTTGTAGAATATATTAGTAATAGTACAATATATGTAATAAGTAAATAAGATTTTATATCCTATTCAAGTATTTTATATTAGTTTATTTGAGTGGATCTGTTTTTCGTATAGGTTTGTTCATAAGGATTAAAATTTTTGTGGAAGGGGCCCTTTGTAGATATTATAACAAATCTAGCTACAATTATAGTGAAAAAGTATATGATTATTATTGTTGTTAAATATAATATTTTCTAAAAGAATGATTTGTTCAAAAAATGATTATTTTTTATTCATTTATTTCAATTCAATTAAAATGTCCTTTGTAAAATTGTAAGATGTGAGCTTTATTTAAGTATTGGGTGATTATAATAATAAATCCTCTCAGAACTATTAATCAAATTTTTTATATTATTTTTGAATTTTTCATTAATGCTACATTAGCCATATAGATAAAAAGGCTAGCAGTTAAATGACCCCCATAGCGATTTGATCTTTGGGTTTGAACTACGAAAAAAATTCTTAAATAAACATCAAACTAATGATGACAAATCACAATTATTTGAAATGATTTTCATTACTTCATCGCCTGTTTGTATCGGCATCTTATCGTAGATAAGATTTATTTTGCACTCAGTTTGCCTAATCATCCGATAACATACTATGCTCATCTTCTCGTTACTTGATCGCCTGGAGAATGATATAGCCAAGGTCGTATCGTGAACACTTGACGTGGTTTAGTTAGTTTATTTTATCGAAATATCGTGAGAGAAGGGTTTCCAGCGAAACGGGATCAGCCAAGTATTTGCCTTTTCTTGCCTAAATGACGATCACACGGTTTAGTTGGGCAACGGTATTGTTCCTTGGGCAACTCGTACGTTCTCAAGACTCAGCCGTGACAACACTAATCCTCATGTCTGCGGGGTTGACACATTAGATGAACATGGCATGAACGTGAAAGAAAACTGTTAGCACTGAAAGTGAAAGAAGAAATTCTAATTGAACTTCATGGTAACATTTGAACGCTAAACTGAAATTATTAGCTGTGAAAAATGAGCTCGACTCACGTCTATACGTAATTCTTACGTGACAAATGTCCCTCCACGATTCTTTACAAAGCAAGTCCACTCATGAGCCGAAAACTGAGTCGTGCCCTGTTAAACGTAATGGGCAAATTTCGAAAATAGACTCAACAGAGCAGGTAAGTCAATAATTCTTTTAGCAATCGGTTTTACGATACTCTGCGTCGAAGAAAATGTTGGATTAGCCGAATGGTTGAAACGTCATTTCTTAGGATAACTTTATTACAAACAATGGCTTTCTTTGTTAATTCAGGCAGAGAAAAACCCGGTGAGAACTGCCGGAGAAAGCAGGTTTTGACTAGCCCGAAGCTGCGTTACAATTCACACGGAAGCTAAGTGCCTTGTCTCGACGGATGGGCTCAACATTGAATAGACCACTGTTACGACCGTTTTCAAAAAAATATGAAAGGAAATAGTTAGGGAATCACTCGCTGAAATCAATCCAAAGAAGGCACCTGGTTTTATGACTTAACTATTGGTCATGTCCTCAGACATCTTCCACGCAAAAATGTGAAAATAACCAAGATTATAAATAATGGATCAATCAAACTTTGCTATGTGCCCTAACTTAACAAGCTAGAAGAAGTAATAATGATACCAAAGCCTGGCAAACCAGATATGAAACCAAGTCATATCGGCCAATCTCGTAATATTGCCAGTGCTCTCAAAACTGTTTGAGAAATTCCTTCAGAAGCGTTTGATGAAAGTTGTAGAAAAATGCAACCTGATTCCAAAACATCAGGTTTGGATTTAGGGAAAAGCACTCGACCATTGACCAAGAGCATAGAATTACGAGCATAATTGAAAAAGCCTTAGAAGAAAAAAAATATATTATGTCCTGCCATTTTTCTCGATGTGACACAAGCATTATTTGATAATATTTGGACCAGCGGACTAATTTACAAGGTTGAAAAAAAAAAAAAAAAACAAGCCATAGCCTATCACAAGCGCCTCTAAGGGCACATCAACAGTCAGGAAGCTGTTCGCCTACTAGAAGTTGATGACCTACTCTGTAGATTGAAAAGAAGAAAACCTCATAAGCTAATACAGTAAATGGATAGCCCGGCAAAGCTAGCGCAGTGGGTTCTCGAACTAACTTCGTAGTGTGCATCGAAGTGCACTCCCGGTCTCCAGTCAGAACTGACGAACTAAGTGAAATATCTTAGTTCCATTTATGTAACCCCTTAGTTAGATAGGTCTGATAAAAATTGCTGATAAGTGAAATACTTGGTGCAATAAACATTTAAAAAAAAAAAAAAGGAATGGCGGAATGAGTTAATCAGCAGGCAATTTAACTGCAAACATAAAATATTTGTGGGTTGAATATGTTCCTTAAACAGAATTCAAGGCGGAGGGAATACGATATATTGAAATTCATAAGCTATATAAATCACTCAATGCTTTTTACCGGTATATTTATAATAACCCAACTTTGGTTTACTGGGTTGGTGAGGGGGAGAAGAACCAGGCGACATGTTCTCCGATTTTTTATTTACTGGCCGAGTACTTTCGCCCCTTCGGGCATCCTCAGGGCGATGTGGAACCATAGGTTACCACAGCGGCTGTGGTAACCTATGGTTCCACATCGCCCTGAGGATGCCCGAAGGGGCGAAAGTACTCGGCCAGTAAATAAAAAATCGGAGAACATGTCGCCTGGTTCTTCTCCCCCTCACCAACCCAGTACGATGAAAGATGCGACGACTCAACCAAGAAGAACTTTATTGTGAGGTTGAGGTGGAGACAAAATACGCGACCATTTCTCCTTATCATCTATATTGTTTCGAGCGCTTTCGCCCATCTATATTGTTTCGTATTTTGTCTCCACCTCAACCTCACAATTATGTATCAGCGACAACAACCAATAAAGAAGAACTTTGGTTTAATTCAGCAGCGTTCATTATGATTAAGTATAACACATACTTTGACCAACAAGTTTAAAAACCCTTCAAGCAACTATTGGTGAATCTTCCATTTATCGAGATGGAGAAGACCTTAAACTTGTAGCCAAGAAAAGGAATCCAAGTTGAAGACGATCTACTGGGAAAAGAACTAGTGAAAGTTCGTGTTTCTTTTCGTTTTTCGACGGGCCCAACTCGAGTCTTTTCATGTACCCCTGAGGCCCGATGGGGAAAATACCTTCCATTGTGAAATGACGACCGACTGGAACGCGTTTACAACTCGCAAAGAAATAAGTTGAACGAGATGAAAAGGCGACTCATCAGTTGGCAAAGTTGCTATACCGAATCTGCAGTGATCCGAATAGAGAGCTAAGGTTCATAATAGACCGATGGGAAACATCTTCCAAACGGTTCTATGCTTATTCTTTACTGGAATAACATATATGACAACGGTGAATTTTTTCCAGTCGTTCGTTTACTCATTTTTTTATACATAGCCTGTGTCTACTCAGATGCTTTCAAATAAAACGTTAACGTTTCAACTCGTTTTTCGAACCAGTCTTATTTGAATTGAATGCGGCAAGCGCATACGATGTTGAGATGCAACTGCACAACTTCTTTAACCGTCGCATAACTCGTTTACTAAGAATTGAGCTGTAAATCTAGGCAATGATCCTCAAGCTGATTCCTCAGTCAGACTGAAACCACCGACGAATTTTAGAAAATATCCACATCATTAAAGCAGGAAATAAAGCCATGAACAAGAAATGCGAACTGCTTGACCTGGGGAAGCAATTTCACCCATTATTTATACCGAAAAACTAATTACCGTTGTTCTCCTTCTAGCATAAAGTATTTTTAACCTCAATTATAGAAGAAATTATATTTTCAACTCGAATTAAGCATTATGTTCCTACCTAGCCCAAAGATAATTTATGTTCCCCATTTCTCATATCAAGACTGTTACCTCACGACTGTTACCCTCCTGCCTGTTTTTAGTTTTTACCAACCATGTGCCCTTCTATTCTAGTCAAAAAAATGCTTTCATTCGTTGTAGATCTTAGTAATTTATTAGTCTCTATGTTTCTAGTCACTTGCATCTTCTAGTCTTCGTTTATAATTATATTTTCAAGCTTTGAAACTAGATTAGGTATGTAACTGTGATAACTCCTCATCTCAAGTAAGAATCTTTGTTTGCACTATTGTTCCTCTCTTTATCTTTGCAATGATTTTAGTATGTATGTTTTTACCTTAACTTATATCCGACTCTTTTATCAGGACGAACCCTCTTCACGGGCGACCCCTTTTTAAAAAAAAGACTTGACACACTAATTTCTAAGGTAACTAATATGATAATTGACAAGTATGCAACCCTTGAATTTTAATTTGTATCTCACATTTTTTGTGCTTGTTTCCTGATTGGTGACTTCCTAACGTGCTATTTTTAAACAAAATAGGGATACTTACCCCTACACGTATCAATTCCAGATGTTTCCTGAAGAGGCCCGTGAGGGCGAAAGCGCTCGGATTAATATAGATGATAATGAGAACTGGTCGCGTTTTTTGTCTCCACCTCAACCTCACAATTACAGAAACCACAGAATGGCTACCAGCATCAAATCGAAGACGCCTTTCAACAAAAGATCACGGCTCTTAGTTGCTCTCGTTTTGACCGCCGAATTTGCGGTCGCGAATAACCAAAACGTAGAGGACTCGTGTACTCGCATGATCAGTTTTAAAGTTGATATTAGCGAAAATAAAATGTAGATATCTTCTACTGTTCATGTAAAAAGCCATCTGTTGGAACTTGAAGGTGCTTCAAAATGAAAGGGAATTCTAATTTTATTTTTTGAGTCATCTAAGAGATCAGTATGAATTTAGAATTCGACTGGATCTATGAATTTAGGAAGTGGTTAATTTCACGCAACGGGAAACAGAGGTTTCCATAACCAGTTATTTCTCTCTCAAGTACACCTTCCGTTCTACATGTGAGAAATAATTTCTCCCAAGTACTCTCGTTAAGTATCGTAGTTCATTTTTCTTCAAATCTGATAGCTTCTCAACTTTCTCCGAAACAATCACTCGTTTATAGATCATCAGTAGAGAACAATGACACTAGAAAATGCCATTCACCTTCCGACCAAAGCACGCGAGAAACTCGAAACATGCAAGGAACGACGAGAATGTTACTTCGACTTTGATCTATCTTCGTGTCAGATCGGGCTTGATGTTTATCGCTGGCCATTTGCGAGAGGCAAGGTCTACTCATGCACTGACATGCCTAGAGAGCGACAATCATAAACAGTCATCGGGGAAAAAACTGGCAGCAGATCGAAAAACCCAAATGAAGCGTTATTAGAGGGCTGAGCGCCCCTGGCGGCTTCGCCGCCCAACCCCCTCAGAGGGGGCTTCGCCCCCCTCAGCCATCGCGCTATCGGCGCACGGTCGCCCGGTTCGGGTGGGGTGTTGTCCATGTCACTACTATATATATAGTATAATATATAGGTAGTATATAAATATAGTATAGGTAGGTATAGGTATGGGTTCAGTAGTTAATTATTTGTGTATGGAGAGTGGGAATCTATAGGTATTTTGATGGTGGGTAGTACTTAGTAGTTGCTATAATTTGGTATGTTGGTGGTGGTGTTTGAATGTACTTGGTATCATAAAGTATTGGGTTTTTCAACTGTAGCAAAGTAGGAGCAAAAGTAGACCTAACAACTGTAAGTTTTCCAAGATTTGTAACTTGCACAGTGGATAACTCAAACAAAAAGTCGTCAATTCAGATGTTTGAATATACCAAAAGATAGGTAATTTAATTGTCCACATTTTCCAAATGTAATGTACCTATCCATTTTTCAACCGTTTTTGCGTTATTCTACAATGATAGTGGACTATACACGAAAAAATCACTTTTTTCAACTTTAAACGTTATTTTCATCTATTTAGTGCGAAAGAAACAAAGAATGAACCATATATTATTGATATACACATCATCAACTATCATTATGCTGAATTTGAGCGAAATCTATTGCAAAATAATTTTCGCGAAAAATCCAAGGGATACCCCTGCGATTTTCTTCAACCGATCAGTTAACGATTTTTTACTCCTCTCTCAATACAGATGAAAATCTGAAATTTTTAGGAAAGTTGTGTCTTACCAAGATGTATTTTTGAGATTTTTTTTATTTCTCGGAAAAATCTGCAAGTGGTCCAAAAAAATCGGTTTTTAAAACCTCAAAAATTGGACTTTAACGGTGATTTTCGGGGTCAAAATTAATGTGTATCAATTGTTTTATTATGCAGGAGTCTTCATTTGAACGCCTTACATACGTACATAGCAAAAAATTTGGTGAAAAAATTCTAAACAGAGCCAGAGAAATTATTTTGTGTAAATCGAGTTTTTCGCCGGCCGAATTTTCGAGCTCCGCTGGCATCGGTAAGGGTGAAATATTAAATCTTTGTTTTAAAGCGATTTTGAAAGCTGTTCTTATAGGAAATTTAACGCTGAACCCGAATATGACGTCAAAACGGTGGAAATTTGAGAACCAACATTAGTTTTTCCCAGTTTTAGTACTACACGGTTTCATATTTTTCAACTTTGAAAATCCGTTGCAATTACAGTACTGTTCAAATTTGATTAATTAATGATCCTTACAGGAAATTAGACGTAGAATCGAATTAAAAGTGAACATAATCGAATTCGAACAATTGATAGGTAATTGTTTAATAATTTTATAATTTTATTACTTCCATGTTTACGTAGTATTTTAGTATGCAGGAGTCTTCATTTGAACGCCTTACACACGTACATAGCAAAAAATTTGACGAAAAAATTTAAACAGAGCCAGATAAATTATTTTCGGTAAATCGGGTTTTTCGCCGGCCGAAATTCCGAGCTCCGCTGGCATCGGTAATAGTGAAACATCAAATTTTCGTTTTTGAGCGGTTTTGAAAGCTATTCTTATAGGAAATTTAATGCTGAATCCGAATATGACGTCAAAACGGTGGAAATTTCACGTTATTAGAGTATATATATTTTTTTGAGTAGAAGTATATAATATCATTTTTTCTTAGGGGTAACTAACGCCCAAAAGTAAACTGTTAATACAAAACCAATCAACCCACTGGAAATATCGATGGGCAAGTTTAATGGTCTAATTATAGCTCAATTATAGTTTAATTATAGTTTACTATCGCTTGGCAAGTGGCTATAGAGAAACTAAAACCCCATATTTTTTTTTTTTTTTTTTTTTTTTTTTTTTTTTTTTTGTATAATTATTGGAAAATGAAATGCACCATGGGAACCAACAGAGAAATCTTCGTTAAATCTTTAATTATTGAGAAATGGCAAAAATAATCTTCCGCATGAACTTTAGTTCGCAGAAGGCTACAATTTTCACAAAACTACTTTTCTAGGGTACTGATTTCACTGGGAGCCATAAAAACGAGGAGTTGAGATAATTTTTTCCACACTTTGGAAAGTTTTTTTTCACTGACTACAAACTGAAGAAGGTGCAAAACAAATCTATAATTTTATGTCATCGCTTGGCAAAAAATCGTTTTACAAACTGGATAAAGTAAAATGGCACAATGTCAACGGAATGATTGCTTCACAGTTCAAAGCCGTCGTGAGTTGATCTGTTCGAGTGTTTGCCATTCGTTGTTTATTGGGCTCATGACGAAACGAGTCGGAGGCTATCACACCATCTCAATAATCCATAGTGCCACTGCAAGACCCCCCGTTCTACTGTTAAGAAATCTTTTGAGTGGTTTACAATATTTGTTTAAGCTGCGAGCTTAAAGTTTGCAAATATGCAAACAACAACAGTGAACCGGTAGGTTGAATTTTAAATTATGGTCATCCGACTATTGAATTCGTTAGTCTCGAACGAATTTTCCCATTGTGAAATTCGAAAGCTGAGCACAAGAAGCATTGTTGAAATTGTCCAATTTCGTATAAATACTCGAAACTATTTTCGAAGCCGCACGTGTTCTTAAGGAAGGACTGGAGAAGAAATGAAAAACGTAGAAAAATGCGGCAGAGAACGAAGAGGAACGTGCGACGGACAGTTTTCCAAACAGACGGTTTTTTATTCGCCTTCTGAGATTTTTCTTTTATTTACGTCGCGTTTCCCAGTCCATCGAAGGAGGTCCACTACAACGGTGCCGTTGAAGAGGCCAGCGATCCTTCGACAGGGCCATTGTACTCGAAGTCAAAGTACCCATAGCTCTAAAAAGTCGTAACAAAATTGTAGGAAGTATAAAAGGTAGCTCGAACTAAAGAAAATGATATTTTTCTAGGTTTTATGGCATTTGTACAGTTAGTATGAGTAGTATAATTGGAAATATTCAGGGATATCCCGTGTTTCGTCATATATAATATTTCGTTATATAATATTATATTTCAACTTTAACCCCTGATAACTTCAACAAAAATTTTCAGCTCAATAAATAATATACGAAATGATAGTGAATCAAATAATCTTATTTTTCTTTGAGTAAAAAATGCTCATCAATTTCTCAGCTTATTATTCTTATTACTATTCTTATTATTCTCAGCGTTATTACTAAAATTTATTAATTAATGACATAACGTTGGGCTAGGTTGTCATATTCGTAGCAACAAGCATTTTATGTTTACAACTATACTATAAAAGTTCAGTTTCGTTCTATCATCCATACCAAGAATATTTATTGATCATAGTAAACATAAAAACATAAATGAGTGTTTTCAACCAATAAACGAACTTCGGAAAGCTAAAAATCCAATTTAATTCTCAAGGTCTGAATAAAAGAAGCGGTTTTCCTTCGATATAACTGCCTCTTCTTTGCGGTCTCTAGTTGAAATATGAAGGTGTGGCATGGAAGGTTCTGGTGGTGGACAAAATTTCCTCAATCGTCGGGACGAAGAACGGTTAATCCGTCAGACCAAGAGTTTTGAAAACGCTTCGGACCAAACCGAGAATTAAGAGGGAAAATTAACTTCCGAAGTCGGAAATTTTCAGGAGTAATTGCACCAGCTTGATGATGAGTGATGCTGCTACTCTGATGGTAGCTCTGATTACATCCATTGAAGCTCTGTGCCTAATATTCGATATCCCTAAAAATTCCGACGTCTCTGCGATGTGAACAACATTTAGTGCATCTTATGAATAAAAGATAAGCTTTTTTCAGTGAAGTTGTCCATCGCCTAACTGAATTTTGAAGTACCAACAGACATAATTGGGCGGTCGAGTTCAATTGGGCATTCAAAAGCCGCTAGGCAGGCGAATCAGTAATAAACAACGTACCTGTGCATTTTCATTCATCTTATCTAGGTAAGTAGATGAAAAGAATCAATTGGTCGTTTCCCTGTTTTCAACGTGTCCGATTAAGATTCGCACATTTTATTATTCTGTCAGCTCAATATTAAAGAAAGTAAAAATATATTGAAGTCGTCGAATCTCAAATGAAACCTGTTATTTAACGCCCGAGTAGAAGGAATATTGTGAATATTCGTAACATTAAAACATTTCAAATGTCTTTGAGTGGTTGGGGAGTGTTTTTCAGTGTTTGAGAGAAAACACACTCTATCCCCTCTGATCAAGGTCTTTCGCTCATCCCCTTCCCAATTCTAGGCAACAATCCCCATTATAACAACAATCAACGTGCCCGCCTATCTGCAATTTGAGGGCTGTGCTACTCCGGTCGTCAATGCCGGGCTAAGTGTGGCATCAAAGCCCGCCCGCCTTATTTCGCTTCCATTACTATGCCCATCATTTGATTTAGACACATATTTAGCTACTCAAAAGGGCTGACGCTCTTGACCAGACAATACCTAACTAGCCCAGTTTTTTTTTTTTTTTTTTTTTTTTTCATACAACTCTTGAAGACAGTAAAAAAGGCGATAGTAGGAAAAAGAAAAACAAGCTCCATAACTATAACTGCTCTATGATGCAACTCAATATTAAAGCTACTGTTTAGCTTCCAATCCAGCTTAATCACCTTCCAGTAAAGAAGGAACAGTTTGATAAGTAATAGTCCAGTTCCAATCCTAGCGTTAAGCGATTTATTGACTCATTTCCGCTCCATGCTCTCTTCCTTTTTAATCAATTCTTTATCGCCGTGCGTGAATCTGACTTCTGCCTTGTTAACAGCCTAGTTAAGCTATTTCATTGGCGCCGAAAAAACTCTATAAATGAATTGGCGGCAATCTGAATCGGTTCTGCGAGTAGAAACCGGAAACTAAGACAGTTCGATGCACATATCAGACTGGGAACTTGGCCGTGAAACGGTATTTAATGGCTACCACTGCTGTAACATGCTCTGATTCACAAACCCATTATTTTACTCTCCAATGAAAAGTTAAATAGCTAGTGTGTTACGAATGATCTGAAATTACAAGAGTGTTTCCTTGTTTTTCCCACGAAAAAATTACCAACGACGGTAATCGATGAATATTCGTGAGAACTTGCATTCCTAGACTCTGTAAGAGAATTTGATTATTTCCTTGTTTTTACGCACGTTTTTCTCCAAATGGCTGATTGAGAAAAATGTTGCCGTTCTATGATAACTTTTCCCTTTTATCATTGTTCAATTAATTACCAAATTAGTTTCTGTTACAGTATATTACCTTGCCTTTGGAAGTATCGAAAAAAAGGAAATATTCCCTCAAATAGATCACCTTCAATGCAAAGTAGCAGGAAAAATTAATTAAATCGGCTCTTTCCTCCTTCGGAAGGTTATTGTGATGATAGTTCTCACTATTTAACTGTGCGGTTCTCACCTACAAGGAGATCGCGTGATGCTATTGAGCAACGCATTGGATCCTAACGTAGGAAATGCCCGAGTGCATCTCCAACTGCGAGACCGAGTAAGCATACGGAGCATTCTCCGTCTTGTCCTACTCTGTCCAACTGTGTCATTGTCACGTTTTCGCTGAAAGTAACTCGGCTGTGTTTGTGTTAAAGAGCAAAATGGCCCAACTTTTCACTTGAATGTCGCCAAGCGACCATCTCTGGGTCAGTGGAACTGAAGTTAACGCATCTGAAACAACACGACTCGACCGGTTTCCACTTATACCGCAACGGATTCAATCGTCAAGGCGGCCCATCTCATTCGCTCGTTTCATTTGCTAAATTTCTTACGTAGGTTTGTAACTCGAGACTCTTTTTTCTAGAAAATGTCCCGTTTTCGATCTAGAGCCCAGGATTTCCATGTGTAGGTTACGAAGCCCACACATTGACATATTTTGGGCTGAGTTGGAAAAGTCAAGTTGATGGTGGCAGGTACGCTATTGAATTTTTTGAACAAGTATCGAATGAGCAAATATCAAATTTAAAAAAAAAATTTTTCGTAGAGCATCTTATAATTTTTTATAAACCGATTCAAACTTAACTTTTCTAGAGAAAAACACTGCAAATGATTGTACAGTGGTATATTATTCCTTTGCTTCAATAAGTATTTAAGATAATCATCCACTTTTGTGTTTTCAACTATTCCGAACATTTGTGAATGTTTCAACCTAACGACAGATTGGTAACTAACTATAGGAGAAAACTGCTTAGCAACTATGGTATTTTTAAATAGTTTCCTCTATAATTTAATTAAAAATTAAATTATGACCGATACAGCTAAAGAGAGAGTGTTTGACACCTTTTCCGACGAGTATAGAACGATTATAACAGCTCGAGAAAGTCTCAAGGTTTACACTCTTGCCAAATTCCTCAAAATCTCGAGTATTTCACAGAAAAGCAGCGATAACTCGAAATCTATAGTTATCGACTCCGCTATCGTCTCATTTGATTCAGCGTCCGAAAATCTATAAAAATTGATAATAAATACACTTGTGCCTGAACACTAAGAAAATATAAATTGTCTCCCTCTTAAAACTCCCCAAAAATATTATTAAAGTTTCTACGCACCTTGAAACGTAATAAATCACATTTTTAGGTGGTTAGAAAATTTGTTTTTGTTTGCGAATGCAACGGTTCATTATTGAACAATAGGTTTTTTTTTTTTCATTGTAGTTTTGTCGCATCGATCGTTCTTCGTTGTTGGTGTTTTTGCTTTTACCGGGGTTTTTCCACGGTGATCATGGGGAGTATTGGTTACTAAGTAAAATTAAACGCATCTAAAGGCTACCGCCATATGGACAGTGAATTTTAATTCTATTAGAAACTTAAAATTTTACGAAGTAACCAAAACTCCCCATGGCCACCGAGGAAACACAACGGTGAAAGCAAAAACTCCCCAATGAACTGTAAAAAAATCAAATGATTTTCTAGGAAAATATAGTTCTACGCCAAGCGTAGGTACCCGTTGCGGTGATATTTTTAATTGCAGAAACATGAGCAGCACTGCAACGTTCTCCAAATGGTTACCCGAACTATAATTCCGAACTACAACTACAATTCCCGCTCCGGCAGGATAATATAAAAGACCGTGTTTCGTTCAGTAATTACTAATCATAAAGATGTTCAAAATTACACGCGTTTCTTAAAAGTCTGTTCTCAATATCCAGTTCGAATAAGGGTAGGCATTTTTTTCGACTTCCCCCTGAATTGGAACGTAATTTTGCACCTGAGCTTTTAGAAGCACTTGGAAGCAAATCACTTTGGAAAATCTCATTACGGAAACGGACAATTTTCGTTAACGGTGGTTCGTCCGCACTGTGTTTACATTCGTCATTGTAATGCACTGGTGAACTTTACATATTAACGAACGCTTTACAAGAGCGGAACGCAAGTTACGCGTGATGCGATTTTAATTCCACTCTTGCGTGAGTCTCAAGCTATATGGGAAACGTGGGAAACTCAGCAGGAGCAGAAAATTCCCCAGCGAAATTATTCACATTATTTTTGTTCTCTTTAATTCAATAGGGGGAATGATAATATTTTCCTCCTGAAAAAAATCTACCCATGATTGTTTTTTGAATCGGTGTTTGAATATTTTTATACTTAATTATATTGAAATTGAAATTAAAGAATTAGGTGGAAAGAATTTTTTACTACCGTTTCGATTATTCTACTCGGTCCAATTTTCAGTTTCTGTAACGTGTTCTACGCTAAAAACCAACCTACTCCATCAGAGCAATGGCGGGGAATATTTAAATCGAGAAATCAGTTTCACCAGCTTAATGTTCAATAAAATTTCGACAACCACCTAGTTTTTGCTTCAATTATAACGGTACTAAATCAGTTTCCGTCTACTTGTGGCCTATTAAAAAGGATTTCTACTTTCTCGCAATTGCCCTCGGCGAAACTTTAATTTGAAACTAATTAAACTGATTGATTCTCCAGCTCGTCAGCATTTTAGAAAGGTTTACGATGCCAATAAAATACATCGAAACTCCAAATTTACCATTTCATCGATTACCTCATTTCCTAATTACTTTACCTACTTAACCGTTGACACAGATGAACAGGATAATTAACTATAATTACGTCTACCTCATGCGCATTTGAAAGTTGTCCTTTATAGGATTAGTCTTTATTAACGACTCAATTAGAAACAATGGAATCCTCCGTTGATTTCAATCCTATTCATTTCATCAATAGAAAAAACCGCGTGTACTTAATTTTCGATAACCGTTAATACAGTTAGAAACCGGAAAGGCTTCTGCTCACAAGTAAGTTATTGTCGAGACTTTCGAAAATTAATTAAGTTGCAGTCCCTACAAAGATTCATTTTCATCAGGCGATAGAGAATCAGTGAACGTGGTTTGTAGAAAGTCCTGACCTTGAAAAATTAAATTGACTAAAAAAATTGATTCAACGGGACCAACGCTATAGGGACAGACTGTCAACAAGAATGAGTAGCTCCTAAATAGCTAATTATTCATCCGTTATTTAAGAGCCCATAAAGACTGTCTTCATATTTAAAAAAAAAAAATACAAAAAATGATACATTTTTTTCTTGTCCTCACACTACTAGTTTTATGTTGAAGAAAGATGAACATTTTGACTCGTCCCTGTTCTCCAATAGCATAGGCACCTCGTGAGCTTCTTCTGCCCAGACAATGCTCGGACTAGGCGAAATGGCTCGCATTGTACAATTAAGGAGGTCGAGTAGCAATTTATTGTTGTTTTCCCTTCGACCCAAAAGAGGTGGTAAATTGAAACATTGGCTCGATCTTTCACAAAGAAAAGGCATTAGAATGACCCTGACATAGAACCCGGATTGCTTGACCTCGGCTCGACTTTCTTCTCATTCATCTTCACCTAGAGACCTGAGGTCGACCGGGTCGTGCTCTCAGTACCTACCGACCCAAGTACACCAAGTCCCCTCCAATAGAAGCTAACGGCGCTGATGCCGGGTGCCGAGCCGATCGCCGACAATGCCAAACATAACGCACTCCACGTTCAAACTCATTCAAAACAAAAGTTGGTGGGCTTTTTCATTCAAATATACTAACATATATTATTTTAGTAAATGCTAAACATATTTTAAAAAATAAATAGTAAAAATAATAGCTAAAAGAATTATAAAAAGTAAAAAATACTATAAGAACAAAATGTTCGTGAAAATAGACCCCAACTATGCCCAAAAATAACTTTAAAAATAAAGAAAAATTCTATGTGATATCGACTTCTATGGGCAGTAGAAAATCAAGTCAAATAGGGCATCTTCCTTTTGAAGCCAGTTGGGAACAGGTTTGTTTTGAAAACATTAGAAAACGGTGAAATTATCTACTTCAACAGAAAACTTGAGTCAGCCCTCAGCCCAAAGAACTAAACTATCGTTCTTTTGTTTGTCGCTCTTTTTCTTATTGTTGAAAATAGCTTGTCTCTTTGTCTTCAAAATACTTACCTACTTGGATACGAATGTCAAGGAATCAATCCACTCAGCCTCCAGTAGCTATATTTGCATTTACCTGCTGTTTGAATCGTGTATGATTTTGATTGGTTCTTTGCCTGTGTGTGTATGTGCTTGGTGATTTGGCTTTTGTAAAATACACCATTCTGCTTGCTGCTTGCGTTCCGTGAACTTGTATTTTCATTCATAAAAATAATAGACGTTGTGTATCTAGGTACAAGTCTTCAGTGAACAGGTGAGTTAATATTTGATTAACATAAGATACGGCTGCTTTGCTTTATTCATTTATTGAATAGTTGAATTAGACGACCTCACCAAAATATTTCTGAAAGGTTTCAGCCGGCACTGATATTGTCAGGATAAGGGGGAGATTGAGAGTGCGACTTTTTCTCCATATTTTTATTATTTGTCGGCCGAGATCTTTCGCCCATTCGGGCATCTTCAGGGCTGCATAGGTTCATCGGGTGGTCATAGGTGCCCGATGGACCCATGCAGCCCTGAAGATGCCCGAATGGGCGAAAGATCTCGGCCGACAAATAATAAAAGTATGGAGAAAAAGTCACACTCTCAATCTCCCCCTCATCCTGACAATAAACTGTCGTTGATTGAAAAATGATTTTTCTGGATCAATTTCAGAAATTAATTGATTATTTAATTGCATATAGTTTCGTTTTTAGGTTAGTGTTGACGTTGTACGGATAGAATTTCTTTTTTTTACTATTCAAAAAACAATTTGGGCGATTACAAAGGCTAATTATCTAATAATGAAATTAGGCATGCAAGTAATCCCAGTTATTATATTATTATTATTATTATTACTATTCATCTTGATTTATAGGCTGCTCATTTTTGAAATTTTATTACATAGGTTAGATTTGCTTTCGATTACATAGGTGTGGAGGAATATTGAAATCGAATTATAAGGTAGTGAGATAACAGATAATGGACTGTTTCAGGTATAGTAGTGCGGTAAGTACTCTAGTAATTTAATGTACGCTAGTAGTATCATTCCAATAAAAAACAGTCCTTAACTTCGTTCAGCTCTATCGTATTCACAACGAAAAATGCTCTTTTTTAAAAACAAATGGGAATAGAAAATGAGCAGAGTATTTTGTAGCGAACAGATAATTCGCTACTCCAATTTCAAACGCCAACGCACTTTACTCGTTGCAATAAATGCAGCGATTTAATTCGGATAACTACTCGCTGAAGAGTACGTGTTAATTTTCTCCTATTACGATCGATCAGTAGGTAAGTGGAACACTTGATGGTTACAGTAGATGAGACGAGGAAAAGCCGATGAGGTAGTATAATTGAGAGACGTGAGGTTGCGGTATGAAACCGATGAGATGAGAACGTGAAGGATGAGGCGGAACAGGAACGGCACCTTCTTCTCGGCTTTGCCCCCTTTCTCTCGAGGCCGAAGAGAAAGGTACGACACAGGCGCCGCTAAATGGGATCGCCATCTGATGCACTCGGACGCGTGACCGTCAGATGGGACGAAAGAGCGTTGTCGACTAGATTGAAGACGTGCAAGGGTACAAGTGTATTTCAGATGTGGGCTATGGAAAGGTACCCAGGTGTATGCTCGATCGCCCAATTTTCCGAACGAGTCAGGTGCTGAATTGATTGGAGGAAGTACCTAACTCAAGGGTTTTATAAGACCCGAAGAAATTGAATCGATCATGAAAACAGATGTTTCTTCTTGAACACTAATAAAAATCAAGAAAAAGGACTATCGAAAGAGAAACACTTTAAAATGATTTCCGACATCAGACCCGCTAATGGTGACGACCCAATCGTTTTATACAGCCAAACAAGATCCTCAGGCCACCAGAGATCTTCGGGTATCCTCAGGGAAATCGTATTTTTTCTTTTATTTGATACGTTTCTTAGTTTTCACGATTTCAAGTGAAATATAGAATCAGTTTTCAGTTTCATTTTTACCTTTGTATTCGATAACGATCAGATTTTTGGACCTATTTATTATGTATTGAACCTCAACACCTCCTATATGCTTCAACTACTCCAACTACTACATTACAATAACTACTACTCTGGATATGTTGGTGAGTATTAGTGCATTTTGTGTTTTCAACGCGTGTATAATATCCAATAAATAAAAATCAGTTCACCGGCCATCAAAACTTTTCTGAGGAAGCTGTAATTGTTAATTACTTGAAAATTTCACCGAAAATCATTATTGGACTAAGAATAGTTCATTCCTTTATTCAAACCTCTACCACAATTAGCCATACAGAGGGGGAAATTCAAATAAAATAATTGATAATGTGATTCACGAGAAAGTACTCGGAGTGACACCAATAATAAAAATGAAGCGATATTCAGCAGTCATATAGAAAATTTTAAAGCCCCCCAGCGTTCATATGTATTCATTTTTGCGATCTGTAAAAATCAAAATTTTGCCAACATGCGAATAACGTGGAAGTACTGTATCTGAATCACATGACGGCTTCTTTTAATCGCCATCCGAAACATTTCAAGACCTCGACAGTTCAAATATATTGATTTTTGCGGCCCTTAAAAATCAAAATACATATTACGCACGAGCGAAATCGTGAAAAAAGCTCATTACGTAGAGGCATGGAGAATGACCCAACATCCAAAAAAACCAAGCACCGTCTACTCGCCACAACGGACATTTTAAGACTTCAAACGTCTAAAAATATTGATTCTTATAGCCTGTAAAAATCGAAATAGAAGTAAATAGAACCCTTTTATCTCGGAAAAGTACTGAGTGTTATCCAAAATCAGGAAATAATTTTACACAATCGCTAGAACAACATTTCCTGAAAATTTCATTGAGTTTCATTCATTTTTCAGACAGACAGACACACAGACACTTGTTCAGAAAGTGTTTCTAAGTAGTATAAAAAAAATCTTTCAAATTCACCTACGTTCCGAATTTGACTATTCGATCATTGCTTATTGGCGTTGCCTGTACAGCTACATCCAAGGCTTACTCCGACTCCCATTTTTTGGTGAAATCTACCTTAAGAAAAAAAAAAATATTTAAAATTCCGATTTTGACCGAAGGAGTTTACCCTTATTGTTACCATTATTTTGTAAGGTAGAAATGTTGACAAATGATCGGGATAGTTAATATTTCAAGTGGATGTTTTTCTTTGATTATAGTTGACGCTTAGGAACGATAAACCACTGTACAATCATTTGCAGGGTTTTTTGTACACTACAAATAAAAAGTAAAATAGACTTATAGACGATGCAATGTTGTCAATTGCAATCGCGTCTCATGCTCTGATTGAGTGCATGAGTGTAAACTATGAGAGTAATTCCTTGATGAGCGTCTTTAGTCTCTTCCTCCACAGCGATGAGCTTTTTTACTCTAGATTACACTTAACCAAAAGGTTCGCTGATATGGCGATGGATGACAAAGCTCCAGGATTCAGTGTTCATTCACGATCACCTTTTGTAAGAAGCGTATGCGTGAAACCATTTAAAAATGCCGATATTTAATAGTAGGGAAATTATTCAACGACCTCAGACCGAACATAAAGTCAGGTGACTTTTAGCTTTTTTCAATTTTTTGCTTATTAGAAAACTGTACGCCATTATGAACACTTATTACAAAAAAGCATTTAATTCTACATGACATAATGCTTTTTACATCACAGTCATAATTCAAGTTGAAAAATAAAAATTTTCCCAACTTGATGAAAAATCAATGCTGTCACTTCTCTTTAGTTACGTCGCAATGGCTGACACAAATAAAATACAACGTTTTATTATTGAAAAACCGCGATTGTAAAACAAAATCAAGTCTTTAATTTGCATTTATTTCCACATGAATACTCGAAAAAATGCTAGCCCCAATACAAACGATGGCATGTTTTGGGCATTTTATTTCATCAATATTTATGGTCTTTAATGTCATACTTCAATACCTTATTATAAAATATCTATTAGAGCTGATAATTCTGGTCACGATCGATCATAAAACATGTTCCATTACAAAGATGAACTAATAGAATAGAATTGTTTTCAAAAAAATTAAATATACCTGTTAGCCAATAATGACCGTCTGTGTTTGATAATGAGATCCATTGTCATTGGTCGCCGATTCACTGACGCGAAGATTGAACCCGAATTCGAGCCAAATGCCATCAGCTGATCGGCACTCGACGATCAACCGAACGACACGATACGACGAATTGTTCTACGTTTCGCGATGATACCTTTTAGAAAAATTGTACTGATGTTTATGAAAATAAGGTTTGTGTACTACGTTGCTTCAATTTACCAAACGTTTTTCGATCACGACGCGTATACGGGCATGAACGGCGAAGAGAAAATAATCGACCCCGTCGTTGGCGTAGCTGAACACCGACTGAAGAGTCGGCCCTGCCGTTCTTGAGGAGTTAAGCGCCACAAGAAGCTTCAGAAGGAGGAGTTTTACGGGAGGGAGCTCCAGCACGGGGAGGAAGATCTGACTGCTTCTTTTTCCGATAGGTAATGATTAAAAATGGTCGATTATCGCATTTATTCCCAAACTATATTGTTTTTAATCTTATTCATATTCTTTTATTGTTATTCCCAAACGTCTAAGTTTTTAAAAAACACGCAATGCATTAAAACTCTCCTGTTTCGAAGAAACAGTAAAAAAATTATTTGATTGGTCAATAACAACGCTATGATCTCTTTTGATTAAATATCAATACAATAAAACCAATAGCCATGGGTCAAAATCATTGGAAAATTATGTGGATTTTCCACTCTTGAGACCCTCAACTCATTTGACGTAGCGATGTGGCTGAAAAATACCATCCTCAGTTTAAAAAACTTTTTGATCTCTAATAATTTTGTCGAAATAGCGTTAAAAGCTTACACCCAGGTTTATTTAAATCACAATAATGTGTCTTCTGCATGTCTTAAACGTACAGATTTATTTTCGCAGGAGCTGACAACTTTTTTCATGATTATTTGAGAAAAAAATTAATTGTCTTGAGCATAATGGTTTATTTTAGCATAATGAAGCAAACGCCCCCGCTAAAAATTTTTATAAAAAGCTTGACGTAATATCGAAAGAATCAAGTCGTTTAACTATGTCTAGGTTTGATATTTAACCCGTTTCGACTGCAAAAGTTCGTTCTCCACACTTCGCTTATCAGTGCATGAATATTTTTCTTCTGGTCGTTCGTGTTTTCATCGGAGTCAAAAGCGTGGCGCCCATCAAAGTGCGGCACCTCCATCCGCTTGAGAAGAAGAAATAACTCTTTTTTAAGGCTCATTTTACGCTGGTTTTTTCAGCGTCGCGTAGACAACAACGACACGTTAACGCCTTTTTTCACCTTACATTCCGCTCTTCTCCGGTTGAGAAATAGAACTGAAAATCGGCTTCAGAGAACTCAATTGGCGTTGGTTTACTTAGTTTAATATTTGAAAGAAAAACCGATATTCGGCTAGCGCTCCACGATTTGTTTCAAAATGAGTTAAAATATATTTCGACCTCAAATAACCCAAAACGAGGCTATTAAAAAAAAAAAATTAACATTTATTTTCTTGGTTTTGAAGTTTGCGGGGGAGAAAAACTGGGCAACTCGTTCTCCACTTTCTTTATTGCCCGCCGAGCACTTTCGCCCCTTCGGGCATCATCAGGGCTTTCTACAATGGAATACATGAAGATCAATCACTATTAATTATGGAGGTACTAGGGTGCTCGGCGGGCAATAAAGAAAATGGAGAACGAGTTGCCCAGTTTTTCTCCCCCGCAAACTTCAAAACCAAGAAGATATGAAGCGACTACCCAAAAACGAACATTTATTTTTTTCATTCTGAAACACAAAACCGACCGACTAACAATAATGGCTTATCGATCGGGTACAGCACTTTATAGTTCTTACTAAAAATAATCTCTTCGAACGATACCTATACCTATAGCAATAGCTTCATAACGACCCCTTCAAATAAAAGATGACGACAGCGGGTTTTTTATGCTCGTTGCTCGAGGGCTCAAAATCGTGAAAAAAGGTATATACAATGGCTTTAAGCCTTGTTGTAAACTGAGCGTGCGCAATATAGCGTGAAAGCGTTCATTACTTATAAAATAACTGCGTTGGTCGCTTGCTACGAAAGAAAAATCATAGATCAATATCAACTGTTTACTTTTTATCCCAAATTTGATCAGCGATCATGTCCGATTTTTATACAGAATACCGTTATTATTCGAAGGACCAGAACTACCCTCCCGTACCAAATATTTGAAATTATCTTCTCAATCCGTAGTTAAGTAAATCGTGACACGATACCATCGAGTACTCCGCCTTGGACTAAGGAGGAAAAACTTTCAAACTTGGTGTTTAATATTTTTGTACAGAGGTCGTACACCTATTTCGCAACGTAACTGACAGCAGGTAAATGTAATCATAAAGGTTGTGCGAGGAGAATCTATTTTTTTTTAGCGTTTTCCTGAAAGAAGCAGACAGATTTTCCTGTTTTCGTTGCAATGTTGAAACTACAAGGGTCAATTTTTGAACGGTGGACGATATTTTCCTACAGTTTTCCAATGTTGGACGGTTTCGAAAGCATTTGTCAGGGCTTTATAAAAACTAGGCTTGTACAAGCAATATATTGTCTCGTATTAAGAAAATCTACATCAATATTACACGCGATAATTCTGTTTTTTCACAAATTTGTTGCGTGCCAGAATAAAAACTGGACAAAAAAAATATACAATTAGCGCAAAATTATTGAACTAGATTGAGGACCGTGCAGTTATGAGATTCCCGTTAATAATAATTGGTAGTAATTAACGGTAATTGTCACACGCGAAATTCAAGCAGGTTCAGATGAATTAAAAACCCGCTCTGCGAGTCGCAAAATGACATCTACTGTCATGCAATGCCATGCAGTGCAGGACGACCTATACTTATCGCTCTGAATTTTTTTCCTTTCTACTTATTGAAATCGAGGACCGCCTGATTATAACTCTCTTCTAAAGAAATATGTCTGATTTTATTCAGACAGTTTGGATTCGGGGGGTGATGATTTTTTCAGGGTTTACGGGGAGAAAAATAAATCGTATTCTATTTTTTTGCAATGTAGTGCATATTCACCACCATCATAACATAAAATCGTATATTAATAGCTATTCAAAGCGTTGAAATATCAAACCAACAGACCTCCAAACTGTTCAGATTCGTTACTGAAACAATTTCATGGATGAAACTCAAACTGTAGGTAGTTGAAAGAAAAAAAATTGATCGTAGAAATAATAAACTAATGTAGAATAATTTTTTTAATGTTACATTATTTTAACGTATATTTTTTTGGTTTAATTTGAAATTTAATTGGTGGAAAAGTCAAATTTCAACTATTGTGAGCAGCAACACACCGCCACTGAAATAACGTTTCAGTTTGGTTATTCGACGAAAAATTTTATGCTCATTGGTAATATTTATATGGAAGCCCATAGTAAAGTAATTATTACCCATTTTAGGGAATGAATACCTACTTTTTTGTTATTTTGAAAAAAAATTTCTGGGCCGAGGTTTTAAAAAATTACTTATTATCTGTTGAAATGTTAAAATGTGTGTATTTGTATTTTTTAATAAGTATTTATAGATTTTATCACTTACCGGTTGAAAAAAATGGAACGTCGGTAGTTGAAGATCATGTCCACGCTGCGATGATGGCGAGGCAGATGAATCGCGTCCCGGCCTAACCGCAACCTCATTTTAAAATTGGAAGAAAATTGATTCTAGCGATTAAATTATTGTATCAAGTATTACTCTCGCAATTCTCGTCGAAAAAGCTTCAAACTGCGAATTTTCCGGAACTTTAGAAGTCGTTATTGTTAAACTTTATATTTCCATAATATATTCCGTAAATTAACATTAATAGCGAAGGTGATTGAGAGAAAAAATTGCAACTTCGGTATCTTTACCTATACCTATTTTGTTAATGTTGAAGACAGATATCTAGAAACAATTAACAAGCGCTCAGAAGGAATGAATACCTGGCTTACCAGCAACGGTATGAGACTGAGTGTTATAAAGCGGTTTTGATTTGTGAATGTCCCACAGGGGGAACAACCCTCACCAGCGCCCCAGCTCTCTTGGTAAAGCATAGCTTGGAGCACTGTCTATTTTTTCGTAACAATGGAACTTTAAATTCGCTGTTTGGTTACTTAAAAAAATATAAAAATGAATTTAGAAATATATGCTTTTTTATCAATTTAATTAATGACGTATGAGTGTGTTCTGGGTTTAGTTCTCTGAAGACCTGTTTGTATTCAAATTTTTTGTCTTAATTATTTTGATTGCTTTTTTTTGCTAAGTTTTTTACTGGATTGTGGATTTTCCCACCCAAAAAGCAAGAAACTAAATTTCTGTTCTTTTTTATTAAATCTTTGATGTTGATTAAAATTGGTAGCTACCCATAACCGCGAAATTGGTTTTGAGGTTAATTATTTCAAAATGCACAAATTATAATTCAACACAACATGACCAATTATATTTCAACTGTTCGTGCCAGTTTTGGCACAATTAATTCAGCTCCGTTCGATTTCTCAGAATTTCAAGAGCTCTCTCTCTCTCTCTCTCTTTTCTCACGTATCTCAAAAATAATGTACATACTTATAATAGTAAACATATAACGTCATTTTTCACTTCCGGTGTATAGTGTTTTTACTCCGCAGAATGGCTTTCGAAAATCGCATTCCATCAATAAATATTTTTTTCTGTTTCCACTCATCAACCCATGTACACAATTTCCTTGACTTAATTATCCTGGATTTCTTCCCCTGGAAATTTTTGTGATTTTAATGCGGAAAATTTATCAAATTTCCGGTGTTGATGAATGAAAAAATAATTGCATGTGTATCAGCGAGTTGGAACCTACTATACGCCACTAAGTACATTCTGACTGAAAGTTTTAAGCTAGAGAGCACGAGCATTGATCTCGATTTCGGATGCATCCGTTACGTGCAACTGAACCTCGTGATACGTTTTATCGTTCGTACTTACATCATATGCGGTAACACACGACTTGTAAGAGTTTTCCACGTTGTAAGTGAGCTATTCAAGCTGATAGGAAACAACCGCACCTTTCGGTTAGAAATAACTAAATCCAGTGCTTCAGGTGATTGACGCGTTAGAATTGGCTATTCGAACGTTCGTGGATGGAAATTTGAACAAAATGAAATGTGTATTTTGAAAGTTGACACACGTATGAAACATGGTTATGGAACAAGAAATTTGGAACGATGTTAGAGTAAAAAAACTTCGTGTGTTACTTGAAAAACTACACATTTCAGTTTGAAAATAATTTAATTTTTTTTTTTTAAATAATTTTTTTTATATATTGAGTGGTTGATATTAATGGTTAAATATTAAATATCATGTTTTCGTCGAAAAATGTCTCGTTTTACTTGAAAAGCTACACAGTTTAGTTTAAAATCATTTTATTTTCATTTTTTTCAAGTATCAAATAGTTGGCTGAAAACATGGTCGTTTATCAATTTGGGAATGATCACCTGTAAATATGATAAAATTTATAACAGTGAATTTCGGTTCGTTCGTAGCAGTTGTGGAATGTTAATTTGTCGGTATAAGCTGGAGGGGATGACGTTTGGCAATTAGATCATAATTATTTTTGTCATGTTTGGATTCTAGTCCCTCTCTCTCAGAGTGAGAGCATAAATAAATTAGTTCGAATGGCCGCTTTTCAATTAAAGAAATAGCTTTCAGTGGCATAGATCATTCTAAGCTGCACCTGTTTCATTGAAGTCACGTCATTTCACAAGCCGACCTTGGAACTTGATTCTTCCCCGGCGACACGTCGCTCGCCCTTGCGACATTTTCCGTGACATCCATTGAGCGCAGAAAACCCGGTTAAACTCGTTGCTTGATGAAACGAAACTGAAGATGGCGGCCAAGAGAAGGGAATTGTGATTTCAACATGATCTTCCATATACTACGACCATCTCTGCATTTCTGCCATGTGTGAGTGTGCAGATCAAGTCCGAGCGACGTTACTACGGGGAAAAGGGAGAACGAGCAGCGATAGGCAAGAGATACCCGCTTTGTAGAGGGCTTGAAGGGAAAATCACATTTCCGAAATTGGAATGTCGTGTAAGACGAACGATAAAAATCGAAAACTGCAACAAAAAAATGTTCTTCTGCCTGTCGCATTTTCTACGTAATTGTTGCGGTCATAGGTACCGAAGCTCGAATCTGAGCTATCGAAGGAGATTATAATAAGGTGTCCTGGCTCTTTGTAGTTATCAATATTACGGAATTTGACAGCAATGGCAAAATGACAGATACCGCTGCACGCTACTCAAATGTTGCTAACGTAATGTAGGGAAAACCATAAATATTTTAAGAAATTATGGTAGAAAAAAGCATGAGGTCTGGGCAATCTTTCTGTCAGCCAACCAAGATTCGCATTCAGCGACCCGATTAATGTAATCGGTGATTATTGAAACCTAAATTAAAATTCATTTGGTCGAGAATAAATAGGCAACTTTTTTCCATCGTTTTACCGACCGTTAAGCCGAGATCTTTCGTTTATTCGGGTGTCCTCATGGTAACATAGGTCTAATAGGTACCAGTCACCAATTTATTCTTCCCCTCAACCAATAACTATAGAACTGCGACAACAGGACGAGCGATGGATAAAAACGTTTCTAAGAGAAAGCTCATTATGTGCCCTCCAGCTATATTATGCACTAATAATGCCCGAAAATAGCAAAAGTGCTTTTTTCTGGGATTCTGCTGATTGATATGGTCTTTTATGATTCATCGTGCTCTGATAAGTGGTTGCCTCTGCTAGTAGTTATGGTGGTTGATTCCCTTGGCAGTGTACTTAAAATTTGTCCTCAAAGACAGTCGAATTTAGCATCAGACGTGTGAAGTTTCATTAGGTGGTGACTCAACTGACGACGATGAACCCCCAGTCTCACGTCGAGGTGCGAAGTGTAAGGAGATTGTACCTTGATGACGTGATGATATATCGTGAGAGGAACCCCTTCGGTATAAAAATGAACTCTCATTTGATTCTCATGCCCCGCACGTCGTCTACCTTGTTTCAATATCACAAAAATCGAATCATGTTAGCTTGATCTATTCGACTTTTCAAGGAAAAGGGTGACAAATGTTGAATCGTCAAACAGTGAGTGATGTAAGCATTTCTCATGCGGTGTCCTCGCTCTACAGTATCGCTTTTCCTTGAGCGTTTCCTTGTTTGTATTCATCCGAAAGAGTGTAATTGAAAGAAAATTATAATCCTGAGTTTTTTCACCAAATTCAAACGTCTATGGTTCGATGTTCAACTACATATTGTTCTTTTATTTCATATTTTATTTTATACTTCACTTCATCTTTTTATTATTTTTTTATTTTTGCTTTTTTGTATAATTTAAGACTTTGACAACATGATAGTACATTTACAACTCGTGCAATTAAAGCATTATTGTTTGGAATATTCATTCAACAATTTCTAACCACATCACAAGATTAAATTTGACTTTAATTGAAATCATTTGAAGAATTAGCTGAGTAACGCACAATATCCCCATTACATTGATTTCATGATATCGGAATGATTATATAATATATCTAACCCCCTCAAAAATTGTTTTACCTTTCATACGTTTCTAGCATGTAGAATCTGAATATCCAATTAAAAAATTCTGTCCGTCCGCCGAAGGCCGTCAACACTTTTCTGACGATCGAAGCAAGCCAAATTCTTAGAATTTTCAACAAAAACTGTTCTCAAGTTATCGCACCTTTGTGAAAAAATTTAGGCGATTTTCACAATTGGGCATGAACTCGAGATCTCTTTCAGCTTTAAAAATCGTTCGAAACTCGTTTGAAAGCTCGTTAAACACTCTTTTCAACAATACCATTAGGTGGAAAATGTAACTTTTAAATTGAAAATCAAAAAAATAAAAATGGTTAAAATCTCAATATTTGCTACGGAGTTAAGTGGATACGTTCACAAATGTTTGGACAAGTATTAAACCAAATGGATGGTCTTCCTAAATCATTATTGAAGCGAAAGAATAATAAACCACTGTACGATCATTTGAAGCGTTTTTAATTCGAGAACAACTTTCTAAGTTACTTCAAACATCACGAAGAAAGGAAATGTAAAACGCCCGGTCATCATGATCTAGCTACGAAGTGTACGAGTCATATAATTCGTATTTTCATGAGGCGAAATGCGCGATGCCAACTACGTGTTTTATATTGAGAAGGATTCGTGTTTTACATGCCGAGTACACGGTCATACGTGCACTCCTTGTTTTACGTAAGAATAACTGGAGCTGATGGTGATCTGAAAGTTTACGACAACGATGAAAGTCGGTCTCAGTTGAAGGAGGATTTCATCATGGTAAAACTGAAAGTTTGGAGCCCATTGGACATAATGGTGATGTTCCTTTCTAAAAACTCCGTTCAATTTTGATCTGTTCTAATGGCCGAAACGAAATTTAAAAAAAGTTCAAAATTCTATTATTGGGAACGAATTTCCGTCTCCAGCCTGAACGAGTTCTGTGAAATTTTACTCGTCTCTTATTAGCTTGGTTTTAATATTTCAGAAAGAAACGAAGCTCTGCAGAAGCGGAAGAAAATACGATACAGGGTCGACAGTCCAAAAACAATAATCGCTGAAGTGTTGAACAACCGCGGCTGGACACAAGTACGAGACCTAACTTATTCTTTCACTAGAATAGGAAATATCACGAAGATGAATGAAATTCAGATAATCATAAGCTTGGTAAGCTCGACAAAAATTGGTCTGGTCGTTTCTCAGGTTGATGGTAGAAGTGACGCTTGGGATTTTTTCTGGTGCGACCTAGCGAAATTGGGCCCTGTTTTGGAGCGACGACTGCAAGACGGTCAGCGAATTCCTCATTTCAGAAACCATTATGAAATATCAAGGAAAAACTTTATGTTCAGAAATGCTATCCGATACAAGTTAGTTTGGAAGATGTTGATATTATGCATATTAAGTCGCAGCGGTGCTCGAGATAAGATAATTGGTATCGGTCGTGATCAGTCTGTAAAATGCGTTGTGCAGATCACAATGCACAATTCCTAAACGCATTTCTCAAATTAATCCTTTCGTACTACCGTGTTTTCGCAATAAGTAGAAATATTTTCAGTTTTTCTTAATGAGCGAGATTTTTTCATCCACCAACGCATTGTTAAAATGAACAGGAATGTAACTGTTTTCCTTTTTCACAATAATTCGCACCTGAAAAAAATCATATATTTATTTTACCATCGCAGGAAACAACTCGTTCGTGATAAAAAGTTGGACGAAAGCGAATATTGCGACTGCATTCCTCTAACATTCGAAATTCCGGTAGGTTTTATTTAGCGCATCAATATTGGGAAAACCTATACATAAGTATGATTAACAAAATGAATTCAGAATTTCCATCATCAAAATGGAGTTTTACAAATCGAATTCCGTCATTCTACGCCAAATTATCAACATTCCCTTTCAAATTCGGGTTCTTCCTATGCTAACTGATCATTTTACAATTTCTCAAACCAATAACTAACTACAAAATTATCAATATTGAGGCTGAAGTCGGTCTAAAAACGTTTGAATTCGATTTAAGAAATTCCGCATATTGTCCGGAATTAAAAAGACTTCACTTTTGGCAGGTTAACATTCTCTTGTACAACAGAATTTAAGTAAAATGAAGTTTTGGGATTGTTTATAAATTGACCATAGAAAAGCTGGAAAATAGATAACCAGCATTTATTTCTTAAAAATTTGAAGCGTATATATAAAACTACACAACCAGGAGGAGAAGTATTATACTACCGATTGAGGAAATGGTCGGATGGATTTGGACGAAAAAAATAGGTTGTACTCAAAATTTAGGGCCACCGTCTGAAAAACCTTTGGAATTTTCATTTTCAGCCCCACTTTTTTGAAAAAATTCGAAATGTATCAAAAAACGTCGTTTTGTGAAAAAGTCGGCTTCGCAGAATTTCGGTTTTCGGGCGACCTAGAGGTCAATTTATTTTGTTTCACAACATAATGATAAATAAATTGCAAAGTTGTAGCCAGTTAAACTGTCTACATGTTTGCAATTTAAATTGTAAAGTTTGCTTTCACCTCCGCCGAGCTATAGCGATCCTAAGTTGCAACTTTGAAATTTTGTTTCGAAAACGAGATGCGAAATTTGGGTGGAGCAAAATTGTGAAACGATAAAAAAAAATTTAGGACGTTTTCGTCCATTAAATCAAAATTCCTGATGCGGTTAAATCCTACTTTTTTGATTTTCGACCTTGATTTTGGTTTATTATTCAATAATAAACCATTGTAATCGCCCAAGAAAAAAAATTTTATAACCCCCCCTCAAAATTTGATGTTTTACGTTTCAAGGCATGTAGAATCCGAATATCCAATAAAAAAAATTCTGTCTGTCCGCCGTACGCCGTACGCCGTACGCCGTACGCCGTACGCCGTACGCCGTCAACACTTTTCCGGCCAAACCATAACAGCTAAATTCTTGAAATTTTCACCAAAAATCAATCTCGGTCCTACGACGGCCCAATTCTTGAACCAACTTGCTAGCAGAATTTTAAGGGTTTTTTTGGGGGGTTTTGAGGGGGAGAAAATTCATATTTTCCAAGGTTTTTCAGAAAAATGTGTACGTGGTATCAAATTATATAGATTTTTGGACGCTGAATCGAATGGGACCATCGCCGGGCCGATAGCTTCATTGGTTCTCGAGTTATCGCAGCTTTTGTGCCGAATTTGGGAGATTTTCAGAAATTTGACATGAGGGTATAACTCGAGAGTTCTTGGAGCTATAAAAATCGTTCTATACTCATTGGAATGGTCGTCAAACACTCTCTCCAGCTGTACCGTAAGGCTAAAAATTTAGTTTTCAATTAGGAAATTAAGAAAAATAAAATTGATTAAAATTACAATAGTTGCTACGGAGTTTTCCCCTATAGTTACCATCTGTTTTTCAGTGGGATTGTTCAGAAATGTTCGAAATAATTGCTATCACAAATGGATAGTCTTTCTAAATCAATATTGAAGCGAAGGAATAATAAACCACTGTACAATCATTTGCAGCGTTTTTCACAAGGAAGGTTCATGTAAAAGTCAAAAATCCTTGGGTATACGATTGATTGAGAAACTGGGACTAGGTAATCAAATTTTGATCATAGACCTAGATAGAGAAAACTTCATCGGTGGGAAAATGCATATTTTTTTTAATAGGCCTTCATTAACTTTTATTGCATTTTAAAATTTTATTACCCGGATTTTTGCGTTTTTTGCCTGTTTTTTCCAAATAACTTTGGAACCGACCACTTTTACATAGGTATATTACTCAGAGGTGAGAAAGAGCTATCAAATTTCTTACAATTTGGTGTAGCTATCTAATTATATTTTTATGTTATGTCCCCGCGGAACTATAAAGCGCTCGAATAAAAATTAAAACACGTTTTTTACCCTACAGTAGAAATATATTTATCTCGAAAACAAAGAATAATCACTGTCCTTTTTTAATCAATTCTAAAATGAATCCCCTTAATTTGATTACACAGAACCTATTTTTTCAACATTCGCAAACTGACGAAAAAAATTGCAAAGCTAAAACTTCAAAACTGTGAAAATTGAATAAATTCGAAAATTTTTATTAACTGTTAGAATTTGATTATTTTCACTTTGAATTTGGATTCTACGTCTAATTTCCAGTAGTAATCATTAATAAAGCAAATTTGAACCGTTCTGTAAGTATTTGCAACAGATTTTTAAAGTTGAAAAACATGAAAACCTGTAGTACTGAAATGAGAAAATTCTTATAGTTGTCGTAAAATTTCCGCCGTTTCGACGTCAAATTCGGATTCAGCATTAAATTTACAATTAGAAGGGCTTTCAAAATCGCTTAAAAACAAAAATTTAATTTCCAATGCCAGCGGAGCTTGAAGTTTCGGCCAGTGAAAAACTCGATTTACGGAAAATAATTTCTGGGGCTCTGTGTAAATTTTTTTCACCAAATCTTTTGCTGTGTACGTGTGTAAGGCGTTCAAATGAAGGCTCCTGCATGATAAAACAATTGATTCACATTAGTTTTGACCTCGAAAATCACGATTAAAGTCGAATTTTTGAGCTTTCGAAAACAGATTTTTTTGGACCAGTTGCAGATTTTTCCGAGAATTGAAAAAAATCACAAAAATACATCTTGGTAAGACACAACTTTCCTGAAAATTTCAGATTTTTATCTGTATTTAGAGAGGAGTAAAAAATCGTTAACTGATCGGTTGAAAAAAATCGCAGGGGTATCCCTTGGATTTTTCGCGAAAATTATTTTGCAATAGATTTCGCTCAAATTCAGCATAATGATAGTTGATGATGTGTATATCAATAATATATGGTACATTCTTTGTTTCTTTTGTACTAAATAGATGAAAAGAACGTTTAAAGTTGAAAAATGTCATGTTTTCGTGTATAGTCTACTAATATTGTTGAATAACGCAAAAACGGTTGAAAAATGGATAAATTATATTGGGAAAGTGGACAGTTAAATTACCAATATTTTGGTATATTCAGACACCTGAACTGACGACTTTTTGTCTGAGTTATCCACTGTGCAAGTTACAAATCTTGGAAAACTTGAAAGTTGAAACTTCTACCGCGGCTAAAACTAGTCGCAAGTTGAAAAACCCAATACTTTATGATACCATGTACAATGCAAAACACAATGCAAACCCTTGCTTAAAACATTCAAGTACAAGAAAGACACTCATAATGAAACGTCCATATTCCAGGCCGAGTATGCAATGTTCTGCGATTACATTAAGAATAACCCGAAGAAAACGTATATTGTTAAACCGGCTTCAGGTTGTCGAGGCAGAGGAATTTTTCTCTTCAGGAAGTAAGTAGAAATTTCAATTGAATATACAGTTCCTATTTTTCATTATTCAATATCTTGAGGAAAGATCAACTATGAACAATTATTTACACTTCATCTGCTCATTTTTTGAAAATCGGTAATTCGTGAGTACTTTGTGATTTATTCGTGAGTTATTAGAGTGAATTACATAATCCAAACGATTTCATAGTTGTAGAGCCAAATAAAATGTTGTAAGTTGACGCATTCGTACCAAGTAAGAAAATCCGTATTAGACACGCTTTTTCAAAAACGTTAACTTACCAAACAGTTAGGAAGCCTGAAGAAAAATACCTCCCGAAATCGAGTTTCACATTTTTTAACGAGTTTACTATAGATTCAATTTTTCCGAACTACGATATTCCATTCACCACTGTCCCCATGTGATTTTTATAAAAGGTTGAGGGAACTTAACGAATGGAAAGCGTCCAAAGATTGGTCTCGAACGACTGCTATGGTCGAACTCGTGGACAAACATGGAGATGTCATCCGTGTCGAGGAAAAGGATCTACCGCCAGAACAATACGTTGTACAAGTTTACATTGAGAATCCTTATTTGATCGCAGGAAGGAAATTCGACATTCGTTTTTACGTCCTGGTTTTATCGGTGAGTGATTTTTTTTTATGCCGATTGTTTGAACTTGTTCTATTCTAGGAGGGCTATAAATACTGGACTTCTACCTCGCCTTTTGTTCTATCCTTCCTTGTTCATTTGTTCCACACTGATCCCCTACCCGCTCACTAGTTCATTCATTGGTGCTTGGGCGAAGGCCTCCTGACCCTGATTTTTACTAAATCAATTTATTGCGCTGAAATTGTGGAATTCGATTTGACTAGGATAGAAGACATAAAGGTTATTACAAATTCCACTGATTTTTAAATAGTTATATCGATTTCGGCGATTATGCCATCATTAGTAACAATGTAAGAACTGAGAGTTCTACAGTGAGGACACATCTTGAATAATCAAGATTCCTGTCACCTGAACTATTTAAGATGATGCGTCCTCACTATCAGTTCTAAGATTGTTACTGATTGCCGAAATTGATATAACATTTAATTTTGATTGATATAAATTTATAAGATATTATAATATTTAATTTTAAGATGTACTATAAGATTTTATAGTATACATTTTTAAATTATGTATTTCAAGATTTATTAGATCTTATACAAATTTCACATGGATATAAGATTGCTACTGATCGCCTGATAGTCGAAATTGATATAACAATACAGCTCATTTAAAATCAGTGGATTTTGTAACATTCTGTTCGTCTTCTATCCTTGTCCTGATCGTGAACTTCACCTTGTTCGGTTCGCTCTCGAATATTTTTTTGTCGGCATTCAATTTCAATTTTGCCATAGCAAATTAGCCGAGGTTGATTGACAAAGCCAATTTGCCATGGCCGAGTCGCGTCGTCCAGTGCTGCTCACACTCGAGGAATATACCCTGGCCGGCAGTTAGGATATCATTGATCATTGTCATCAAGCGTTTCATCGGGGTCCATTTCATTATCTTTCTACCTTTTCTGGGAATAGCCATGTCTACTCGCCAGCCAGTTGAATAGGTGGAACACGTTTTTCTCATACTGTATCTACTCCAAGCAAATGATAATAAATTATCTGCAGTACATGCCCCTGAAAGTCTGGATCGCCAGGGACGGTTTTGCGAGGATTTGTGGAGCTCTTTACAACTTGAACAACATCAAAGATAACTTGTCTCATCTTACGAACTCGTCTCTTCAGTTAGCAACTGCGGTTGATGCTAAAGTACGCGATGCTAAAATTGCTATAATTTAGAACAAATGTAAGAAACAGTTTTCTTGATAATAGCTTGGCTGTTAGAGCAGAGGCGAAAGCTATATTTCATTATGATAGAGGTTCAAATAATTCACGGTGAACATTTTCTAATACAGGGATTTAAATTACCGCTTCGAAAATTGCGCATGTTTTTGACGGCTAAACACGGATCAAGAGCTGTTGAAGAAGTGTTCCAAAAGATAGCTAATCTGGTCATCACAAGTTTGAAGAGCGTACAGAAAGTTATAATGCACAATAAGCATTGTTTCGAATTGTATGGCTACGATGTTCTCCTCACTGACAATTTGAAGCCGTAAGTAGTTTCCACTACATCTGTGTGTCATTGGTAGAGTGATAATAAAATCGGGCAATGGTTGAAGGCGTATCTGGTGGAGGGATTTTGTTGAACTCGAGTCAGACTTGGTTCTTGAGAAATGAAAGCCAGTTAGGAATAAATTATTCAGAACCTGTAATGTATTTTAGACCTTCATAGCGGTAACTAGAATTCTTGAGAGTGGCGACGTACTGCAAAATTTCGATGAGTTTTCAGTGAAAGTTGAGCTCTCTAAGAGTATAATTACATAATGTCTTGCACCATCACCCCATGAATCTACAAATGAAAGGAACCATCACTGGTTCGGTTCCTAGCCCTGGTAATCAGGATTATTTTTTAACAGATGGCTTTTAGAAGTCAATGCATCTCCTTCATTGGAAGCAACTGATCCTGAAGACTACAATATGAAATTCAATCTACTTTCTGATATGTTTAGCGTATTAGACATGGAACAACAGTGAGTACAAAGCCTTGTTTTCTTAGTAAGAGAGATGTTTTTTAGACACGGATGTACTGGAATTTTATTGTATTGGAGTTTTATGCCAAAATATTATTAGTTTCTCCAACTATATTCTTTACACCAGGCTTACTGGAACTGAACTGAGAATTGGAGGTTTTGATCTACTGTGGAACGATGGGCCTGTTTATTCCCCTCCGCCCAGCCCGGACCATTGTGGACCAATTGTTCGTCAACCCAAGCTTAATATCTGTCTCGGTAATAACTGGATTGCTCAGTATTTATTTAGCATCCATTATTTTGAGAAGCAATACCTAAGTAAAGTTTTAATACTCTTAAAAATTGAGATTATTTTGTATAGGATACTTGAACAACCGGGAAGAGCATTTGTCCACACTAAAAGAATGGAGGAGTTTCATCATGAAGGATCCAATCCTGATGCAGCGAATACCAGGGAAAAATAAGTAATTCGACCGATCAAGGAATATTATATGCCAGATTGAGAAAAATAAAATTCGACTGTATGTAATAGAATTTGTCTACAACACAACAGTTTGAGCTTCACCTATGCATAGAAAAATATTATTTTCTTTCCAGAGAATATGGCAGCAAAATCTTGTTGTTTAGATCAGTTGTTTTTGAAATTCGGTGAACGTTTTTCGACAAAAGCCGACATCCCTTCTTTTCGGTCTTCCTGCAAATTTCATAGAGGGCAAACAGTCAATACAACAAACCTGTATTATGAACCCGCATACCTAGTAAAATTAATTTTGAAAAACTTACAGTTGCAAAAGTGGCGTAGAAAGCTCTCTGCTCAAATCGCAACCCTTCTTCGAGGGTAGATTCAAATGCTGAAAATAATGGAAATGCAACGTGGAAAATCATTTCATAAATTATGCCGGTTGGGAAACAATCCATCATACCATTTTTTGAAATATTACAACTGTTCGCGGCAAATAAATTCAATAACACACTCATCGAGTACTGGAACGAGACTTACCAACGTTGACAGACTCTTTACACATACTGACAATAATTGGCGAAAGGGAAGCAATTTTTTCGCACAACTTCACTGTTTCGTCCAAAAGCTGATCAGCTGGGATAACTTTGCTGACGAGGCCTGCAAAAATGAACGAAATATTTTATGGAACCTCGCATAAATATAGAACCTATTAGACAGACAAAGTCAGGAAATTCAACCACAGCATCTGCAACAAAGAACTTGCAAAGTGCTCTTAAATAAATTCTGGGAGACAATCAGTAGAACTCATTGTGCAAACCTCGATCAAGAAGTTGAAGTGAACGACCTACCCATTTTTTCAGCGTCTTGGGCAGTAAATTGATTCCCGCTGAGGCAGATTTCCATGGCTTTGCTTTTACCGCAGCTACGGGCAATGCGCTGAGTGCCACCAGCTCCAGGAATCGTTCCAATCGATACTTCAGGCTGGCCAAATTTCGCTTTGTCGCCAGCGTAAATTATGTCGCAGAGCATAGCCAGCTCGCAACCGCCTCCCAACTGAAAAACCATACGCGCTCATAGATTTTATAATTATGTTTTAAATTCGGATATTCCACTGGAACCAAGTTTTCAATAAAAACTTACAGCATATCCGTTAACAGCGGCTACAACCGGTTTCTTGCATTTCTTGATTTTCTCAAACTCTGTGAGAAGGCCTTCCTTGAAGTTACCAGAATAGGTTTTATTCAACATCTCTTTAATGTCAGCTCCTGCAAAATGTGAACATCTGATGTCAAAGAAAATGCCTAGTAAGAAGAAGATGACTAGTTTTTTTGCTTCTGAAAAAAATTTAATGTCAATAATTGCTCAAGTTGTGTGAAAAAGAAGCTAACCAGCGGCAAAAGCTTTTTCGCTTCCGGTGATGATGATTGCCCCAACACTGGCATCTTGGTCCAAATTTTCAACAGCTTGACTCAATTCACAGACCAATTGTTTGCAAAGAGCATTCAAAGCTTTTGGCCGATTTAGCGTGATGACTGCTACATTTTGTTTGGCTCCTTTCTTTTCGGTTTTGATCATTTCATACGACGCTGTGCCTGTGTTAAAATTGGAGAAAAAAAATCAGAAACGTGAAACAAAAGATCAACGCATTTTTCATTTCAGTAGGCATTACCTTCATAAGAGTCAATGTGAAGTTTAATTATGCTTTACGCACTTAATGTTTTGTACTAGAGAAAACCACATGTTTACACATTGCCCTGAGGATGCACGAATGGGCGAAAGTACTTGGCCAGTCAATAATAATGTGGAGAATGATTCACTGATTTCTTCTCCTTCTTGAATAATGAACACCCTTCAAGCATCTGGTAGGTTGTACGTCTACAATAGTTATTCATTCGTGAAGTAAAGCAACCTTGACCAATATAACGTTCGCATCCCCAATTCCCAGGCTAGCCCATCAAATTCAAACTACTTACTTGAGTTTACTTAAAAATACATCATTATTCTAGCGTTTTCATCATATTGAAGACCACCCTGTAAAAACCCATCTAAGAATGTATTATTTTTAAACCATAAAAAATGCCCGTTATTTGGTTTTAACGCCTCCCGATGCATGACTAGGCACGTTTCAATAAAGATAGTGAGTGCCCTTGATAGTGATATCTTAACCGCAATTTACGTTCTTATGTTATCAGACTAGACATTCACAAAAAAAAGGAACACCGATATAATGTTTATTCAACACTGCACAGTGAGGATGAGAGGTCAATACTTTTAATTGGGGATCCGTGGGGGGAGGAGGTTCGTCCAAAAAATCATCCGACTAGGCAAATCAAGGCTAACGGGTCAAAAAAACAATAATTTCATTTTTGGGATTAGAATAATATTTTTAAAAACCAGATTATAACAGAAAACGTAGTCCCTCGTAAATATCACTAGTTTATAATTTAAGTGTATTCGTCGCTATACCTGTTGAAATAATAGTGATTATGTATGGTATATGATTTGAAAATTTGTGTGGCAGATTAATTTTGAACAGATTTGTAATTGGGATTGGTACTCTCATCTAGCTACGGCCCTCCGAGGTCGAAACTGAAGGGTCGGTATAAAAAAATCGTCCGACAGGGGAGCGAAATTGAGAGAAGATGAAATAATGAGATCAGTAACATCTACGTAAAAAAACCCAGCTTGCGATTAAATATTCTAATAATTATTATCTAGGCTTTGGATTTCGTTCATTTTAAACTCTTCTCATTTTATGATGTTATTATTGTTATATTATTATGTTCCTGACTAATGACTGATTATGTTAATGTTATAATTTTCGTTCGTTTTCCAACTTTTGCAAATCACGTGTTATACATTCATTATAGCACACGACTTGAAAGTTTGACTGAAGAATTTTGTTGTATAAAAACTTGAATTCCTCGAACGGAAAAGTAACTACCGGGAGGAACTCATCGTGAATTAATTGACGAAGAAATTGGACAAACTCGACAATAATTTAAGCTCGGATTATTAAAATTGGTACCTAATGGTGAAGTCCAAAAGACACCGAAAAATCATTGCGAATAAAGAGGAAAACCATGGAGAAAAAGTTTCATCACCCTTATTCCAATAAGAAGAACCAATGCTACAACTGAAAGATTTCTGGAAAATATAATATTACGATTTTGTCCTCGATCAAAATAATGTACATCTTTCAAACGGTATATAATTACGTAGCTATATATTTGACGATAATTACAAAGAACAAATAGCCAATTATATCTCACATCAACCTGACAATATTACGCAGTAGTAAAATCATTTTCATTTTAACCCAGATTTAGTGTAGAAGAACTTGTTTACGTTAATCTATGCCCAATCAGTTCCAATTTGACTTCGTTCCTCTTCCATGACTACTTAATCTAAACGGTGGCATGACTTTCAATTGGTGAAAAAATTTCACTCACTCATAAACCTTCCTTGGCAGTTACGTAACGAAGTTGATATCAATTTTGGGCAGGCGTGTCCGACTAAAAATCGTGTCGCGTTGAAAGCCATTTTCCTGTGAATTTAACACCAGAGAATTGTTAGGAATGAAACGGAGTCCTTACTTACGAAGAATGTACGTATCAACAGGTTAACAGAAAAGAACCGGTTTAAAATTAAATTACCCAGCTTTACTATCTGAGGATAAGGATGAAACTGAAGGTCTTGGTCACCACTAACCACTTCACCGGTCACCACCTCCAGTAACCAGCCAGAGATAACAGAAATTCTCAAGGGAGGGGATTCCGGTGTGATTTGTAGAGCTGTTGAAATGAAGAATTCAAGAGAAAAACCAGATAAATGGGTCCTGCCCAAAATGCGTAAGAAGTTGTACAAGTGACAGCGCCAGTTATCGGCCGCTTGAAGGAGTTTCTCGTCATATTGGCCTCAATTCTAAGAAACATGGTTATCTTTCTTGATATTGGAAAGCTTGACTGTCAAGCTTGACTGTCCCTGCGGTCTAGCGGCATTTCTACGAACTGGATGGTTCGATTCACTTTGAACAAGCGCTACTAGTGCCAGCTCGTTGTACAGCTCGTCGAGTTGTGGGTTTTTGTTTTTTAATGATGATAAACCATTGTAATCGCCAGAGAAAAAATTTCTAACCCCCTCCGTAGTTCAATTGTAGCTACCAAAAATTTGATGTTTTACGTATTAAGGCATTTAGAATCCGAATATCCAATTTAAAAAATTCTGTCGTCCGCCGTTGACCCATTTCTGAGCATATTATAAAAGCTAAATTTTGGCTCAATTCTTCTATAAATTAGCTACCTCAATTTTAAAGGTTATTTTTAGGGGGTTCTGAGAGGGAAAAAATTTGTATTTTCCGTCGTTTCTCAGAAAAAGATGTATTTTTGGTATCCATATTATCCATGATTTTTTTAACGCTGTAACGAATGAGGCCACGGGGTCTATAGTTTTATTGGCTCTCGAGTTATCACATTTGCGAAAAATTTGGGAGGTTTTCACAAATTTGGCATGGTCAAGAATTAACCCAAGAATTCGTGGAGCTATAAGAATCGTTCTTAACTCGTTGGAAAGCTCGTCAAACACTCTCTTCAACTATTCCGTTTGGCGAACAATTCAACTTTTAATTGGAAAATTAAGAAAACCAAAAATGAATAGAGTTACAATAGTTGCTACGGATTCTTCAATTGTAGTTACCAATCCCTTGTTGGGTCGAAACGTGCACAAATGTTCGAAATAATTACTAACGCAAAAAACGCTGCAAATGATTGAACAGTGGTTTATTATTCCTTCGCTTCAATATTGATTTATGAAGACTATCCATTTGTGATAGTAACTATTCCGAACATTAGTGAATGTTCTCACCAAAAAACAGATGGTAACTATAGAGGAAAAATCTGTAGCAACTATTGTAATTTTAATCAATTTTATTTTTCTTAATTTCCTAATTAAAAGCTAAATTTTTTGCCTTACCCTACAGCTGGAGAGAGTGTTTGACGACCATTCCAATGAGTATAGAACGATTTTTATAGCTCCAAGAACTCTCGAGTTACACCCTCATGTCAAATTTCTAAAAATCTTCCAAATTCGGCACAAAAGCTGCGATAACTCGAGAACCATAAATGCTATCGACCCGGCGATGGTCTCATTCGATTCAGCGTCCAAAAATCTATACAATTTGATACCACGTACACATTTTTCTGAAAAACCGTGGAAAATATGAATTTTCTCCCCCTCAAAACCCCCCAAAAATACCCTTAAAATTGAGCTAGCAAGTTGGTTCAAGAACTGTGCCGTCGTAGGACCGAGATTGATTTTTGGTGAAACTTTCAAGAATTTCGCTATTATGGTTTGGCCGGAAAACTGCTAACGGCGTACGGCGTACGGCGTACGGCGTACGGCGTACGGCGGACAGACAGAATTTTTTTTATTGGATATTCGGATTCTACATGCCTTGAAACGTAAAACATCAAATTTTGAGGGGGGGTTATAAATTTTTTTTTCTTGGGCGATTACAATGGTTTATTATTGAATAATAAACCAAAATGGATGGTCTTCTTACATCATCATTGAAGCAAAGGAATATTAACATTCACAGCGTTTTTAATTTACTATAGAATGCAACTTTGGAGATCGAACCCTCGAAGCCGGATAAAAAATATATCATCAAACTGCACGTAATTGTATTTGCCTATAACACGACAGATTGAACTTCAACTATCGACACAGAAAAAATAGCCTTCTCTTTCGAGATGAAAAAATACGTTTGCTTGTTTGGATCAGTTGTTTTTGAAATTCGGTGAACGTTTTTCTACGAAAGCCAACATCCCTTCTTTTCTGTCTTCCTGCAAATTTCACAGAGGGCAAACAGTCAATACAGTCAATACAACAAACCTGTATTATGAACCTGCATAATAAAATTAATTTTGAAAAACTTACAGTTGCAAAAGTAGCGTAGAAAGCTCTTTGCTCAAATCGCAAGCCTTCTTCGAGGGTAGATTCAAAAGCTGAAAATTATCGAAATGCAATGGGGAAAATCATCTCGTAACTTATGGCGGTTAGGAAACAATCCATCATAGGGAGTACCACTTTTCCAGATATTACAACTGTTAGTGACGAATAAATTCAGTAACACAGTCATCAAATACTGGAACGAGACTTACCAACGTTGACAGACTCTTTACACATACTGACAATAATTGGCGAATGGGAAGCAATTTTTTCGCACAACTTCACTGTTTCGTCCAAAAGTTGATCAGCTGGGATAACTTTGCTGACGAGGCCTGCAAAAATGTAACATAGGTGAACAAAGCATTTGAGTACCTTACAGAGAGACTAAGGATGCTCATTTCTTCGGCAACATCAGAGTCAGTGCTGTCAAAGAGCTCTTTGATCAGTTCTGGGGTACAATAATAATTGTTACTAAGATTTACCATTTGAAGTTTAGCACCTACCCATTTTTTCAGCGTCTTGAGCAGTAAACTGATTCCCACTGAGGCAGATTTCCATGGCTTTGCTTTTACCGCAGCTACGGGCAATGCGTTGAGTGCCACCAGCTCCAGGAATCGTTCCAATCGATACTTCAGGCTGTCCGAATTTCGCTTTGTCGCCAGCGTAAATTATGTCACAAATCATAGCCAGTTCGCAACCGCCTCCCAACTAAAAAACCATATTTATGTACTCGCAAAGATTTGGGGCGTTACATTGCGTGTAAATAATTGAAGATATTTTACACGCTGCTCCAACCATGAAATGAGCTCCTTCAATTTACATGGAATTTATTTTATTTAATTGTTTATTAAACTCTGGTTTCAATCCGTTGTTGTGTGGAGGGGGAGTCAAGCACTTTCCCTTATCTTCACAACTTGTGTTCCACATCGCCCATGGGTCAGTGTTTTTATAAAGACGGAGAGCTCATCGCCTGAGGGTTTTTTTACCACTCAACGCAATAACGGAATGAAGAATGCGACGACTAGTATAAGAACTAAGTTTCAATGATCAATTTATCACTTTACAGCATATCCGTTGACAGCGGCTACAACCGGTTTCTTGCATTTCTGAATATTCTTAAACTCTGCAAATAGTCTATCTTTGAAGTTACCCGAGTAGTTTTTAGTCGACATCTCTTTGATGTCAGCTCCTGCAAAATGTGAACATCTGATGTCAGAGAAAATGCCTCGTAAGCTTTTGCTTCTGATAAAAATTTAATGTCAACAATTGCTCAAGTAAAATTAAGTGTGAAACAGAAGCTAACCAGCGGCAAAAGCTTTTTCGCTTCCGGTAATGATAATGGCTCCAACACTGGCATCGTGGTCGAAATTTTCTATAGCTTGAATCAATTCGCCGATCAATTGATTGCACAGAGCGTTCAAAACTTTAGGCCGATTTAGCGTGATGACGGCTACATTTTGTTTGGCTCCTTTCTTTTCGGTTTTGATCATTTCATACGACGCGGTGCCTGCGTAATTTTTTTTTAAATTAGTACATGAAGAAGAGGATGACGAGGCGAATAAGATAGTTATGGCAGTTGAAAGTATGGCATGAGGGAAGTTGCAACAATCCATATTTGTATGGTATCCACTCAATAACTTGAATTCAGTTACAGGTCAAAAATAAAACCAGCACCCATAAAATTTGCCGAAAATAATATTCACATTTACCCATTTTTTTTACAGCAGGTTTCCTTCTCAAGTGTCTAGAAGCAATAAAAATTGCAAAATTCCTATGTAAATAAATCCATAACTTTTCAAATTACCTAATTGTTCAGTTTTCTTATCGACCCACTCTCAGTTAGAATAGCCCTCTTAACTAAATGTACATACTAATTATTTAATTATGAGAGATCTTTACGTAATTAGGTAAGACGATCTCCAATGACTACAAGGTAACAAACATCGATAATAATAGGTATTTTGGGGGCTTTCCAAAAACTGAGATAGATCGTGTAAGGGAAATAAAATATTGGATAGCCACTCGAGGAACTAGAGACCATTCGTAATGAACAAAATTTTAAGTAGTTCAAACGGCTTTTAATGAGGAAGTTATTATTCCCGACTAAAATTCTTCTCATTGTAAGTTGTCGGTTGTCCATACGGATCTGTTAGGCGAGGTGTAGAGAAAGAGATTATAAGATTATCCGCAGAATGCGATTTAATACAGATTATGTGATTTTGAGATAAATTTCGATCCTAATCAAGAGGTGAAGAATTATTTAGATTACTGCCTTTATTTATTAACTAGAAGAATGAGGTTCCCTGGGGAGGCCTTGAGAGGCGAAAGCGCTCGGGAAGTATAAATTATATGCTCGAGAGAAGGTTGCACTCATTCTCTAAATCTCTTTTGTGGGTTGTGATATTTCTTTTACTTGTATCAGGTTGAGGACGTATAGATTTGATGATTCTCCGTTTGGGCACACATTTTCATTTGCCCTTGATCTTTCGAACCGGGCATCAGCGGGATAGGGATTAGTGCATTAGCTATAATAGGGGCCTAGGGTGCATTGAAGACGCCCGAAAATGCAATAGGTCTCGGCCAAATAAAAATAACTATAATATATTACTGTAAAGTAACCCAAATTACGCAAGTTACTCATTTATTTATTCTGTTTTTATGGTGATTCATGGGCGAGAGTGTGACGATATTTTATAGCTTTAACGTAATTAATAAAATATCACTCACTCAAAAACCTTCCATGGCGTGTCGAAGATGACAACAATTTAGGGCTGGCATATCCGACTAATAATCGTGACGCGTTGAAGGCCATTTTCATGCAAATGAAATTTTGAATCCCAAGGAATTTTGTTAGAAATGAGATCGAATTATCTCCTATGACGATGTACCTAGATATCGGCAGAAATGAACCGGTCAGCTATAAAATAAATTCAGCCAAACTATCTGAGGATTAGGAATAACCGAAGGCCTTGGACACCAGTGACGAACCAGATACGACAAAATGCAGAGAGGGAGAGTGTACAGTCGGTTTGGTGGGGATTGAGAATGAGACATGATATATGTGGAGAAGTAGTTGTACGGATCCGATTAGCCGGTTATCAAAAGACAAATAACGCGTAATTAAAAAAACGCTGCAAATGATTGTACAGTGGTTTATTATTATTTCGCTTCAATATTGATTTAAGAAGACTATCCATTTGTCATTTTAAATATTCCGATCATTTGTGAACATTCCCACCGAAAAGCAGACGGTAACTATAGGGGAAAACTCCGTAGCAACTATTGTAATTTTAATCATTTTTATTTTTCTTAATTTCCTAATTAAAAGCTAAACTTATTGCCTAACGATACAGCTGGAGAGAGTATTTGACGACCATTCCAATGAGTATAGAACGATTTTTATAGCTCCAAGAACTCTCGAGTTATACCCTAATGCCAAATTTGTGAAAATCTCCCAAATTCGGCACAAAAGCTGCGATAACTCGAGAACCAATAAAGCTATCGACCCGGTGATGGTCTCATTCGATTCAGCGTCCAAAAATCTATATAATTTGATACCACGTACACATTTTTCTGAAAAACCTTGGAAAATATGAATTTTCTCCCCCTCAAAACCCCCCAAAAATACCCTTAAAATTGAGCTAGCAAGTTGGTTCAAGAATTGGGCCGTCCTTGGACCGAGATTGATTTTTGGTGAAAATTTCAAATTTTTAGCTCTTACAGTTTGGCCGGAAAACTGCTAACGGCGGACGGCGGACGGCGGACGGCGGACGGCGGACGGCGTACGGCGGACGGACAGAATTTTTTTTATTGGATATTCGGATTCTACATGCCTTGAAACGTAAAACATCAAATTTTGAGGGGGGGTTAGAAATTTTTTTTTCTTGGGCGATTACAATGGTTTATTATTGAATAATAAACCAATAAATGCGTGGTGGAATTGCTTGAATGACTAAAGTTGTATAAATTCCCAATTAAATACATTTTTATCGATTTAGCTGAATAGTCTCTGATGAGAATTCCAACGAGTATGATACAAATTTCAATACTGATATCAACTGATCACGTCTGTCTTTCTTCATCTCGATTCAGCACTGCAAATCTATAACATTAATTCCAACCATAACCTATGGTTGAAAACATTCAACCTCCCTCTTAATATGTACTCGAAAAAATCCCCTGAAATTTCAGCTATTTGATGGCTGAACGTAGCTGAAGCATGGTAATGTATTCCGTGATTTTTGACAACTTAACGTAGGAGTTTGTGTTACTTTGTAAAATCATAACTACGTTTTTTGACATTTCATGTCTTTGCTATGGTTTATTATATTTCTTGTCGTCGCATTTTTCGATGTCTAGGATTGTGATGGGGAGAGAAACCGGGCGACTTATTCTCCGAACTATTTTGAGAAAAGTAAATTAATGTTGGTTGACTAGAAACTGATTAGAAAGGTTACAAGATAGCTACATTCAGTAATGGCGGTTCTATAACCCTGATGATGCCCGAACGGGCGAAAGTACTCGGCCAGAAAATAACCAATCGGGGCTACGTTTTTTATGTTTATCGCCTGATGGATTATGGTGACCATTAGAGACATGTGATTTTACGAGACCAAAACCAAAACTCCTATAGTGTTTAAAAAACGCAAACGCATTAAAATTCACAAATGAAATGTCACACTTTATCAGTTGTCCTGACGAATTTGAATCCAATCGATATTGTAAACGTTTTCACAAGCGGTAAAAAAAGATATTCCACGCGGTTTTTAAAAACAATTTTTTTTTCACTCGACCGTGGAGCAACATGAAAAATGCGAATTTTCGGTAAAGTGAAATCTTACAATCCATCTATCAAGCAATATAAAATTAATACTACTGAGTTCATCAGCTTCCTTAGGAATAACACTATTGAAATAACGATCCAATATTCAAATGATTGCAGCGTTCAGTTTCTTAAGATGACATCACATCTGCGAGAAGGGTATGAAAAATATGAAAAAAAAAACTGCAAACGAAACGCTTTGCGCGCAAAGATAAGGAAAATTCGAGACAGGAGCCACTCAATTGGCTAAGCATAATTTTATTGCACCCTATTAGCGTACACTGACGGGAATCCCATCTCTATCATTGTTGTTGGCTCTCGGTACTCTATCACAATCATGACGCTGGACAAAACATTTCCTGCTGTGAATATCAGATGCATTGGCCATTGCGGAACGAATATTTTAAAAATATTTTCTTGGATAATAACTGAGATAATTGCTTTTGAACTTTACTCGCTGCTCCATGCAATTAAAATTCCTATTAAACATAACTATAAATAAAATGTATCGAGTACATTATAGGCGTTGGCTCAATTTACCCAGGAAGATGACTCGAAAATGCAAATCCCTTAACCACAAAAAAAGCCTAAAATTGGGCGGTAAATTTGGTTGAAAAATTAAGCAGTTCGTCTGGCCAAATTTTTTTCTTTCAAAAAAAGTGTTTAAGCGGGCGGACCGATTTTTAAAAAATCAGTCCTTACGATAGGTACTACATCAATGTAGTATCGTTTTACTAAATGTAGAATATCACATCTCGCAGGGGTTTGGGGGGTCGGTAAATTGTTTTATTCGGCGACAACAGCGGTTCACTATCGTCGAATAACAAACCTAAAGGACGTGATAAAACGGATTGCGAACGAGTAGTCACTAGTTTTTCCGGAGTTGCGGTTCAAAAGGTGATCTCCGTGTTATAAATAATCGCCTAGCTGATGAGATTACAAATGTATCATTGAATTAAAATCGGGTATCGAAGGACCGCGACGAGGACGTTTTTGTGGAAATTTGAATCTTTACAGAATCGCCTATCTCCCCTCTCCTCTGAGCTTGTAGAACTGGGAAACCCGTCGGTACCTGTTCGGTACCCGTTGGTCTTCGTGGTGGGACGGCATAACAAGTCAAACACCCTACGTCCGCGTCCACAACAGTGCAGATCTTCATCAGCGAACATCCTCGACGTATCGAACTCATCGGCCGGTAAAACGAGAGGACCAGTCAGAAAAATGTAAGTTTTGTTATTCTACGTATTTTTCATCCTAGTCAACTTCATCAACATCGTACGATTTGGGGAAAAAATATGTCGGTCGGTAGCTTTAATTTTATGGACAAGGAAATTCATCGAATGTGAATGTATATAATGTTCAGGAAATATCTTAGTTTTAAAATATGGCAAGATTCATGTATTCTCATTTTGAATTGAATCGTCGGAAATCTCCTTATCCGGAGAGGTGCACACATTTTATACGGAACAGCGTCTACGAAAGGTTTTTTTGTAATTATTCCTAAGTCGAAATTTTGTTTATTTTAATGCGAAAATCTGATTCAGAGTTTCGTTAAATGAAACTTTCAAAATTGGTTGAGAACAAAAAAATGTTTTCGCTTTCTTCGATCCCGTGAAGTGAGACATCTTGGACGAGCATAAACATTTATTGACAATAAATTGACTCTGGTGCTTTGCAAAAATGTATCGACTAATCTTCCTCTGGTGAAACTTTAATTCTACCCATTTCTGTATTAATTTAATATCGAATTTGAATTGTGATTTGTATTGAAGTCTCATTATTTATTATTGAATAACAAACCAATATTACAATTGAAAAAATCCCTTTCCTCGGAGGACTTGGAAATATGTAATTCCATTGAATGCAAGCTTACGCAGAGCAAAAAATTAAACCCCATTTAGTTACATGGTTCTAATTCAATATTCATTCCTTTAATTCTTCCAATTTCCTTTCATGGACACGATAAAAATGTCGGAGTACTGCTGTCGTCATCAACGAATAGTAATTTACCACTGTTGACAAGGAAATTTTCCAGCTTTTGTGTTCAGTTCTGAAGCTGGTGTTGGAATTTTATTTTGTCTACCGTTGCCGCCGTCGGGAACGTTCAGCTTTGGCGGTTATTGCGCGCTGTTTTGCTCACGCTGTTTTTGTTTACTTCGCAGTACTGTTAATGTTAATATTTTCGCTCGTCCAATAAATGTGCCAATTTTAAAACTCTGCGTTTATTATTAATAAAAGGTTATGGGCCCAGATGTTTGAAACTTCCGTTTCTAAATCGTGAGTGTTTTCGTGTGTATCAAAACGTCAAAATGAACACCCAAATCCCGATTTTGGTAAGTTCCAACTTCAACAATTGGAAATTCAGAATCTTGAGTATTCTCGAGAAAGAACAGGTCAAAGGGGTTATTAACGATGACACGATTCCTACTGATGGAACGGAATTGAAGCGATTTTTGGTTAATGACGCAAAAGCAAAATCGATCATCATCCAAGGGTTAGATGATAAACATCTGGACGTAGTTAAAGATGCAAGCAGCGCAAAGCAAATGTTGAAAGCGTTGCAGGACGTATTCGTTCGCACGTCAGCCTTTTCGAAACTATCACTTTGGCGCAAATTGATCAATTTAAAATCGAATTCGTCTCCTTCTTTAGAAGACCATTTTCTCAAATTCGATTCGCTCGTCAGAGAATTAACTGATCTCGGATCTTCATTAAACGACAGTGATAAAGTTTGCCACCTACTTTTAACTTTATCAGACGAGTTCAGTACTGTGATAACGGCACTCGAAACCATCCCGGACGTGACTATTGATTTTGTGAAAGCGAGACTGCTTGATGAAGAAATTAAAATCAAGCAAAAATCATCCGAATTGGATGCGGACCATGTCAGTTTTAAAGCCGCTTGTTTTGAGTGTGGAAATCCGTCACATTTCAAATGGGATTGTCCCAAGTTAAATAGAGGACGTTTTCGCGGCAGACGTGGTAATTATCGTGGATATTCTAATCAATATCATCGCAGGGGAAGTGGACCCGACCGATTGAAAGAAGCTGCTCATTCATCGGAAATTTCGCTCGTCGCTCTGAGCTCCGGCAACACGTTAATCAAGGACAACAACGTTTTTCTAGTCGACTCCGGAGCAAGTTGTCATTTGGTCAAAGAGGAAATGGAAAAATTCATGACAAATGTAACTATTCTAAGTCATGTAATAACTGTTCATATCGCAAATGGTGAGAAGTTGATCGCTCGCAAAAAGGGTATTTTGTCAGCACGTTGTCAAAGGCAAAACGTAAACGTCGAAGCTTTGATTGTGGAAAAATTGCAGCACAATTTACTCTCTGTCTCCAAAATGACGGAAAAGGGAATAAAAATCGTCATTCAATCTCAAAAGATGGAGATATGCGGCAAAAACTTCAAGTTAAATTGTGAATTCACCAAGGGACTTTACACGCTGAATTTTTCGCCTTCGATTTCACACCAGTGTCACATGTCAAATGCCGCCGAAAGCAATTTATGGCATCGTAGATTCGGACACCTCAATAATGATGGTTTACACCAACTGAAACTTCCGACATCAAAAGACATGTGCACCGTCTGCGTGGAAGCAAAAGCTACGAGACTCCCGTTCTTCAAGCAAAAGAAATCGACGAGTAGGATTGGTGAATTGATTCACTCTGATCTATGTGGGCCGATAAATCCGATTACGTATGATGACTATCGTTATTTTCAAGTCATAATTGATGATTTCTCACACTTTGTTGTTGTGAAGCTCCTGAAAAACAAAAATGAAGCCGAGGCTCACTTGAAAAATTATGTTGCCGAACTTGAAACTCAACATGGAGAAAAAGTCAAACGAATGCGATTGGACAACGGTGGCGAATTCACATCAAAATCATTCCAAGATTTCGCCAAATCTAAAGGCATTTTACTTGAGTACAGCCATCCGCACAGCCCATCGTCAAATGGCTGTAGCGAGCGCATGAACAGAACGCTATTAAATATGATTCGAGCCAAAATTGTAGACTCCGGCATCGATAAAAATTTATGGGGTGAAGCTCTTAAATGTTCTGCCTATGAACTCAACCGTTACCCGTCGAAAAATCTCCGAAAGGGTGAGACGCCTTCTTTAATTTGGAACGGCATGAACAATTTTTCGAAATTGAAAATTTTCGGATGTAGAGCTTGGTACGCCTCAGTTCCAAAACCGAGTAAACTCGAACCTCGGGGAAATCGCGCCGTATTCGTCGGTTACTGCGGAGGTGGATATCGTTTATGGATACCAAGTGAAGGAAGAGTAATCAGATCGCGAGACGTAAAATTCGATGAAAACGTCATGGAATTTAAATCCAAGATGGCGACTGAGAAAATTGAAACTAGAGCTGCAACTGGTGACAATCAGTTAATTTCTTCGGACGAGAGTGTTGACGAACCTTCGAATGAACATCCAGCTAATGATGTGCAGGACTTGATCGAACCTGAAAAATCAAAAAGATCTACACGCTCTCGACAATCACGACCACCAGCACACTTGCAAGATTATGAGCTCTATACTGCCTATGCTATGTTGTCTTCTCATGACGATCCTTTGACATACGAAGAGGCCATAACGTCAGAAGAATGGAAACATGCCATTCAGGAGCTGCTGCCCAGGAATTAGTGAATCTGCAAGGGATTTTGTCCGAATTCAACGAATCCAATGTTCCGATCCTCAAAGTTGATAATCTCAGTGCTATTTCATTCGCCAAAAATTCAGAAAATTCAAGGCGTGCAAAACATATTGAAATTAAGTTCCATTTTGTTAAAGATTTGATTGAGCAATGTAAAATTAATCTCGAATATGTCAGCACTCAAGAAAATATTGCAGATATATTTACGAAGCCGTTAAGCAAGGAAAAATTCGTTAAGCTCCGTAAACTTGTGTTCAATATTTAGCGTTGTCTCAGTTTTGTGTCGATGTGATGATTTTGGATATTATTGTTATGTTACTTAGAATCATCACATCGAGGGGGAGTGTTGGAATTTTATTTTGTCTACCGTTGCCGCCGTCGGGAACGTTCAGCTTTGGCGGTTATTGCGCGCTGTTTTGCTCACGCTGTTTTTGTTTACTTCGCAGTACTGTTAATGTTAATATTTTCGCTCGTCCAATAAATGTGCCAATTTTAAAACTCTGCGTTTATTATTAATAAAAGCTGGACTTAGTATTATTGATCGAAGATTAGGTACGTATATTCGGTTCTATAGAATTGAATCGTCTGAAAAAACGCATGGAGCACTCACCGTTTTTATGTACTACCCAGTCTAATGCCTAATTTGGACGAAATCGAAATAATGGCATGATTATTAAATATTACGCCCAGAAGAGATTCCTCGATTTTGGAACGCTATATTTTACGCTCAGCAATCGAGACAGTTTGGACGTCCAAATTTTTATGGGACTTGCACCGTACCAGTAGGTGTATTGGCGTATTTTTGTTTTCAATTTTTATAAATTATAATCTATATTGCTTAAATCATATTCAAACAGAGCAATTCATGTTTTAATATTTAAAACGCTGCAAATGATTGTACAGTGGTTTATTATTATTTCGCTTCAATATTGATTTAGAAAGACTATCCATTTGTCATTTTAAATATTCCGATCATTTGTGAACATTCCCACCGAAAAACAGATGGTAACTATAGGAGAAAACTCCGTAGCAACTATTATAATTTTAATCATTTTTATTTTTCTTAATTTCCTAATTAAAAGCTAAATTTATTGCCTAACGATAAAGCTGGAGAGAGTGTTTAACGACCATTCCAATGAGTATAGAACGATTTTTATAGCTCCAAGAACTCTCGAGTTATACCCTTATGTCAAATTTCTGAAAATCTCCCAAATTCGGCACAAAAGCTGCGATAACTCGAGAACCAATAAAGCTAGCAACCTTGCAATGGTCTCATTCGATTCAGCGTCCAAAAATCTATATAACTTGATACCACGTACACATTTTTCTGAAAAACCTTAGAAAATATGAATTTTCTCCCCCTCAAAACCCCCAAAAATACCCTTAAAATTGAGCTAGCAAGTTGGTTCAAGAATTGGGCCGTCGTAGGACCGAGATTGATTTTTGGTAAAAATTTCACATTTTTAGCTCTTACAGTTTGGCCGGAAAACTGCTAACGGCGGACGGCGTACGGCGTACGGCGGACGGACAGAATTTTTTTTTATTGGATATTCGGATTCTACATGCCTTGAAACGTAAAACATCAAATTTTGAGGGGGGTTAGAAATTTTTTTTCTTGGGCGATTACAATGGTTTATTATTGAATAATAAACCGAAAGTATTTAGCCTATTGCTCAGGAAACTTTCTTCGGCTGCTATGCACGTTGCAAGGAATTTGGTCAAAAAATGTGTATTCATGTCATAAAATGTCTTTTTTCTCTTACGTTTAACAGCTTTTCGCACCTCTTGGGTAAATTGGTTAAAAATAATTATGTATGATGCCATCGACTTTTGATTATTTCATAATCTACTCTTTCTTTTCAATACACAAGCGTTTGAAGGTTTTATGAAAACTCTGAGCTGGCTGAAAAATCACTTACCGCAGAAATTTTTTTTTATAATTTGACGCTTAGGTACTTGAATATTTTTATTAGTCTATGAATCATCTCAAGATAATATCTACTTCACAAATGAAAATGAGTCACACCAATGACAACCAAAAATGTCTTATAAACAACCATTCAACTCTTCTCTGTACTATGAGATCAGCGTTAGTATTTGGTTATAAATTAGTTCCGAACGTCCATTCCAAGTCAAAGTCGTATAAATTATTTCAGTTCGCTGGTTTTTGCATTCTCATTTCCTTTCAAATGTTCAGATTTGTTTTTGAAGCCGAACTGAAGTCTTTGAATACGATAAAAACACATACGAGAATAATAACACCGAAGAAGTGTATTATAACGCGCACCTAGTGTAATGGACCAATCTTCTCTCCATATTACGGTTTGGGCGTGAGATTCGAGACCTTGAAGGCAAGGCAGTTGAGACTTAATTCCGAGCAATCTTCTATTTTCGCATCGGAGTTCTCGCTTGTTTTCTTTTATCCCTAATTACTTACATAATGCGTATTACTTGGACAGCCAACCGAGTTTGTGCAGCTTCATGCCACCGTTTAAATGCTGAATGCAAAACGAGTAAATGTAAATTGATTAATGTGCTGATGACAGCCTTACCTATTTGTAATCTTTTTAAAAAAATTGATTTTAGATCTGGCTGCAAAATGGCCTCTTTGACCACTCTATTGCCAGTTTTGGTTGGCATGACGATAGCAGCACAAGCCTCCGATTCACCGTAAGTTTAGAAAAATCTATTGGAGCATGAGCAAAAATATTATACGAAAAACGCATTTTTTTGATCGTATAGCTAAGTTGAATAATATGATGAAAATATTGAAATTGGTTGAAATTTGAGTAAAGTTAAGCAGTCAAAAAGTGTGAATGACGGTAACTATTTAGCGGAATGAAGCAAAGGGCGAGTGATGGGTAGAACTGTGTTTATTGTGGAATGAATCCGTTTCGTTCCGCGCTTTTTAGGCACTAATTAATAAGAGTAATAAATAAAGTAATAATTTTAGCTCAAAAACCGCAGTCCTTTCAAAATGCTGACTTTTTCACTGAACAATAATTTTCAATTTCAATATAAATTATCTCCTCCGAACCGTTGCATGCTCAAACAGAGATTATTCATCTGAATTTGTTTAGAAAAAGGTGACACTACTTTTTGCATAGAAAAACACTGTATGACCATTGAAGTATTGCTGGTTCAGTAATCAATAGGCGATAACTTGAATACTATTTTGTATTTTGAATGTATATTGAGCAACTTGAAGGGCGAGAAGGTCGGCGAGCTCGACCAAGGCCCTCTTTCTCCTCAATGTGGTTCACCGTCGGAAACGGGCGAAAACACGCGACTATGCCCGAGTCTATTTTTCCTCGTGTGACTCATCCGGACTCACCGATAATGAAAACATTGTTGCAGAATGCAGATTGCTCAGTGTCAGTGTTTACTAGGTTGCTTTGCGGTGATGATCTGATAACCGAAGCGTACAAGTTGAGTATACTCGAAACCGTAGGTTCCTTTATGTGACAAACAGCATGTCACAACGTGTCAATCCTACTTCTAGTGACAAGAAAGGACCGTAAGTAGAGCTTATCAATCATTTTGACAGACTGTTCCGAAATAGCCCCAAAATTTATTTGATATTGATTTTTTCTATATACTATGCTATGCTATTTACTATACCACACTATATACTATACAGTTTTCTGTATACTATGTACTAGGTACATTTTCTAAATACGTATATAAACTCCACAACCAGGAGGAGGAGAGGTATACGTTGAATTGACAAACTGGCTGGGTTGATTTGGATGAAAAAAAGGGGTTGCTTAATAAGAATTTAAGGCCATTGCCGGGAAACTAACCAAAATTTCGATTTTTCGGAAAAGTTCGACATTTATCAACAAAAAAATGTAGTTTTTGAGAAAAGTCAGTTTTGCAGAATTCGGACCCTGTTACTATTTGAATAGCAGTTTTTGCGCGTAACAAATTAATTATTAAGTTGTCAGATTAATTTTGAACAATTTTGTCGTTGGGATCGGTAGAATTACTCTCGCCTTCGCCGTCAGGAGATACAGCCTTCCGAAGTCGGAACTTGAAAAATCCGATTGAAAAAATCGTCATGCATACAAAAAATGGGGCACAGATAAAATTAATTCGATACTATAATCTTTTGTTATTTCGAAAATGACACGGTGGAAAACTGAAGTTTTTATGTAGGCCATTGATTTTTTACAAATCAGGTTTTTGTAAAAAACTTCCCTTTTACAAAACACGATTACTCGCAGTTTTTAAGAATATAGCTCGAGAAAATCCGCTTTTTTAAACATTTTTTGTACTTAGTCAATTTATTCTAATTAAATTTTTTATAATTTCCCACTCAGGAACCATTTTTTGAAAATTAACCAACATAATGTAAAAAAATCCGAAGTAGATTGGAAGATTGGAATTTTACTTCTAATTTCCTGTAGAATTGAATATCGATGTATAGTTAAACAGCCCTCTTAGTAGTTTCAAAGTTGAAAAGAAAAAAAATAAATGGGACTAATTGATAGTTGTCATGTATTAAAACAAATGAATCACTCAAATATTAACCCCAAAAAGCACAGTTGAAGTTCGATTTCCGAGAGTTCAAAAAATTATTTTTTTGGATCACTTGCAATTTTTTCCGAGAACTGAAAAAGTCTCATGAATACATGTTGGTAAAATAAAACTTGCCTGAAAGTTCAGATTTTTATGAATATCGAAAGGCGAGTAAAAAATCCATAACGATCGTTTTGAAAAATTCACAGGGGTCTTCTCCAGTTTTTTTTTTTGTGAAATTTTTTTCATTTTCTTCAAATTTGGCATTTTTTCTATATTTGGTTTCTGACATACATTTCAGCTATGAAACTGTGCCTGTTTAATTTTTCAGTAAAAACGCTTTCTTTGTAAAAGACTGCAACATTCTTCTCAAGAATATTTTTACATTTTATTCTGTGTGCAGGCATTATGTGGTCGTTGCTCCATCGAAAATACGCCCTTTCTCCGACTATACTGTCGCAGTGACAATTTATGAAAATGGGGATCATAAGCTCGAGAAGTCACCTGCTTTAGTCAGCGTTAAACTTCATGCAACACAACCTGGTAATGATTTTGAAAAATCCACTATCATCGAAGTTGAACCGAACACAACTTCATGGGCAAAATTCGAGGTATTACTATAATTAATCAGTTTTGAATTTTCTTAATAGACTTTCCCAACAAGTAATGGCCTTTTTGATACTGACTTTTTTTTTATTTTCCCAGATCCCAGACTTGAAATCAGGCGATTATAACTTGACCTTCTCCTCCGACTCGCCTTCTATCAGTAACACCTCAGCGCTCGAGTATGTCAACAAATATCAAAGCATTTTCGTACAAACAGACAAAGCCATGTACAAACCTGGAAACAAGGTTCAATTCCGAGTTTTGGTCCTTGATCCATATCTGAAACCGAGCGAACTTAAGAACATAAATGTTACGCTGAAGGTAAACTAACCTGAAATGTTTTCATTTCTATTCTTTGAAAGTTTCTCCCGTAATTAATATAATTATTGTAAAAAAAAATGTATTGTAGGTGTACAGAAAACTTTTTTTTCAACGTTTTTTCATTCAATGGCGAAAGGTTTTTTTGCAATGGTTGCTTTTATGATAAATCGCTAAAGCAGGATTTTTCTTTGGATTGTCTAGAACTGTGAGAAACCAATACAACATTTTCCACATTTTAACCAGCCATAACTTCTGAAACTATGTTCTTTCATTGTTCGCAGGATAGCCAAAATAATATTATTAAAGAATGGAAAGGAGTAACTGATAAGGGTATATATTCTAACGAAATCCAATTGTCGACTCATCCCGTTCTTGGCGATTGGAAAATTCAAGTGAAAGGGCCAGGCGGAGAACATACCAAAAGTTTTACTGTCGCTGAATATGTCCTTCCCAAATTCGAGGTATTTGTTGAAGTGCCTGCACATGTGACATTCAAGAACCCAAAGGTTCCTGTTACTGTTAAAGCCAAGTAAGATGTTTTGATACTGCTGCACGAATTTGAAATCCCTCAATTTTACACAGAATAATCCTTAAACACTATGACTAAATCAATTACTACTGATGTTACGCCATGTGTTCGCCATTCTTAAAATACAAAGGATTGTTCCATGAGTATTGTTTGTCATGTCACTGCTCGAGGTTCTGAAACTTAATTCGCTAATTGTGCAGGTACACTTTCGGCCAACTTGTAAAAGGGGAAGCAACCATTACAACCAAACTACGTTACAATTATCACAATGAGCGTTTAAATGCGACCACAAAGACAATTAACGTTGACGACGTAGGTGAAACAGTAATCGACGTTGTTGAAACATTGGGGTGAGTTGCAACTCATTTCAGTTTGAATTGGTTATTAAAAATATTTGGAACAGATGTGCGCCATTTTTGCAAATTTTGATAATATTTGACAATTTGTAGGATGAACATTTCCGGAAATAATTATTACGACCCAGAGATCATGTTTGACGTATCCTTCAAGGAAGATTTGACGGGGAAGATATTGAACAGCTCAGCGAGTACCACATTGCACCATCAAAGTTGCCAACTTCATTTCAATTCGAACTCAACCTATATGGTTCCTGGTGAAGTGTACAAAACCACGGTGAGTTTAGGGGGTGAATATTTCTTGTATTTTATCAATGATCTACGACTAATTTTATCTCCCAATCAAATGTAAATTTCTTATTTTTGGTTTATTATTCAGTAATAATCCATTGTAATCGCCCAAGAGAAAACATTTTTAACCCCCCTCAAAATTTGATGTTTTCACGTTTCAAGGCACGTAGAATCCGAATATCATATTAAAGAAAATTCTGCCCATTCTCCATAATATGTCGTCAACACTTTTCGCACCAAACTACATAATATGTAACTATTTTGTTATAATAGTTACATTCTTGAAATTTTCACCATAATTATCTCACAATGGCCCAATTCTTGGTTGGTTCTCGAGTTATCGCAGCTTTTGTGCAGAATGTTTCAAGATTTTCAGAAATTCGGCATGAGGGTAAAACTCTAGAGTTCTTGGAGCGATAAAAATCGTTATAAATACTCGTCAGAATGCTCGTATAACACTCTCTTCAGCTGTACCGTTAGGCGTAAAATTTAGCTTCCAATTTGAAAGTTAAGACAAATAAAAATGATTAGAATGACAATATTTGCTACAAAATTTTCCGTTTTAGTTACCAATCGGTTGTTTGGTGGGAACATTTACGAATGTTCGGAAAAATTACTATCACAAATGGATAGTCTTCTCCCATCGTTATTGAAGCAAAAGAATAAAGAACCACTGCTGTACCATCAATTGCAGCGTTTTTCTTGTTCATTTTATTATCATGGACTCGAAAGCTCATGGGAGGACGACATATTACTTCAACTATCCCACATTGATTATTATGATTTTGTTCTATTGGTTTTCATTTTTGCAGCTATCAGTATCTGACTGGTATGACAAACCGTACGTTGCGAATAATGGAGAACCGGTTAAAATCAGGACCGCTAAGAACTGGCATTCTTTGCAAAATGCAACCTGGCAAGATTACACATTGCCTGAGAACGGGCAGTTGAATCTCGAATTTCCCACAGACACTGATTCAGAGGCGATCCAAATTGAGGTGAGCAAAACTGTTGACTATCATTCTTAACCTGTTGTGACAGTAAATAACTTGAAAACTTTTATTTCTAGGCTGAATACTCCGGCGTTACTGGTTACACTTCAGCTTCCAAGAAGTTCATTGCTGTTTATAGAGATGAGTTAAACGTTGAGATTCCCAACAATAAGCTTAAAGTACGTTTAAATCTTAATTTGTTTCATGTTTCTTGACAAGAGAAAAAATGGAGTAGACATGTACTCGTTAAAGTTTCTGGTGCGAATAGCGTTTTTTGCAGTTTTTTTGCATTACGGATTCAGGGACTCACTTTTGTTTCCAGTTCAGCAGTACCCTACGTTTATTTCAATAAAAGTCAATTGTGGTTTTTTTTCAGATCGGCGATTCTGTTGAATTGGTTATCTCTGCTAAAATTAACCCTGAATTCGTCAACTGCTACGTTATTGCTCGAAATGAACTAGTTTATTCGAAATCGGCGAGGTAATTATTTTTTATGAATAAAAATGAATTACGACTGCCACTGATGCAAATTGTGGTTTTATTGTTCATCATTTTCGGAATTTACTTAATTACGATTTCTTGGAGCGTAAGACAAAATTATCTAGCCCATCATACTTCCTCACAGGTTTGAAAAGGACGCGCCAAATGTGCGCTTGAGTTTTCCCGTGACACAAGGTATGGCCCCATCTTCCAATGTTATTGTCTCGCTCATCGACTCCAAAGGAGAGCTATTTGCTGAACAGCGAACCATTTCCGTGAATAACGTTATGGATAACTTTGTAAGTCATATTCTCTGTACAAAATATAAATTTAATTTGTCGTTACTAACTCATTTGGCGCATTATTTGTTGAAAATGTATTTGTCAAGTGGTCTCAGAATGTAAAACAAGCCTTAGACGACCAATATGCTTACTTGTGCATAATGGATCGTTTGATTGTCATACGCTTCAATAGATTTTTACAAAACCACTCAGGCTGAGATTATCCATTTCCCAAGGATAGGACACCAAAACCCAAATTCCACTAATTTCAAATGAGTTGTACTGTTGTATCGATTTCAGCATTAAGGCCATCATGAGTAATAATCTTACAATAGTTCAACTTGTAAGATTGTTACTGATGGTAGCCTATACGCTGAAATCGATATAACAATGAAACTCTTTCAAAATTAGTGGATTTTGTGACAATCTCTTTGTCTCATATTCTTGTTGCTTCAGTCGACCTCAACTAGCCCTAAAATTCGATCCACTTTTGGACTACACTATGCTGATTAAGTTTCAGGATGTGCGGCTTGACTAGTGGACGTCATGATTAGCTTCTGATTCTGGCAAACTTGAGTTCATTTACTTGATTTCTTTGATAGGTAAAACTTTCTGCATCTCCAAATGAAACCGAACCTGGAAAAGAAGCAGTAATCAATGTTGAAACGCGTTCTAATTCCTTTGTTGGGCTCTTGGGTGTTGACCAGAGTGTTCTTCTTCTCAAACAAGGAAACGACTTGTCTGAGGTAAATTTTGGAAAAATATTTCTCATTTATTTGGTGTAACTAGCCGAACCCTGGTAGCAATAGTTGAACTTGAGGAAAACCATTGCAATTTAAAATTTTGTGTTGTGGTCTGTTAGCTTATTTGGTAGTTATTCGCCCATTATATGAAACGACGTGATAAAAATGTTTAGTTTCATGATATTTTTTTTATAATTAAACACGTTATTTCAGAGTGATGTTGAGAATGATCTTCGAGGTTACAATTATTTGGGTTGGAGCAGCCGCCGAAAGCGGCTTTCATGGGGCTATCCGCCATCTGCAGAATCCACATTCATAGTAAGCAAGTTCAGGAAAATTGCAAACTATAACCGTTCAAAAGTCACACATTTCTAGCTTGTAATGTGATCAAAAGATATTAGAAAGTATTATGTAGGCAATCAAAAACGCAGCTCTACTGCTTTCTTATATGTTATAATTATTTCTTGAGTTTAGTATAAACCTAAATTTTGTTTTCCATAATTTCAAGAATGCTGGAGCTCTTATATTCACCAACGCCCACATCCATGTTGAACATTGTAAGTATGAACTTATTTCAAATGATTGTGGGTTGCACCCATTGTAACTGATCTTCTCCAAAACAGCCTATTCTCTTGGTGATTCAATCTTACAATGTAGCAAATTTTCATTGAAAAAAAAAATGTTTAATGCGAAAAATAGCTCTAGAAACCTTAGAGGCAACTCAAACAGTTATTCTTAACTGTTGTATTTCGAATTTAGGCCTCAGGTTTTAACCTAAAGGTTAAGCTAACTAGCAACCCCAATTCTTACTTTGAGTTTTGTTCACTGTCTACACTCCAGTTTAAACAATCTCATTTTTTTTAAAGGAAACCTGCCTTAAGACGAATAAACATGATGGCTACTTTCTTGTAGAGATAAAAAGGTGTTCGGTCTAGCAGTATGTAGCAGCGCTATTTTCTCTAAATGAGTTTCATACATGACTATGAAATAATTGTGTCAGTTAGTTTTGATGATCAGCGGTTATGTTCAGAAAGCTGTTGAATCTGTAGATTGTAGCAAACTGACGGATTTTATTTCCAGCTAATGCGTTTCAAAATTATGCTAGAAAAGTGGTATCATCAGCAGAAGCAGTTAATGTATTTTCTGGTTGAATCAGACCTGAGTTCTTGTCCCCTTACTGTTAATGGTGGAGTTAATGGTCTCATCAACTTGTGTCATCAGCTTTTGCCTCCTTGAATTTGTCATTTCATATCAGCATTCTTGTTATTCTAGGGTTTATTTTGTGGTTTGGCGTACTCATTTATAGTTAGGAATCCCTGGTTGATTTGGATCCAGTGGGAAATATTGACCCCTGGAGCTAGTTTGCAGAGAGAGAGCTGCAGAGACGAACATTGATATATCCTTCAAATACAGTGTGTGATATTTATTGGAACTTTGCAGTTTATCCGGAGTTGGCACTTTCTGCACTGGCAACATCAAATTTGGCTGAAAACGTTGGTATCTCGAATACCGTTCCATCATCTCCTTCAAAGAGTGACGATTCCCGTGAACCAAGCGGTGTCACTATTCGCTCAGTATTTCCAGAAACGTGGATATGGACTGCTATGAAGTCTGGGTTCGTTCCCTAGAACAATAGATCGCTACATTTTCAATTAAAATGTACCAAACTCTCGTAGTTGTTGGCTACATATTGATTATGCGTTGGCATGCTTTGGCAACATAATGTCTTCTTTCTTGGTCTCACTGCATGTGATTCTTTCGCCTTGGAGCTGCTCTGATAGGTTCAGATATAACTGCCCTTCTTTTAAAACTGATGGGAATTCTTGACCATGGCTCAACTCAAATAATACTCCTTTGTACCTTGGTGTCTAATTGGAAATCGATATACATAAAAGTAATATCGTGTTGCAACTTGGATTCTTTATATTTTTTCCTATCAAATAAATAGGTGTTGAGTCCTGAAGTAGCTTTTTGCTTTTTTCATTTTCTGGTCCCCAACTGAAAAGATTTCACCTTTCAATTAACCCTATGACTTGTGGAAGAGTATTCCATTCTTATGCCCTGATTGATCATGGTTCATCATTGAAAAGACCTTTTCAGGGAGTGCTCCAATTACAAGTCAGATGTTAACCCTTTCTCCCCGAAGCACGCCCGACCACAGTGAGGCCCCCTCCCGACGCTTTAGCGACTCGATGTGATGTCGCTCTCTTTGTCTTCCTCTCCTATTTTCGTCCACTTTCACTCAACATCATTTCTCAACTGAATTATTTTTGAGTTAATTACATGTTACTCTATCCGTACAAAAAAAAAGAAACAAATTAACGACGTTCCAATCGTCAGACCGAAGGGGAAAAGAGCCGCTGAGAATACGGAGAAGATATAGGCTGAGGTGACAGTTTCGCTCTCCTCGATAGTGTTACTGCCACGAAATCTGTCGGAAGAGGGTGAAAATGAAAGGTATACTTCTCCCCTATACGATGGTAACAGAATGGAAAAGATTAGTTCAGAAATAAGGCCGTAGATCGCATCAGAAGGGCGAAAAACTATGAAACGCCAAAAGGCGTCCGTAGGGCCCAGAGCACTTACTCGTCAAACGCCTTTAGGCGTCTGTAGGGGAGAAAGGGTTAATCCCTCGGTTTGAGATTACCTGTTTGGCCCTGGATTCACTTTCGTTCAGTTTTCAACTCCCAAACTCAATATCAGCTTGAATGCTGAATGAGCTTATCCTGCCATTTTCGTGTCCAATTTCATGGTACATCTTATTTGTTCTCAACTTGTTTATACATTCTTAGAGTTTCTAAACTCATAAATTGAACTTGAATTCAGTGATTCTGAGCCGATTCCTGATAGTACTGGGTTGGTGAGGGGGAGAAGAACTAGGCGACTTGTTCTCCGATTTTTTATTTACTGGCCGAGCACTTTCGCCCCTTCGGGCATCCTCAGGGCGATGTGGAACCATAGGTTACCACAGCCCAAGAACACAAGAAGGATTCCTGATAGGTTCCGCAACGGCATTATCTGAATCTGCCTGTGATTCTGTGATACAAAGCTGCAGTAGCAGTTTGGTTAGATGATGCCCTGATTTTCCAAGCTTTTGTACAACAGTTAAACGTGGTAACATTGTTCGACATATTTCCTTCACTGTCTACGTCATCCATTGTTGATTAACATTTGGTGGAGTCCGTTGAGTTTGATAGCGGTTTGGTTTCTGTATTCATTGTTGGAACCAAATTTTCTTTTTTGCTTGTCATTCGTCTGTAAACCATCGGTGTCCACTGCTGTTCATCATCAAGCCTCGCACGCTGCTGATCCTCCAAAGATAACTGTTTCAAATTACAATAAAATTTTAAAATATGATGAATAATATTATTAACGTGATAATCAGTGGGGTTGTAGTGTCTGTAAAATGCGCCTGAATTATCGAATGAATTTGTATCCTCATCGATCCCATCCTCATCTCATCCATCTATGGAATTGAGGTTCAGAACTCAATTCAAAATTTTACAGATTTGTTCTCTTCTGCGTCTGCTGCAAGTGGTGCCTTTATAGTTTCTTCTTCAGGTCAACCACCGTATGGCCATTCAGTTCCTCAGAGTAAAATCTCTATTAGATATAAATTTCCTGAAACTTGGATTTGGAATGCTATGGAAACAGGGTTAGTGTTTTAGATAAAATTCCATGGGGTTTTTTCAAACCAAATTACGCTGGAAATGCTGGGGTGAATGGTGTTTTTTTCCCACGAGCTGCTATATATTGCAATTGCTTACTGATCTCTCTTTTTTTATTTTCTTCCTTACTGTTCACCATTGTTGTAAACCGGTTGTGATCTTGAAGGTAGTAGTGATCTTTGCTTTCAATGTTCTATTTGATTACATTTAAATTGCAGGTGCCTAGAATGTTGGGAGCGTTTATAATTTAAGTAGTCATTTTCCACGGAGAAGGGTAGCTTGGCGGAGTTTTGGGCGAACCAAGATTTCCCCTGGTTAGGGAAAATTAATAACCAATGAGCATCATGGAAAGGGTCCATATTAGGTTCCTTGGAAAATCAATCCTATTTTCATTCAGTTAATTTTTAATTAAACAACTATAATTGATGATGTTGTGTCTTACTACACTGGAGCTGCGAGGGGTGGAAAACCAGGCGATTCATTTTTAGAGCTTTTATTGACTGGCCTAACTTCGGCCCTAGAAGGTATCCTAAGGGCGATGATGAACGAAGGTGACTGTTGTAACCTACAGTTCATATCATCTGAGATTGCCTAAAGTGGCGAAAGCGCTCGGAATGTCGATAAGTTGGCTGAGAATATGTCGCCTGATTGTTCTCCCCCTCACAGCTCTAGCTATTACGGTTGCTATCAATAAGTTGACAAGCAATTAAATACTTCTATTTATTACGTAAATATGGATGTAAAAATGGCAATAATTTTTTTGACCGCTGTTTACTTTATACTCATGTTGCAAAGCTTTTTCTAATAGTGGCACACGTCACAGTTGTGTAAGGAATAATGGCACATTTTTCAGCTATAAACAACGTTGTTCCACAAATTGTCTCTTGTATAGTTATAATCCCTGTGACGTTTTGATCCTTTTTAATGTTCTCATCAACTTCAAAGATTTTAATGACCACATTTCTTACTGAATCGCTGCCTGAATTTGAAATTCACCAGAAACTTTTTTTTCTTAAGTTGTGCTACATGGAGGAGGTCCCTTCTTTGGAGGTGGAGGACCTGTTCTATTCAATGCTGCTGCTCCCTCATCTCCAATCGGTCCTGCTGGCATTAGCGCAATCAGAAAAGGCTCTCAACCCATGTTAAAATCCCAACCTGCTACTATACGTAGCAAATTTCCTGAAACGTGGATTTGGAACATGATCGACTCAGGGTTTGTTAAAAAAATTTGTTGTTCACTATTCTGTTAGGGCAAGTTGAAGTTGGCTGGTTGTTGGTGTACGTGATTCCGTTAAAATGAATTTTCTCGAACAGATGCGTGAAAAAATTCCCCATAATTGAACCTAAGCTGATTCAAAAATATTTATTATTATTTTATCTTGGGATTCTGATTAGACTTGGTAATAGTGTTTTTAGGGACGTATAATAATTAATGAGCCCATTTGGAATTTTAAAAAAATCTATACAAATTCCCCATGTATAACACTTCCTTAAGATACCATGGGCCAAAGCACCAGGAAAATTCGATATTTTTGAAGTTTTGAATTGCTCATGTTATCTTTGGCGTTGGTTTGTTATCTCTATTAATATTCAGAGGGAGCACTGCTGCTGTTGATGCACAAATCGCTTGGCAAATACTGTGCCTGACTGCTAACTTTTTATACTTTTATGTAATCACAATCTTTACATAAAAAGCTGTGCTTTTTATATATAATTGTAGTATTATCTTTATGCTTGCTGATTTTGGTTGCTCTTTCATTATGTAAGAGTGGTTGAGGTGATATCATTAGTACAAAGAGAGAAGATTGTATTAATCCTTTCTTATGTTTTCTTTATAAAACCTTACAGATCAGATGGGAAAACATCGCTGCGGAAGCAAGTTCCTGACACTATTACATCATGGGTCGTTACAGGATTTTCAATAAACCCGGAGCATGGCTTGGGGCTTTCGGAAGATCCAGCTAAAGTAAGTTCAATCTTTATTCACTAGCCATCATCCCTAAGACGAGAACAGCTGAAAATCTGCTGCGCAGACATTTTTGAAACTTCTGCTGTCATTGCATCCTCATGTTAATTTTGCAGATTCGAGTATTCCGGCCATTCTTCATTTCCGTGAACCTACCCTACTCTGTTACCCGAGACGAATCAGTAGCGATACCAGTAAATGTTTTCAACTATTTGGACCAAAATGTGACAGCAGAAGTGACATTGGAGAACCCGGGCTGGTTTGACTTCGCCAACACGCTACCCGGAGAGCGGAATAGTAATTTATTGTGTTATTATTATTTATTTTTTAAATCGTCAGTTCTTCGGGGTTTTTTTCCTAAATTGTTATTGATGCTATCAATTCCATAGAGCGTGAAACAGACGCGTCCAGGACCAAGAAGCTCTTGATCAACGCCAACGGTGCAGCTACTGCTAACTTCATCATCACCCCTAAGAAACTTGGCTACTTAGAAGTCAAGGCCACTGCTACCAGTCCTCTTGCTGGTGACGGCGTCAGTCGCAAACTTCTCGTAAAGGTGATTATTGACAGAAATTAACATCTAATTCTTGAAAAATTAGATGTTTTTGATTTTTAGAACTGACGTCATAACAGAATGCTGTGTAAAATTTCTGCTTTCAGCCTGAAGGGGAAACTCAATACCGGACCAAAGGATTGTTTGTTGACCTCAGAGAGAAGAACGAGCTGAGCGAAAAGCTTGAACTGGACATTCCTAAGGACATAGTGCCTGATTCAGAGCTTATCGAGGTCTCAGCTGTTGGTTAGTTTAAATTTTATTTTAAAAAGAAATATCGGGTGTTCTTCAGTACTGCCCTCTGTTTTAATGTGGGATTACTCCTAGTTTCTGGTGGTTTTTGGAGACGTCAGGACCTCCTCCTTTTAACTGTGAGGTTGAAAACTATTTCTAATTCAATAATTTACTACTAAAATCGCCAATAAAATAAAATTTAAAAAATTGGTAGGTAATAAAATATTGGGGGATAAAGAATTTCCCGGTCAACAACTTCAGTATTGGCCCCCATTGATAATGAGCTTAAATCTCAATTTTATATCGTGTATCATAGCTATCGCGTAATTTTCATGCTTAAATTTCGTGGTATTATCTCTCTAGTTTACTGATCTACCAGTAGAATTGGATTGGCTGCTTGTTGTTTTTTTCCATCGTGGCGATGCAAGCAAAACAATCAATATTTGGTTCTTGCTATGAAAAGTCCTCATAGGATAATGAAAAAAATTATCAAAAATTTGAATTTGTCGACAGTTTATTATTAGAATTTCAATATTTCAATATTTGTCGACAGTTTATTATTGGAATTTCAATATTTGATTTTACTTTCTGAAATAGCGGATAGATGGACGTAAATCATAAAATATATCCTGGTAAAATCTGATAATAGGCTAATGATTTGAAAAAATGAAATGAAATGAAATTTTTATTTGGACTTGATACTATATCATCGCCGAGGAGGAAAAAACTTCAAGCAGCCAGTCCTATTTGACAATTAGATCAGTAAACTAGATCGATAATACAATCAAATTTGAATTTTTGATATTGTGATTGTTAGAATTGTATGATAGCTGTGATGATAAGAAATTTTGACATTGGCTCATTATTAGCTTGGGGGGGGGGGGGGCATTTTTTTACTGCAAAATTCTTTAGTACTGCCCTCCATTATTTTTTAGACAATTGTAGTTGTTAATGGTTATTCTGGACATAGTGTTTGATGCCACAGGTACAAGATCAGGTCATCAAGTTTCCAAAAACCACCAGAAACATGGGGAAACTCATTTTTATAACAAAGTGATCCCGCGTTAAAGTAAGGTGCAGTACTAAAGAACACCCGAACTATCACCTCAATTATTATTGATTGATTTCCTTGAACGAGACTTAGGATTCTACCTAACTGTTCTTGTTTGCACAATTTCGTTATTTAGGTGATCTACTGGGATCGGCTATGAGTAATGTGGATCGTCTTATCAGGCAGCCGTATGGATGCGGTGAACAGAACATGCTGAATTTCGTTCCTAACATTGTGATTCTCCAATACTTGACAGTGAGACCATGTTTCTTACAATTAGAACCACTATGTGATCTTAAAGCATTTCTGATACTGATATTTTTCAATTTGACACAGTGTCAGAAATTGCTTGCGCTCCTTGTCTATGGGCTAGTCAGCCTATGATAATGCTGTGTATGATAAAATATGTGGAGCTGTTACAGCTCATGCTGCAGCCAATTATTAAGCCATGTTGGTTTTGTACAAGTTGCAAATCGACTGTCTTCTTGACATAAATGGATTGCATATTTCTCTCTTCTAATCCATGAGGTTCAAGGTTTTTCTGTTGTTCAATTGAGCGTTTTAACTCATTCAGAATGGATGACTTTATATGAAGTCACGGTGGAGAACCCGGTGGCCGTATGACGTCATATAAAGTCAAGGGGCCTTTCGCTACATCATCTCATTTAAACCTTTAGTCTGATACTGGGAATTATTATATTCCTCTGCTCCGGTGGTTTCTTGATTCAATGAACCTCACTTTCCGATAGAAAACTCTTTGTTTGGAAAGAGTTTATTATACAGAGTATATTTTAAAGAGGTTGTTGTGTACTTTACTGGGGGAGCAACATCAAACACGAGGTGAGCAGCAAACAATGGCCGGCTGGTCGTTCGGGCCACCCCACCAGTGCTTTGTTGTATGGGTTAAGCTGAAATCAGGTTTTAAATATCAAGCTGTTCATTATCATTACTTGCATTCAAAAATTTCATTTTTCAGAACTCAAAACAATTAACTGACGCTACACGGAGCAAATCTCTCAAATACATGGAACTGGGGTACCAGAGAGAATTGACATACAAGCACAAAGATAATTCATTCAGCGCGTTTGGGGAGTCTGACAAGTCTGGCAGCACTTGGTAAGTGACGGACTTGTATTGTAGGGATTTGCTGGAAAACAGCTAGTTCGTTATGATAGTTGAAGCGTTATTTTCGATCTTCCTGTTAAGGAATTTGTTGAAAACCACTAGGTAGATATATCTTACATTTTTTTCAAGTTTGACCCCTGGTTTTTTGTTGATCAAATTCAATCTCTGGTTTCAACAGGTTGACGGCTTTTGTGGCACAATCGTTTGCAAAAGCTCAAAAATTCATCAACATTGATAGTGAGCTTATAGCTAACTCCTTGAAATGGCTGGCATCGCAACAGGCTGAAAATGGTATATTATTATTATTAGCATTGGTTCTTTTTATAATGTCTGTACATCGACTTCATGGGCCTTTCTCAAAGTAAGGGTAGAAATGGCTCACCATCCGTGAATTTTAGGCAGATCCAATTTTGTTAGGTAGTGGTTCTATTGAACACTCCTTTTTTTGCGGTAGAACCTCCATACAAAAAGCCATATTTGAACAAGTTATATCTCAAGGATACTCATGTTTAGGCCAGTCCTTCCAAAAATTAAACATTCGTTCAGCTTTTCACCTTGGAGTTTCAACGATGTTTTCATCTTCCTGTGGTTTAGCTTTCCTGATATTCCATTTTACACTAATCCTGTTTTGATTTTTCTAGGAAGTTTTCCTGAAGTTGGACACGTCTCACATAGTGCAATGCAGGGTGGAGCTTCCAAGGGGCTTGCCCTTACAGCTTATGTGCTGACCGCATTTGTCGAGGCCAAAGATCAAATTAAAACTGCTGCATTTGACGAAATCATTTCGAAATCCGCCAACTATGTCAGCACGCAGGTGCAACAGGATAGCTCTGACGTTTATTCTTTGGCTGTGGCATCATACGCGCTCAACTTGCTAAACCATCCATCCAAAGATGAAGCTTTTAAGCTACTCGAATCTAAATCGAAGATTGAAGGTAAGCAAGGCTAATATAGGTCTTCAGTATTGAAAGAAGTGCTAAAAATAGCCAGAATGTTTTTTGGACCAGCTAGTTTTCATTTTGAAGTAATTTTCAAAACTCGGAGGATCTTTGTCGTTAATGATATATTACTAACTAATTCTACTGAATGAGGCTTTTGAGAAATGGGTGAATATGATTCATACCTGATCGAATGTCTGGTTGATTTAAAGGTCATCAGAAACATTGGGAGAAACAGAAAAATGCCGAAGAAGAGGAAGCCCAGTACACTTGGAACTCCGTGCTTCCAAATGCCATCAACGTTGAAATTACAGCTTACGCATTGCTAAGTTACCTCCAACGGAATCTGACGACTGAGGCCATCCCGATTCTCAAATGGCTCCTTGCTCAACAAAACAGCGATGGCGGTTTCTCCTCAACACAGGTTAGTTTTCTATATTTTACAATATTAGATTCAATTTCCAAGTGCCGATGGAAATTTTTTTCAAAAATTGATTTAAAATAAGCTGTCTTTTATTCAAATGTTCGAATTTTGAAATTGTAATACAGTCCAAAGTTTGGACAAGGTTTACTGCAAGACATTTTATATAACACGCTGGTTTTATGACTGATATAAAATCTAAGCGCTAATGTTTCTCTGAGCAGGACACTGTTGTGGCATTGGGGGCGATTGCTCAGCTTGCTGAAAAATTCTCGGTCGGAGAGAAAGACGTCGCAATTACCTTCAAGTATCCACCGATCGGCAAAACGGATATTAAAGTTGACCAAAGCAACGCTCTCGTTCTGCAGAAAGCCGAAGTATGCTACAGATTTCTGCTACTTGCTTTTTTGCTACTTATTTATTTATCACAAGATTTTTTTAAATTGAAAAAATCGAATTTTCTAGCTTCCAAGCAGAAAAGTGAGACATATTGAAGTTGAGGCAAAGGGAAAAGGCATTGCTGTTGTTCAAGTCTCCTACAGGTAAAAATGTCACTTTTGGTGATGTGGTCATTCTATTCTTCGTTAATACAGAATGCACTGGAACAAAAAATGTTTCAGTTTCAAAGGATTATAAAAAAAAATGAGAGTTTACGTTTGTTCTCTTGAACTCCGTACATCATCCCATTTTAAAGACCCAAGTCCTAAATAAATATCATGTGAGGAAGGATCCTTGAAACTTCACAAATTGTTCGGGCGCACCCTGTAGAACACGATAGTAGACTACCATTGCCTCAAGTGTATTTTGGATAGCAAAATGAGCTGTTTTTATTTTTTAGATTTAATGTGAACAAGAAAGGTGCCTCTCCATCATTCACGCTGGACACAAAATTGGACCCCTCATCAACAAAGAGTCATATGCTTCTTGATGTTTGTACAACGTAAGTATCCTTTTCAGTTTTAAACATCATACTTGGCACAATCACTTCCTCTAGGCACTCTCATTTTGATGCTCTTTTTTCATTTATTTTATTTTAGTTCATTTGTTTGTTTTTAATATGATTGCCACCAAATAGGTCCATAGTATGTTGCTCAAGTTGCAGATTTTTTCTAGTTTCATTTGTTTCTGTTATTTTTTCAATTTCATTAGTTGTGATATTTTCTCGTTTTTCGCACAGGTACGTTGGTGGAAAGGAAAGCAATATGGCTGTGATGGAAGTGACTTTACCTTCAGGCTACACCATTGACAATGATGGAATCAAAGCTCTAAAGCTTACGCAAAACGTCAAGCGAGTCGAAACCAAGGATGACGACACTGTCGTCATACTCTATTTCGATAATGTATGCACTTCGTGTAATCCACTGAAAAACATACATCAAGACATGGTATTTTTGGTGGAAATTTTACCGACATCGAGTCTGTTAATATTAATTTATTGTTTTCTTTCACCAGGTAACAAAAGAAAAGCTGTGCGTATCTATTTCTGCCGATCGAGTATTTAAAGTGGCTAAGCAACGACCTGTTCCTGTGACAATCTACGATTATTACGATACCTGTAAGTGAAAAAATTGCCATTCCTTACTTAACCAACATTTTCCCTTCTTTTGGTCACTTTTTAAACTCCTATCGCTTTACCGCTGAAGACTACTTATCCCTTTGGCAATTATTGAGGTCGATTTACGAGAACATTTTAACTACACTTGGCCGATAGAGCAGAATTGTCATCGAGTGTGGATATCGTTCTGCTTCCCATTAATCTCATTGGAGAGAGTATGTAGCGTCATTTAGCTTGCACCTCTACCTCAATTTTTCCACGAATTAACAAGTGACAATGATTCTCGTTATAATCTGCTCACCAGGGAACATTACTTCAACGTAATTTTACCACAAATTACTGACTTATTCAAACGAAATTTTATCTGATGATTTTTTTCAATTCTCATATAGCTCGGCGAGCAACTGAGTTCTACTCTTCATCAAAAGTTGACATTTGCGACATCTGTGGTGATTGTGAATCCTGCGACAACTAACTCTAAAACCAACTGTGAGCAAATTGTGCATTCACAGCTTTGCTGTGCTTTATATTATTACTGAAGTGCCTTCCCCAATCTGTAAGATTTGGATAACGTATTGGCATACGACTCGTACATTCCTGTTGTGATTCAATTTGAATAAAAATATCTGGAAAGCAATATTTTAAACCAAGCGTCTTTCTTTCAATGTGAAAAATTATTTGGGATATTCACTTTCAAAGCCTTACTGCTTTGTTGCAGGTGTAAATTTATGATAACTGCAGGAAAAGGAGTGAACATTCATAGTCAACTCTTTAACTCTTCCCAAAGGCAATTTTTTCAGGGAAAAACTATGAACATTCTCCAGTTTATTTTTGAACATTTTGTTAAAGGTTTCCTAATATTTTAAGCTTCAGCGGTTCAAAACTCATCTCCAGAAATTCAAAACCACAGGCAAGCAGTTAACCAAGTACACCGACTGCTATGGAGTTCGAATAAATAAACAACGTTTCAGTTTCAATTCAACATTTTGTTCATCGAGTTATCGTTCATTGTAAAGAATCTAAATTAATAATCAAAATTCTCTTGTGATGATCAGTAATTAAGATCATGTAAATTCATTTGCTTCGGAGTTATTGCTATGCACGGGTTCGTGAACAAGGCTGCACTCAGGTTGTTCCGACCACTTACACCTGTAAGGTTGTTTGACGATAACGTAAGTTCACCATTTACTTACGTGACGACTTTAGGCTGTGTTAGTAGTGTAGAATGGCATTCAACTCTTCAGGCAGACAAACCTTAGAATTGATAATGAACCACACAATCGAGTTTCACTAGAGCTGTACAGGGTGAGGCAGGGAATTTGCTTATTTTGATAGTCGATAAAAAAAAGTACTTCATGTATCGATTTAATTCTTTTTTTATCGTTTAGAGCACATTTGGAATTTTCGTTTTACGTTGTTTTAAAAATTACATCGGGAAATTACAATCGAGGGCCCTCATCATTGATGCTGGATATGGATGTTGTCCTTCAAGTGTTGCAGGATCTGGAGTTTGTCGGTGATTCCAGGTATCTCCACAAAAAAAAAAAAATCACAGGGCGCCAAATTGGGAAAGCGTGCTGACCACGGCTCTTCACCCCTCAAGGATATGAGGCGCTGATCCCTCAAAAGCTCCATCAAAAATCTCGTTGTGTATGCTGTGGCTCTGTCTTGCTAGAACCATACGTCCCCAAGGTCCATTGTTCAGGTTTTGGTAGATAAAATGTCTGAATCATTTCTCTGTAGCTAGCTGAATTGACAGTAATAGAGCGGTCATCTAAAAAAAAAAAAAACAAGGCCCAATTATCCCAACTCTTGACAGCACACACCTCACAGTAACACGTTTACAATGAAGTGGCACCTCATGAAGTTTGCGGGGATTGATGTCATTCCAATAGCACATGTTTTGCCTGTTGAGGCAGACAAAAGGTGAAAATGGGCCTCAGTGAGTTCTTGACATGCCGTTAGGTGAAAAGTGAAATCGCGTTTAGTCAATTGTTGGACCACAGCAAGTATGTAGGGATGAAAGTGGAGTTCATTTGCTCACTGTGTGACAGAAATCCTCAAACGCCGGGGATGTTATCTGGAAGTTCGTTGTCCTCCTGGCCCTTCCTTAACCACATTTCCACTTGCTCTGAATGATTCTACCCACGTGACAATTGATTGCCGGCCAGGAATGGCACCCCTGGGAGGAACATTGAGCTGAATTTGGACGGCACGTTGGGCGGCGACCACCGAATAACCGTTTCAATAATAGGCCTCAAGAAAGAACGCATGCTCCTTTCCTGTCCATAGCATGACGACAACTGACTTGTGAGGGTACAACACTTCCCGACCGTTGCTTTCCAATGAGCCCCTTCCCATCCTTTTCTGACCACCCCTCGCTCATTGGCGTCTGATTCAAATCATCAAATTACTGTGCCGCGCTCTGTAGTTGCTCTGGAAAATCGAATCGTGTACCTACCTGCCTTTTTTAAAAATAATCTTCATCTATCGTCCTCTTGCAACCCTGGAAGTTGATACTTCTAAACTCAGACGATACTTTATTTTCATACCAGCGAACCGACCTTCTCAAAAATTGTTCGAGATTTCGCGGGTCAGCGTCTGATGCTCCTCGGCCTGAGAATATACATACGTTTCGAGATCTGGCCTGTGATGTAAGTAAGTGATTAAAGTCTCACGTTAAATCGATATTTTAGCCTCTTAAAAAAATAACTAGGAGATATAATCACAGCCTACCCTGATATCAGCGTTCGACTATGTGAAAAAACAATCCAGCTTTAGGGGAAGCGAAAAACCTTTCATCCTTAGGTGGTTTTGCATAAGAGATTGGCCAGAGATCTTTAGCTGTGATTGATAAACCCTAACGGAAATAAAACGCATTACTTAATATTTCAAAATAAGTAAATAATTTGACTAAAATGTCTTTAATTCCATGAGCCAACTTACTTCAAGGGACGTGAAAAATAATAAACTCAATTATTCTAAGTGAGAGATGACGAAAATCCATGGCTAAATTCAAACGATCAAAAGGTTCTTCATAAAAATGTTTTCACTTGCAGGGATCGCTTGCCAATAGTATCTCGAGGCAACCCTTGCCCGATGTTGGCTCGAGCAAAATCATAAATAAATCAAAAAAGGACAAACCACTCACAAGCAGAAGAAGTAGCCGTACAGTCATCTTCAAAAAGAGCAATGCAAAAATTGTATACCGTTTTAGGCGTTATTCTTCTCAACCTCCTAGAACAACTGGTGACGGGGAACGAACAATTGAGCCCAAGCTCGCTACTTCGCCAATACAAATACCACCCAACACTGGAATCGATTCTTCCATACATTCATCCATCAAAGCTACAAAAGATATAGATACACGTCTCCTTGAAGTTCACCGAGTAAAGTCGGTTGAAAGTCAAAATAAGGTTGTAAAGCCAAGCGCTCGTCGGGTCAAAGTTCTCAAAGTGAGAAGAGCGGCAAAACATTTATTGAACAACCTTGCGAAAGAGCATTCCAAAAATGAGAACGGCAATCGTGGTTTTAAAAACAATCTTGCTGAAAGTAATGAAAAAAGTAACCAAAAACCGTACACTTCCGAACAGGCGCGTCCCGTCCTTGAGGAAAAATTCACTCGACGTGGAACCATACTAACAAATGGGAACTCTAAATTTCACCATCAGAAACTAGGAAAAAATGTTGCCATCGTTGAACTGTTTACTAAGCCGTTGAAATTTTCCAAGTCAGAAATGGTTTTTCCTGATTTTGAGAAACTCAAATTGAGCAGCTTAAAACGCCTAAGTGCACCTCTGGTGAGTGCAAGGATCGGCAGACGAAAGTCCAGAAGAGCGGCAAAGTTAGGTGAGAAATCGGAAGAAGGGGTCCAGCCGATCAAAGGGAATCAAACAAAAGCTGCTAATGTGGTCGGTGAAGTGAGGAACCAGATCACTGATAATAATGCCAAACGTTCGAGTAGTAGTATAACCAAAACTTCAAAACCAGCAAATCGGTCGGGTTCTAATGAATCAGAAATATCCACTCTTGTGGATGAAATCATTTCTAGAACACAATCATCAAACAAGCCCAAACGGAATTCAGACATCAACAAGGCCATGCTAGGAATACCTTTGTCACCAACAAAACTGGAGTGCAAGGATGAAAAACGTTTGAACGAGAACAGATTGGCGGCAGCTAAGAATGTTTTTAATTACCTTGCTGAGAACGGCTCAGCTAATCGTTCAGCAAAAAAGAGTAGAGAACATAAAGGTGGTGTAAAACTAGACCCAAATAAAAATGTAATACCAGGTTTAGGAGAGCAAAAGCATGAAGAGGAAGAAGATATCAAAAGTAAGTGGAATTATGGTGAGAAGCCTAGAACGGACAAATCAAGAGAAACAAAAGTAGTACGACGCAATCGGAGAAGATCAAGCGAGAGCAAACCCGTTAATCACACAGAGGTCATTGTTCATAAGATTCCGGTAGTTCGAGACATTTCAAAAACAAACGATGACTCAGTGATGGAATTCTATCAGCAGCACAAATTTTATCCAAGCAACTTTAATTCAGAATCGGATATAAGAAAATTCACTGGTCATCAATCGAATGACACCAGGATTAATAAATCTAATCTTGGAAGAACGTGTTTGGAACGACAGCAAACGAACCAGGAATCCTTCCGAAAGCATAATGAGAATTTTTCGGAGACTAATACTTCAGGGACAACAAGCAACAATGAAAACTTCAAATTTATCAACGAGTTTTCAATAAGCGAGGAAATAATGAGAGGAGATAATCAAATGACAAACAATGAAATTAATTTGAGAGATTCTCAAGAGAGTGACAAGGGATTGGAATATCGCTCTAAGCCTTTGAGCCAAATTCAATCAACCTTAGTCAACAGGACACATTCAAAAGCAGCATCTCCTGAGTTAACTGATGTAAATCTCACCAGTGAGAACAGCAGTGAAGCATCCCCTGAGAATATATTAGGACAGTACAAAGAAACAACCGATATAAGTAGTAAACCTCAAAATGAACCATCGGTGATCTCAACATTAGGCAGCTGTACTACGGAGATGTCTAACTCTTCTCCTTCATGTTCAGCATCAAGATGCCAAGCAGCAGAGCCAACATGTTTCAGTTGCCCAACATCCAAACCTTCATTTCCACCAATTTGCAAACGTCCTGATTGCCAACCGCCACCAACTGGTTCTTGTTCTGATCAACCACGCTGTCCAACGTGCAAACCTCCTTTTCCCCCAATTTGTAAACAATCATCTGGAAACAGTTGTCAAGCGTGCCCTCCGCATCGGCCACCAAATTCTACTTGTTGCACACCAACAGAACAGAAACCTGTGGGCTGCTCAACCTGCAAACCAGAATTTCCTCCTCCGTGCAAAAGCACAGCTTGTGAGACGTTCACCTGTCCCACATGTAAGCCTCCGTTTCCGCCAACTTGTGACAGTTACAGTCCTGAACGTCCTCGTTCCAATTCTAGAATGCGCTGTAAGTACTCGCCCCGTCCACGAGCTGTGTCTTCTGGTCCTTCTTGTAAACCTTCCCCCAAACCCAAAACCTGTTCTGTAATTGACGATCAAGACATTCCGATTTCCCCAATTCCTGTATGCATTGATTGCAAACCAAAATGCAAAACACCATTCCCTCCAAAATGTGAGCAGAAATACGGTTGCGCCGCTATCAGGAAAAAATCAAAATCTTATACCGTACTTGACGTCCAAGATATTCCAGCTTCTCCGACTCCTATATGCATCAACTGCACTCCTAAATGCAGACCCCAGTTTCCTCCGAAATGTCCGGAAAAATTCGGCTGCGAGGCAGTGAGGGAAAAGTTGAAGGAAACTAAACGGCCAATACAATACTGGAAAGGGCCAGTTAGCTCTGATAATGCCAATTGGCTCCGTGGTGCATCTCAAACTGTGAGTACTGCATACTGTATGGCCAAAGCCTCCATGGTGTCTGCAATTTGCAAAGCTCTGAACTCGCTTCAAAACAAAGTGTGCAAAAGCTGCACAACATCATCAGCCGACCAGAAACAAGTGCAATACAGTCAGGTTCCGTTCAAACCGCCGAACTTCCGGCCAAAGAATTCTTCCAATTCAAGACGAACCATCAACGACTACGATTACATAAAAAGTTCAATACCTCCCATAAAGAAAAACCTGTTCAAGAAGAAGGTTCGCCGTGTAACTTACGTCAACAGGCGCTTACTCAACGACAATTCGAAGAAAGCTTTAGTGGAAGAGATGGAGAAAAGGAAAACCGATGGAAATGCAACACCTACCTTGGCGTACTCAGAAGTTCTTAACATTGTATTCAGCCAGAAGAGTTGAAGCGTTTTTGTTCGATGTTAATAAACATAGAGTTTTGTAGAAGCTGAATATTATTCATTGGAGCCATGGGTTTTTCTATCTTTAGTAGTTTTCCATGAGGAAATTATTTATCTGAAATGAGTTGAGCGTCTTCCAGAAACATGATGTTTCAATTGGTTTTATGGCCTTGGCATGGGTTTCTTTTGCAAAACTGCTGTTTCCACAAGGAGAGCTGAATAAGTTCTGGTAGGGTTACCTTTACTCAATTGATAACATTCATACAATCTACTTAGTCTCATTTTGCTGACAAAATATTCATTCAATCGTTCCTCAATGAAGGATAGTCAATATTCAACAAATTGGTTTAATAAATAATAACACAGCACAAGAATACAACTACGGAAAGGAAATACAAGTTTTCTTCTGGAATGTGCTCGTACGCAAAAACAACAATGAATTTTGGTAGTGATTACTAATGAGCATGTCTGATAATGGTGTTCATGAGATCAATCACAAGATTGTTACACTAAAAATGATAAAATTAGGGTTTCTTCTTTTTTGGTTTCATGGTTGGATCACCAATGGCGAATTTTTTTGAACAAGTGAATGAGACTGTGATAGCGAAACGGTTGCCGGATTCGACCCTTTCTACTCTGTGCAGGTTTTCTTTTCCAGATGTAAACACCGAAAGTCGACCTAAGAAAAGAAGAAAAACAGGTATACCATGTGGATTGGAATGAAGTTATCCTCGTTTGCACCAATATTACCAATATTAGAAAAATAAAATCTTCACCGAACTTGAGATTATTATCTCAATTGAACTTGGAGGGACAGAAATATTGTGGAGTAAACGATCAGAATAGTGCGTTATGTACCTAGTTTTTCTATCAAGTTTCGAGTTCAAAATCAAACCCTCAACTTCGGTCCAAATAGCGCAGAAAAAATAACCGACATTTTTCAAAAATTCATGAAGAAAAAAGGAAATTATAGTACTCTATTTAACTAGATCAACGTTTCAAAACAAATACCTTTTTTCGGTTCGATAATAGTAGACACGTTTCCAGGATCGTCGAAAATGAAACGGCCGCCGGTGAAATCCGTACCGTAATTTGATAGATACACAAGCGATGTATAGTGGAACGATTTGTATGTATCCTGCAGAATAATACGCTATATAGCTAAAGACTTGAAGAGAGAGAATGAGTTATTCACCCCAACAGAAAAACGGGCATTGAGCACAGAAAATTAAAATTGAGGAAACAGAATAGCGTCTCAAGACACGCTCTTGGTCTGACTGGTTCTTCCTTCAATTACATTCTTTAGGTTGCCTATTGAACTAACTCGTCACAAGATTTTACTTGAAGATTAAATCATTTTTGTAATCTATTAGCTCAAATTTGTATGAATCCAGTGTATTCAATGGAATTGTGAGCAATTTCAAAAGTCAATCAGCTGTGCTGAGTGCTTGTTTAAAGTTCAACCATTTTTTCAGATTTAGAGAAGTTTCTTGTCAAACTTTTACCCCTTTATCTCGGTTATACCCTAAACATCAAGTATATTTTTATATTCCTAGGGCTAAAAACAATAACAGGACAACATAAACAATTTCCTTCTTTTAGTGGTCGATAAAAACAGTTCATAAATGGAAAACTAATGTAATTATAAATCAATACTGACCTTATCAACATGTGGATGCCAGTATTCATCATGCGGCGTAACCGGTTTGGCCGATGTAAGCCGTGAAAAAAATGTCGGATTAGTCAAATACAGTTTGTTCGATTGGATTTGGAAAATCATCGCCACTGCCTCTTGTATTTTCCGTCTCACTCGGCTGTTAAAAAATGAAATAGAAATAATCATCTCATAAGACATAGTCGAGAAATTATTTCTAATTCTATCCAACTTACATATAAAGTGCAAAATCATCTAATGAGAACACGTCGGCAATATTGAAGGACGAATAAATATCAACAAAAACGTCTCCTTTGGAGAGAGCGCCACTATGCAGGTCTAGGATGGAAGCACCACCGGAGCCCCCTCCCAGACTGAGACCTCTATTCGCAAGATCGAGAAGTTGTTCAGCCTCCTCCGGCGTTATCACATTGTCCATGACAACGCGACCACAGTTAGTAGGCATACAACCTGAAATCATATAAATCCACTGGTATTTTGAAACCAATCCAAGCAATGATATTGCTTTACTTGAAGCAAAGATGATACTGTACACGGAAGAATAATGAAAATACACAGCACCTTTGAATTCAGACACTTCGTCGATATAATCTTGGGCACATTTGACATCCTGTTTTCTGTTGTTGACTGAATCTTTAACACGGGCGAGGTGAACTGTTTTCTCTTGGTTTGAAGTGAAATATACAATGACTAGCGTTCCTAGGACGACAACTATTCTTGTCCAAATGCGTTGCTTAGGAATCGTTGGCAGCGGCTCAAACCTAGAACTGAGAGAGGAAAAAGGTTTTAGAAGAAAGTCTAGAGAAAGTGTACGGGTAAAAGATGATTTGAGTAAGGCCAGAAAAGTAAAAGAACTATGAGAAAACCAACTCTGTGAAATAAGAACAAAACTAATTATGGGGTGGTGAGGGGGAGAAGAACCAGGCGACATGTTCTCCGATTTTTTATTAACTGGCCGAGTACTTTCGCCCCTTCGGGCATCCTCAGGGCGATGTGGAACCATAGGTTACCTGTGTGGTAACCTATGGTTCCACATCGCCCTGAGGATGCCCGAAGGGGCGAAAGTACTCGGCCAGTTAATAAAAAATCGGAGAACATGTCGCCTGGTTCTTCTCCCCCCCACCAACCCAGTACGAAAACTAATTATATTGGTACATTCACTTCGGACTTATTTCTTTTCTGGTAAAACACGAATCGAGCTTAAGTTTAATTATATTATTTGTTCCATTGCTCTACTGAAGAATACAATTTAAAAACGCTATTGATGTTGAAGTTTGAACAAACCAACAAGTTTGTACCTCGGTAACCAATTTTCCGATTTTCTATGTTGTACCTGGCAAGTAAACAATTTATTTGTTTTGGTTTTGAGCCAGTTCTAAACCACAAATCAAAAAACCTCACTTCTGGACTCTATATAGATTTCATGAAACTCAAATGAAATAAGAATTTGAATTTTCAAAACTATCTACCGAAGAAACGCATAAGTTTTTTTGAGAAAACTCGAAATACAATTGTAGGGGACAAAAGTCCTATGTAAAAGGATAGCCCTGCAAGCGTTGAATTACTGTCCTGCTTGATTACACAAAGCTTTCTGCGTGCTTATAACTTCCCGTTACTTTTAGCGCGACAGGCTTCAACAGGGAAGAATTTAAAGAAAGAAAAAACGAAGAAATTTACTCGGGAACTTCGTCTTCACTTCTCGCACTAAGCTGTTCCTTTGGTTGATCATTCTTCTTGCTTTTCGAGGGTTCCTTGGTCTGCCCTTTTCTTTTCTTCAGAGTAGCACTGTTCGTCATTTCTGCACCTATAAGGCATTTCGTTTAGTTCAATGAATCAAGGAGGAAACCACTTCAAACAAAGAGAGGCAATAATTTTGGATTGATTGTAATTAAATTACGGAGTTATGAAATTGCGTAGTAATTGGTAGAAGTGAAAACCGTATTATAAAAATAAAAATAAAAATGTCACAATCCATGCCAGTTTTTTTTTTTTTTTTTTTTTTTTTAAATTTCACACAATACATGATCAAATTTTGAAGTAGAGAGAATAACTTGAAGAATTATATAATATTAATCAGGTTGCTGTAAATAAATGAAAATGAATTTTACCGTCTTTCAAGAAGCGGAAAGAGGGAAGAAGAAATCAATAAACGGTAGCCATTCAGGATCTCCCACAAAATACTGCGAAGTAGCTTCTTTCAATATAAGCGTGTTGACAAAGTGGTAGCTCCTTGAAACTTGACTACTTGGCAGCTAAAATTCGACACGAATATGAGCAGTTTTCTAACGAAATTTCGCACTCGACGAACGTAAGTAACCAAACTAGTTTCTCCGACCGCAGGCAAGCCGAAACTGTGTTATCATAATTCACTCTTCACTGATAACAAACGTATACATCGATTGTATAATGATAATAAGCTGCTTGTTTACTTGATTTTGACGTAAGTCTGTTTTTGAGTTGTTTTGTATTATTTTTGTGTTCAACCTAAAGGGAATAATAATATTGTTTTATGATATCTTAATATGAAATTCACATGATCCGTTCCCTTGCTGAAAGTTCCTATCATGTTTTTATGATCCTCCTAGATCTTCAAGCTTGCGGATTCTTCATCGGGCTGAACCGTTTCGTACCTAATTTTGGTAAACTTGTTTTACATTTTTTCTCCATCTATCAGCAAACATTATAAACTCTTTAATGCTGTGTTACGTAAATTTTCGTCCATTATTTTGCATTCGGATAATCAGTCAAAACGTTTAGGAAAGAATAAATTGAATGGATTACTAAAAGCTCACTTTTGAACATTTCACTTCGACTCGAAAGTGTCTCCTTGTTGACATCATGTCATCTTCATCCCTCCAAAGGAATCCTTCACATCAACGCATCGCTACCATTCTTTCTTGATAATAAGGATCGAGCTCCATTCTCTTTCATCCCATACTTCATGTCTCTCCAGTAGCTTTCTATAGTTTTGGTTCGGGCGCCGGAATTAAAACCCTAGAAATATTTGGAGTGCACCACAATTTTGAGGTGAAATCTTTGAGCCTTGAGTCTGAACATTTACGAGTACGGAGCCAATTTACATCTAGATGAGAAGAAAATCTTTACAGTAAATTCGCAAGACACGAGTAAGCAGTGGAACTTAAAATTCATGATGATTGGGCTCGAGTCTTTATTTATTTAAACCTGCAGAACATTCCGGACTTGCTGGGCGAAATCCTGCTTTAGCATGATTATCAGGTCCTAGATAGAGAAGTCTGTATCCGCTGATAATCGCGATCTAGGCCAGTCCGTTGTGGTGTGTTGAATCTAATGACAAAGTTTAATTAATAATTGATCTATTTATGCCTACGACAAATAAATTACATCGTTAGACATTTATTTACCTGGAAGAATACAGAACTTGAAATAATAAGTGCATGTCTTTCGGGCTGCGAATTTGAGAGAACCCAACACCTTTATCGGCAGTTTTTTTTTTTTTTTTTTTTTTTTTTTAATGAAAACAAAATTTGATCCTTGTTTGTAGTATAATACCCAAATATGGAGGAGGATTTCCTGGCAGAGAATAACCCTTGTGGCCAAGCCTTGCTACAACTCGTCTCTAGAGGTAACGCCATCATCGCTGAACTCCTTCGCTTAAAAGACCACATCCCATCGATATTCAGGTGAAATAGTTATATATATCTATCAGTACCTCATTTTACTGTTGGTAAAAATGTCTACATTATCCAATCCATTTTCAGATTGGAAAACAAACAGGATATTGTGAAGTACGGAGAGATCATACAAGATTTCAACTATTTCCACTCGCCTGAAATTGTTGAAAAGAAAATTGAATCGTCAGAAGTTAGTATTCATCATTTATACGACCAATATTTTTTATTTTTCTAAGTTAGTTGTCTTGTTCGGGGGAGGATGGTGGTAAGGTTACCTGACAAAGACCTACCAAGCACAAATAGAAAACAATAATTGGTCAATGGATCGCCTTGTTGTTCTCCAGTGTCATTCATCTTACCATATATACTCGAACCGCATCATCAATTTTCAGAGTTTACACGAAATATCAGAGGAAATCAGGGACTACTATGGAGAGGTTCTTCAGCGCTTTTACGTTGCATATGACAGCGTTTATAAATATGTTTGTGATCTGAACACTTTCATCGAAGAACTGGAAGATGGAGTTTACATACAGCAGAATATGGATACAGTGTTTCTCAGCGAAGATGGCGTTCAATTGATGGTAGGTAAAAATCATTATAGTTCTACGATTTGATTTTCCCCCTACGAAGGTGTCTCGGATTTTGGATTTCTCTTCTTTGATTTTCCAGTGTGAAAGCGTTTACTTGTATGGTGTGATGCTTTATGTATTGGAACTCTACCACCCAGGAACATTGCGAGAAAGATTGATCGTTGCCTATTCAAGGTATAACATTACGGTTGGCACTTTAGATCATGTTTGCCAGTTGGTCAGATCTACTGGCTTCATGAACACAGTAAACGCCAAACGTCCTCTGAACTATCCAACAGAGTTTTTCAAGTAAGAGCAAACTTTTTATTTTATTTTTATTCCTACGTTTAGTTCGTCAGTGCTTGAAGAATATTGGTGCGGTCTGAGTAAAAGTTGATCTCATTTTAAATCTGGCATTTGCCGGCAGTCAATAGTGTAAAGCAGTTATAACGTGACACATACTGTAACCGCTAATGTATCTCTTGAAATTGAGAAGAGGATTATATATTTAACTATCGTTCATTCATATTTTTCGTTCGTTTCTGTCTTCAGTGCGAAAGCGTTTACTTGTATGATGTGAAAGAAGGTAGGAACATTTTACAGGAGAAACAGAAGAATCACATGATTGGATAATTTTTTTCTTTATATTTTACTATAAAAATAACAGTAGCCTCTAATAGTAGTTGATTAAATTATCTTCAATTTACACATTTTTGGTATCTAACAATACATGGAATTACAATTTATTACAATAGATAACAAAGAGCGTACTGGGATTATATGCCCCATTAAGTGTATACAAATGTGGCCTTTGGATTGAAGGTATGTTAGAGGGATCTTAGCACATCAAGTTGCATCTAGTGTAATCATAGACTTGTGTGAGTGATTTATAGCTCTCGAATGGAAATTTATTGATTGAGATAGTCATTTTTGATTCAAAGTCGGAGATCTGAATCACATTAACGTTAGCGTTAGCTATCTAAGACGTTATGCGTGTGCTGATTATTTACATCTTGCTCATGTTACTCTAGGCCATGATAACAGCAATAATAACCTTCATTTCCAAAAATTTGACTTCGTTTACCAATAATTTCTTTTCTCAAACGTTTTGATCTTGACGTTAGAGCCCATTTATAAAATGTTTCACATATAGTGCATTGTTATAATTTGAAATGCCCAACACTTGAGCGACTATTGCAAGAAAATTATTGGAATCACATTGAACAACAGATATTTGGTTATAAAAATGTCAATGCACACAACCCGTTCTATCTAGGCGGTAATACCTCGCAAATAACTCGCAATTTTCTGACTCTTGTAATCGCTTCGCAACTGAATGAAATTGAGCAAAATTGAACTGTCAAGAGCTGCTAGATGTTCTCCATTGCGTACCTGATCCAAATTCTCAGGCTTGACTAGCAGCAGGTTGCACAGTGAGTGCAGCGTGTCGAACAGAGTGTTGACCAAGTTTGATTTGAGCTCACGAACGCATTTTCTGCAACAAATGTAGACAAATTGAATGGAGCAAAATCATTGTAGAAAGACAAATTCAGCGTCCTACATTTTCATCTAAAGGCCGAAAACCAATAAAAACTAGAAAGGCAAAAAACTCGAATGTCCGAAGAAAAAAAAAGATATGCTTACCTGTACTCGTTAATGTCGCATATTAGACACATGGCTCCAGTCGAATTGTATTGAAAGGTGAGCAGATGCTCGTAGACGACACGATGGAAGCGGCAACCAAGTTCTGTCATCACGCATGCCCGGTTCCCACCGTCAAGACATTCATTGATATGGTTAATGTTGTGACTCATGTACTTCACGACTTTGAGGCATGCTTGGGATGAAAGATTTGGGTTCAGCCCAAGTTCAAGCTCCGACTCAGGGCGGTAGTCGCTTTTCTTCTGGTCATTCTGGAGGATCATCTTAACCCAACCGATGATTGCGTTTAGGGATCGGTCGATACCGTTTTCGAGTTTCTGCTCCAAGGCTTGCAAGCTCATTTTCTTGCGTAAGACGAACTCGCCTTGCTTAGGCGAAGAGACCAACAACGGCAGAGCAAAATCGGAGAAATTCTTTTCGATTAGGTAGACGATCATGTTCGTTTGTCGGGTGACCTTGAAAAAATGTATTTCCTGAGGTTGGGATTTCGTTTCAGGTATGGGCACTGCTTGCAGGCCAATTTCCAATGCGTAGTTGACAAAATCGTTGACGAGGTAGTCAAGCAAGACTTCGACTATTTGAGACGCATTATTTGCCAACTCCGACGGTCTCGATAGCACCTGGCACCTGCCGAAAGCCGTTTTCGCTTCTTCCAAAATACCGATGCAGACCTCTTCAGAAAGAAACGTCTCCCCTCCGTAATCTTCAATCTGCGCTATGTTAATATTCGCTCGTGTCCCCACAAACGCTTGCATTTCCCTCCGGATCTCCTGCAATCCACCTGATGACACTTGCTTTTTCTGGTGGGCCTTGGAATCATAGAATTTTTTAAGAATACGAGAACATTTCTCAGTCACCCATTGTTTCTCCTGGCTGATATAAGAATCTAAATATTGCTGGAAAACAGTGTGCGTTAGTTTTGACAGGTACGAATCTTCAGATCCAAGTTTGAACTGGCTTAAATCTTTCGACAGTTGAATCGTCTTCGAATACAGATCGTTCAAATTCGACAAGTACTTGTCAGGGTCAGATTTGCTCGCATTTAGCGTGCACTCGATGTAATTCTGCAACTTGCACTTGTACACGTTGAGAACGAATTTGGACATAACTTGTTCGGGAGTCGTGAACACTTCTTGGATCAGAGCGAAATTTTTCTCCGTAAGAGGGAGCGCTTCTTTGAAAATATCTTTCCCCACGAACGTGCCCATTTGGCTTTCTTCTATGTACGCATTTACGCAGACCGAATACGATTTAAAATTCGACAATATAGTCGCGATTTCGCGCATCACGTTGACATTTTCCATCCGTTGTGCGTGTACGAATTTTTCAATCAAAGCCCTTTCGAGCTCGTCGTATTTGTTGGCGATCTTTTTTTTCGCGTCGGCGAAACGAGGACCGTCGGGCAAATCTTGAGCTATCATTTGCAATTTCTGAATTACATCGGCAGCTTCGAATAGTTCTTCGTCGGTCGAATCTTTGTTGAACATTTCCATACAACCGTCGGCTAGAAATTCGGCAAAGTACGTCATCAGCTTTTGCGCCTCGACGGCTCTAGACCTAGGAATATTGATATTTTCGAGCTGATCGCCCAAATGGATCACTTTGGTCGCGACGAAATTGATTTTCTCGTCGAGATCGTGAAACAAAGCGACGGCCGTTTTGTTTTTCTCTTGGAATTTAGCTATGTCTTGCCAATGCGAGTTCTCCTCTTCCTGGCAAATTATTTCTAGCTTATCGCATTTCTTACGCTGCCTGTCTTGAAGTAGGCGAAGATCTTTAATCGTCTGGCAGAAAGTGTCGAACATCAATGACGGTTCGAACGTCGACGCTCCGTTGTCGACGTCGATCGTCCGCCAGGCCAAGCGTTCGACAAACTCTTGAGGATCGAACGGCTCCTGTTCCAATTCTTTCATGTATTGTTGCATCATCTTGACGGCTGTTCCGAAAGCACCGACTTTAAACTTAATTTAAACGAATTAAAAAACTAGTGCAGCGAGATTTACATTTTTCTTTTGATGGCGTAAATAATGATAAATAACAACTAGTGAGGGTTCTAGAATGACAGGTTGAGTCATGGAGTTGAGATACACGGGCACGTAGCCTGAGAGTTTTCATTGGCCGCTCACAGTAGCGCTAGGTACGTTCAACTGAGTGGTTTGTGATGGCTGATTTATTTGGGTGTTGAAAGTTCTCATTTTGGTTTATTATTCAGTAATAAAACATTGTAATCGCCCAAAAAAAAATTTCTAACTCTCCCCCTTGGAAATTCGATGGTTTACGTGTCAAGGCATGTAGAATTTGAATATATTATCCGTTAAATAATTCTGTTAAAATGTCAACACTTTTCTGACAAAACTAAAAGGCTAACATCTTGACATTTTTACCGAAGATCAATCTTGATCTGAAGATTGTTCAAGTCTTCAACAAAATCGCTACCTCAATTTTAAGGGTATTTTTTGGAGGTTGCAAGAGGGAGAAAATTCGTATTTTCCAAGGTTTTTCAGAAAAAGGTGTATTTGGTAGGTATCAATTTCCATGACGTTGAATTGAAAGAGACCATATCGGGGTCGATAGCTTCAATTTTTCTCGAGTTATTGCAGTTTTTGTGTAGAATTTTTTGAGATTTTCATAAGCTTGGCGTGAGAGTTTTTTTGAAGTTATAAAAATCGTTCTATACTCGAATGGCCATCATACACTCTTCAGCTGTACCATTAGACGAATAATTTATCTTTATTTTGAAAATTAAAAAAAAACATGTTAATATAACTGATTAATTTATTGAATTGTAAATTTAATTTACCATAGTTGCTACGGAGTTTCCCCTTATAGTTACTGCCATGTATGTTAGCCACTGCTGTTGAGAGAAGACTTATTCTTATTACCTTCTGTTTTTATCAACAAGAAATATACGTGCTCCTTACTCGGTTCTACAATCAATTCCTATTTCTATTTCTTACGTTATAAAAATATTACACTGGCGACGAGGATAATAAATTATTTCTTTCTAAATTAATTTCTTTCTAATTTGTTCGCGAGTGAATCGGTGATCGTTAGTTCAAAGTTTCCTGGCTACTCCGCTACATTTCGATTGCCTGCTGTTTCTTATCGCCCTTCGCCTGATCAAAATGACGGAACAGCTCACTGCGAAATTGGAAAAACTAACCGAAATCGTCGCAAATCTCGCGAAAATTCAACATTCCAGCACGAGTAAAGCTCAGCAGGTAGAGTCCTCACCACGTCCGTTCAATTTCGACGAGTTCAAATCGTCAGGTGATGAACCTCTCGAAGCCTATTTCAAACGGTTTGAACTCAAACTCACCCTGTGTGAAATCCCTAATAAAAGATGGGTCGACTATCTCCGTGTACACATGGGTACTGAACTAAATAACGCCCTGATGAGAAAATAATGATGAACTGCCTCCTTGATGATTTCAACAATTTTAAAGATTAATTAGTTCATGGCGTAGAAAAAGTAAATCGTTTACGAGGGCGGCGTTCACGAAGAGGATATCTTCTTTGAACAACTGTCGAAGAACCATGTTGCGACGACATGAAGTTGTTGAAATTATCTATCCTGATAAACCAGAATCTAAGACATTCAATGAAATCACTTCGGCTTTGCTCACTCATTTTTTATCCACAAAAAATAAATACAGTGAGGCGATTAAATTCCGTAAAATCGTCCAGCAACCGAATGAGGCAATTTCAGATTACGTTAGAAGATTAAAAGCTGGTGCTCAGTATTGTGAATTCGACAGTTTTCTGGACTATTCTTTGATTGTTCAGTTTATTCATGGAATTATGGATGATACAATCAGGGATGCGATCATATTAAAGAAGCCACAGAAATTTGAGGAAGTTTTAGAGGCTTCCCTCAATTATGAAGCAACACGTACGGCTTCCTCAGAGCTAAAATTTCAGCAACCTGTGAATCAAAATAAATTTGCTCACGCTTCTCGGCCGCGTGCTCGCTCCCAATTTCTGTTGCATCGCCGCACATCTACTTCTCGCCCGAAAACATGCGATCCTCCATCTCCGTGTGCCGGCTGCCTTGGTATGCACTGGCGCAAGGATTGCAAATATCGCGACCAAATTTGCAAAATTTGTAATAAAGTTGGTCATATTCCCTCGGCGTGTTACAGCAACAACGGACGTAAATCCAAAAATACTAATCGACATGATAAAAAGCATCAAATTACGGACGACCTCGAAACTGAATATGTCCCCAATTCCAAAGTTACGTTTTTTGATGACTTTGAAGAACGTATTAATTCAGTTAATGCAACCTCAAAAAGACCGCCGCCAGCTATTGTCACGGTAGCTATCCAAGGAAAACCTCTCAACATGGAATTGGACACAGGAGGTGTGTGCTCAATGGTAACGGACAGCGTCCTGCGTCAAATACTTCCAAATTCACAGCTGAAACCTACTTCACGAACTTTCGTCAGCTACACGAAAGATAAATTCAATTGTTTGGGATACTTACCTGTTGACGTGACGTTCCGTGGCCGCACAAAAAAGCTGAATCTATATGTTACGTCCATCGATACTGATAGCATATTCGGCCGTGAGTGGATAGCAGAGTTTGCTGATCTACTAAAATTCGAAGAGTTCTTCAAAATTGATTCCCCTCCGCTTGAACTATCGCCAACTAAGTCCCAAGAAGCGGCGTCCAAACAGCCACATTCAAAATCATCAACGAGTCAACAACTGGATAACCTCATTGATAAATACGCCATCATTTTCAGCGATGAAGCTGGTACCTACACTGGTTTGCCCATCGACGTCACATTTCGGGAAGGAGCCCAGCCAGTTTTCGCGCGCGCACGTCAGATTCCTTACGCTCTCCGAGATACGTATGCAGCCGAAATTGAAAAGAAGATAAAATCTGGATTTTACAAAAGAGTTAGTTCCTCTAAATGGGCTTCCCCCACCCACGTAGTCATGAAAGGTGCCAAAATGAGAATTACAGGCGATTACAAGGCTACACTAAATCCACAGATCATCGTTGATGAACATCCGATTCCGAACGCCTATGATATTTTCCATGAGGTACGAGGTTCAACGAAATTCTCAAAATTGGACATTTCCGACGCTTTCATGAGCCTACCATGTACGGAAAAATTCTGCAATGCGATGACCCTGAACACGCCGAGCCATGGTCTAATTCAACCTACACGTGCCCAGTACGGAGTTGCAAGCATTCCAGCTCAGTGGCAGAGAACAATGGATAAAGTGCTCGAAGGAATAAAAAGTGCCAAATGTTTTTATGATGACATTATCATCTTCGCTCCATCTGAAGAGCAGATGTACATAGCCCTTGAGACAGTATTTGAAACAATCAAAATTAATGGACTCAAGCTGCGTAGATCCAAATGCGCTTTCCTTTTAGATTCAATTGACTTTCTTGGTCATACAATTGACCGTAATGGCCTACACCGTCAGGGAAAACACACAGAAGCTATTCTAAAATCACCATTACCAACTAATGCAAGCCAACTTCAAACTCTGCTAGGTAAAGTCACATATTATCATGCATTTATCCCGGACTTAGCTACAGTCGCCGCTCCGCTTCGAAAAATGTTAAGCCAATCCCGATTTCAATGGACGCAGGAGGGAAAAATCGCCTATCACCGCCTGTTGACAGAACTTTCTTCGGACCGCGTTCTCACTCCATACAATACAAAACTGCCACTCACATTAGCAACAGATGCAAGCCCTGTAGGCCTGGGTGCAGTCCTATCGCACATCATGCCTGATGGTTCAGAAAGGCCGATTTCATATGCGAGCAAAACATTGAGTGAAACGGAACGACGGTATCCTCAGATAGACCGCGAGGCATTGGCTATTGTTTGGGCAGTGAAGAAGTTTTTCACATATCTCTATGCTCGCAAGTTTTGTATTGTGACAGACAATAAGCCGGTAACACATATATTTGCCCCTAATTCACAATTACCTAAGTTTACCTTATCGCGATGCGCAAACTATGCTAGCTATCTCGCAAACTTCAACTACGAAATAAAATTCAAACCGAGCACCCAAAACCTTAACGCTGACTTTCTTTCGCGCCTACCAATTCCGGACGAAGGAAAATCGCTGAATTCATTTCAACTCTGCGAAATCGGTGATTTGCAGCTAGATGATTTTGACTGTTTCATTCAGCATCAAGTTCAACAAACACCTTTGACGTCAAGCGACATTGCCAAGGAAACAAAGAAGGATGAACATCTATCAACAATCCTGACTGCACTTCAAGAAGGACGAAGCCTTACATCGTTGGGCCTTACGGGAAACGAGGCACAGTACACTTCTTCCGAAGGTTGTCTACTACTAGGACATCGAGTGGTCATTCCGAAGAAATTCCGACGGGCCATGCTTGACGAACTTCATTCTGCCCACATCGGAATCGTAAAGATGAAGGGTTTAGCGCGCTCACTGATCTACTGGCCTTCAATCGACAAAGACATTGAGCTTATGGCAAAGTCGTGTTCAAGATGCATCCAACAGGCGAAATTGCCACCCCAGTTCCGTTCTCACCACTGGGAGTATCCCAACGCTCCCTGGGAACGCATCCATTGCGATTATGCTGGTCCTCTCTCTGGAAAATACATGCTGATCATAGTAGATGCCTATTCCAAATGGATGCATGTCGCTATCACTACATCTACGACCGCCCAAGCAACTTGTGACATCTTAGAAAACGCCTTCGCTCAGTTCGGTGTACCGAAGGTTGTGGTATCGGACAATGGCCCTCAGTTTACCTCCGATCGATTTCAAGGTTTTCTAAAAGAACAAGGAGTACTGTTCCACCGCACCATAGCTCCATACCATCCATCCACTAACGGGCAGGCGGAAAGAGGTGTGCAGACTCTAAAGAAGGCAATTTCAACTGCAGGATCACCAAGCTCCGATCTACAGCACTGCGTTAATAAATTCTTACTGCAATATCATAAATCTCCTCATCAGACTACTGGACAACCACCCTCTCTACTTTTCCTCGGACGAATCATCCGTTCAAGAATTGACTGCGTGAAACCTGATCTCAGAGCACGAATGACGTTAAAACAGACTAATAACTTTTCAGGCAATTTCAGGACGTTCACTGTTGGAGATAACGTAATGTTTCGCAAGTACAGCCCAACTGGGTCAACCTGGGTTTCGGGAGTTGTAACAGCGAAACTCGGAGAGCTACACTACCTGGTGGAGAATAATGGTCAACAATGCAAACGACACATAGATCAAATTCAGATAGCTCCACTTGCTCACGATAACTCCGCTGATCAAACTTCTGCAGCACCACGACCGCTCCTCTCAATGCTCTCACCGGAACAGAGGTCACGGGAGCGCCGTATCAATTCTCCGGCTAGTCGTTGCTCAAATTCTACACCTCCGAATGCAGACAACTTCATGTCGTCGCAACATGGTTCTTCGACAGTTGTTCAAAGAAGATATCCTCTTCGTGAACGCCGCCCTCGTAAACGATTTACTTTTTCTACGCCATGAACTAATTAATCTTTAAAATTGTTGAAATCATCAAGGAGGCAGTTCATCATTATTTTCTCATCATAATTTTTCATTTTTTCTGAACTTTTCTTCAAACTAAAAGCGGAGAGTTGCCATGTATGTTAGCCACTGCTGTTGAGAGAAGACTTATTCTTATTACCTTCTGTTTTTATCAACAAGAAATATACGTGCTCCTTACTCGGTTCTACAATCAATTCCTATTTCTATTTCTTACGTTATAAAAATATTACAGTTACCAATTTGTGTTCTGGTGCAAAAGTTCGATTAATAACACAAACCTATGGTCTTCTTAGATCGTTATTGAAGCTAAGGAATAATAAATCAATTACAGCGGTTTTTTTCTACTCAAACACATCATTGGCATACATCATTACAAATTACACGCCGATAGATGTTTTATAAGAAATTGGGAACACTATTTTCTCGTGAATGCAGATGATCAGGTTTAATCTTGTCAACAGTGTAATAAGTAGGAACTGCCATAAAATAATATAATCATGATAGTGTAAAGCTCCTTTTCATTTTTATTAATATAATCCTGAAGATTTCAGAACGGCCGAAAGAATTAATACTAATTATTTGGGTTGGTAAAATAATTTTCCAGGAGAGTTCAAGTCGACGAAAAACTTATTGATATAGTGATCGGCAAACTCCGCACTGAAGATATTTATCACCAACAGAAAGCATTGCCTTTGCCTCAACATAAGACCACAGCCTTGGCCCAACAATCCGCTATTCTATTCATTGTACTCTTCTTCTCGCCAAACACTCTTCACAATCAAACGGCACGGATGAGGGAAATTGTTGACAAATATTTCTCTGATAATTGGGTAACGTGTTTATCTTGTCATACTTTTCTTGTGCCAAAATAAATTACAAGTCCGATAGCCCTTACATCGGCCAATTGAACCTTGCTACTCTAATTGCTTCAGGAATTATTATTTTTTACTTACTCTATATTATTGGTTTATTATTCAACAACAAACCATTGTAATCGCCCAAGAAAAAAATAGTCTACGCCCCACCTCAAACTTTGATGTTTTATATTTCAAGGCTTGTAAAAAAATCTGTCCATACACTGTACGCCATGTCGTCAATTCTTATCTGACGTGACAATAATAAGGAAATTCTTGAAATTTCCACCAAAAATCGATCTTGACCTGACAATGGCTCAATCCTTTAACTAAATCGCTGCCTCAATTTTAGGGGTCAAATGGTCGTCAAACACTCTCTTCATCTGTACCGTTTGGCGAATAATTTATCTTCATTTTGAAAATTAAGAAAAACAAAAATGATTGAATTCACCATATTTGCTACAGAGTTTCCCCTTGTAGTTACCAATATTTTTTGGTGGAAATGTTCGGAATAGTTACTAACACAAATGGATAGTCTCCTTACATAATTATTGAAGCAAAGGAATAATAAACCGCTGCGCAATCATTTGCAGCGTTTTTTAAATATATGTACGTCAATAATTAACCTCATTATATACGTATAAGTAGCTCTTGAATTTGAGAAACTTCATCTTCGAACTTTATCACAGGTCGTCAACATTTACATGGGCATCACCGTCAACTTGATCGATATGTGGGAACCATTTAAGGCGGCTAAGCTTGCATTGAGTAACACGCTGGATGTCTCGAACTTGAAGGAAATTGCCACGAATCATGGCAGAGATTTAAATGTATGTGGTTTGCTGTCGACATCGAAATGAGTCCAACCTTAGTTCCTTAGAACCTTATTAGTTCCAACTTGGGTGCTTGATATACGTTTCTTAAACTCATTAGATCAATAATTGAAATGAAATTGCAATAAAAACACTCAAGCGTTGTTTGGGATTTTTCAGAAATTGATACATGAGACGAATGAAATTTTAACTGAAGGGAATCTCACAAAAAGTTACATAATGGACAACGTTCCAAAAGTTCTGGCGTTGGCTCGCCATTGCAATGTCGTCCTTCGGTGGCATCTTCTCCACACTGGCGGTCTGTATAAAATAATATTTTTAAAAAAGGTATCCATCGTTATCAGGTATTTAATTTTGTCACTACTTGACTTCCTGCTATTGTTGATTATAGGAAAGTACAGCGTTTGCGAAACTGTCAAGAAATCGAAACAGGTTCGAGATTCGTTACTAGTTGATTGTAACCATGATCCGCAAAAAGTTCTCCAACTCCTTCTGAACACTGCACAATTCGAGAATAAAGTGTGCGATTTGTTCAAAACGGTAAAATCGCCTCTCATCTAAATAACGTATTTTCTAGATATTTATGATCTGTTTTTGAATGAAAAAGTTAACTGTGATTCTCGTTCGTTCAGGTGCTGAACGAAAGAGAGACTCAATGGACTAATGGGAAAGCGGAGTCGTTAATCAGAATCAACGAGCTCGTAGAGGTATTTGCTGGATCAAGAAACGTTATGAGAGTGAAAAAGAACGGTATTTTCTTGATTTTTCCTTATGAATTTCAAATTAAGCTGCCTATGTTTTAGGAAAATTTCTTAGCAGGAGAAGATTTTATTTTATTAAGTACGCCAGTACAGTACATGTTAATTGCACTGTTCTAGATAATCTGAAAAATTGGTTTCAACTCATTGCCAAAGAAATTGACTCGCTGAAGATTGAAGAGACGTCGATGTCAGCTCGGAAAATCGCACAGCTGATACAAGCTTTGGAGGAGGTTCAAGGTGAATACGACTTTGGTTCATAAGTAGGCTCTTTCGTGTTGGAAATTAATGAAAACATCTAATCAATTATCTAATTGAAAATGATTAATGAGCCTGATGATTCAAACTGTTGGTCTACATAATTTGAAGCTTTCATTGAGCGTTTACCGTTTTGAGAATAAGACTTTTCCAACTTGTGGTGCTATTCACTCCGATATGCAAATTTTTCTCTGTTTAGGGTTTGGAATTCTCACGGAAATAAATTAAGATCTAAATTTTCAGGTTTCCAGCAAATGACGAATAACCTGGGCATTAAGCAGTTGGCGTCCGAGACTTGCGATTTGCTTCGCAACATGTTGAACGCTGTGAATGTCAGAGACACACTGCTCGTTCAAATGCAAATAATTGGTGTGTATTTCTGTAGTTTAAATCTAGTGCTGGCATATTGGATACAATTGAAAGAGCAGACTGTGACTTGATTGGCCAGAGGGGAAGAAAGAACCCAACTGATTTCGAGAAATGAGATCTCAGTCCTCTACAATGTCCATGTTCTCCTCAGTGATTTCAGCTTTATCCGCTCGCTTGTTATTTGAAAATCGTTATAGGTAAAAAAAAGTAATTTCTAATTTCAGGTGATTTTAGCTATGGTTGGCTCCTTGTGGACGATTTTACTAGCATGATCCAGTCTGGTATTAAAGAAAGTCCCTCTCTGGTCAACAAATTGAGAGCTGTATTTTTGAAAGTGGGTTTTCATAATGTTGTCTGAAATTTGGCTAAAATGCCACTCTTGTAAGCCAAAGCCGTCTATATAACCATTGCTACAAATTTTGCAGTTGAGTTCAGCTATGGAGTTCGCTCTTTTGAGAATCAATCAAGCTGATGATGGAAACTTACCCTCAGTGTCAGAACATTTCAGTCACCAATTGGTACTTTATGTAAGAAAGGTGCTCCAAGTCATACCCAGAGAAGTGTTCACGTTGATGTCCGAAATCGCAAGCATCCAAACATCATCTATTCCAGTGGTGCCGCCGCGTCTTGAAAAAGACAAACTAAGAGATTATGCCGCTCTTGATGCTCGTTTTGAGGTATATTTTGAGCACCACTTATTTTTTCGAAAAAACTGAAACATCAAAAATATTTTTTGACAAAATGTAGCTTGAATTAACACTCACATGTTGCAAAGTCACTGTTGACCTCACTTTGCTTTTTGATTTACATTGTAAAAAAGACTTTGCTACGGTTACCAAATTTTTCCATTGCAGGTAGCAAAACTGACTTTTGAAATGTCCGTTTTCTCCACTGGTCTTCTGCAAATGCAAAGTACGCTAGTTGGAATCATTCGAGTCGATCCGAAAGAACTTTTGGAAGAAGGCGTTCGAAAAGAATTGGAAATCCACATGACTTCGGCTCTTGAAAACGGTCTCACCTTCAACCCTAAAGTCAAACTAGGATCGCTAGTGAGTCAAGTTGTACTAGTCAAAAATTACAAACGCAGGAATTATTCAAATTTCTCGTACCAAACGGCAGTTTAAATTTTCATAGAATCCTTTTTTGGTCTCAATATATTTTCAATTTTTAGGGCTCTTGTCTTTCAACAAAGCTTGACGAACTTGGAAAAACAATGGAAGGGAATAAAAATTCGTTTGAATACATACAGGACTACTTGGGCATCAATGGGACGAAAATGTGGCAGGTACATAAATGAATCCGATGTCTCTTAGATTCGCTAGCCATTGGAAATGCAGAAATCGAAAGAAGGGACTGCGATTTATGTGGTCGTCTGTGGAACAAGAAAACCTTGATGACAAAATCTGTTCCAAACTAGCATTCGATAAACCATTGATTATAATTATGCGATTTCAGGAAGAGCTGAAGAAGATTATTAGTAGTAGAGTTGAGCAAGAATGTCGCATACTTAAAAGCAGAGGAGCAACACTCGACATGCAAACCAGTACATTCATGGGCCGCCTTTGTAAACAACTCATTCAAACTACCGACCCAAAGTATATCAATAACCTCTTCAATTTTACTTGTAACTCGCTTAAGAATAGCTCCTGAATTTCCATTGTGTTTTTTTCTTATTCAGGATAACGTTTTACTACGAATTGAAGTCAACATGGGTAGATATAAAAACTAAAGCGAAAGTATTGGATTTGAAAGAGCTTAAGAAAATCCTCAAAGCCGTCGGAGTTCCAGGTCTAGTTGGTCTGAATAAAATTCTTGGGTTTCTCATAGTAAAACAGCTTCAGGTCAGTCAACAAATGTCTCTTGGCTTTTTGGTTTACATGTTTCTCTTTCTTAACCAAAAACTGTCCACAGAATTTGATCGGTTTTCTCGTCAAAGAAGCGCATAACAACAAAGCTTGGCTGGAGATGTTCAGTGCTATTGCCAAAGACTTGAGCCCCCAAACGTTGACTGTTGGTACGTTTACCTTTGGTTTTTAGTCGGAAATTTAGGTAACAAAAAACTATCTGTGTCATTATGTCAAACGCTGCTATGGTTTAAAAATTCATTGGGAACCGACAAGGATGCAATTTGGGATTGCTAGAGATCACTTCATCCGTTCCTATGTTACAAACTTTTACTCTCATTTAAAATCTTTTGGTCTCCTGCTACCCCAATGATCTCTCTAATCAACTTATGAAGACTACTCATTGATCTAAGTGGTCATGATACTTATTTCAGATCAGCCAACTAAAGTGTACCCAGCTGCTATGACGAAGCTGCACAAGCTTCTGACCGCTGGAATGTTTGAGACTATAATGGCCGTTGGCCAAATGCAGCTCTTGAGAAAGCAAATCTCGTTCACCTTGAATCATACCGCTCGTGTACAAGCTAGAAACTATACTCAAGCGCTGACTGCTGTCAATGAGTAATAAATTCAATATTTTTTTTGTCAATTTGTTCTTTAATTATTTTCTCTGTATGATGTTCTTAATTATTGTGGAATAGTCAACTCAATCAAAGGCTAGTCAATGGCTTACCATCCCAATAGTATAAGAGCCATTTGATTAAACAGACTGTATGGGGATTTTTCATCCAACTTTCTTATGTTTCATTTCGAAAGTACAAGTCTCAGGGATAACGGAATGATTACTCAAAGGCTTGATATAGCGTTTGTAAAAATGACAGATTGTTATATAGTTTTCAAGTTTGAAAAATGGCTCGAAACAAAGGGACCTAACACATTGTTTTTGTTGATAGGGCAGCCTTGTAGTTTGGTATGTGGTAGATGGGATGAAAGATGAAACTGGGATTGTAACGTCAACTATTTGCGTCTGTTTCCCGCCACGTTTCAATCGCGCTCATCTTTTCTTGGGGACTCTTCTTAAGTTTAAAAAAAAAATTTCAATTTCACGTGGAAATAGTGTTTTAAAGGATGTTTAATGCGCATGATGATCACATCTGTTATAGAAATTGACAAAAATTCTCCATTTTCAAATCATTAATTGTATCTTTTCAGTGCCTACCTACTTGAAATAAAAAAGAATCAAAAAGATCCCTCTCACCCATGTCCGACATCAGAAGATCTCGGCCGTCTTAGCCAACTTCTTGACTGGATTGGACTCAACGATCCGCTCAATCAGATCTACATCACGACCAGAAGCATTCCCTTTATTTCGCTTTTGATTTTTCTATTCACAGCGTCCCATGTCCCTCGATTCACGTATGAAAAGTCAGTGGGTAAGGTGTCAAATCAATTTATTTTCTTTATTGAACAGATTGAATGCACATCATTTTCCAAGCTAATGTTATTCTTGTAAGTAGTAATGTAAGTCTCGACCCTTTCGATCTGCCAACCTTTCAAGTGCATCTACAATCTTGATTAACAATCCAAAAACCCTCAAAGGAAAATTTGATTTCATGTTTTATCTTCAATTAAACAGTCCTGCTTTTCAAAACATGTTAATCCATGATGTCATAAATGGACCTGCAGCTCCTACTGAAGCTTATTAGACAGCTTGATAGACAAGGATGGGGTGAAGCCTACGTTTTTAAGATCTGCCCAGGATACATACCTATTCTAATTTAATTATTTTTCTCTTGTTGTAGAGTCGATGACTTGCAAGAAAACAGGCGAAGGCATCGCTCCTCTCACAGTCGGCATACACACCCTTATCAAACAGTTCCATTCCAAAGTCACTCGTCAGTATATCTCGTTCTGTTGTCAGTATGCAAAATCCTATATGCTGTCCACTGCTGTGTAAGTTTAGTGACAATATTATTATTATGATGATGATGTTATGACCATTGTTGTGTACTCAGCTGTCTCTGATGAGTATCATCAACCAATATCATTCTTCACAATCGTTTGTTAGACTTGCCAATTTAATTATTAAAATCAATTAATTGATACGATTGAATATCAAAATGGTGGATCCCTTGACTAGAATTTCTCTGTAGATTTGTAACCTATATAATTTTGTGGACAAGTGTGCGTTTTACAGTGAACCGTAATTTAAGAATTATTTTTATATTCACTACAGCATGATTGTGGCTTTCCTTGTTTCAGTTTAGGTAAACAAGAGATCCCACCCGAGGCTCTGAGTATGATGAACTATTTAGAGAACTACGTCGACTATGCAGATATTCCCAGGACAGCGATCACTGATCACATTCCAGAATTCATTGTTGAACTGCTCAAACGTGGAATAGCCGCTTATGCTGAGGCTTGAATTTTTTCGCGGGCGAGAATATAATAAATGTTTATATTTTTAATGATTAATGGAATATGAAGGGGCACTTGATGCAAATATTGTCCTATATGATTGATTTTTTATGTTAAATAAACATTTGCTGTGAATTGTGTAAATAACGTTGTTTAATAACATGATGCTGAATAGATTTCATTTTGCATGCTTCTATTTGTATGTTAAATACATGAATTGAAGGGAGATTACTATTTTGGTACTCTTAACTCAATAAATTCTCTACTTCCTGGAAATGTATAAATTATTTCGTTGAACCTGTAACTATTGGTATTGAAAAGGCTTCGTAATATTATTTTCGGTACAAAATTCCAATCGCATACGGGTAGAGTTACATGTCTCATGAAACGAATTACGAAAGTTTTCATTTTTTGGGAGAACGACAGTCTACTTAACTTATTATACGTCAGGAATCGATACTAGCATAATTATAACCTTGGCAAAATAAGATTTTTCGGTGTGTCAATTTGGTATTGCGTTAGTTATTAGTTTTACGTCTCCCGAGCGCCATAACGAAGCCACTCACGTTATCATTTGGGCCGTATCAGTCAAGAAGTTGATATCCTTCTATAATCTATAGAATAGAGATTGAGTTCAGTGCTTGTTTTCCTACCTATACTTTTCGTCGCATTTTCTCGCCCAAGCCGAAAAAATGCCGATAAAATTAATCGGCCGGACGACGGATTTTAGCGGTAAGACGCTGTGGGAAATTTTGGGCAACTTGAAGGGCCTCGGAGTTGGACGTTTGGTGATGAGGAACATGTTCAAAAGGTATTCGGAGCCGTGTTTTTACCGAATTCTCGACGTAGAACCTTTACCCGACGTGGACAAAAATAAAAAAAATGTAAGTATCTGCTTTATACTCCAGATGAATTAAAATTAGTTCCTTAATCCGCCAGAGTACGACTTTGTATTGATCTGAGTGATTTTTCTTCTTTTTTTTTCTTTACTAAATCACTCGCTCTGAGATTGTGGAACCCCATTTTACAGGATAGAAAACAAAGAGATTGTCACGGATTACACTGATTTTGAATGAGTTTATATCGATTTCGGCGATTAGGCCATCATACAATCTTACAACTGAAAGTTCTACAGGGAGGACACATTTAAATAGAATTTTCCCTGTAGAATTTTCAGTCGTAAGATTGTTACTGACGGTACTCTAATCGCCGAAATCGGTATAACAACATAAATAACTCATTTAAAATCAGTCCAAGTACCTTATTTCAACTGAAGAAATGAGTAGGGTCAAAAAACCGTGGAACTATCTTAAACAGAACAAACACAGAATGATGGTGTTTATTTGAGTGAAAATACATTCATTTTTGAACTTATAGTACGATGAAGAACGGAGGGTGAGAGCAGTGGTCGAGAAAGTCTTCCGCGGTGTTCGATATCCCAAGCCTGTTGAGCTCGAGTCGCAAACATACAAAGCTGATTTTCGTCTGGTGCCAAAGCATGAGGAAGCCGCCTTGTGGAAGCGTGTGGAAGAAGTTCAAGTTCAAGAACGAGTACTTCCAGCATTCGTCGAATTTCCCCCTCTTCTCAAAGTAAGTTTCCCTTAGGAATTGTTTTTCCCCAAGGTGGAATGCTTGTTTATGATTGGTACTATTACAAACCTCTAAAATAATAGGGGTATTCATGGTCGGTGTCGAGAGATCGAGATGTCGAGAAGTCGAGAACCGCGCGTACCATGAAGATCCCCCGTGTCGAGATCGAGAAATTGACTAATCTGTTAAGGGCTCCATGGCAACAATATCTAATCGTCCGATGTAATGATAGTGAAGCCGTTGCCGCCATTTGCTTTCGTTTTTTTCGTGGTTTTCAATTTCCAAAAGTGCCTAATCGACCGTTAGCATGCCGAGAAAAAGTCGGAAAGAGATTGCAGTTGAAAAATGGAAATCGGAAATCGTGGAAATGTGAATCGATTCTCGCTTGTTTACAATTGTTTACATGGACACGCCGAATCTCGACTTCTCGACGCTTTTTTGGATCGAATTCGATTTCTCGATCAAGAAGTGAAATGAAGTACTGCGCATGTCTGGTCGAGAAAGTTTTTATGGCAACCTTATCAATCTCGACTTTCTCGACGTCTCGACACCGACCATGAATACCCCTTATAGTTCTCAATAATCTACGCATCCATGTAATGGGCAAATTTTGTTTTGCAGTACTTAATCGTCCAAGAGATGAAATCACAGAATATCCCAGTCACTGAGCCTAAGCTGAAGCTGAAATTGAGGAAAGGACCCCAAGGAAGAAATTATAGATTGGCTGCTGAAGGAGAAGAACCGAATTCAACGCTCAGTAGCTCTAGTCAACCACATCTTTATGAGATTCCAAAACTCTCATGAAATTACCCAGATCGTTGAGTGAATTATTAATTTGTTTGTACAGTAAAGTTGTCTTGAATTCTGCTTTGATGTATCAGTTTGACCTTAGACTCAGTTGAAGACTCAAAAGCAAATATGAGATGGCTTTTGAGAATTTTAAGTAAAGTTAATACGATTTTCGGAATCTCCTAAGTTGTGCAAGGTGATCGAGTATTCACTTGGGTATCAACTTTTCTGAAACCTTTGTTAGTGAAAAGCGGGATGCGCACCTGTGACTGCAACTGAAAGTTTGCCGTAGATGGTTGGAAAAGTCGCACTTTGTCAGTGGTATTCATAGGTTATAAATTGACGATGAGCTAGTGAACTTCACAGTTTTGAAACTGATTAACTTGGCATCACCTAGGTATTTTGTTGCCCTCAAAACTGCTGTAGAGAGATGGTTCGAGTAAGAGTGAAGGATAAAATTGTTATAACACCTTGGTTTCCATCAATAATTGTATTACTCTGACCTGTCATGGAATTAAAAAAGGTGCCAATACCTAACGCAGGCTTTTGAAATGGTCGCTTTCAAAAATAAAATAATCGAATGTCCATCACAGTTTCTCTGGGTTTTTACAGAACGAACTAATCGGAAATGATAATTAAAATCCGAGTGGTTCCCAGCAGCATGATTCGCCGGGACCTAAATGTTCTTCTTTGATGAGATCGGAGGCTTTCTCAGCAATCATTACCGTAGGCGCGTTGGTATTGCCGCTCGTAACTTGCGGCATGACAGATGCATCAACCACTCGTAGTCTATGCATACCATGGACTTTAAGCTGAGAGTCGACAACTGCGTACGGATCTGTCATTGGACCCATTTTGCACGTGGCAACCTTTGAATTAAAGCAGATTTTCCAGATTATTCCGTTTTCCCTAACAACATGTAAATTCCTATATTATTTGAATATCACATTGAGCATGCTTGGAACAGTTACTTACTAACTGTATTGACGAACAATTACTTTCAAGTAGGTACTTAAAACTTACAGGATGATAAAAGCCCTGCCCGTAACGTTTAATTAAACAGCTCGTCTGGTCGTTTGAGTTCTCACAGCCCGGCTGCAAGTTTGCCATGTAGTTTGTGCCAAGTTCTTTCATCGAATTCGAATTGGCAATTCGGAAAATAAAATCCACAATTTCCTTCATGATAGCGCTGTCGTACTTTGAGCTCAAATAATTTGGGTCAATGAGCGGCGGGTCCCGAGGATTGTTTGATCTGTAAGGTAGAAAAATAGCATGTTTCAGGTAAAGTTGATGTTTTAATTCGCTGTTGCTTTTTTGAGGCCTACCTGAGAGCTAACGTTCCCCTGCTTTTGGGACGGCTTACGAAACCATTGATGTAGCAAACGTCTTGACTCTCTCCAACACCTGGTGCAAATGTATTAGCAATGAATCAAGAAGAGAAAAATATATTAGCACCAAAAACCGCTCTGTAGTAGTATTTTTTATTTTTTTATAGTTAGTATCATTTGATTGGGCCAACATTTAAATAATCTAATCAAATTAGCCGAACCAATGGCGCAGATGGATCGGAACCAGCGTCCAACGACGCTGTAACTAATTAACAGCAAAAACTTCTTGACAACCCATGCTCTAAGGTAGTTACCAAAATGAAATTGGATATCGGGCTGATCGAGTGTCGAATGTGATGAATTAACCAGGGCTACAATCAAACCACCAAATGGCATTGTCAGTGTGCCTCGGCGTGTCATCAGATATTCTTTGAATGACTCAATAACGTCATGACCTCGAGCCTGGGCTACTTTGTCGAGATGGAAGAGCGCCATATAACCAATGTGATCCTGCAAACTCAACCTGTGAACAAATTTTTTTTTGTGGAGATCTCAATTTTCAAGGTAGCTGTTGCAGCAATTTACTTAGCTGCGTTCTTACTTACCCAACAGGTAAATCTCGTAATACGGTTATTCCATGTTGCATCAGATGATCCGCTGGGCCGATTCCGCTCAGCATCAAAATCTGAGGTGAATTCGCTGTCCCAGCTGAAAGGATCACTTCTTTGGTAGCCCGAACTGAGTACAATTTCTCATCTTTCTCAAATTCAACGCCAACGGCTGTCCCATTTTCAAAAACAATCCGTACTACTAAGGATGACGTTAAAACGTGTAGGTTTGACCGGTCCTGTACAGGACGCACATATGCTTCGTATGCAGAAACTCGAGCTCCATTGAGTATGTTGACCTGCGAAAAGAAGACTACTATTTAAAGTTTGCTTGGAAGAACATTATAAGATTTGAAGACTATTTTATTGCATTTATTGAAAAATGAACACCAAGAGGCCAAAAACATATTTTAATTATGATAATCAGCCTTGCAAGTGTTTCTCTTTCTACGGCACAAGCCAAGGTTGGCAAAGCTTTTTTTTATAGATGATTTAGTAATGGAAGATGTTACCTGTAAAGGCATGAAACCACCACCGGTACCTTCATTCAAATCAGATCGAGGAAGTCCAAATTCGCGGAGAGCAGACGAAAAAAAAGCTGTCAGCCAGAATGGTTCGTTTTCATTCACTGGTAGATAGCCGCCGCTGTCGTAGCTTCTGGATAGAACCCAGAATTATTTGTTTTAGAATTGTCTTTATTTTCAAGTGCAATTGCAAGTGTACGAAAGGCACTTTTTTCAATTCAAACTTCTTCAATAAAGATTTTGCTCTAACTTCTTTATGAAAGAGTAGAAACTCATCTGAACCTAGTTAAAGAAGATTATTATTTTCCTTATCATCGCATGTTTTGATGTCCAGGGGGTTTGAGGGGGAGAAATGCCATGCGACTCATCTCCGATTCATTATTTGCTGGCGGAGCACTTTAGCCCGTTCTAGCATCCTCAGGGCGACATGGAGCCCTAGGGTCCACAGCCCCTGTTACAACTCCTGGACCTTAAAAAATGTGACGACAAGGAAAAGAAAATTATCTTTGTAACTCAGTGAAATCCTTTCAATGGAAAACTGACCTGCGTCCTTGTCTGGCATAAGGGATGAATTTCTCCGCTTTGAGAAAATATCTGTGTATAGACTCAAATGCCCAACCGGAGTTGCCTTCGGCCTCCCATCTATCGAAATCATCGCGTAGACCACGCATGTGAACCATGTAGTTGATTGCACTGCTACCCCCAAGTACTCGACCTCTTGGAAACTGACAGTAGCCACCGACACCTGAAAAACAAAAACTTCAACTAAATTTCTTGCGTTTAGAATTGAAGGGGAGAACAAATGAGCATATAATTCTTCGTTATAGGTACAACGCACACACCTATGGACTGAAGAAACTTCAGTGGGCGAATGTGCTCGACCCGCGAAAAGAAAAATGCCAGTGACAGTCGCCTAGTTCACTCTCTCCAACCTTGTGAGAAATTTCTGAAGTGTTATTTCTCTTCTTTTTTATTGAGTCTGGTGCAAATTCAAGTAATGGCCCAGTATAGTTTCGACTCTTATTTTAGATACCTAATATTAAAACTGTGGAAATATAGAAAAAGTTTACTGACACTACCACTAAAAATAAAAGGCTGAAATAGGCTTTAGGCCTACGTAAGAAATGACCTCGTTTTCATATTAGCCAGTTCCAGTTGAATGGCCAGTGAAACGAATTGGGTTTGCTCGGAGAACCTCATGTCTGATATTATCTCATCCTTGTGGTCGAGGAGGTCACGGGCAACGATCTTTTGTGCCCTGTGGTCCGTCTGCCAGCGCTTGTAAGTGTCCATCTTTCACTTGAAAGGAATTCCCAGCAATGAGGTAAAGCTGGGAGCTCATGAGATGCAGTCGACTCAACTCGATAATTTACTCATTAAGCGTTGTCTTTCTTTCCGTTTTCTATTCATTGCAAGAATGGCTTCCTTTCGTGACTGGACGAGTAGTGAACACACTACTTCACTACTATATCAAACAACGCTATATATGAGCAGTTAGAGGATTTATATAATATTCTATAACTTACTCAGTGTTCGTTAGTAGGAAATAGAACTCGAAATTTTTCTGACACCGGTACACCGAGAGTTTCCACATTTCTTGAAATATTATACATTTCTCCTTTTTCATGATAAAATTGTCGCACTGTTAGTGGATTTTTACTAAACAGAATGTACAAAACTGGGTGGACCAAAAAGATAATGAATGGTTTTCAAAACTAGGCAATCTTTCATTCTGGTCAACTCCAATGGCCTTTGACTTGTAGAATTGTTTAAAAAAATTTCTGAGCTAACAAATCATTTTCTCATACAATTATTCTGTTCCATTTGAATTTTGGATGATTTTTTTTTTCAAATGTGAAAATATTGATCTTGCTCTCTGAAAGAATATGAACCTGAAAATTGCGTTCTTAGAAAACCGCTAAGCGGAAAGATTATTGGGGAAAATTAGCTCTTGATCTAACTTTGGCAGGCTCGAGTTTGCCGTGTAGTTGTGTAGTTCCAGTCCATTCGCGTATTTTCCAAAAGATGAGGGAAAAAAGGGATCCGACTCTGGAAAGTTTCGTAGCCACCAGCTTCCAGGACAAGCACTTTCCATTGTTGAACTTCTGAAAGCCTACTGGCTAGGACGCTTCCTGCAAAACACAATCAAGTAAAAAATCATAACTAAAAGTTTCAATTTTTTGGTTTATTATTCAATAAACCACTGTTATCGTCCAAGAAAATTTTTTTTCGAAACCCCCACAAAATTTGACGTTTTACGTTTCAAAGCACGTAAAAACCAAGTACCTAATATATCCAATTTAAAAAAATAATCTGTCCGTCCGCCATCAACACTGTTCTGACGAAACTATAAAAACTTTACTAAAAAATTCTTTAACCAAATCGCTAACTCAATTTTAGGGGTATTTTGAGGGGGAGAAGACTCGTATTTTCCAACGTTTCTCAGAAAAACTCGTATTTTTTGTATCAATTTCTATAGATTTTTGGACGCAGACTCGAATGAGACCATCGCGGAGCCGATAGTTTTATTGGTTCTCGAGTCATCGCAGTTTTTATGTAAAATTTGGGAGATTTTTGCAAATTTTGCACGAGGATATAACTCGAGAATTCTTGGAGCTATAAAAATCGTACTATACTCGTTGGAATGCTCGTTAAACACTTTCTTCATCGCAAATAATTTAGCTCTTAATATGAAAATTAAGAAAATTAACAATGATTAAAATTACACCAGTTGCTTTGGAATTTTCCCCTTATAGTGTTACTAATTTGTGATATCACAAATGGATAGTCTTCTTAAATCATTATTGAAGCAACTTTTTTTTTCAAAATAATTGTATCATTGGTCGGTTAATTATTTCTCTTACCAGCAGTGCCTCCGCCGATGATTATAAAATCGTACGACTTCCAAAGAGCGCATGCACAATCGCCGGGGGAATCCGTGAGAAGACATTCGTTATGGGCGAGGAGCGTCACAGCTTCGAAAAGCGCGAAGATAATTGCAACATAATACAATTTTACGAAGTTCCCCGCTCTCATCATGCGGGCCAATTTCTGGGAACAGTTTAATGCTAAAATTAAAACCATTATTTGATTTTAAAAGCTTAACGGCGAGAGGTTTATTTAATGTAGACTATCGCCGGGTTGATAGCCGAGTCATTGCAGCTTTTGTGTTGAACCTGCGAGATTCCCAGAAATTTGTCATAACTCGAAAGTTCTTGAAGCTATAAAAATCGTTTATACTCGGTGGAATGGTCGTCAAATACTCTCTTCAGCTAATCGTTAGGCAAAAAATTTAGCTTTTAATTTGAAATTGAGAAAAATAAAAATTATTAAAATCACAGTAGTTGCTACGTAGTTTTAGTTACCATTCTGCTGGGTTATTTTTAAAATAATAAACAATTGTAGTCGCCCCAGAAAATTTTTTCCACCCTCCTCAAAATTTGGAATGTTTCGTATGAAGCCATGTATGATCCGATTATCCAAAATTCGGTCCGTCCGTTGTCAACACTTTTCTGGCAAAACTATAACTGCTAAATTCTTGAAATTTTCACCAAAAGTCAATTGGGGTCTGACAATTGCCCAATTCTTTAATAAAATTGCTATATCAGTTTTAAGGGTATGTTGAGGAAGGGGAGGAATTTAACTTTCAATTAGATAATTAAAAAAAATAAAAATAATTAAAATAACGATAGTTGGATACGTTCACGAATGTTCGGGAATAACACTAGTGTGTGCGAAACGAATAATAAACCACTCTAAGATCATTGGCAGCGTTTTATCTGAATTAATGGTAATAGGAAATTTGATAGAGATCCAAAAACTTAATATATACATTTTTTATGCCTAACTACTGGTTTACTTTCTCATAATTAGCTTTTCTTCCTTTTTTCATTAAATGGGCTGCCCGTTGACACCGCATCAGTTTCTCAAATCACTATTATATTGGAATGATAAAAAATAAACTATGACTTAGTAGATGTCAGTTTATCAGCTTACGGACTACCTGCCTGCATGGTAGTTAAAACCCTTCACTTTGAAGTAAGAACAACGTAGGTCAGCCTCCAGTGCATAACTCATAATGATCAGCTGCCTACATTTTTCGTGTCATCTTCACTGTCTGCACATTATTTTGAGAAAATTATTTTTATGACAATATAAATTATATTTAAAATACTAAAGTACTTATTAAGAAAGACATTAAATAATTTGCGTATAGCTAGTGTATGTTTATGGGCTTCGTAAAAAATTCCAGAGATTCCCCTGGCGGAATTCAATAGTAAAATAAACTCCCAGTGTTCATTCACCGGTACCTACTCACAACTCAAATAAAATGGCGATTCGTGAAATGAAAAAAATATATTATATAAATTTATAGCGATGCTTTATTTATCGCCCAAGCGTATACAGTTACGAAATGATCTCACCTTTAAATGTCTGTCGTGATCGTGAACAATCGCTTGCAAGTCATCCGAGGAGCTGATGCACCGGTGGAGAAGTTGCCAGGAACTGAGCAGATCTCACTAAATCGCTCGAGAGGCAGAGGCACTAGCAGTCTCCGAATGACGGATCGGTCAACGAATGGCTGAACGACACTGACCGCAAGGCAGACGGTTCTATTTAGAGTGACCTCTTAATAAAAGTAGGAGTAGAAAAAGAACAGCTGTCAGCTCGGGATCTTTGAGTTAGGTAAGAAGTTTGGTACCTATGGCCGACTACACCTGCAATGGTGTATCTAAACTTCCTATATTCTAGCATGAAGGACGTTAGGTTGGATTTTCTATCACCTGCGTTTTTATCGGTTATCTAAATTAAATGATATTTTCAACCCCGCTGTCAAAATATATTCACGAGTAATTATATCAACAGAGAAATAATTTTTATAGTGGGTTTAGAGATAATGCGAAGGATAATTTTGTTCGGGTTTTTAAAAAATTTTCAGCTCCGGTTGAGGCACTAACAAGCCCTAACCAGGAAACTATCTGACTTTTAGAAAATGAAATGCTCGAAAATTCATTAGAGGTTTTAGAGAATATTAAAAACGATCGCACCTTTTCCGATTTTGCTCCCTAACATAATGATGAAAGTTGTGAATTTCGGTTCGATGCGTTCATAGAGGTTCCAATTTTCCTCTAAGCGGAGGAAATTGTTCAAAACTCAAAGGAATTTCTAATATCCAACCTATATAATTTATTTTTCCCATCAACTTCAATATTTCGTGAAACGTGAATTTTTCCAAATTTTGCACAGCTGTAGCTTGAGAACTTTTGATGCTTCGTTTCAGTCTACATCTTTTGAAATCTTATTTACGCCTAATGATTCTATTTATATTTTTATTTTACCAAATGAACGTAACTCGATATCAAAGATTCGTTCACTGTCTCCAACTGAAGAAAACATCGCGTCGCAGCGGGAAAGTGGTTAAACAATCTGCAGTTATAAAACATTAAAAACCAATTTATTTCGCCTATTCGAGTTTTCAATAAAAAAGACGTACACGTCGTGGTAACACAAATATACACATTCTTCAGTAGGATCCCCTAAAACAGGAATACTCACACAGTACAATTAAGTACGAACTCAACCCCAAATACACAAATTCTAGAGGAAAAAAAACTAACTGCTTTGTTCGGGATACAGCTCAAAACTATGCGGAAAAATAGTCTTCATTTATCTATAAAAAAATAATTTTCCACTTAAATGAAGGTCTGCTAAATTATTCGAAACGCTTAAAATAAAAAAGTGGAAGACGACTGTCAGGCAGTAGCTATGTGTGAAAAAATCTTTACCAATGGAAAAATGACCAATTGGAAGAAATAAAAATTTTGAGGCGGAGGAATGAAAACATGCGTAGCTCCAATAAAAATTTAATGGAGTGATGAGTGACAAAACGAATTTAGTGAAAAAAGGAATAGCGCGAAATCACCACTCAAAAATATTAATAAGGTCGATTGAAATAATATTGGAGCGGACATAAAACGTTTTGACAAACATTCAAAATTTTCACTTTTCAAAAAATAAATCTTTTACCAAAAGTGGCTCCACGTCTCCGCTTAACCGTTAAAATTCTTTGAATATTGATTGGAAAATAGAATGGAAATCGGAGAACATGCAATGAATGTAGTCGTATCTCATCTTTGACTCTTTTACGATAATTGGTCAATAGATTAGTCTTTTCATAGCCGATATCAAGTCTGTCATGGAGTTTTATACAAACAAGTAATGCAGAATGAAAAGCCAACATCGCCCGATTCTCCAATTAATTTTTTGGCAAAATGGATCCATTTCATGTCTGAAAAATTATGATCACCAAAACTTTAATTAGGAGCTTCTAACCTGTGACAAATTCTTTCACTATTACCCTATATATAAACTTCACTGATATAAACTTCGCACTGTTGAAAAAAGGTAGTTTTTCTCTGAAATTTAAGGATCCTTTAGTGTGAGTTTCATACTCGTCACGAAATAGAAGTATCTACATAATTATCTAAACAGTCTTCCCCTAACAAGATATTATGCGCTTATCCCCGCATATCAAATCATTTTTAATTAGCCGTCCATAATTTAAAAATGTATTTATTAACAAAATATAAATAAAATAAATAAGAAAATGTAAATTCAAAGTAGTTGATTTCTTCGGAAATAAGTACTAAGGTTCAATTTCCACAATGGGGTATTACAATGGACTTAGTGAAAAAAAACTTCCAACCGATAGCTTCGTCATCGTTTGAGAAAACTTCACACGATCACCGAGTTGAAATATGATAAAACAGATTCCATAGGATAATAAGCCTACCGCATTTTCTATTCTGTATTTATCTTCCCAATTCTTATTCGTTAAGAATTCTAAAAAGCTCTGGCACAAGTAAAGGCACAAACCCCATTGAACAACCGCGTGGAAAGCCAGTACGAATGCTGCTTCGAACCCTAACCTTTCTAGTCATCGCGTGGTATCGTCTTTTGATACTAGGAGTAATAAATCGCACATAAAAATAAGCAGCAGCCGTAATAAAATTCGTTCGAAATTAAGTAGATAGTTCAGCGAATTCAACTAATTCTCTAGAAGTATTTTCTCCCGTTCATCCATCGATCACGTACATTCATGATAAAGAAACTATAAATAGCTAGCCGGAAATCTAATATAATTTACAACACAATATGGTACCTACCTTGAGCATGAGCATGACAACTTTCAACATCCATAATTATTTACCAAAACGCGCTTTCTTCTAAATATAGATTCTACAGCAGCCTAAAAAGCTGCAATGATAATCGCATCACGTAGAAAGGACCGCTTCTCTTGGCAGAAAATTAGAAATCACTTGTTCGTCGTACGTTTCCATATTTTGGAGGAATGGTCACCAATGGCAGGAACCTGTTTCTGCAGTTGGATTTTGGGTTCAAACTGCATTGTGTTCAACATGACCTAATGCAAAAATGCAATAATTGAACATTGGAAAGCTCCTCGAGTGGACAGGGTCAAAAGATTCTAAAAATCTCTCTTGCAAGCTTCAAAGTCTCTTTCATCTAGCCCAACAGCTTCTCGCGTGAAAGAGGTTTTGCAGCCAGTCCAAGATTGCATGTTTAAAAGTGGTATCCAAGCTACAAAAATTTGTTAAAACCCTGATATTAGTGTGATAATAGAAAATCCATACGGCTTAAAAAAACTTAAACAGCATCTCTCAAGTAATACTTCATTTTTATCCTTCTGAGATCAAATTGGTCTCCAGCACATGGCTACCTAAGAATGCCAATTTAGAAGCGGTCTTTTCAAGTTCGCTGCTAGGCCTTTCAGGTCGAACAAATTGTTTACATACACAGCCTATTAGATGATTTCAATTGGTTGAAAACATCTTCACACTTCTTCCTTCCGGCAGACAGAAATACGACAGCGAGAATCACTCACTAGGAACAAGTTGCCTTTTGGAAGGAATACGAACTTTTTTGGCCCAGACGTATGCCAGTCTCCATTGGCAAGTGTGGTTATTAAGAATTTTCCTACAAGCATTTCTAGAAATCTGGTAGGTTTCGACAACTAGAACTTTGCTGGCCGAGGACATCTTCCGAGAGAAGGCCTCGTTTTTCTTCTTTTTTCGACTTTTTGCGATCGCTAACCAACGTGCGGAGGTCTGGCTCGTAACACGGCTGCAACAGAAAATTGATAGTTCGCGTTAAGATCAGCAGAAATGCCAATAGAAAAACATCAATTTTTCCTATGATCTTAGTTCTAGATATAATTTGTTTCATCTTTTTAATGTTCGAAATCATTTCATTCGTTTGGGATATTCAGTCAGCAGACAGACTATATTTATCAATCATCTCCAAAAATGACATGTACAATAAAGTGTAAAAGGTGAAAAACACGAATGCGTGCTTGAAAAACATCCACAGTAGTGTCGTTGAAGAGAAGAGCACAAATATATTGGGTTTGATTATTAAGCTGGGAAATTGGGATGTTGATTAGTTTGAATGAGCCATGACTTTTTGTAATTCTAGTATTAGTTGAGAATAAATTAGTTAACATATAGGGTAACGTTGAGAGATGATTGTTCGATGGAATGGCCTCGAGAGAAAGCACACACAACCCAAAAACACGATGTCATTTGAAAGGTTAGTCCATTTTGCCTCTGACCTATAAGGGCTCATTGAAAGAAGCTCATTAAATTGGGCTCACCAAATCCATGCTGGAACTATTATCTTGAAATTTGAACACAGAAAAACGATGGTTTGAAATGGACCAGCAATCCGCTAACCTTAGACCCGGGAAAGCAAGCATTTTTCCAAATCGATTGTTACAATATCCGGTACCTTCTGGGTGAGATGCTATGTATCAAGTTATTTTCTAAATGTGGTTGGAATGAAATTCAAACTCTCGGTCGTCCAGATGCCTCCATGGCACCTGTAAAAGTAATTGACATCCCGCTGAGACGACCTAATGTGATTTATCTACCTATTTCCAGCAATATCAGATTATCGAATCACTGTAGGATTCGATATTAAATGGAACATCCATTGAATTCAACGGAACTATGGTTCGAATTGATGTATAATTTTATCAGGCTATAAATCAGCTTGAAGATCTATCGTCTGGCGCAAAAATCCGGATTTCTATCTGTCTCAGACTTGAAAAATGGATTATCCACCTAATCTGGATTTGACAAGATCGCTAGATTGTAGTGTTGCTCCTGTTCATCGGTTAGCAACAGCTCACATTCGTCTCTGCCCCCATGTTTCCAGACGATGGCTCCCAGTGGCAAAATGAGGCATCTCCATGCACAATCTTTACCTACTGGATATTACTCCTCAAAAATTTTAGAGCCATCAATTCGAGCAAACAGATGACTGCTGAGCATCACATCCGTACATAAGAAGACAGCATTCCTTAAATGCTAAAAGTCTAGACACCTTGCAAAACTCTAGTTCGTGGACAATTTTCTGATGTTGATAAAGACAAAAATCAACACTAAATGTGGGTACTAGTCTCAAAAAGAGATTTTAGGGATGCATGGCCATTTCAACAAAAAATAGTGCTACTTCAGTGCTTTTGAGTCTTTCAGCAAGAAAAGATACAAATTTTGTGAAAAGCGAGCAATTTTACTCTGCGTTGAGAGTGACAGGAGGTTTAGTTTTTTAAGTTTCTTTTTCTAGCCAATCTTCCAGAAAATTTTCAAGCTGATTATAGTGCCAGCAGAACACTGTTTACACTAACCCTCGTCCACAGATCGCAATGTGAGACTCACCGTATCACAGATATTCATGTTGCAGCAGTTTTCTATGGCGATTTCACAAGATGGGCTCGTCATTGGCTTTGGTGTTACGCTGTAACGCTTGAATATTCTCGGCCGAGATTTGAGCCTTTTTGTTTGTATAGTGAGGGCAGCCAAAAGTAAGATTATTAACGTTACTGCTGCGACGAGGCTTGCTGTTACGTGGACGATATATCGCGGAGGCAAAACTGACGCATCCCCTGGAGAGCATCTGAAATTAGAAGGCCATCATTTCACGCTTTCAGTTGTAATAAAATCGCAATATTCGCAACTAAATTACACATGATGAGAAAAATACAAGGTTTTGGCTCTTGCGGATTTTCATAAATATACTTACGGACAATGGAACACGTTAGGATTGAGGACCTGTTCCCCGTAGTGGCAATAGAGATCGCAGAGCTCACTCGACGTCTCACATGATGGCCCGTAGAAGCCACCAGGGCAGAGGCACGTTGGCTTTGACTGACTAGAAGTCGAATTGCATTGTAATGTGCCACCGTTCAAACAAGAACCTGTGCACCTTTCCGTTTCGCACCTGAAATGGCAGAAAATTCAAATTTACGGCGCATTTGCAACTAAGAGAGCTATTATAATATTTTGAGAAGAAACTTTTTCGTTCCATTTGTTATTTATCGAACCGTGGAAAAGATTTTTCTAGATACCTGGGCCCTGTTCGATTAGGAGAGCAGTCGCACGTAGGTCGGCCGTCGGTGAGGAAGCAACGCTCTCCCTGAAGGCAGTAATTGTGGCACACGTTTATCTCACAGTGAAGGCCGGTGTAACCTGGCGAGCACGTGCACTCGATACCGTTCACCATCGGCGACACGTGACCAAATAGGCAGACCGTGATGTTTTTTCGTGATGGCACCTGAATAAGGAAGGAATTTCCCAATATTATAAATAATCACTTACTACGTCTATCAAAAGATACGACGACGCTCGATTATAGACGAACCTGTTTCTTGAGTTCGGCCAAAGCCAAACACGATTCGCGACCGTATTTCATACTTAAAAAATCCAATTGATTTCTGACGGCGATCCCTTGCGGTTTGTAGATCGTGTGATTCAGTCGATGGATCGTTTTCGACGCGTCAGCCAATCGGACGACGAAGACGGAATCGAGATCGGTTTCGGTGAAGTAGAGAGCAACGCTAGTCACAGCCAATGAATTCGGCTCGTGCCCGTCGGTGAGGACCAACTGCGTAAATAAAATATTGCAGCATATGAAGTATGAAACGACAGAAAATTCATAAATTCTTAACGGGGAAAATGAGATACGTACGAATTTCTCGGGGACGCCGCCATCTAAACTCGCCCGAGCGATGAAAAACGTGTAGTCCTCTTCGTCGACCCAATAGAGCATTCGGTCGTTTTGCGATAATGCTAGCCCAGCAGGTGCAAACACTTTGTGTCCTAAACTCGCCGAAATGAAAGCTTCGTGTGACGAATCGCTCAGCCGCATTCGATGAATTGAAGGCGAAGACGTATTAAAATTCGTCCAGTACACGTACCTGGTAAAATATAGTTTTTCTTGTAGTTATGCATTTCAAACTATATTCATTTTCTTTAATAATCTCGATACAATTCTTAATTCCCATTTCCATTCGTCGCTGTTTAAACTTGCAGATTATCAAGCCTATTAAATGTCAGAGGAAAATTGAGGAACATCTCTCTTGTAAATTGATAGTTTTTGCAACATGCTCACCCTTGACAAGAGTCGACGACGACACCTCGAGGCGTCTGCCCTGGCAAATTGTGCACGGGGCTGTAGGCGATCGGTCGTGTCGAAAGCGTCGCTCGCCAAATTTGGCCACCAGTGTAAGGGATGTCTGTCGTTGTCCAGAATAACGAAGACGTCACGGGATCATGGGCCAGATCGTGAATGAATAAATTCGATGCTGTAAACAGATAAAATCGCCGGATAAAATTTTCAGAAAGGAATTAGAAAACGTTGCTCAAAACAAATAGTAATCGTTTAATTTTTTTTTCAATTTAACAAAAATATTGCTCACAATTGAACGAAATGATCGAGTAGGGACGGCTGACGACAGCGTCTTTAGTGACTTCCATAATTTTGATGTGGGCGAGATCCGAATCGGAAGTGTCGGAGAAGTACAAATTTTCGAAAATGGGATCGTAGGCGAGCGAGTTAATCCCGCGATGCGTCCCCTGCAGTATGGAAACGTTTTTGCCGTCCGAATATAAGAAATCGAGGAAGTCGTATTCGGATACGGCTACATCTAGAAAACAATGGACAACATTATTATAATTATCAGTAAAAAAAATCAAATCATGAGGATACGATAAAGAGGAGAAGACTCGGTTTTGCCTTCGCTGCTAACAGTTTAAGAAAAACTGTTGCCCGAAAAAAACAGTTTTCGACCTCAGAAAAAATCAACTTCCAACTCGACATTAAAAATCAACGAAAAAATTGAAAAGACGAACTGTGGTTTTCAACCAAATCTAAGTTAAAATATTAAAACTATTTTTTTGCGTGTTCAAAAATTTTAATCAACGTTGAAATTCGCCAGAATAAAGTTTGTCGGAATTGATTGAAACGGTCTAGGTCTAGGTACCTAGTTGATTGTGATTTTTTTCAATTGAGCGCTCAGTCGCTCGCCCGAGGTGCTCCCAGTTCATTCGTCAAGGGCCGACATTTACGATACAGCTAGAAATCCACCTTATTACCAATTGAATTGATTTATCATTTTACTACCACATTTAATGTGGTTCAAATAATGTATTTGAATCCTTTAGCGCATCTGCTACTTATAATACAAACATCGACCACCCCTCCCAACGAGGCCCTGTGGCGCAATGGATAACGCGTCTGACTACGGATCAGAAGATTCCAGGTTCGAATCCTGGCAGGGTCGGCAAAATTTTTGCTCCAAGCTATGTCTATAACAAGGGAGTTTCATATCTCATTCAAATTTAATAATGAATAATTTAAATAATGAAATGTCCTAGGAAAAACATTCTATGTCAACTCTACTTTTTATGTTTAAATGCATGTAGAATCTGAATAAAAAAGTCTGCCCGTTGCCGTCAACATCTGTGGAAACAATTTTGAAATTTTCAACAAAAATCAATTGGGCGCACAATAGCTCAACTCTTGAGCCAAATTGCTGATTCAATTTTTTGGCAGTTGCAAGGAGTGTTTATCGTATTCTCCAATTTTGTTGAGACAGGTATCTTCGGTATCTATTTCTATGGATTTTTGGACCAATGAGCTTAATAGCTTTAAACTGCTCCCGAGCTATGTTCTTTTGCGAGTAATGTTTGAGAAATTCCATGATAATTATAACACAAGTATTTTCGAACTTTCCAAAGCAACGATTATTTTGGCGTTCTTTTAACGGAATCCTCGAGCACAAAAGAAAACTGGCGGTGTTTCAAAATCGAACTAATCAGATTATCCCCAACAGTACAAGTGAATGCTCAAGCATCTTCGGGTCAGCAAGTGCGCAATTTTTCTTCAACCTTACAGATTGATAGTTCCATTCACTCCATCGCGTATTGACTTGTTACCTAATCGACAGATGAACTGCCGGTTTGTTTTCTCGGAGTTCTGCTAGCAATCCGTTATTCGCCTCCTTCCTACAGGCGATTTTCAACGCCCTTGAACAAACCGAATGACGGCGAACGAGAGCGAAACGGTTTCCAAATCGTAAGTAACCCGCCTTGCTAATTTGAGGCGGAGAAAATTGCCATCAACCTCAAATTATAACCTAAGAACAGCCAGTATCCCGTAATATCCTTAGAACACCTTACCTTGGAAACAGCAAGGATCAGGTAATGCACTTGATACACGGATAAGAATCCACGTTCAGCTCCCTAAGAGAATTGTGAATCGATCGATGAGGAAAAGCCAGGCAGAACCTGTTTTTGAAACTACGGATCATGGTTAATTAATTATTTTAAAAAATAACCTCGCCCAGCCTATCGAGTTATTAAATACTTAAGGTAATTTAGTAAACGTGTTTCACTGTATGGATGAGTAGACGGATTGGCTTATCAAATGGATTGTTGATAATAATTTTCTTCAATCAATGAAAAATAATCCAACAAATATCTCAGCTAATATGCAACATTATCAACAAGTTAGAAATGGATAATTAAGCCGAAAGTTGTTGCAAAACACACATTTTTCCGAGTTAATCCGGTGAGAAACAACAAAAATATGGAACAAGGAAAAAAATAAAAATATGGTTTTAAAAATTTAAAAAAATTAACGAACAAATTTAAAGACGCAAAAAATGGCAATTAGTTACTATTATCTATAATTCAATTATGCAGTCGTCCGTCATAAAATCCCAGTGTTAAACCGCTCCATTTTCCCAGAATTGATTCCCCGAGCCTTCAGAAAACTTTTTTAAACAATAAATTGCAACTCGACACGCACCCTATTTCCTCGCGGGATAGTAACATCCGATAAATCTTTATTAAATATCTAGGAGGATTTCACTTTGTTGCATCAACCAACATTACGATAGAATACTGCTCTCTGAGTAGATCATAGACATCGTTATCATCAGGAAGCTAAATACGAGACGAACGACACGGTTTGCGACTAACAAACCATCAATAACTCTAACGATCATCCAGTCAGAAGATTTCTTCCTACAGGACCGATATTGGCCTCTCGACAAACTCCCTTTCCTTGTTCGTTCTATTTCTTATTTTTCAATCCGACCGGGAAACCAATTTAAAAATTCTGACGCCGATCTAGTCGTTCGCACGGCCTTGAAAACTGAATGGAATCAGTTGATCAGTTGATTACCTCATCAGACGTGGGTAATTATCTACAGCGCGCCCGTTTTAGGAAGTTTCAAAGTTTCTTTCACTTTCCGACTTGGCAGTGATCGTAAGTTCAGGATATGCGAAAATCCTTGGTGAAAACGTAACTGCGCCCAAAATTAGGTTCGTTCAACTGCCAAACGATTAGCTTTGTTCCATTTAAAACGCCTTCTCGAGCACGGAATCGGAGAAGAAGGCTGCTTAGGATAATTGCAGGTGCAAGATAAATAAGCAGTAAATAATTATTCACTGAACGCGAAACTGACCCCTCGATATCTCAGGATCGTAGAAAAAGTCCCATTTTCCGCTCATCATAAAATAAATATAAAAAAGGCGCTGAATTTTGTATCAAATAAGCTCATCAGAATAAAAATTAGTGAACAATGATTGACCTAAAACAAAATTCTTACACATAAAAAATACTGTGATACGGTTAAAAAAAATGTCAAGTTGTTCGCTATAATATGATACGAGTTTTGTAACCTTGTCAGCAGGCTTTTATACACTTTCATACACATTAACTGCTCTGATGCTCTCCAGAGCACAAATGCAAATTTTGAACTTTAATTAGCATCTAAAATTTACATGAGTAAATTTTAATTTTTTATTATTCTAAATTTAAATTTCGGAAAATTTTTCGAGTGCTACAATGCTCGTAATACGCAAAAAACTGACGGTCGTCCATTACATAAGCGGCCAACAGGCGGACTTCCGATCTAGACAATGACGAACGGATTTCCTAGTCAATATTACAAATGCACGGTGTGTAAACGAGGAAAAGCAGCCTTGACGGTTCGCGGATGCCGAAAACTGCTCTAGAAATGAGGTCGTATTAATTTACGATGCACCTGTCTCAATGTTTCTAATAATCATGACAACATCGCAGCAAATCGGGTGTGGATATCGGGGATTTAAACTACAATCATATTAATCGTATCACTGGATTACCTCACTCGCACGTAATACGGTTTATCTCAATCTTCAAGACGACGGAGCCAAGTTAACGCTGATACTACGATTTACAACAAACGAGTCGGTTTGAAACTGTCAACTGTTAAGTGGCATGCATTTTTGTCAACATAGGCGAAAAAATATTGGACTACGTGACTCGAAGGATGCGCCTTCGATGAGGACCTTCACCTTGACGGATTCAATGATTTGACCTCTGATGGAGAGAAGAGCTGTCTTTCGAGGAGCATCAGACTTAATAAATTAGAGAAAACCAGAAAAAGAAAAGCATAAAAATTAAAATGTTTGTAACGTTAACGCTCGATAAAAAAATTAAAAAAAAAAAAAAAACATTAATTAGCTTACTCAACGAAATGAAATAAAAGAATGGTAATTCTCTTCATTCCTCTGGGTGATATATCTACTCTTGTCTTAACGTTTATGCGGTATGACAGATTATATAGTCAAATAAACACGAAGGAATGTTTTGTTTATTTTTAATAATCAGATTAAACATTTGTACAGTCTTTTGAGAGAACAGAAACGAACTATGTCACAGTGTAAGTCATGAAACAGTTCTCGTATTCGGAAAAGTGGTACCTTTTCAGGTAATTTTTACTATTAAAAAACTATAGTATCACATCGATACTCAACTTTTTCATCTGGTGTTTTGATGTGCATGCTAAAAAATCTCAAGCCTCCACTAGCCCTCACCGTTGTTCCAACCTTCCTGCCATTTGAAGTTCGTGGTCGCAATTAAATTGTTCATAGTCCAGTTGTGCATAACGAACCCGTTCTGAGGTTTTTTAAACGATTTTCTGGACTTACCGACCCTCGAATGGAAACTTAATGGACGGCGGTTAACAATGTCAAAGACTCGTCCCCGTCCCACTGAGATCCAAGGACCAATCGGATGCAGACGAACGATTATTTTCAAGAACGTAGCGCAAGTTGTAAATGGTAAAATGTTTTTCAGCTTGTCGCAATAAATACCGCGTAATTTCGTAAATCGGTCTCATCATAATTCAAATTGGTAACCCCCGAAAAACCTCAGATTCCTCAGCCTCTCCCCGAGTTATTTAGTGACAAAATTATTTCCAACTTTTGCCACGCTTTTCTAACGTTCGGTTTCTAAAGAGCGTGAATTCCAATTCCGTGATTCCTAACCAGCACTGTCTCTAAGCACGTAATTTTTACGTCTGTTTCTCAAAAAGTAGCTTAGTCTGACAAAACTGAAATTTGTTCTTCGCATAGACACAATTTTTCAGCAGTTTGGTGAGGCTGCTCCAGTAGAACAACAGAAAATTTCTAAGAACTAATTTTTACATCATTACATTTGTTAAATTTTGATTCCTACAAACAAGACGCTTATAGTTTCTTCATTGAATTGAAAAAAAATACAAAAATTCTCAGAACGTTTGCAATTAAGATGATTGCTCAGTGTTCACTCATAAGGATAAATATATGCATATATTGATTGGTGAGAGAAAAGACGGAAGATGTGCTCTAATTTTCGAAAATTCTTGGTCACGGCTTTACTGGCAGTCATGAATGGGTCAGTCTTTACAGGGGTCATGAATGGGTGATCGACGCATTATGGTTATTAATCCGACAACTCAAATCGAGTTCAACGTGGTAGTGACATCTCCTATATTTACTGTTTATCTCATATTTTATTATTTTTATTTTGTAATGTTTTCAGCTGGTAGTCTATTGCTGAAGTGTATTCCACGGTAAAATAGTAGTTAGATTAGTTAAAACAGTAGTTGGACTCATCTTCCCTTTTTCAATTTGGAAGTGCGAAGAATACTCTATGCACATTTGGCGTTTAGCATTAATCATCCATTAACTCAAATGTGTTTAATTTTAGTGTCTGTATTGAAGGTAGAGTTTCTTTTTTTTTAACTGATTGAATTATCATGTTGACGAGAAAAAAAAAGGAACGTACAGTTACAACGTTAGCAGATTAATAGTTCAATAATAATGAAACGAATATTTTTGATTATTTAATATTCAATATTTTGAAAAAAAAAGAATCATGTGTGCGCCCAATGCATTGTTTTTTTTTTTCATATTTTTTGCAACACACGCAAAAAAAAGCGTGCAGGATTAAAAAAACAAAATCAGAACTGAAGTATCAAAGAAATTATTCTCTTGATATTACCCTCGTGATTGTTCACTCAACTATTGAGAGAAGTTGAGGTACCCAAATTGCAGATGTGAAAATTATTGCTCAACTTGTCAGCATGTCAACTATCAAAAATAGGTAATTTTTCAAATGTTTACTTTTGCCTATATCTCACAAGAAAAAAAGGGAAGCGAAAAATGAGAATGGGGAGTATTATTTAGGGAAATGGCGAAGGAGTTATTTTGTCTTAGTTTTGAGGGAGTTTTCCCCTAAAAGTGGAGACCACTAGTTGTCGGTAACATTAAACAGCTCGACGCAAACAGTCTGAAAGGATGTTTGTTATCAGAGCTATCAAGGAAGAACGAACCGCAAACCCCTATCTGTAACTGCAATCCGTTATTTTTTAAACAGTTAACATTAACAGTTATTTTCCGTCAACGAACGTTGATAAACGTTTTCCATAGCAGCAGAAACGCCCGCCTTTAGTATCCATTCGATATTCATTTTGATGGGTCCTAATGTGGAAGATCACGATCAGGTGGCCGAGTTCCGAGGGGAACACGAGGAAAACAGCTGATCTCTTCCCTAGCTGGGCCTTCTCATCAGCTGACTCCAGCACTGGTAGGTGGACAGGGGAAGTAGTGTAGGAAGCGGTCTGGCCTACGTGACTGAGCTCACGTAGACCAGAATTCGCCCGCCTGAAGGGTCAACTTGTGGGGGCTTGTCGGATCGGGTGGGGTCGGGTGGTATGGGCAAGTGGGGGATGCGAAGGGAGAAATCCGCCGTCGAGCTAGGCCAAGCGATGAGCATCGCACAGATACGGCGCCAATACTCGTTTATTTAGATACGCGAATCCAAATGCGCCTTTCAAATGCCATCAAGCGGATCATTCCGTCAAACGGCTTTTTATGTATTAAAAAACTATATGAGTTGGCCAATTAGAAAATGTCAACTATAAAAATAGTATTAGCATTAAATTTACCATGAAAAATAGTATTCGACCATGATTGAATATTTAGACGAAACATTTAGCGAATCAAAACGTGGCAAATGATTGTCCAGTGGTTTATTATTCATTTGCTTAAATAAATAATGATTCGAGGACCGCCACTTGTAATAGTAATTATCCCGAACATTTTCACCCAACTACAGATATAGGTACCTAGCTATTGGGGAAGACTTAATTTTTCTCAACGACCAAATTTGGATTTAAATCATTCGCCAACGATATGGCTTAAGAGAATTATGAATAGCATTCCGACGAGAATAGAGCGAGTTTTATATCACCGCAAATTCTTGACTTACAAACCAAGCTAAATCTACCAAAAACTAAAAAATTCCACGCAAAAATTGCGATAACTTGAGAACGATTAAAGCTATCAACCCCGTAGTCCACATTCGCCCAAAAATCTATATAAATTGATACCAAACACACAATTGGATAAGTCTCCCCCAAAAAATGCCTTTAAAATTGAGGCCGCAATTTGGCTAGAGATTGAGCCATTGTCAGGACAAAATTGAACATTTTCAAGTCTGTAGCTTTTATAGTTTTAAACGAAAAGTGTTGACGGCGCACACTATATTCAATATTCAGATTCTGCGTACCCACCTGGAAAAAAACAAACTATTACTGTAGTTGCCACAAAATTATGAATCATAGCTCCTCGGGGTAACGTTGTTGGCGACGGATGGATAGAATATTATGATAAATCCGATATCATTTGAACCAAACGTCAGTTTAAGAGGCATTACTTTCCTTCAATTGTTCAACCGCGAACTGGAAAAACGTGACAATCGTACAAATGAACTTTCAAATTTCGCGCCCACCTAGAACTGGTTCAAAGCTCTGGACATGTTTGCGTCAGAAGAAATGTAGCCGCGCAACCGGTCATGGCAAACCATTCGAATAGAGCGGCAGTATAGAAAAACAACCTCATCAAGGGCTGATAATGGTTTAAAAACGCTGCAAATGATTGTACAGTGGTTTATTATTCCTTCGCTTCAATATTGATTTAGAAAGACTATCCATTTGTGATAGTAATTATTTCGAACATTTCGGAACAATCCCACCGAAAAACAGATTGTAACTATAGGGGAAAACTCCGTAGCAACTAATGTAATTTTATTCAATTTTATTTTTCTCAATTTCCTAATTAAAAACTAAATTTTTTGAGTAACGGTACAGCTGGAGAGAGCGTTTCACGACCATTCCAATGAGTATAGAACGATTTTTATAGCTCCAAGAACTCTCGAGTTATACCCTCATGTCAAATTTCTGAAAATCTCCCAAATTCGGCACAAAAGCTGCGATAACTCAAGAACCAATAAAGCTACCGACCCGGCGAGGGTCTCATTCGATTCAGCGTCCAAAAATCTATAGAATTTGATACCACGTACACATTTTTCGGAAAAACCTAGGGAAATATGAATTTTCTCCCCCTCAAAACCCCCCAAAAACACCCTTAAAATTGAGCTAGCAAGTTGGTTCGAAAATTGGGCCGTCGTAGGACCGAGATTGATTTTTGGTGAAAATTTCAAGAATTTAGATATTATGGTTTGGCCGGAAAAGTGTTGACGGCGTACGGCGTACGGCGTACGGCGTACGGCGTACGGCGTACGGCGTACGGCGGACAGACAGAATTTTTTTTATTGGATATTCGGATTCTACATGCCTTGAAACGTAAAACATCAAATTTTGAGGGGGGGTTATAAAATTTTTTTTCTTGGGCGATTACAATGGTTTATTATTGAATAATAAACCAAAAGGAACGCTGGAGGTGGACCAGAATTGGTAACTAGATTCGAAAAATTTGGTAAACAAAATCGAAAGAAGGAAAGACAACCAGACGAAGAAAACAGTGTCACCAATGCAAAAGAGCAGGAAGGGTTTGATGTATTCGCATAAATTGCTGCTAAGGTCAAGTCGAGCAGTCAACAACGAAGAAAGTCGTGCGTTCATCTTTACGTATGGATTCTTTGAACTTTCTGTACGCAAATTGAGAGCGTGTTGGGAAAACTTTGACCGCCTAGTGAACATAGGTCACACATACTTCCATATTTGAGTCGACGAAAAGGTATCCCTGATCAATCATAAAAAAAAATAAGGAATTTATATGAGATGTATATTAAAATTGGTTAACTAAAAAAAATTAAGGCTTAAGAAAAATTTAATCATAAAAATGATTTCTAGGTGGTCTTCTAGCCTTACACGATTAGCACAGTTATTGAATAATAAACAAAATCAAGTGAGCATTCAAATATAATATTGGTATATATGGATGTCTATATAATGTATTATATTTTACTGATTTTAGTGGCCTTTAAATTCAAAATAGAAAAAACTTTTAACGGTCAAAATATAATCGTTTCCCAGATTTGATCTCGGAAGACGTTAGTGTGATCACAAGTTGAATGATAGCTACTTTAGCTTACTCGCTAAGAAAACATAATTTTGAACATTTTATTGAAACTCATTGACTTTTACGGAGATATGGCGACTTTAGTCACTTTTTGACCACAGACTGACAGACAGACGGGTGTTTCTGAGAATAGTACAAAGAAGTACTTCATTTACTTCCCAGTACTTCAACTTACTACGTAAACATGGATGTAAACATTGACGCGTTTTACTCCAAGAATTGCATACTTGAATTTTTTCTATCATTACTATATTATTTAGTTTGCGGTTATTTATTCCCGTTTTATTCGCGTCAGTCAATTATTGAATAAAAAAGTTGAGAGCAAAAAATTTAGAGTTTACGTCGTGGCAATGGTTTGGACAAATTACCACAATACGGACAAAATGAATCAATGAAATTGAGGAGTTCTTAAGTTGACCCAGATTCTCCTTCTGATATCTCAGTACCATCCGAAGAAGTTCAACGAAATTCAAGAGGAGCCTTCAATTAAATTTAGAATTATTGTACACGATGTAGGAATGATTACTTTTCTTTTTTAACCGACTTCAAACAAGGAGGAGGTTACTATGGTCGTCTTGCGGGATTTTTTTTTTTTTTAATTGTTCGAATAAAATGAAAAATAATGAATCCACGACAATGTTACTACGTGACTTGCGTAACGGCATCTTCGAATCAATCGGTCCGTCACTCGATAGAGGCGCCACTTATTCGTAACTGACTATGCGAATCAACATTCTCATTTGTCTTTTGCGAGCGAACGTCGATGCCTATTAAAATTCAATAGACTGATGTTAGTAGGCTCAATAGCCTACCATTTTACGCAACGATCGATACGGAATGAAAAGGCTTGTTTCTACTTTTGATTTTCCAATTCAGGCAAAAAATATGTCAATTGTCCGAAATTCATTGCTATGTGCTTCACACGTGCGTGCGAGTTGAATGGACGAGATCGTAATGCATAGGTTTAGTTGCATGGTTGATATTTATTTTCTTAGGGAAGAGGCTTTAGAATAAAAACGCTGAAAATGATTGCATATTGGTTTATTATTCCTTCGCTCCAATTATGTTTTTAGAAGAATATCTATTTGTTACAGTAACAACTATTCCAAACGTTTCTACCTAACAGAAGAACAGATCGGTAACTATAAGGGAAAACTCATTATATAGCCACTTCGTAATTTTAATTTTTCTTTTAAATGATGTCATTTAAAGTAAAATTATGCGCCTAACGGTACAGTTGAAGAGATTATTTGACGACAATTCCAACCAGTATAGAACGATTTTTATTGCTCCAAAAATTCTCGAGATATGCCAAATTCCTGAAAATCTCGAAAATTCCATCGAGCCCGCTATGGTCTCATTCGATTCAGCGTCCAAAATAGATACGATACCAAATACACCTTTGTCTGAAAAGCGTCAGAAAATACGTATTTTATCCCACTTAAAACCCCAAAAAACACACTTAAAACTGAGGTAGCGATTTGGGTAAAGAATTGAGCCATTTTTAGACCAAGCTTGATTTTTGGTGGTAATTTTTAAGAATTTTGTTTCCTCAAAAAAGTGTCAACGGCGTAAGGCGGAGGTTTTTTTTTTTTTTTTTTTACCCAAATTACATCTGAGTTATAACTAAAATGCTGAACACTTTTAAAGCAACAATGAGAATAGCCTAAACAGTGAAGTCATCAATACCGGATGATGGAGTTGTTATTCGATGCTCACCGATAGTCGTCTGTCAACAAATGATGGCACGATAGAAATGTCGACTCTTTCTGCTATCTGCGGATGTGACAGCGAGTTCCAAATTACGCTTCTTTACAGGATTTCACCGAAGAAAAACAGAATTAGAAATTCACAAATGTCTACAGGGTTTATGACAGCGGGCCGGGCCTCGTCAATTACCCAACTGCTCTATTTAGCTGCAATCAAATCCAAGCTATCGTAAAGGCAGTCACAGATAATCGTTTCCATTTCCACTTGTTCATTCCTAAACCCCTCCTATTGTACGTGCGTTCGGACCTTAGAAGATTACCTAAAAACAAATTGAACAAGTGGCGGTTTGAGACCGAGCACTCTTCAATGTGTTATTTTTAGTACGCCTCTGTGGGCCATTCGTTCTATTTGCACGGACCGTTTCGTGTCACTTACGTTCAGCGCTTTTCAACCTGTCCTCGGCACCTGCCCGAACATGGAACGATCGAATAATTGTGGGTGGAACGTGTTCGATTATCAGGAGCTAATTAATAGTTAACAATTGTGAGGGAGCGAAATTAACAATTCAATAGAATAGAGAGAAGTAAAATATTTTTAGAATAGTTTCATTGCGATTTTTCGAAACACATATTTGTCAAAATTATCTATGAGAAGACAGAAATTGATACTGATTAATTGCAGTGAACGACTTTCCACTCGAGAAAATTACCTGTAATGATACCCAACTTTTCCCCCACATCGTTTGTAGCTTCGTATCAGTTTTTCAAGGAAGAATTAAATTCGAAAAATACCGTCGAGGAAGACTCCTGCTCTCAATTCCATCCGAGCCAAGTTCAGTGCGACAAAATGTTGCATTATGCAACGTGATGAGATGGAAGTTGTTCTCGGATTTGAATTTAAATCGGCCGAGGATCGAAAGCGAACGAAGAACGCCCGGCGAAGAATATCGAGTAGTGGCTGGTTTCAAATGAAACGTCCGAAATATGATTAAATCAATCAGCTGCTATTTTTTGCCTTCTTAACTTGAACGAACTGCGCCGTTTTTTGACATCTCGATTATAGTCAGATGATGTAGATGCCTCTCAGAATGTAGTCAGATGATTATTGTTTTACTATCGTCCAATTTTTTATGCATCGCAGGACCTTCGATTCTTTCTAGCCTAGCTAGATTTATAGGGGAATAACATAATGTTTCTATTGTGCCAAACAGGCGACCAACCTTGCCCTCCAGGTCAAAATACTAGCCGGCACTCCTTCGTCATGAGCCTGCGCACTAACCCCATTGATGAACTCTACTGATGATAGCAACCGCATTATAATTATTATCTATTCAATTAAAGCGATAAATAAATTTTTACGTATTTGACCGCTTCAATAAATTTGGATGAATTTCCCCGCTCGAGGTTATCAACAATTTTTCTGAAATGAGAGATGTTATCTAGGCGTTTTAGCCGAGATAGGCAGGCCAACTTTCAAGTTTTCCAAGATTTGTCACTTGCACAGTTGATAACTCAAACAAAAAATCGTCAATTCAGATGTTTGAATACACCAAAAGATTGTTAATTTAACTGTCCACATTTTCCCAATGTAATGTACCTATCCATTTTTCAACCGTTTGTGAGGTATTCAACAATATTACTGGAATATACACGAAAACATCACATTTTTCAACTTTAAACCTTCTTTTCATCAATTTAGTGCAAAAGAAACAAAGAATGAACCATATATTATTGATATACACATCATATACTATCATTATGCTGAATTTGAGCGAAATCAATTCCAAAAATTTTTTCGCGAAAAATCCTGCGATTTTTTTCAACCGATCAGTTAAAGATTTTTTACTCCTCTCTCAATACAGATAAAAATCTGAAATTTTAAGGAAAGTTGTGTCTTACCAAGATGTATTTTTGTGATTTTTTTTATTTCTCAGAAAAATCTGCAAGTGGTCCAAAAAAATCAGTTTTTAAAGCTCGAAAATTGGACTTTAACTGTGATTTTCGGGGTCAAAATTCATGTTAATCAATTGTTTTATTATGCAGGAGTCTTCATTTGAACGCCTTACACACGTACATAGCAAAAAATTTGGTGAAAAAAATTTAAACAGAGCCAGAGAAATTATTTTCCGTAAATCGAGTTTTTCACCGGCCGAAATTTCGAGCTCCGCTGGCAGCGGTAATAGTGAAAAATTAAATTTTTGTTTTCGAGCGAATTTGAAAGCTATTCTTATAGGAAATTTAACGCTGAATCCGAATTTGACGTCAAAACGGTGGACATTTGACGACAACTTTTAGTGTTTCATATTTTAGTATTACACTACTTGTATGTTTTCAACTTTGAAAATCCGTTGCAAATACTTACAGTACTGTTCAAATTTGATTAATTATTGATTCCTACAGGAAATTAGACGTAGAATTCGAATTTAAAGTGAAAACAATCAAATTCTAACAATTAATATTATTTTTTGAATTTATTTTGAATTTCATACTTTTGTAGTTTCAACTTTGGAATTTTTTTTCGCCACGTTCGCTAATTTCGAAAAAAATAAATTTGTGCAAGCAAATTGAGAAAATTTAATTTTGAATCGATTAAAAATAAAAAAAGGACAGTGAATTTTTTGTTTTCGAGATATATTCCACTTTTAGGTAAAAAACGTGTTTTGAGTTTTCTTCGAGCGCTAATAGCTCCGCGGGGACATAGCATTAAAATATAATTCAATAACCAAAGTGTAGGATTTTGATAGCTTTTCTCGCCTTTGACTAATATATCTATGTAAAAGTGGTCGGTTCAAAAGTTATTAGCAAAAAACAGGCAAAAAACGCGAAAACAGGCTTCTAAAATTTTTAAGTGTCATACAACTTTAATGACGGCCTAATTTTAAAAAACGCTGCAAATGATTGAACAGTGGTTTATTATTCCTTCGCTTCAATATTGATTTATGAAGACTATCCATTTGTGATAGTAACTAATCCGAACATTAGTGAATGTTCTCACCAAAAAACAGATGGTAACTATAGAGGAAAAATCCGTAGCAACTATTGTAATTTTAATCAATTTTATTTTTCTTAATTTCCTAATAAAAGCTAAATTTTTTGCCTTACCCTACAGCTGGAGAGAGTGTTTGACGACCATTCCAATGAGTATAGAACGATTTTTAGAGCTCCAAGAACTCTCGAGTTATACCCTCATGTCAAATTTCTAAAAATCTTCCAAATTCGGCACAAAAGCTGCGATAACTCGAGAACCATAAATGCTATCGACCCGGCAATGGTCTCATTCGATTCAGCGTCCAAAAAACTATATAATTTGATACCACGTACACATTTTTCTGAAAAACCGTGGAAAATATGAATTTTCTCCCCCTCAAAACCCCCCAAAAATACCCTTAAAATTGAGCTAGCAAGTTGGTTCAAGAACTGTGCCGTCGTAGGACCGAGGTTGATTTTTGGTGAAAATTTCAAGAATTTCGCTATTATGGTTTGGCCGGAAAACTGCTAACGGCGTACGGCGTACGGCGTACGGCGTACGGCGTACGGCGTACGGCGTACGGCGGACAGACAGAATTTTTTTTATTGGATATTCGGATTCTACATGCCTTGAAACGTAAAACATCAAATTTTGAGGGGGGGTTATAAATTTTTTTTTCTTGGGCGATTACAATGGTTTATTATTGAATAATAAACCAAAATAAGACTTTTCCAGCCGATGATTTTACGGCTCTATGATCAAAATTTGATTAATTATTCCCAGTTTTTCAATCAATCGTATACCCAAGGATTTATACTTTCGCTTCGGGCCGCTCTAGCACCGGCTAAAATCCATCTTATAAACATTTTTGTACTTTTTCGTTTAAAGAATTTATCTATGAACAAAATGCGCTCACAAAATCTTACCGCGTTGTGAGAATGTTTCGAGAAAATCGCGATCAACTGCGGAAAAACGTGGTTTTAAAAAGGTCGGATTTTACATAAACTTGCCTGAAGAAAATTCAAAGGCCTAAATCGAAAATGGAGGAGTGCCAAATTAATTTTATCACCGCACAATTTTTTTTCTATGCAAGACGACTTTTCGAAACGAAATTTTCAAGTTTCGACTTTGGACGGCTCTAGCTCCGCGAAGGCGAGAGTAAACCTACAACTTCTAAGAACGAAAATGTTCAAAATTTATCTGGCTACAACTTTGCAATTTACTTCGTACGAAAACCGTTTTTTAGCGGCTAGAAGGCCACGAACGCCGAAAACTTGATAAGCGACTTTTCCGAAAAACGACGTTTTTCTTACATTAGAACTTTTTGAAATTTTCTAGCGCGAAAATCAAAATTCTAAAGGTTTTTCAGACAGTTGCCTTAAATCTTAAGCATACCCTATTTTTTCGTCCAGTTCCTCAATCAATAGTATACCCTCTCCTCCTCCTAGTTGCATATATAAGCGTTAACTTTAAGAAATGGCGTGCGAGCAGGTGAGCAAATTTAACCGCCTCTGCTAAAGCCGGCCGTTTATTACGTAAGCGTGCCGTCGAACTACAAACGTATAGTAGAACTGTCCTTGAACGGATTCGGAGCCATGCCAATTTTATAGTTACTCCTCTTCATAATAGTTCTCGGGACCGCCTTACCTAGTTGCTCTACGAGCTTCAAGATCCGTAAAAATCAGAGCAACCTGGTTAGTCTCAATAAACAGAGAATGTAACCAAGAAAATATTATTTACGTTTTTTAAAGATTTAACCAACGTAGTTAAAGCTACGCTGTACTCACAATAAAGATTACTATCCCTCATGCGAAAGGATGAATTTCATATCCGAGAGTAACGGGGGAGATTTCATAGGATTTCACCAAGAGGCTTTCGAGTTGAACTATTGATCTGAACGGGAGCAAAACCGAATGACCAATGAAGTTATAATGTTGTTGACCAGTCTACGTCTATAAATAAAGGATCAATGTGTCACGTCCTGAAATGTTGGTAAAGCCTTTCGAACTAGTAAACAATGTCTTTTGTGTCCGTTAGGACGGTATTGGCAAATCTAATTGAAAAGTCCGTCCTCGATGCATTTTATGACACATTTTTTGAACGATTGAGGGTGGACGTGATACGAAAAACATTCAACTTTTCAATACTTTTATTGACTTTTAGCTTTCAATTATTGCCGACCAAAAGCTATTGCTCTAATATTTTTTGAAGAACCTACAACTTCCTTTAACAATTATACAGAAAAACGTACGTATAATTGCCCTGTTAATAGCAAATTCGATTTTTGAAAACATGTAAGCTGTTTCAAAAATCGACATCAATTAACAGGAAAAATTAATCCTTAGCGCAGTTTTAAACCATTTGACAAACGATGAAGATGATAGAAAAATGAAAAACAAATAATAAATTAAGGAAAGGCGAAAATTGTGGGCGAAAACGAGGATAATAATAAGGTAAGTTGTCATGGAAGCACGCGGAATTCCGACGAAACGATACCACCTCTAAAATACGAAAACGTATTAAGATAATAAGAATTTGATTCTACACCTGAGCTATCCACGTGGAAGCAACCAATGGGAAAACCTGCGTCATCAGTTTTATCATCCGAAACTTCAACGTGGAGATACGATAATGTCAACAGCTCGTAAAATACAAAAAATACGTTATCGGAAAATAGATCAATGGACCCTTGAACTGAAAAACCTGTTTATTAAACGTCTTGGTGTAGCACTCGTTTTTTTCTTTTACTCTCAAATTTACCGCAGTCATTGCAATACGATTGTGGATACGTTATTTAGATAAGACAACGTTTAAATGGAGTACATAGGTATAGGTACATCAAAACGGAACTTGCTATCTTGGGGTGTATAGATAATATTTTTCGCTGGAGGGGATACTTAAGAGCTTGAATAATTAATAGATTTTAATAACAAAATGAAACAACTCAATTCTTTCATGTGACACACTCATACATTGAATTTACATTGTTTTGAAAAGCATACATTTTTAAAAATCTACACATTCTATAATTATTGTTGTTCTTTCTTCTTTCTTCTAATTGTTGGTAGTAATTATTAAAATATCTGAAGTCGCAATACAATTTTATTAAATTCATCGAACATTATAATGCATCCGACTAACTATGAAAGCAGTGATATTAAAAGTACAAGAGTACTTTTAATGGGGTATAATTATTTTTGTAAGAATACGTGAAAAAAGAGCTCATCCAGATTAAACTGATACTAGCTAATATATAAACTCCGTTCAACTCGAAGGCTAACAGTAAATTTATACAACGATAACAAACTGATAAAGGGGCCATTATTTTATTGAGTTAACACAACATCACACCATCATGAAGAAGATGCAGGTAAGAAGGAAAAGTGCTACGTGACTCGCGAGCATAGGGCGATGGAGGCGTGAAAAGGGCGACCGGAGGTGGAATAGAGAAAATTTCGTTAGCCTAATAAAATACGCGAAAAATCATCCGAAGACGAAAAATTGAAATCTGAAGGTATTAATCTAAAATATAAAACTCCAGTCAATTTTTTTTCCATCATTATATTACTAGAAAATAAAATTTTAAAAAACCGCTTACCCCATTCGGCGAGAGATGTAGAAACGAGAAAGGCGAGTATAATCCATTTGAGCATTTTCGACGCTCAGAAGTCTTGCAAAAGATTTAAAAAAGGGAAACTCTACAAAAAGATAAAAATAGTAAAAACACAGAGGAACTCGAAACCGGCGGATTAACAGAAGGAGGCCGTGAGTTTTTCGTCCACACGTGACGTCAGTTGTTACGTTTCACTTCATGGGGCACCGTTCACTGCCGACGTCCAAAGACCAACTGGCGAGTCGTCCGATTTTCTGATAGAACTACATCAGCGAACTCGACGGGCGGAAGAGGCTTGGAAACGGGCCAGCGGCTGAAAATCGATTCAGAATAGGAAATACCACGCTAAACCCGCCAAGCTATGAATGTAGGGCTTGTGAGTCTAAAACGAAAAACTCTGAAGCTAACTAAGCTTTGACAGATACAGTGGGCGCATTCTATCGAGAGCTGTTACGATCTTGCAGCGGCTAAGCAGAGAGTTCGCTGTCCGCCTATTGCAAACTTGTTGAACCGCGCCCAAAGGTAATATAGAACCGCGCCCTTGACGACTAATTAGTCTTTTCTGGGATCAGCGATTAGACTAAATGAGTTGACGACATGGTCACACCTCTGTTTTATAAGTCAGTAAGGTGGAGTACTCTTGAAAAATCTATTATTTATTTAAAATCAAAATTAAAATTATAATAAGAAGAATAACAGTGTGACACGTTTTTGGACGAAGAAATGTTTCACATTAATCATAAGATTATTGGCCAAGTACGGGCAAAATATGGGACGAGCAAAATAGGGGACAGGAAATGAGGCACTCGTTCAATCAGACGGGCATGCGAGGGCTTAATTAAATCAATAATTTGCAGCGTTTTCTCCTTTCTTTTTAATTGACGTCTGAAAAAATGATAGGTAGTAATAGTGACATTGTACTATATTTATGCTAATAGCGAAAAAATCTAATATGAAGCCGAGCTATACTTTAGTTAGGTACCATTAAGCAGTTTTCCGTATTCTTACCCACGAGAAAATTGCTTGGTGACGCTACCTCTTCTATACCTCGGATTAATCTCCGAGTGTTAATCTATAATAAAAACAAGACTTCATATAAATGCCATAATCACAATTTCAAGACCATAATTGTTGAAATATTTTTGATTTATTAAAATGCATTAACGATCTCGAAATTTTATAAAATTAAAATACTACGTGCCAATTGAGTTCTACTTCTTATTTTGCACAGTTCTCGTAGGGAAACGCAATTTAAAATACTAGTATTCGACCTGGATACTGGTATTTTCTAGCGAAATTTTTTTATTTTCTTATCTTTATTTTTGTATGTTCTTTATCTTCTTCTTCTTTATTTTTTCAGCGAATTTCCGCTGAAAATGATGCTATTTGGCTCGTTCGGAAAAAATAGACCATTTATTTTAGACACGAAAACACGTAGGTACAAAATCCGTTTCACACATCAGAAAATCGAATTCTAGAAAAGATTTTTGTTTACATCTCACAATAACTGCCGTAAATTTGGAGATAAAAATCTAATTTTTTGCAGAAATATCCAAGTGATCCAATCTGACCTTCAACTTGCCAAAAAAATCGAAAAATCATCAATACCCGATTTAAAGTGGCATTTCGGGTAGGTATTGAAATTCAATGAAAGGTGCATAAATATAACACAAAAATATATATTTTATATATTTTTTAATATTCTTAAAACAGTCCCCTCTATAATAAGATTCGAAAATTCGCTCGTAAAGCCATGCTGTATGACTGAAACTTTTTTAAAGTACAGACACTTTGAGAATGTTCAAAAATCGCAGGGGTCTAAACTGCTATTCTCAATTGACCTCCGTTTAGAATACGACTTCACATCATGTATACTTCCATCAACGTAAGCATGAAGTAATAATAACTGCTAATATAATAACATTAGAGAACAGATTTAATTGCCACTTCAGTACACGCTTTGCGTACTATAGACCTGAATAGCCGGCCCATCTCACGAAACTGGCTGAACGAAGAGCCTCAATTTTAGCGGTCGTTCGGTTCTGAGTCCTGAGTTCAGTCTACCCTCGTCTTCCAACCCGCGAAGGTGTCGTCGCCGAATGGCGCGCAGTTTGTGTACGTGACTGTGATCCTTGAACAATTATCTTTCAGTCGTGAAAAAATATCGGTTTCTTTCGTTTCCATTTTTGCGCGTGTGGAACTCAAGTGTTTCAGCTCAAATTTTATGATACCTCCGATCATCGGCCCCCAGAGGGCGTAGCTGGGATGAACTTCGCCGGCTAATGCTTTTTTTTCAACAAGTTGGTCAACAATAAGGTATTTATTCATCCTATCGTTACATGAATGATTCAAGGTGAATATTAAAATGACGATTACAGCATTAATGAGCTTAATATAAATATACTTTCTGAAAATTTTTACTAATCATGTCAAAAGTTGACTTTGGTACTGTAAATTCCTTATTGCAATTGACGCAATCGTAACGTTCGCGGTTGGTAAAATGTGAACCGAATCAGACAAGAATAGAGACCAGATAGAGAGGGCCAAAGGTGAGTTCACCGGGTCAATTCGGTCGTTTGAACCTATTTCATTCGGAGAGGCAATTTTATATTCTAACATAAAAAAGGATTGCAACGAACATTACATCTGCGTCATTGTTGCACATAAAGATTATTTAAAATAAAAACGATTCAACTCAATTTCAGCCGTTAAGATTATTTACAATCACAGATTTCTGCTGCCGTGTAAAACGAACAAAACGCGCTCATTATAGTCGAATTACGCCTAATGATGACGAAGAGCCCAATTTTAGGTATAAACACCCTCGTCAACAAAATTTGTTTCGCAATTTCGGTCTCACCCTTGTTTGGCCCAGGCAGGTAAAACAAAAATTCATCCAAAATGTTACCCGGCATTTCGTGAATCTATGCCAGCTTTTAAATACCATTATTGACCTCTAATCGTTCAACTCAAATTTACTTCAAATCGTTTGTGAACGTTTATGAATGAGAAAATCATCGATCAGCAATGAACATTGTTTTTATCGGTTGATAGACAAAATGCAACAAGATCGTACAGTAAAATTTTTGATTCTCAAATCCCTCTCAATAACCGCCATTATTAAAAAAAAAAAGTTCAACTGTTCTCAGTGATGAACCAACAACGTAATTAGAAGGTAAATTATTGGAAAATAATCTATATTTACCCGTACGAGGCTAACGAGAGTTCTAAAAATTCGTGTACTTCGAGGGCTTGGAAATTAGGTAAATTCGTGAGTGAATGAATTGGTGAGTGAATAAACAGAATGACACCTAAGCATGAGTCTCTACTCGTACCTATATAATTCATCTCTAGAGAAGGAGGAGAAAACAGTTCCACCGTTATTTTTTAAATTGATCAAAATAAAATTCGAAGTAAGAACACTTAACATTGGCAGAGGAAGTATCTTATGTACCAACAGTATCTATCCCGCTGCGCTCCTTATAATTACAGAGAAATAATTTTGAAATTCACTTTCCATTTTTATTGATCAAGTTTAACTTCTAAATAACGACCGCTATCTTATATTTCTTCAAATTTACGAAATAAATAAATTTACCAATATCAAACTAAATTTATTCGCCTCGGGTATTTAACGTTAATTTAGCGCATGAGCTCGACCTTGGCGCTATCGTTTCGCGCTATCGCATGCGGTTTCGCTAGTCTTGATAACCAGTAAGAACGAAATCCTTGAAAAACAAAAATTAATCCTATCCCAGCGTATGGATATAAATTCAATCAATTATCTTCGACGATATTGATAACCAATAGGCAGTTTATTACCAACTATAAACGCTCGGAATTGCGTTTGCTCAACATACTGTGGGAGGGGGTGGTAACTAATCTAAGAAGAAAGGTATACCTTTAAACTGTCCAACGATTTGCATTTTTAAACGATTGAACAGAGGCAAAAATATTGATCCCTTGATTTCGCTGAATTTCCAAATCGAGCGCAAGATTGTCTCATTTACCATATATCGTATCATTAAAAAAGAATGAGGTCACTGGGATCAGGAAAACCATAAACAAAAACAGGAATAATCTAATTCCCTATCAGTAATTGATAATATATCGTTTTAGCCTTATAAGCAAATAAAAAAAATACGCATTTCTGCTCCCCATCCTGCTCTCAATTATTTTGGAACAATAATTTTGTAGGAGATGGCTAATGGTTGATTGTTAGGAACTGGGAGCTTAAATATTTTCAAACCATGTAACAAAAACGATGGATTAACGTAACCCGCTAATAATGAGAAATTTTTGTTATCCAATCGTGGGAGAAAAGTCGATTTCGGAAGAAAACGTATTACTCGATGTAGTTACTATTATAGTGATTGAAGCAATCCTCCCAACGCTGTGAAGTTTTCTCCCAGCGGTTAATTGACGAGCAAAATTCTCGAAATAGTCTTGACATTGATTACCGCTCGTTCTACCGTATCACTTGATAATAGGAACTATCATGCCATTTTTGCGCAGGCAGGGGAATTGGATTACTTCGAAAAACAATCGTAATGGAATTTTAGGAAATAGCTTTTACCTTTTCAAACAATGCCGTTTTGTAAGTTAAAAAAAAAACGCAACGTAAAAACATTTTTACCTTATTTAAACTTATGCCGTTGTATAACTTTAAAAAAATTCCATCCGTTTAGGACTATTAAGAATACTGAATAAATACTTGATATTAACATCACCAACTGTGGTCCTGCCGGATTAAATGACATCGTCAAAATCACAACATCCTGGGACAAATTCTCACTCGAGTTCCATTCTGCTTAACTCAACGTAAAATCGGAGGGACAATATTAAATAAAAAAGTAAATTTCAATTCTTGGTTTTGAAGTTTGCGGGGGAGAAAAACTGGGCAACTTGCTCCACTTTTTCTTTATTGCCCGCCGAGCACTTTCGCCCCTTCGGGCATCATCAGGACGTAAATTTCAATTGTTTCTTCTACAAGTGGTCTGAATACAAACGATCTTGCTTACGTGTGATAGCCGGTATTCATCTTGGTTGTATGAATTATTCATTAGAAAAACGGGAGGTCAAAAGAGGCAAAAGTGCATGGATTGAAAAGAAGGTGTTCTTCTCCCTTGAAACACAACGTCAATTTCGACCGCATAGAACATAGATCGACATCTATAAACGCTTGTGTGCTTTCCCATACGAAAAACGACTTTTTGAATTTGGGTTCTAAATACAATCGGTGATTAAGTGATGTTTCAAAATTGTTTTAGCTTATAAAACAACACTCTTCTCGAAAGAACTTCGAAAATTAATGAAGAGCTTTTGTACAAGCGAACATCGGAACGGATCCCTGCACGCCATCAGCTATTTATAGAGCGGAATACAAGACTTCCCATTCCTATCAGCTATCGGAACGTATATAGTCGCGGGTAATGTGTGGGCTGAGTGCAGTTTGCAGGTCGAGCCAAGAAAATGCTAGAGATGCAAAGAGATAATATTTTTAGTTTCGTTTCAGAGAGCTTTGTGGTTGGAATTTTCTTTTGACGCTTTGCAGTTTTGGCATTCGATACCAATTTAAAAAATGAATGAATAAAGCGAGAATAAATAATGGCAACCGCCGTCGTTGGAAACATTTAACACGCCTTTCATCTAATGATAGGTACAATGAAGTACACTTCATGTAAAATTGGAAATATTTCGATTACCTAATTTGTGTTCCTTTTATCCGTTTCGGCATCGGCTATTCGTTTGTGCAACGAGCTTATCTTAAGAGCTGGCTGGCGTTAGTTATAATTAAGCGATAAATAAACCGATTTCAAAGTTGATCCGCTTCAAGGACGAGTGGTCGTGTAAAACGGTGTCCTCAAATATCCCTTTGTAATCTATACGATCCATTAGATATGAAAAAAATCTATCAGAATAACACATGACTAATTGTATGAGAATGTAAAATAAATAAATAAAAATGGGAACCCGCTATATACCTAATAAACTTGAGATAAAAAAAAGATGACATAAATTAAATCATAAAAATATTCCAAACAATATAAGCATGAATGATTCTGGTTTTAGGGAACCAAAAAATGCTAGTTAACGGATTCGTTTCACCCTTACTAATTAAAGTTCCAAGTATCTACTATTTTTATTTTTCGTTTTTTAGGTCACTTCTCGTCTGGTCGTTTTTTTTTATATATTTTACTTGAATTACGACATCCCCCGGATAAGATAAGATTATTGAGATTGAAACCGCCGCATCTAGAGCAACAAGTTACAGTTAGTTTGTGGAGAGTCATACGGATTTTTTCTGGACAAAAAATCTCATTAACGTACGAGAGTAAAATAAATGACGCGTTGTCAAGTCACATGATCAGCCTAACAAAGATTTAGTGTAGAGGTGTTAATAAATGATTTCAATAATTACACGTAAATCTGATTGGTCGTTGCTTTTGAAACAAGTTATATTTGAATACATAGTGTAGAGGTGTTAATAAATGATTTCAATAATTACACGTAAATCTGATTGGTCGTTGCTTTTGAAACAAGTTATATTTGAATACATAGTTTATATAATATTTAATATGTTTTACTTGATTAGTTAAAATTGTAATATATTAATAATAATTATTAATATTTTCTTATTATTAGCGAGATGGAGCATTAGGGTTGCTCCTCTCTTCTCTAAGAATTTGAGTGGTATTGTAAACGTTTTGGTTTTTTAAATTCTAGATTAATTGTCTGATTACCTAATGTTCCTCTAACTATGGGCTAATGATGGGAACCATTGGTGCATTTCTTCTCACGAAGAGTGCATGCAGTCACCCATGTCAATATTCTTTCTTAACAAAAACAACTTTTTGCTTTTAAAACGCGATTAGCTTCTCGACCTTCCTTCATTAATCACTAATAATAATGGTGCATACTTCGAATGACTTCAGTTCCGAATCGACACTACACAGTTGTCATGGCTGGTGGAAACCGAACGACGTAGACGTAGGAGAACGGAACTCATTGTTCTCGTGGATGTCAGTGTTTCTATGCTGTTCCTATCCATTCGTGGCAAAATGCACGTATCGCTGAGTTCAACCCGTCAGGTTCACCGGCTGCAAAAGGCATTCACAGTCCGGGTGAATGTAATCTACTTGCAAGCTGACCCCAAAGTGTGACCTAACTAGCTATTTTTTGCATTTTGCTTGGGGCTTTCCAAATATCTACGAATTTTGTCGTCTGTAATAGTTTTTCTCTGATGTTTATCAAACGTTGATCGTGATAAGATAGTATAAATATATGTGTTGGTGTACAAATAATGTGTCCCCAAGATGAGTTTTCGTAGGAAAATAGACAAATAAAATAAACGCTCAAAAATCGCATTTTAAGTAAATTCTGTCTACCGAGAAAATGTCTGTTTTATAAAACCTTCATCTCGTTGAACTTTCCTGAAAACAGACTTTCTGGAACTGTTTTCCCATTAAAATATTTTCTTTGGTCGAATTTTTGCAGAATTCATTGAAAAGTGTTATCGGCTTTAATTTTTATTGAACAGACAGTAGCTTATATCGTTGACTTTCGAGGAGATAAGTTACTTCTGCCAATACCATCCGTTTTCCTATGAATAGATCAGCAAAATCGATGAATGAGCTTCACTAAGCGGAATCGGCTGATTGCGGTATCTATTCATGATATTTATGAAGTTAAAGCGTATGGTTGTCTTGACGAGAAATGATTCATCTCGCTTTTGTGAAGCGAATTCCCTTGTCATTGATCGAATGGGGAAAATATTCGAGCGGTATGAGTAAGTTTGTTTAGCAGTGAAGTTCGACGAAAAACATTCAGTGGATTTGTGAAATTAAAACTGTTTTTCATGAGACTTTCATAACTATTTTTACCCGAATTGTTTCTAAACCACAATAATCTAACTTGAAAACTACGTTCTTATAATTCCAAATTTTCGTTCATTCATATAGCTTCAAAAAACGTACAACGTATTTATGTTTTCAAAGGGCTGTTCATTTCATCCCAACTTCTAATTAAAATAAATCCGATAAATTAAATGTTGACTATTGTCGCAATATAGCTTTAAGTTCTGAAAATTAATTCGTCAAACGTTTACATTCGCAAAGTCCTAATTTTTTATGCTGCTCAGCGATAGGTTTCATTGACCTTTGAAATCCGTTCGCGATTTTAGTAACCCCTCGATAGGTTCAGGTAGCAGGCGTCGATGTCCGATGCTCATATCTCACAGCTGTATTTGGATTGTCGGAGGTGAACGAAAACGTTCGGCATCCAAAAGCGGTAACCGAAGAGCGGTAAAGCCGTGGCTTGCTTTGCGAAGGCGACTCCAGTGGTGCGAGATTTCTGGTCAACAACCCCGGGGCAGACATCTGTTTTTGATCCGGCAAGGGTATATCGCGTTCAAATATTTTTCTCACCTCAACGTTTCCGAAGAGGAAAAATGAGGATTTCATCCGAGCAGAGTATGACAAATCGTTTTGAGTTTTGGAAATTTCCGCTGTACGATTTAGCTGATGTTTATTATTCGAATCGAACTCATTTACTTGCGATGCACGATATAAAAAAAAAGAAGTTCATCCAAGTCGAAGCGGTTTCTGATTAGCCAGCTGAATGCCTCGTTTCCTGTGCATGTCAGTTGTACTCGACATTACCAACGAACGAGGTCTACTAATAGATGAGGGGTCTTCCGATCCCTGACGGCTCGAGTTTCTCGAAGTCACGTCTGGAGTTCCCAAGATAGCAGCCACGTGTCAAAATCAAATCCCCAACCGAGTAATTCCAACGGTTCGAAGATATTTGAGTTGGAAAGGCAGGTAGAAATTGGTAAGATATTTTTAAAGCCGATTACTTCGTAAGCCGCGATCAACTCAAGCGTTGCTGAGCTTTAAATTTCGACGAAACCGAACTCGAACGAAACCGAACTCGAACGAAACCAAACTCAAACGTAACCGAATTTCAATTAACACTGACGTTTTTCTAATTTTTGGACAGCGGAAGCTATAGACTTTTGCTGGCGCTATTAGTTTTAATTGTTGTATTTGGGTCATTGTTCAAAGCTGTATGAAACATTAAATCACTTCAGATGTGACTGGCGTATTGAGTGAAGTCGCGTAGAGATATGTCATCTTTGAACGAATTTCTGCTAAAACCGTGCATTTCCTATGGCTATTTTGAACACTTATTTGCACCTTCTAGCTGCAAAACGGTTTGGTACGGCAAACACCAGAAGAGAGAAATACATTGGAAACAGGTGCCAACTCTAATTTACCAAAATACTAATTCGAATTTCCTGCGTTTATAGAATTACATGTTTCCTCCGAGGAGAAACTACTGAACATAACAAGCCATCCATGATTGTATTGACTATTGAAAGAAGCGAGCGCTTACGTATAATCACCTAATAGTCACCTAACCGCCAACTTTCCAACTATTTATTCGGTGGCAGGTGAAAATTCCAATTGGCAAATCGGAGCCAGCCATCCGTAAACCGCTGGAACGGATAAAATGCTGTCGCTACGAGGAAGCTTTTTTTGCCCCTGCGGGAACCCGAAGGAGAGTTGTCACTTAGGTTTCCCTCTACCATCCAATCTACTATTAGTTGTGACAGCAAAAAGGAAAACAATCGTGCTGCTCCACAGAATGCAAATTAGTCAACAGGTATTATAGAACAGCTGATGAATTCATTGTTGCTTTCTGCCAGCTCGAAAATGAGCAAAATTTACGCTTCTTGCTGCCGCTATTCGTTTTTAGCTTTAATATATTTGGGTTATTGTTGAAATCTGTATGAAACAATAAAATGCTATTAAATCACTTCGGAAGTTGTGAGTGGCGAATTGACTGAAGTCACGTAACATTTTTATGACATCTTTGAACGAATTTGAAACGAAATTGAACGATATCGCGACTATAACATTTCTATTAAACCAGTGGTGCTTATATATCATACAAAATACTTTCATGTTTGAGTCGACAGAGAGGAATAAGCAATCATAAAACCGAGAAACTAATTCAAAGACCGCAAGCTTATTACAATACGATATTGTTACTGAATAACTAGCTAGAAAACCCAAAAACCGAAAAATTCACGAATTGGGACTATAACGTGGAGCTTTAGTGTAATGGGATCCTTTCCCTAACTAGGAGGCCCAAAAAGAAAAAAAAAACATGAATAATATAATGAAAAATGCGAATCACGCGGAAGTACAGTGTGTGAAACTAAGCATACAAATCAAGCTCCACTCACTCGCCGTAACAAACATTTTATGATTTTGAGCGTTCGAATATAATTGTTTTTACGCCCATTTAAAAATCAAATTACAAAATACTCACTGGTGAAATTGTAAATAAAAGCTCATACCGTGGAAATTCGGCGTGAGAGCCAAACGATAGAAAATGAAGCCTCATTTGCTTGTCATAGCTAACATTTTAAGACCTCAATCGTTAACAAACATTAGCTGTTTTGGCCTGTAAGAATCAAAATAGAAAAACTCGGAAGTACCGTATGTTATTCAAAATCCAGAGAAAGCTAATTTGACAAATTCTCTTGAAGAACTTTTTTTGTTGAAGATTTCACTGAATTTCATTCATTCTTTACAGAGATCTAGCCACTTTTTTAACCAAAAGATAGGTTACTTAGCTTTCCACATATTGTCCAAGTAGTGTATCTATCCATTTTCCAACCGTTTGTGTGAAATTCCAGAATATTGGTGGAATATGCACGGAAAATCCCACTTTCCGACTTTAAACCTTCTTTTCATCTATTTAGGACAGAAGAAACCAAGAATGACGCATTTATTATTGATATACAGACCATCAACTATCATCGCGCAAAATTTGAACGCAATCGAAATCAAAAAATTTTTCACGAAAAAATCAAGGGGGACCCCTGCGAATTTTTCGCTACGATCAGTTGATGATTTTTTACTCGTCTTTAAATACAGATAAAAATATGAAATTTTCAGGAAAGTTGTGTAATGCCAAGATGTATTGTTGTAATTTTTTTCAATTTTCGGAAAAAATCGCAAGCGGTCCAAAAAAATCAGTTTTTGAACTCACTAAAATCGAACTTTAACCGAGCTTAACGTGGTCAAAATGTTCGTAAATCTGTTGTTTTAATACGTAGGGGTCTTCATTTGGACGCCACAAACAAGTACATAGCAAAGAAATTGCCAGAAAAAATTCATTCAGTGCCACAGAAATTATTTTCCATAAACCGAGCTCCTGACCGGACGAAATCTTGAGCTCCGATGGATAAAAAATATAACTTTTGTTTTCGAGTGATTTCGAAAGCTTTTCTTACAGGAAATTTAACGCTGAATCCGAATTTGATGTCAAAACAGCGGAAATTTGACATCAACTGTTAGTTATTGCCATTTCTAAGGTTTCAGTGAATTACGTTTTTCTACTTCGAAAATTAATTGAAAAAACTAACAGGACTGTTTGCCCACATTTACATACTTATTCTTACAGGACATCAAATGTAGAATTCGAATTTGAAGTGAAGAATTCAAACATTAAATAAATTTTTCTTGATTTTCGTACATTTGGAGTTTCAAAAAGTGAAAAAAATACAGAAATAACATTTTTGATGGAGAGATTCAACCTGTCAAGCCAAACCGCTGAGACTTTCGAGGTTTTACAGCACTTGTGGAACCTTCCTGATTTACTCGTTATATCAATCGATCATAGAGAAGACGATCAACGCCAAACTTTTACAGACGATCCGAATCCTTCAACGCAGAGAGCTGAAAATCCTATTTGGGAAAAAAAACCGGACATTTGCAGCTATACTGTCGGTATATTGATTTTCGCAGCATGTAGAAATCAAAATACAATCGTAAAGCGCGGAAATACGGTATTTGACCCTAGCGATCAAAATCAGCCCTCATTCAATAACTTTAACAAACATTTTGAGACCTGAAGCGTTCAAATATATTGATTTTAGTGGCCTGTAAAAATCCGAATAGAAAAAGCTTCGAACAATGACTCGGAAATGCTGCGTGATCCCAAAATTCAATGAAATATAGTTTTGTTCGCTGAGAGAACATTTTCTGAAAATTTAATTGATGGTACGTGGTAAGAATAACCCTGATACTTCCAGTAAAATTAGACGTCTTCAACGTGTGTGGAAAGATTAGCTACAATAATGCTGAAAAAATGTTAGTGGTTCAAATATATTGAAAATCTGAAAAACTGACCTAAGTCAAAATTAATTAATACTGATGAACCGACGTAACAAATTTTTGTTTTATTGCTCTCGAAGCTCGATTTGAACGTCTGTAGTAAAATGTCAATGGAAGTTACTCAAAGCCGAATTCCGAATCACCAAACGAATGGTGTCCATTGATTTTTATATTTTTCGGTTCATAAATTTGCCGGTTTAAAAAAAATAGATATTGGAGTTATCCTCATGTAGTTTAAGGCTATATTTTATTGATAAATACCTGGGAATCCGAGTTTTGATTGGAAAGGAACAGACTCCGTTGAAATTGCTGGGATTGTCGAGAATTTCTTAGAGCCCTGATGATCGTGGAGTGTAGGTTTTTTTCAATAGAAGTATTTCAACTGTAACTTTAGTTTCAATGCGAGGCTTCAGCGCCGCAGCGTTCCAAACGAGATGTAAAAAGGAAACACACATCTCGTAGGCGGTCTTCGGTCGGGAGGATCTTGGGAATGTGTCTATCGTCTTACTATGCATAGCTGCAGTTGTGGAGGAGGTCCCTGCATTCTATCAGCTCTACTACTCGACCCGAGTAAATCGAAAATCGTGTAGAGTATTCATAGATCTTTACCAAAGACCTGGCGATATAGAATTCGAAAAGTCTTTTTATCATCTTTGCTCGTCGATTTTCTCAGATAAAGTAGTTTCTTTTCTATCGCGTTGATCTTTTCGGTAAGACGCGTGCAGAGATACCAATAACCGTTCGTTGTCGCGTAACCTCAACCCTTTGCTAAGGGAGCTGGACGTGCTTTCGAGGGAATCGATAAAGACGGCAACGCGGACGGTCTTTCAGCTCGAAAAAGGAACAATAAGCTATCTATATCGGATCTGTTCGACCAGGTCGAGCTTCTTTCTCTTGGAAGTCTACTCGAAGCATCTTCGGCTGCCATCGACACCTTCATACCTAGATACCCAGTCACGTACCCGCAGTGACGTCTATTCAGAGAGAATTTTCCGTTCTGATACGAATTGGTTTCATGCGCAGAATTGAAACTTTTCATCAAATATGGATCAGTTCTGTCTAATTCTATTCAAGATACTATTTTAGACTCTGCAATCTAGCGGTTTTTTCAAATCCTTATCGAATAAGAATGCGGTGCGATAATCCGTTATTATTTTGTAAATGGAATCAGTACTGCGTCTCACTTAGTTTATTTTTCCAAAGTCACCTCCGTCCCGAAATTAACTAAAGATTATTTACCTTCTCCAGGTGGTCGCATTAGTTCTTTTTCTAGGTTGAGGGGGAGAAAAACGAGGCGACCTCTTCTCCATTAGGTACCCTTGGTCCTATAATGCCCTGAAGAAGCCCGAACGGGCGAAAGTACTCGGCTGGATAATAAAAAAGAATGGAGAAGAGGTCGCCTCGTTTTTCTCCCCCTCAACCTACAAAAAAAAGATTATTTAGCGATTTAATTTTACTAAACTAAGGAATATTTAACTTTTGTTTTTTCTACGTACACAAGAAATACATATAATTTACCTTTCCCCTTTTGAATACATGTCTTTTCCCATTCTATGTGCTGCACGTCGAACATGTCGTTTACCAACCCTCTTTCAGGATAGTTTAACGTTCCATTCACGCTACGCCCTTGAGAAAACTAGCAAATAGAGTCGATACCTTTCATTGGCGGAAATGTTGTGAAATCCTTGTATAGTTACTGTTATAGGATGCAATTGAGTCCTTGAGTAGTGCAAACCGTACACCACGATCAATAGGCGAAGGAAGATAGCAATCTTCAAACTAAGGTCGTGCATGTTCTGGCGGCGGACAGGTTCAATTAAAACGAACGAGTACAGTGAAATGAAACTCGTCGAAAATATATTACACTCGCGGAAATTCAATAATTATTCTCGCAGAACTTCTGCAGTAAAGTATTAACAGTGGTCGGAATATTTGTTTGCTGAATATTTTTCCTTTCTGAAATTTCTTGGGTATATTTTGTTTATAATCTGAGCGGGTTATGCTGAAAAGCTCAGGCGACGGTTCGTTTCGAGCCGAACGAAGGAGTCGATACGTTGCAATTGAGTTTCCCTGAGTAAACACAACAATCCCATTTGCGTCTGACGCCCGCCAGTCACACAGCTGTTGTCGTCGCCTATGTCAGAAAGGTGACAGTCAGACGCTAGCGACAACACATGTCAAAATTGAATAATCAATTAAATAATATTTCTACAAGAGCGACAATTATAAAATATTTATCAAACCAACTCAGCGATAATTGTCCGATACTCACAGTCGTCGACCATTTATAATTATATTTTTTCATCTATTTCGATTTTCGTGTGAGAAAAATACTAGGTACAGGGTAAAGCAGAAAAAATGGATAAATTGCTCATGAAATGAATTAAATCACCTATATCTCGACAAACTAGATATATTATTGAAAGAAGTCAACGTCGAATGATTCTAAAGCTTGTGGGGAAAATCCTGTCCATAGAATAATTTAATTTTCAAATGATTCACGAAAGCTAACATTGGTGACGAATAATTTTTAGCCATTGCATAAAAATGCAAAATGAAGAAAATGATTGATCTGCCCACATTTTTCTGCCTTCTACCTTTTTACTATTACTCGTATACTGCATAATTCAAAGGTCACTCTTAACACTACAAACCCTTAGGACGAGCTCCCCGCGGTTTCTCGGAGGGCGGGGAAGCAGAAACATCGGTTGCAGGTTACTAGGCCTATAAATATGTCCAAGTGGATAAATTGCACATTATTTACGCCACATCTCATAAATGAGCTAAAGGATTTTTAAAGAAATTCCTATAAGATTTTTAAAGAAATTCCAAATTTTGCCCAAATGTGGCTACAGTTTTTTCAGTATCAAATCGAATCATCGGCATGACTGAATTATGAGAGTATAGCTCATCCTTCCGCGTGGGGTGCGCCCACTCAATATTCAACTATGACAGCAAGACCGCGAACCAAGGACACAATTATACGAAATTGCGTCGATACTTATCACTTATCGGAATGACGTCATTCGGGAGAAAAAAGGGCTGCGAAGATTCTCGCCTTGGAGACGACTTGGCTGAAGAAACAATCCCGATCGATGTTAACTATCATGACTTGTTCGTTTATGGAATTGAAACCTCTGCCGAAGCATCATTCTAAAATAGTTGGGTTGGGACACTAAGCCCCACCCAGCAGAAAACGGTCACCGAATTATGTTCAGACCTTACAAGGTAAGAACTGGGTGAGCCTTGTAAGGAATGTTCGCCCACGCGGACATCACAGGGTTACTTTCAGTATTCCACTTTTTACGATTTGAAGATCTCCCCGTGGATATCCTTTGGTGGTTAGTAAGGCATTATGTACCAAAATCAGGACGAAGCAATTGTGCGTTGTGAATAATTTAATGAAATTAAAAAAAGAAAAGAAGTAATAGAGGGTGTTCACACTTAAGACTGACATCCTGAAAGGTGTCGATTCTTTAGCTCATTTGCTACAATTTTTACTTCCATGTTTACTTAGTAGATGGAACTATTTTGCAACAACATTTTTTGAGAACACAAAAAGTACACTTTTCCGCAGCTAATTTTTTTGTTGTTTTTTTTTCGACCTTCTGTTATAGTAAAATAACGTTGGAAAGGCCGTTAAATTTCAAATGATTCGAGGTCTTTGGCGCGTAACATTCAGCTGTGTAAGTAAAATAATTATAGTCAAGAGTTGCTCAACTTTTCAAAATCACCGTTTTTGCAACGGACGTTTCGGACTAAAAAACATGGCAAAACTCCACGCACGTCCCAGGAAAACTGACCTGAATTGTCAGCTTTCCAACGGTATAACCATAACTCGCTTATTAGCGGTGAAATCGACGTTTGTGTAAGGAAGAAGTGTTTATTTTTTGCGTAAATCACCGTTTTTAAGCATTGTCCGAACATGATGAGTTACTTTGTAATTTTTCGTGCTGAATCGCTCGTGTATTCAATATCAGTATGTCCGAGTGCAACTCATTGAGCGGTAAGCAAATTTGTCACCTTCATCGATTAGAAACTTGGGGAATTTTGAGTACGCGCGTACTAAAAAATGACCCATTATGGTTTCAGAATTCAGGAGTGCTCGGCAATCATGGTTCGAGCAACGGCATCAGTGGGACTGAAGGGTCGAACGTGTCTTCAACAAGAAGGGGGGCACTTCGAGCATCAAAATTTTATTTATTGATACCAGAAACGGTTAGTGTTAATTGAATTCAAAAACCTCTGCAATTACTAAAAAGAGCCATTATTTGTCACCATTTAGTTGGAAAACCCATGAAGGTCCGTGGAAGATGGAGTGTCGCCATTGGATTCTGCGTGAACAATTCGGATAGGCTTGAAAATAAAAATTTCAGAAGAAAAAACACGATTTTCTGCATTTATACCTCGATTTCAGGCGAAAAAAAACTATATTGCTGGAAAGCTGACATTTCGGGCGAGTTTTTCCGAGGACAGGATTTTTTTGCTGTCCTAAACATCCGTTGAAAAAACGGCTATTTTTAAAATTTGGGCAATTCTCGACTTCGGCTATTATTTGTTGCTTACTTAGAAAGCTGCAAATACCTCAAAACATGGGACATTTATCGGCCTTTCACCTGTATCATCGTTGTGATTACTTCGAAATTCAAGGGACTTGAACGTTTTTGCTACTACTACTCTCTATGAGAATTTAGAGGACCGTATGCTTGATTTTCATTTCAAAGGAATGCCATTTCCATTGGAGTGCAGTCGGATCGAGCATTCGACGATTTGCGTTTGGCTTATGAGGGTGGATGAACTTTTGCCGTTCCCGGAAGTCAAAGGAAAGGGAAAGGCGATTGGCTTGTTTTGGGATCTCACCCGTGGGCCGTTTCTTTTTTAGCTCAACCAGTCTGCTCTGTTCGATCACGCGCGAAGGGAGTAAGAGAGAGCTTTGTATTGGTATCACTTTAAAATTACAGGCTTCGCCGCATAATTAATACTTCCGATAAGTTCTCTTTTGAGTTGCGTATTTTTCTGAACGAATCGGTAACTTATTTCACGGCGCTAATAAGTTTTACGATTTTCTCGAAGCGTTCGCACATTTTAGATTATGTAGGAGTTTGGAATATTGAGTGTTTACGGGCTAATTGAACAGCGCATTCCATAAAAATGGAATGTTTCTTAAATTTGTTGAATTATATTATTTTATTAGTGAATTCCACCAACATTTTCTTTAGTTCTTCTTAATTCTGCAATTACTGTCAACTTTTGAATTTTCTATTTATCATGAAGCTGCCAACAGTTGCCACTACTTCATCTTGCTCATAGTACTTCCGAATTTCTCCATTCAGTAACCGCTAAGCTGCTCGTTACGAAACCAACCAGAGTGTTAAGATCTCCTTAAATGGGCCTTCTCAGCTTTCATGCAGCTCTTCCGAACATGAGGCGCCTGCCTGGAGTCACGATTTGCCTTGGGATTTTTCCGTACCGATTACTACAGTAATGATGATGTTAATAGGTAGAAATACCTATTTGTTTGAATGAGCTGTTGTTCGCAATTACTGAGCATCGCCTCGGCCGATTTCAAGTAGCTCATGCTTCCATTTTGTAAATAGAGTCATCTTTCGATGCCTGGTTAAAGATTAATAAGCATATTTCACTAAAAATTGACCGTTTGAGTCTTCCTCGACTTACATGTTTACTCAATGGTCCTCAAATGTTACTCAGAAACGCTCTATAATACTTCATGATGTAATCATGAGCGCTCTGACGGGTTCATATTTATAAAGTACCGTACACTACTTACCCTCGATTGTCTGTGGAAGTTGTTTGATGGAAAATCGCATTGACCCGATTTCCTCGAGCGACTCCGAATCGTTTCTACGTGACGTGAAGCGCCGTGATGCCCGCCCATTTGAGAGAGACGACGGCCTCGACCGGATACGCAGAACCTCTAATATAATTCGCCACAATCAACTTCCAATATCAACTCGAAATCTTCAAGCTATCGATCGATCAAAATAGTTTTATAATAATCGTATGGCGAAAATTATTTCAATCGTAGTAGAAAAAAAGTTATGGTTTTCGCGTGAATTTTATCACTAGCACTGCTGCACGGTGATGTAGAGTAGAGCAGTAAGTTACTACTAGTTACTACTCTTACTTAGTTAGTAAGTAAGAGTACTAAGTTTCAAGCAGAGTCGTTGCCTTTCTTCGTGTACTAAGCTGTCCGTTTAGGTACGTTCTAGAAACTACTTTACTACCGACTCATTAACAGCTTTCCAACTCATCGTAACTTTCAATCATCGAGGCAGTGGGGAATAATTCTTTAATTGAATAGAATTTCTGTTATTAGAAACTCCTTAGAGACTTTTAGAGAACGATCAAATTACTAACGGTCCTCGTGCGAGGACTACCTTTCACCGGATGGTCTATCAAACATTGCAAATAATTATTAATTGCTGTTTGCTAGGACCCCTATTGCTATTATATATTTACTTACCGTGTTAGGCATTAACGGTTTTATGGGTGGAAACATCTTTCATTTTGATTAATTCAATAATAAACCATTGTAGTCATCTAAGGAAAAAACCCACTCAAAATTTGATTTTTTATGTTTCAAGCCATGTAGAATCCGAATATCCCATTAAAAAAAATTCAGTGCATCCACCGTTAGGCGTCGAAACATTTCTAAGGAAACAATTATAGCAAATTCTTAAAAATTTCACAAAAAAAAAAAAAAAATCATTTTTGGGCTGAAAATGGCTCAATTCTTTATAGCCAAATTGCTCCCTCAATTTCGAGGGTATTTTGGGAGGTTTCGGGGGAATTAGTGTTTATTTAGGTATAAGTATTTGAATCAGGTGTGTTTGATAATAATTTTCATAGATTCGTTGACGCTGAATCAAATGAGACCATTACGGAGTTTTGATTTTGAAGTTTGCGGGGGGAAAAACTGGGCGACTCGTTCTCAATTTTCTTTATTGCCCGCCGAGCACTTTCGCCCCTTCGGGCATCATCAGGGCTTTGTAGCACCATTGGTAGCTACGGCCATAACGGAGTCGATAGCTTTAATGGTTTTCAAGCTTTCGTGTGGAACATTCAAAATTTCGAAAAAATCAAGAAGATGGTATAGTTCGAGACTATCTAAAGCTCAAAAAACCCTCCACACTCGCTCGAATGCTCATCAAACACCACTATCGCACCAGGTATCATTAGGCAAATAATTTAATTTTTAATTCGATAAAATTGAGAAAATAAAAATTATAATTGAAGATTTATAGTTGCTAAGGAGTTCCTCCGTGTATTTACCAATCTTCTTAAATCATAATTGAAGCAAAGAATAATAAATCAATCATTTGCAGCGTTTAACGGGTGAAGTCATCTACCCCATAAAAACGGAAACGTTCATCAGCTCGACTTAGCAATAAAAACGAACGCTCATTTTTCTCCCAATTGAACTGCGCAGGGACTCGTGTCGTAAACGTGCTCAGTTATTTAGAGCGCGCATATTTAATTAACCTTTTGAGCCCAAGTTGCGTAATGCTGATTCCACTAAACGTTGCTATTCCGCGGCCACTGCGCAGAACAAGGTCCGAAATTGAGTCAAGGACCTTCCAAGTGATGAATAACGTCCGGAAAAAGCAAATGCCCTTATAATAATAGCGTTTCGCGACGGAAGTAGTGGATTATTTTTTTAGCACCGCAATCCAAGCATTGTTTTTACCAAGCATTGTCAAATTAAAACTTGTTATTTTTTGAAGAAAATTCTCCGCGTGTTTACGGTGATCATTTAATATTTTACATTTGGTACATTGAAAAAAAAAAAAAAAAACTGCAAATGATTATTATACAGTAGTTAGGTAATATTTTTAATAATTTTTTCTGCAATTTTATGATATAAATAAGATCATTACCGTACATTGTTAAAGCAAAATATAACCTGATTCAAAGCCTAATATTGATAGACTTAAGCTAGGTTCACATGTGTCCGTACAATGCGTTTCATGCGTATTGCGTCAAGTACGTCAAATGCGTTCGGCCTATTCATTGGCTGTCGAAATTTCGATGTGGGCGTGGTTTCTGCCGCAAATGCAAACGCATCCGATTACTTTCATTAAATATTTTCCGCAATGACGGACGAACGGATCTGCGCTCGGGGCTACGCGCAACTAGCGTCCTCCAGTTGCCTGATAGCGTTATCTTTAATGGCCGATCCACATTTTTCCGTCTTGATGTGCGCTCGTCGCGATTGTGATATGTGATTGTGAATTAATTGGTTGCAATGTCATCATCTACGTTCGCTGATTTCAACAAAATTGTTTTTGAGTTACCGGAATATTGAGCTCACCAAAAAGTTGTTGGAATTAGCTCTTGCAGTCGGCCAAGAAGACGGTAAGAATTTTTTATTTTTAAAATTATATACACCTAATTCGAGTAACTATTTTTTGACCTCCAATTTACCATGCTATGCTGTTTTAACTACTGGGGCCGGCGTTGAAAAGAATTCGTATTACTATCTCGTCATTTCTCGATATTCCAGGTGAGCTGGTGAAAATGAGGTGGACATCAATTAGAGATCTTTTTATGAAAGAAATGAAACGAGAAAAGGGGTTTCTCTTAATACGAATGGGGGCCTAACATCAAGTGAAGTCGCCCTATTTAGCAAGCCTCTCTTTTTTTAAAGAGTCGCTTACCCCAAAAACACGTGAGTACTTACATTTTTTCCCATCCACGAAAGTATTAATTATTTGAGTTTGAATATTGACTAGAGTTTTACAGTTAATTGATTATCTTTTCTGATCATGATTCCATTCTATGGATCTAGTGTAAGTGTGTATATCACGGTCCTGTAGAGCTTAATTTACATCGGTCTGTTTATTCATAATTTTTGTTTGTTAATTTTCAATTTGTTTCGTCACTTTAATATTTATGCAATGCGCATACTGTTCCCCTAATATTTAAGCTGAAGTTGATGATTTATCACCTTTCTAATTTTTTTTCCAGAATCGCTGACGATCAACCCTACTCGTGCTTCAACGAGTTCTTCTCTATCTGCAAAAAAGAGTACATGGTACCATACCTACCTGGTTAAAAAATAAATTGCTTTGTAAACTTTGGTTTTTGTCATTATATCATTATGAAACCTCACCTATTGACAATTTAGGTATAATTGATGAAAAAATAAATTGCTTTGTAAACCTTTTATTTTTGTCATTATTTCATTATTCAACCTCACTTATTGACAATTTACTTATAATTTATTGTATAATATGTTGAACTCTGTCCCAGTGGGGTCGAAACCACTAGCCATGAATATAATGTAGGTGAGCGCCTGAAAACAAAATAAAAAAATAAAAATATACGAATATAGAAATCGTCAAGTTATTACATTATTATAAATTGATAATATTATTATTTACATTATCATAAATTGATAATATTATTATTTACATTATTATAAATTGATAATCTATTTACATAGTTATAAATTGATAATATTATTATTTACATTATTATAAATTGATAATATTATTTTATTTACATTATCATAAATTGATAATATTATTATTTACATTATCATAAATTGATAATATTATTATTTACATTATTATAAATTGATAATATTATTATTTACATTATTATAAATTGATAATATTATTATTTACATTATTATAAATTGAAAATACTATTATTTATATTAATATAAAATATTTTTTTGAAATACGACTTGAATATGAACACTTACCTACCTTTCTTTAAATTGAAGTTGAAGAAATCAGTGATGGCAATGAAATAGAAAGCACTTCTGAAAACGTTCAGTCAGTCGCTTAGCAATTATCGGATGACGGACAGAGGCAGACGCAAAGCAAAATATGCTTATGAACTGCCGCATCGCATTGGGCGGAGATTAGATGTCCCCACCACGTTTTGCCGGATTCAACGCAAACGCATAAAAAGCATTTTACGGACACATGTGAACCAAGCTTAAAGCTTGGTTCACATGTGTCCGTAAAATGCGTTTCATGCGTTTGCGTTGAATCCGGCATAACGTGGTGGGGACATCTAATCTCCGCCCAATGCGATGCGGCAGTTCATAAGCATATTTTGCTTTGCGTCTGCCTCTGTCCGTCATCCGATAATTGCTAAGCGACTGACTGAACGTTTTCAGAACTTTCTATTTCATTGCCATCACTGATTTCTTCTACCTACTTCAATTTAAAGAAAGGTAGGTAAGTGTTCATATTCAAGTCTTATTTCAAAATAATATTTTATATTAATATAAATAATAGTATTTTCAATTTATAATAATGTAAATAATAATATTATCAATTTATAATAATGTAAATAATAATATTATCAATTTATAATAATGTAAATAGATTATCAATTTATAATAATGTAAATAGATTATCAATTTATAATAATGTAAATAATAATATTATCAATTTATGATAATGTAAATAATAATATTATCAATTTATAATAATGTAATAACTTGACGATTTCTATATTCGGATATTTTCATTTTTTTATTTTGTTTTCAGGCGCTCACCTACATTATATTCATGGCTAGTGGTTTCGACCCCACTGGGACGGAGTTCATCATATTATACAATAAATTATAAGTAAATTGTCAATAGGTGAGGTTGAATAATGAAATAATGACAAAAATAAAAGGTTTACAACGCAATTTATTTTTTCATCAATTATACCTAAATTGTCAATAGGTGAGGTTTCATAATGATATAATGACAAAAACCAAAGTTTACAAAGCAATTTATTTTTTAACCAGGTAGGTATGGTACCAGGTACTTTTTTTTGCAGATAGAGAAGAACTCGTTGAAGCACGAGTAGGGTTGATCGTTAGCGATTCTGGAAAAAAAATTAGAAAGGTGATAAATCATCAACTTCAGCTTAAATATTAGGGGAACATTATGCGCATTGCATAAATATTAAAGTGACGAAACAAATTGAAAATTAACAAACAAAAATTATGAATACACAGACCGATGTAAATTAAGCTATACAGGACCGTGATATACACACTTACACTAGATCCATAGAATGGAATCATGATCAGAAAAGATAATCAATTAACTGTAAAACTCTAGTCAATATTCAAACTCAAATAATTAATACTTTCGTGGATGGGAAAAAATGTAAGTACTCACGTTTTTTTGGGGTAAGCGACTCTTTAAAAAAAGAGAGGCTTGCTAAATAGGGCGACTTCACTTGATGTTAGGCCCCCATTCGTGTTAAGAGAAACCCCTTTTCTCGTTTCATTTCTTTCATAAAAAGATCTCTAATTGATGTCCACCTCATTTTCAGCTCGCCTGGAATATCGAGAAATGACGAGATAGTAATACGAATTCTTTTCAACGCCGGCCCCAGTAGTTAAAACAGCATAGCATGGTAAATTGGAGGTCAAAAAATAGTTACTCGAATTAGGTGTATATAATTTTAAAAATAAAAAATTCTTACCGTCTTCTTGTCCGACTGCAAGAGCTAATTCCAACAACTTTTTGGTGAGCTCAATATTCCGGTAACTCAAAAACAATTTTGTTGAAATCAGCGAACGTAGATGATGACATTGCAACCAATTAATTCACAATCACATATCACAATCGCGACGAGCGCACATCAAGACGGAAAAATGTTGATCGGCCATTAAAGATAATGCTATCAGGCAACTGGAGGACGCTAGTTGCGCGTAGCCCCGAGCGCAGATCCGTTCCAAGGTAGATAGATTGAGGAGGTACGCTGGTAACTAAGGGCGACCCCCTCTCCAAATCGGTTGCTAAGGACGCTATTACGTCATATTGAATCCCTCTCACGGGCGATAGCCTATTGCTGAACCTATTATTCGTTATTTTTCTATTGTGTATTAATTTATATGTTTTATGTTGCTGAATAAATTTGTCTTAAATCCTTAATTCTTAAATCCTCTCACTGACAAGTACATTTTGAACCCCTAGAGCACAGACCCGAGGCCCCTACCCTTTACAAAATTAAACCCTTCTTCTACCTTTCTCTTTTATTTGGAGGGTTGAAATTCTACCTGTTGAAGGGAGAAGTCTTTCCTACCATAAAACACTCGTCAGTATTTCTTGAATTCCCCTCAAGCAAACTACGAAACTACTTATTGATTTACGAGTTTAAACTCTTTTTCATTGTTTGTGCGTGTTTTGTACTTTTTTCTCTTCATTTTCTGGTAAAAAACAACTTTCCTGAAAACTGCAGGTTTTTATCTGTACTTATAGGAGAGTAAAAAATCAACAACTGATAAGTTTTAAAAAATTGCAGAGGTACCCCTTGGTTTTTTTGTGAAACATTTTTTGATTCCAATTTTGTTCAAATTTAGCATAATGATTGATTATGGTGTGTATTTCCATGATTATATGCTTCATTCTTTTGCCCTAGGTACATGAATGAAGAGAATGTGTAAAGTTGGAGAATGAGATTTTTTGGTGTACATTTTACCGATGTTGTTGAATACCGCATAAAATTTTGAAAAATGGATAGGTACACTACTCGGAGAAAATCTTAAGTTAAATTACCGTTCGTTCGGTCTATTCAAAAATCTGAAAAATTAACGACTTTTGGTGAAGTAATCCACGATGAAAGTTACAAATCTTGAAGAACATCGAAAGTTGGAATGGTCATGTCGGCTATGACTTAGTCGAAAATTACAAACCTACTTTATAATACAAAAGATAAAATACCCACCAACTGCAAAAAAACAACGGAATACGTTACATCAAAAGTTGCATCTCTTCAAATTGACAACAAGTTGATAGAATCTTTTTGCAAAATGCGCATACTGCTGAGGATAAAATATTTAAATGCACAAAGGGCACAACAAAAATCCCTTGAACGATCCACTAATTTTCCAGATAGGAAGTATGAAAAAAAAGAAAAATAATTACTGTTAAAAATAAAAGTTTATAATGAGTTTTCAAAAACAATTTTATTTATTTCCCACGTCACAATTATGTTTTGTTTCAATATTCCTAATATGTTTTAATAACAATGATTAATAATAATGTTCAAAAGTGAACTAGTTTAAACTGGCATTGTTGTTTCCCTAATTTTTTTTTTGAAATTCTGGTAAGTCTGACCATCTTGATTCATTTTTTGAAGGTTTATATCACCCTAACGTTATTTACCAATTATTATTTACGTAAATAACCAAAACGAGCATTAAAAGTTAAAATAAAATGCTCACAAAAATCAATAATCAGTTTTACTTGTGTATTAAGTAGGTGAAATCAATCCAATCTTCATTACCAAGTGGGACTTGGGATTCATTATGACGTCATACCCATTCGCACTTTTCATTGGCTACAGAGTTACCAGCGTACCTCCTCAATCTATCTACCTTGGATCCGTTCGTCCGTCATTGCGGAAAATATTTAATGAAAGTAATCGGATGCGTTTGCATTTGCGGCAGAAACCACGCCCACATCGAAATTTCGACAGCCAATGAATAGGCCAAACGCATTTGACGTACTTGACGCAATACGCATGAAACGCATTATACGGACACATGTGAACCTAGCTTAAGAGATCTGACAAGCGCTTCGAAAATTACTTAAAAAACTATAGTCATATCTCTATAAGTTCCCTAGTTGTGTCATCATGCCATCATTTTTAAATTCCGAATAAAAGCTCTCAAAAGCTTCAATAACTCAAGAATCATTATGCTACCGACTACCAAGGTCTCATCGATTCGGCGTTCAAAAATATGAAACTTCAACACCTGACGTGCTCATACGTGACAAATATTTGAGCACTGGAGCATCCTTCCAATTGAACCCCCAAGAAATTGAAGTTGCAAGTTAATTATTGAAGATTGAGATTTCGATAATCTGAGAATGATTTTCGGCCGAAAAATTCGAGCGTGTCGCCCTCATAGTTCCCTTCCACTGCGCTCTTAAAAACTCATTGGAAAGAAGCGACATGTCTCGCGAACACAAGAACAGAAGAGGAATGCGTGAGACTGAGAACTCCAAGCCGATGTGACGGAGCGGAACACACGATGTGATCTAATTTTCCCTTGGCCCTCAGAGCAGTTCTCCCAAAGCCACTCCCCCGCCTAACATTCAACAGAAGCGAAGAGCATCTTCTTCGTATGGCCATCTCTCGTTCAACGTTCGCTTGCGGGTTGATTTTCGACGATAAGAAACGATGGGGATTCTGTATGAGTCGGAGATATCATCTGGTGGCCATTCATGCGATATGTCGTAAAGGAAGCTTTCCTATGGGGGAAGTTCATGCAATGCTGGTGGACGCAAATTTAAAAGAAAATTAAGAGAGAATTTTTTCCGCTTAGGTCGTCCTAATCCGACCAACACCAAAATTGGTTGACCATTCAATCGAATACAATTTATTGGTTCTAGAGACAACTTACCTAAATTGAGTAATTTTGAAGCTGGTAAATGCAAAAGTAGAAAAACGCTTAAAGATAATAATTTTAAAAAAATGCAAGTAATTTAGAAAAACGGCACCTGATCCAACGATAAAATCAGGCGCCATGAATACGGTTTCTGTAATCGGTCGGTTTTTGTAGTGAGTACGGACAAGAAAATTCACTGAAGCAATTGAAACCGTTGGTGTCCATGTTAGAGTCGGCAGACAAGAATAACCAAATTTAAAATCGAGAAACTCATTCAGATGCCGCAACGTTACTACAATTCCAATGAGTTATTGAAAAACTTCCCAGGAGCCCCCAAAACAGAAAACGAACGAATTAGGTCAATAACGCGGAGTACGGTGTGTGAGCTTAAAGATACGAGACAAGTTTTTTGATATCTAAGGGACACAAAAATTACGCTCTAGTGTAATAGTGAAAAAAGCTCATACCTTGGAAATATGGTGTGAGAGCTAATATGGCACTATTTGTATTATTAATACCTAGCTCCTTTGCCATCTTAATACGCAATTTCGAGATGAATAGATTCGACATTATTGCTTCTCTTGTGGGAATGTATCGAAGACCGTTGTTTTCATCGAACTTCCAGCCGTAGGCCAATAATGACAAAAGGTTTTGTTCATGTGTCGGCCACCTCAAGCCCCCTATTTTGATCACATGACAGCACATCTATGGTGTAAATGTATAAGCACAAATGATTCTAGTGGCCACCGTTATTTCGTCTAGACACCCATAAGTCGCCAACAATATCAACCGTTAATGGATATAGTTGACGGCCAGTGGTAAACGATTTGACTACTGCTAAGTTTACATTCATTTATATTTTTTTCTTCTATTTTTTTAAAAAAAAAAATTTGAATATTTTTATTGAAGGGATATTTTAATATTTAAAATTGAATGAATTTGGGAAAACAAAAAAAAATTATACCTTATAATATTGCCCCATTGATTAACCATTGGTTATAGCGTGATTAATTAAAAAAGTCAATAAACCTTTACCTTGACCTAACCTTGTTAGACTGGCGATTTATTAAGGTACCAATCAGCGTAACAAATGGCTGAAAATAATTCTTGCCCTACTCATCACCTCTCGAATCGGATAATTGATTGCTGAGAGCGATCCAAGAGAGTACTTCATCTGACACGCAAATGTAAGCGAACATTCAACGTTGAGTGGGCATTCATCACATGCTATCTATATGTAAATAAATTTGTTCTACTTCCATTTCTTCGTATTTTCCAGGTGAGTACATTCAGTGAAGGCACGTGTTTTGGTAAGCGGTGAAGTTTATTTGTTTGAATTAAAATTTAAAAAACGGTTAACATTCATAGAAAAATTAGCCATTTATTCCAACAAAGACGACTCTGGACCGAATAGTATGATCGGGCATCCTTGCCAACGGATATCGAGAACCCGAAGGATGAAATTTCCATTGGTACAACTTTCATAACCTAACAGGAGAATTTGATAATCTTTAATACCTCGTTAAATATAAACGTGACCAGTTTGCCTTACGCCGAAACAACGTTCACTTTGCATGTAAATGTGTCATCTGCTCAAGGTTGTTTCATTCAGTATGACGTCTCGCCCACCGTGTTCACACAAGATGACATTTAGGTGATGAACGGCCAGTGAATCAGCGATTGCATCACGTTCATTCAATGCAAGTGCTCTCGCCGCTTAAGTGAAACGCTGCAAATGATTGTATAGTGATTTATTATTCCTTCGCTTCAATAACAATGTAAGAAGACCATCCATTTCTGATTTCTGATAATAACTAAAAGGGAAAATTCCTAAATAAAAAAAATATTGTAATTTTAATCATTGTTATTTTTCTTAATTTTCAAATTAAAAGCTAACTTATTCGCCGAACGGTTCGTTGCGAGAAGCGCAATCCGCACAAAAACGAAACTCGTCGCCGTGGAAAAAACGTGGAAGCGCTTTGTTCATTTTTGCTCTGGCAACTTTCGACAAGAAGCCCTCGGAAACTCTTTATTCCTTTCATTTCGTCCCTCTCTCATTTCGACTTCTGAAGAGCACAATAGCTCAAAGCTCCTTGTTAACAATGAGTAAACTGTTTAACTAGGGACTGACAAGAGCGAAGCACTTCATTAATGTTCTATGCATTCGGAAAAGCACTGCACAATATGACCTAGATTCGAAAACTGGCGGATTAGCCGTGATTCGATTCTTAGCTAGGCTATTCATTGGAAACTGGAAGTACTTAAGTACTTGTAATCAGTTAGCTTTCAACTAGACAAAAGGTGTTAATGTACGATAAACGGTCGTATTCCCATCCACTTCGCGTAGCACTCAGAAAGAGTAGAAATATATTCAGTGTAACTCCTTAAACCTGCAACTATTCCAATTGAAAATAATTATTTAATGGAACGTGACTAATCTAACAAAATTTGTAAAAAAAAAGAAAAAGGGTAGAGTGGTTTATTATTGCTTTGCTTCAATAATGATTTATTAAGACCACACATTTGTGAATGTTTCCACAAAAAAAAAAAACCGATTGGTAACTATATGGGAAAACTCCGTAATTATCGTAATTTTAATCATTTTTATTTTTCTTAATTTTCAAATTAAAAGCTAAATTATTTGCCGAACGGTAAGTACAGCTGGAGAGTGTTTGTCGACCAAACCAACGAGTATAGATCGATATTTTTAAGAGCTCACAATTCTGGAGTTATAGCATCATCAATTCTACACGAAAGTTTTGATGACTTGAGAACCATTAAAGCAATTGACCTCGCAATGATCTCATTCAATTCAGCGTTCTACACTTTTTTCCGAAAAAAAAAAAAACTTTGGAAAAGATGAATTTTCTCTCCCTCAAAACCCCCAAAAATACCTTTAAAATTAGGTAGCGATTTGGTTGAAGAATAGAGCCATTGTAAGGCCATGATTGATTTTTGGTGAAAATGTCAAGAATTTAGTTGTAATAGTGTACAGCGTACAACGGACGGACAGAACTTTTACTATATGATATTCGGATTCGACATGACATGAAACGTAAAACATCACATTTTGAGGGGGTTGGAACATTTTTTTTTCTTGGGCCATTATTGGAGAGAGAGTTATATTATGATTCATTTCGTTTCACAATTACCTATTAACCGTCTTTCTTATATTTACGTCCTCTCAAACCTGTAGTAAATATGCAAATAAAAGAAACGGGTCCCATAAAAAAAAAAAAAAAAAAAAAAATTATTTCGAAAGCTGCCAACCTCGCCGTAAAAGTTGCCTCTAACCAAGTGCTATAGATACCCTTGGTGTCTCGAATAGCACTCATACATCAGGGGAGGGGGATAGATCCTTCTTAAATCCGACACTTCCTGTCACATGGAGGCCCTTGGCTGTCATAAAGGCGGATTCCCGCGAGGAGTCTTGACTCGCTGAGAAAGACAGGCAAAGCTGGTAAACTCAAGTGCAGGTCTGGGCCACCCGCGCTAGTCTGTATATTATCGTGCGGGACTCCATAAGTCTACGGCGAGTTTATGTTTGTGAGCTCAGCTGTTGAAGCTTCAGCGGTTTAACGCTTTGACAGAACAGATGGAGAGGACCAGCTGAAATACGAGCAGGTGCAACTTAGTCCGCTAGTGTTTCCAATTAAAATTGATAAAGCGAAATAGAAAAACAAACGTCGAATTATTTTCATAAGTCTGGGTGTAATAAGAGCAATGTCACTCAATGTTATAATAAATCAAGCCATAATAATAAACCATAATGTCATAATATAAACCAAGTTTCTCGTTTTTAAAGACACATTTTGTGGTTTTTTAATGTACGCGAAAAACGCCTAAGTTTTTAGTACCTACATGCAAAAACCACCGGAAAAAAAAAAACCCGAAAAACGCGAAAGTTACTAATGTCTAATTACTCAATTAAAACTCATACCTCGCCTTGTAATAGCCGCAACAAGAATTGTTTCCGTGAAATCCTTGATTTTGCCCGGTTCGGTCCCCCTTTTTTTAGCGCGATTCCTCTCATTCCAGAAGAGAGCGATTTAGTTACCAAAACTCGTCAAGAAATGCTATGCAATAATTGGGCTGCATAAAGTAAAAGCTGCCGTTCGCTATTGTTTGGAAACCTATTTTTCCCTCGTTTTTCAGGTTTTCTGCGTCACTGTTACGTTGGCGAGTTCGCCTCAATATCGGTGGGTTTACGGTCGGTTACGTCCCGCGGTGTTATCGCTGTATACCTGGTAGAAAAAATTCCGACGAGTTTTCCACTTTTCCTCCGCTAATATAATTTCGTACGCGTGGAAACGCCGTTCTTGGTAGAAAATTGATTTTTCCTACAAGTCAAGACGAAACAGCGGCCAGTTTTTGAAAATACAATTTCAAATTTACACAAAGATTCCAAAAACAAGGAATTCATATACGCTGCACTTGTTCGGCATACTCAGGGAACATAGAAATTAATAAATAAGAGAACAATGCGTCTAGAGCATATTCATTGTTAGCAAACCTTTATAGGTAGGTACTGACCTTATAAAAGGTGAAGGGCCAGTTCAAACGAGCCAAGATCATTTGAAAGTGGTTATATATTTTCATTTTGCAACACCCACGCGTCTATCCATTTTAATTATAATTTTAATTAAATGATATACCCCAGAATTCCTGTTTTCCAGAGGGGAAAGTACAAGCCGAAATACTTGCGGCATTATACTGTCACGTTTGAAGGTTGAATAATATTTTCATATAATCTTCAGGAGGCATTGCCCTGCGATAAATGGTTCTTGTCTTTGAAAAGCCGAGCACGACAAGTTAATGAATACATTAAATGTTTGACTCCATGAATGACGAGTTCTATTATCAATTCGCTCTTTGATGAATGCTTTAGCTGTTAATGGCGTACGTCTATTTAACTCACTTTAAACTCTCCTGAAGTTCTCTGGAGCGTTGAAAGATAGAGCAGACGAATGTACCAGTAAGGCAGCTTATGTATACAGTTGAAATGCTTGCCAAAGACAGAAACCTCACGGGGCTGAGGAGGACTAAGAATGAGGGAAGTCAGAGTAGTAGGTATATAGAGCGGGCTCACGGGAATATCGTAAATTAGTATAAATGGTGGGGTTAGCTTCCAACGACGGTAATGAAACATGGTAGGTTGTTGATCCCGCATGGCCCAAGTCTGGAGTTGTTTCAGAAAGATTTTCACCGCTACCATGCAACGGAAATACGTCGGTGAAAATTGGGTAACTGTCAAGCAGTACTTTCATTTTCGGTTCGGCTGGTAGGTAACCTATTAATTCAATGATCACCACAATTTTAATAAAATATCTGATAATTTTGCGAGAGAACCTGGGAAAAAATTTGACCAAATTTTTAACGAGTGTTCCCCATAGTTGAGAACGCGAAGGAATAATTTGATAAAAATAAATGAACTCGTTGTATATTAATACAGAGTAACTACCTACCTTTGAAAGTCTTCAACAGTCAAAAAATGGTCATCTACGGAGGCTCAATATTTTTCAAAACATCCAGGATTAGGTTTTTCAATTTGACAAAAAAAATCACGTCAGTCGATCATTTTTGACACATAAACAGTAAAATTTCGTCTATCAAAAATATGTTATATTAACTTGAAAATAATGAGTTGAGCTATTAGTGCGAAATGATAAAAGCTCTTCTTCCATGTTCTCCTATATTTTCTCGGTTTTCTGTAAATAAAGACAAAAAAAGAGGGAGATTATTTCTGCTATCTCAGTTATCTGTAGACGTGTACGCATTCGTGCCCATTTTTTACAGTTTTTTCCTTTCCTTGAGGGAAACTTTTACTTCTTAAGGAAAAAGAAGAAATTGTTACGATCGAATAATTTTGAAAACACTGGCTACCGAAGCACGTCCAGTGAGAGACATCGGATGAGTCTAACAATGCAGCTGTCCGGCCCGACGTCCTTGAAGGCCATCGTTTCAAACTTCCTTTTATATAAAGGCTCGTGCTTCGGAGCTTGGAATGACAAATAAAAATTCCTTTGTAGATACGATAGTTGCGGTATCGGACGTCGAATTGACGACGGCATATTTAATAAGGAGGAGAGAAATTTCAGATAGCAAATGCCGACGAGATTTGTTCAATTCAATGGACAGAGATAATATTGTCATAGGCAATTGAAAATATTTTAATCCACTCGATTTCTTGTATTAGAACTTGAGAATTAGGTGATTCGTATTTTGAGTTACGTAATAAAAGGAATTTTGAATTTTGTAACGATTCTGGAAGGAAAAGTTCTATTTTACTTTTCCTTCTCGTCGCATTTCTTGAAGTGCGGGGGTTGTGAGGGGGAGAAAACCCGGGAGATGTGGACCCTATGGCTCCACGTCGCCCTGAGGATACCCGAATGGGTGAAAGTGCTCGGCCAGCTAATAAAGAATTGGAGAATGAGTCGCCTGGTTTTTCTCCCCCTCACAACACCCGGAGTTTTATTTTAGTTAGAAACGATTTCAAAACTCAGCTGAAACTTGACCGAATTCTCGTTGGCACGGGTCCAACATTTTCCGAGTGAATTTTTGATTCAAGGGTTAGCTTCAAGTGAGGTCGCAAGCATTACTGTCGGATAACCGCAGTTTATGTATTTTTCATTTTACCTTCCATCTAGTTTCCGTGCTTCTTTATTCCAGGAAAATGAATCTCTCCCTATAAATATCTGGCGTGAAGTGGTCCTAAAGGCTGAGACTGTTGCTACTCTAATTCTGGAGGTTCCTGATTTGAAATGGTTCTGCTTCACATTGCTGCGGATATGCAGACCCGAATCTCAGTCAGCTCAGATAGGGCGGCTTGGGAAAACCTTTAGGGCTCCTCATGGACGCCGATTTAATTCTCGAATTCCACATGTAGGTACAAAAGCAACTTCTTCTTAGTTAGTTTGACCAAACGTATCACATCCATATTCCGCGTGGCTCATGGTTTTAATCTGAATTGCAGATTTGGGTCAATTTTTTGGTTTCGAGAAAGGATTTATTTGAATTCAGTTTTTCCTTTAATCAACTTTTATTGTTTCAAGAGCTGATAGTACAGTAAAAGAAAAATACTACCTACCCACGGACTACAAATAATTTCCAACGTAACGCCCGTCTTATACAATTCTTCTCGCCTTACAAGCGCTGCTGTTTTAGCATCTCATCGCTCGTCCAGTTAGCTGCAACACAATTGGTGTGGGATATACCCGAATAAAAATATCGTCAACTATTAGGTAAATGCTTCATAGGGATTGTTCTTTTAAAAATATGACAAAAAATTGAAAATAATTGGAAAACTTCAATACCATGAGCCAAGGTGATGACTTTCTTCGACATTTTTATACTCGATAAACTTGGTGACACTTTTTTCAAAAACGTCCAAGTCAATAAGGCGACGCGGACCGTTTCATTTCAGCATCGTAGTTCCCTGCGGATGACAGAACTTCGAAAAGAAGGAGCCGATTGCGCTTCGCCGGCTGTACTTTTAAATTACTTTGCCGGCGAAGTTGAGCGGGAAATCGATTCAGCGCATTTCCATTCGTCTGGCTGGTGAGCGAATCTTTTTACCTGATTGGTCGGGAACGCAATTGTCGGTTGCGGTTATCCAACGGCAATGCCGACTATAGCGTTACAGATTACTTCCAAATGTAACTCTCTGAAATTCTCATCCCGTCCGAATTTTCGCCTCGCTCATTTCTTAAACTGTTCGTAGATGTTAAACTATTCGCGATGTCCAGAATAATTCTCGCACCCTACTTACGTGTTCGTCGGGCGAAAAATACCAAATTAAAATTAGAAAAATGATTCTAATTCAGAATCCCTATATTATTACATATTATATCAATTACTCGACATAATCAATTTCTAACATCACTTCACGGTTGGTGTTTCTCGTTTTAAAGTATGCAGAACCAACCACTGTTTCACCAATAACAAATAATGACAACTATAAAAACTTCATGGTTGAAGACAGACAAAAATGGTAATTGAGGGAAAAGGTAAGGATTATTATCCACAAACGTTGAAATGAAAAATTTGCTGCTTTATCTGATAACATGAAAATTAGAAGGCTCAATCTTTTGCCCTAGCGTGGCGTTTTTCTTATTCGTCGCAAAAAATAAATAAATAAAAGAATCGCAAGATAAAGAAAGTATTTCTTTCTCCTAATAATTAGAATTCTTATCAACAGAATTGTGCCATTTTTATTTCCCCTAAATAATTAAACTTTTCAAACAAAAAAGAAACTCCAATGGCTGAAATGAAGTTGGTTAAGATTGTTTCACCATCTTAATTACGCCTTTTTTTCCACAATCGAACCTTTTCAGTTGGTGAATTTTTCATGAATCCGTTTGTTGCGAAATGAAGAGCTGATTGAATAGAGTTGAAAAAAGAGGCCGTTCTGTTTGAACGCAATCGTTAATGTAACGAAGAAGAAGCTCAGTGGATGAAGCTGTATAAAAAAGAGCCAACAGCGAGAGGAAGTAAAGATTGGAAAAGAGGGGGAATTCATTCTTCCACCCTGGCTACATTGGCATGAAAATTTTAATTAACTGATCTTTTATTAGAGTTACAATTTCTTCTGACAACTGAATATTTTGACCACATTGTAAATCATATCGGCAAATTGACGATGGCTAATTGAACATTTTCCAATCATATCTTTACTAATTCGCTAGCCAAATCAACTCTGCTGTCATCTTGTCTTCCCTTTAAAAAACACATAAAAACACATACATTTTTTGTGCAGTATAGATACTACATAAATATTTTGGAAAACTGAGCCAATTTAAAGAAAAATGTTAAAGTGAATAATGCAAAACCAATGGAAAAACTATTTTGAAAAAAAATAGTGGACTTTGCTGCGCTCCCTCACAAGTGCCATGTCGTTCTTATTTATTTATTTATGTTCCCAACTGTGATGTATCCTTATACAATAAAAAGTTAACTATATAAAAAAAAGAAAAATGTTCAACTGTTATAACTCGGAGGTACTGTGTGTTATACGAAAGTCACTAAAATCTAATTTAGCACATTTAATAGGGCAGCATTCTCTGAAACCTTCATTGATTTTCATTCATTTTTCTCGGAGATATGACCGATTTATGCCATTTTTTTTACCACAGACAGACGGACACACAGACACTTATTCAGAAATTTCTTCTTGTGAAAATTTCTTCCAAATTCATCTTTGTTCCGAACTCAACTTTTCAGACGATCACAAAACTTCAATTTGCTACGTAAAAAGACCGAATTCTGTTCCTACTTTGCACCGTTTTTATTACTTATCCGTTTTCTTCCAATGTGGGGCGATTTGTCGATGTTGTTCACCACGATGAGGGTTCGATACTTTTAGTGTCAATAACAAGACGGCGCCCGCTTGTCCCATTTAATTAGTACGCGTCCCTCGCTTGGAACAAGCCTACGACTAACGGGTCGACCGAGAAAAAATAAAGGCATTGTCACAGTGCTCTCTTTTTACGCGGTTTAGCCCCGATAGGAATATAAATCTCATGAGTATCTTCTGAATCAGAGGTGCTTCTAAGACCGAAGGGACTTGGGTGAAGTTATCCGAACGTTTTATGAATCATTTTTGAGCCACGATTGAAATAAAGATAGGAATGTAAATCATGGATAAATAGAAGTTGAATAAATTCTACAGAACTGAATTTTTATATATGGTAGGCAATAATTATTCCTTGCTTCTCCACTATACAATTGGTGAATCATCTATTCTATAACTTCTGTTCCTCGGTCGAGTTTGGGGTCACTTCCAACCCCGCAAACCCCGAATGTTTGGTCAGATCGCAGATTGGCTCCCATGGGAGACTTTTGCTATGCAATGGGTCGATGTTTGGAACCCAACAGTCGAGACTGGCCCAACTCAATTAACCTACCTTCGTTGATTTCATTAGGTAGCTGAAGGACAAGTCCAACAATATTTAGAACTACCCAAACACCTCCCGAACCGGCTAAACGATCCAAAACTAGGTCATATCCCTTACATGAACGCTAACTTATGTATAGAACTTAAGTCACCAGCCGCTACAGCTCTGGAACTAAGCTCAAAACGCTGCAAATGATTTTACAGTGGTATGTTATTCCTTCACTTCAATAATGATGTAAGAAGACCATCCACATGTGATAACTATTCCGAACACTTGTGAACTTTTCCACCAAAAAGCAGATTGGTAACTATAAGGGAAAACTCCCTAGCAACTATTATAATTTTGATCAATTTTATTGTTCTTAATTTTCAAACCAGAAGTTCAATTATTCGCCTAACGCTATAGCTTAAGAGAGTGTTTAACGACCATTCCAACGATTTTCATAGATCCAAAAATCCTCGTGTTCCATTCAGCCAAATTTCTGAAAATCTCTTAAATTCTACGCGAAAGCTGCGATAGCTCGAGAACCAATAGCACCATCGACCTCGCGGAGATCTTATTCGATTCAGCGTCCAAAAATCGATAGATATTTATACCAAATACACCTTTTCCTAAATAACGTTGAAAATACGAATTTTCTCCTCCTCTAAACTCCCCGAAAACACCATTAAAATAAAGGTAGCTACTTGGTTAAAGAATTGAGCCATTGGCGAGCTTTTTTAATTTTTGGTGAAAAGTTCAAGAATTTTTTATTACGCTTTTCGAGTTTGTGTGCCATAGTAAAGAAATAAAAATGTCAAAATAATAAAAACAAAAGAGCGAAAAATAAGTTTATGCTAGAATTTCTACTCAAGTTCAGAAAGTTTACAAACCCAAGGTTTTGTTACCAATGGCCAATTGTTACCAATACTTACCAAAGGCTTGTTTTTTCTTGGAAGGAATAGAAAAAATTTTAAAAAAAAATTAGAAAATTTTCAATTGTTAGTACCTCCTTTTCCTCGCAAAATGTTCAAATGCCTTCTAATAATGTCCAAATTTTGTCTCACAATTCATTTTAAAACTCTCGTTAACATTAAGATATTTTTCCTGGCAGTAAGATTCTGATCTTGACCTGGAACTATTGTATTTCGGATTTTATCTCTGGGGATGACATCCTTTCTGGTGTTAGATAAGAACAGACAGGTGCGGTCCTTACGGAAGGCGTCCCTCCTAGTGACGCCTATACTGAGGAATGTCTGCTGCGCTTGCAATTAGAGGAACTAAATTATGACACTTAATATACGGGATACATAACTTTATGTAGTAATAAATATGTAACGGGTAATTTTATCGATGACCTGCTCCATTCTGTAGCGATCCGGCACAAAATTTTTAATAATATTTTAGAATATTGTCATATAAATTCCAATCGGATATAAATTTTGTTAGAAAAGGGTGGCCGTAATCAACTTTCATTTAAATAAAAAAGAAAAAACATTAAAACATGAAACTTTTTTCATGCTTTCTTATAAAATCTTCCATGCTGTTATGCGTCAACTCTAGCCGACCCAAGGTAATCAATAGCCCATGCCAAACGGACAATTGCTAACAAATTACACCGGCGCTAACTACACGAGACCGGTCGAACGCTAAACCGGTTCAAGGTCACCGTGCACCCCCCTCGTGCGATAACAGTGTCACTTGAACGTTATAAAACTAACATTCGCAAAAAGTGTACCTGCATGATTGAATTCAGACACTAAATAAAAACAGCGAGTACTATAATACCACGGGATTGCGAGTCCTGGACGGTCAGATTACGTTTAAAGATGCTGAGAGGATCTTTCGAGCGAAATGCGAGTTTTTTATAAAAATGTTGATTTCATTGTTTTGATAATTTGCTGGTGAATGAATAAGTACCAGCATAGCCATACAGGGCCACACTCCAGGACTATGGAATTTATGGCAGCTGAAGGCACGTTGAAGTCAAAACGAAAGAATTAAAATAATTGTCTCTTGGGTTTCGTACCGGTAGAACTTATTTTTGCCCGAATAAACTGGTTCCAAATTTTCGATGAAATTAAATTTATGGAGCTCAAACTAAGAGAATTATAGGTAAATAATAATTTGACTCAAAAGGTGAAACAGAATAAAAATGAAAAGTGAATTAATGAAGGTAGCGGCAGTCTTAAAATTCAAATTCAGATCAGTGGTAAAATAGTATAAAATGTTCACATTACCATGCCTTGGCACATTTTGTTCACTTGATCAAAAAGTGACTAGTCTTCATGTATTATTGCCACGAACAACCAATAGTTATGAAAATTAAGAAGTGGTCGCCCAGTGTATGTGCCAAACCAAACGTTATTATTTTTTTTGGCGATAAAAAAGTTCATCTTTCATGATTTTTACAGGCTTCAAAATTGGAACTTTGGAATGATCCTTAGGTACAAAACTTTCATGATTACTGCAAGCCAGCGAAAAACTTCTCAATTTGAAATTTTTTTCTATTTTCGGATTTCAATAAAATACTTGATTTGTTCAAAGCCAATGCAATATCCCGCGGAATATAGTGGTCGAACTCGCCTGCGGTTTAGATGACGATGCTTGAACGGTGGGGAGCCTTACCTTCATCACCTCCCCCTTCTCAAGCAGATCGTTGTGTTTCAGTAACCAGTTACATACAGTCAGTCAGCGTCATTCAGTTCGACTTGAGTGAAGTAAAAGTGCATGTGGTAGTTACGCCGGATTCCGTCACGATGAATCGTGCGATGTGTCGAATTTTGCGCAGGTTGGTGAAAATCAAGTGAACCGAGTTAATTATTTTTTCATAATTTTTTAAGCGATTCATAGCTGCTGCTTGTGTCTTAAAAATAGTGTCATTGAATCTCCTTACTGTTACAGTTAGCGATTTTAATGTTTCGAAATCAAAATGAACTTGATGTGGTGATTTAATGTTACGTTCAATAGTTTTTTCACCGTTTCGTTGCCAAATTAAAAAAAGAAGGTTTTTTATCACGTTTGTCTATTAAAGTAAAACTAGTGATACGACGTAGCTATAAACTATTGGTAGATTTCTGTCGGTCATTTATATACCAAATTATTAACCTCTGCAAGGAATGATTTATTAGGTTTTCAGCTAAAAAGTAACGCAAAATTAAGTTCAAGGCCATAAAAATATAATTAAAATTTTATAACAAATATTTAAATGATAGATTCAATCCTAAACCAAGAACATTCTAAGTTTCTTTTAGATGCAATGTCGAATAATAGGATGCGAGAATTGACTTTGAATATTTCAATTTTAATGTTCATCTTCAAGTTTTATTCTTCAAAAAAAAGTTTTGACAATCAATTGTGGCTGTAAGCTTTTAATTTTTCTTGGAAAAATGTATCTTTACATTGTATGATAACACGGCGAATCGGCCTCCAATCAGTCTAAATGTTATGCAGCTTAGTTGCCAAACGTTCAATCAATTTCATTATATCTGCTCTTTATATGTTGCTCGTGCCGGTTTTAACAGATGGCTCCGTTTGAGTGGCCTCTCGAAAGGCATCGGCCCATTTGAACGATAAAACCAGGAAAGAACCGATTTTAGCGAAGCCTCTTTAAATGGAGAAGAAAAATTTCCGCTATTACCTTTCTTATTGACGAATCGATTCTATTTTCGTACCGATGAGAAAAACTATTTAAAAATTGCATGAATATAAATTATTTTTTTACAACATTACTAATTGAATGGAAGGAAATTGTTTTAAAAAAATTATTACAAATGCTACAGCTTTTACAGCGATTTAATTCGAACCAGTTTTGTTGAATTGGATTTCCGATGTGCTCTTGTCAAGTAATTTTGAACCGGTATTATCATCATTTGCGTCAAATTTTGGTAGGAATGGTTCAATATCTAAGCTCGCAACTTAATTATTTTATTTTCGGCTCCGATTTCTGCACTGGAATAGACTAGCGACAGTTCTTAAAAAATTTCGCTCTCGTTGTACAAAGCAATTGGTTCAATTGGACGATCAGGCGGCAATTTCCTTTTGCGAAAACGTCGGGGAACAAGGGGTCCTAAAGTCTGACAAATTGGTAACGCCAGCACGTACACAAGCTTCTGATCTCATCCATCTTCGGGAGAACAAAACGCTGAACACCGAGAACGTGCCTGCTCCTACGGATCAACTCCAAATTTAGAATGGTCACCACATGGAAACGAGTTGTTTACCAACAACGCGCGAGTTAGAAAAGCTAGAAAACCACTGTTGCGTTGGAAAAATGGCGCAGAGGTCGAGCGAGCCGAAAAACAGCTTTAAGTTGCGCAGTGTTTATCTGCGTTGTTTCAACATTTTTTCTACGGCGCTCCACTGACATATAAACGTCAAAAGTTCGAAATGAAGTAATAGAGGAAAGTTTCAGGGACGAAAATGAGCAATTGTTAACGCTTTGGGACTTGAAAAACGTTGCAAGTCATTATAAACCAGGAAGAAGTGATTGATTTTTTAAAATCGATGATGTGTTGTTATCTGCGACCACCTGAATAGGTCATAAATTCACTTGTTCACTAATTAAACTGGTTAAAATAATGACTCACTGTAGTGGTAGCGAAATGGTATGTTATGGTGAGAAACCAGTATCACTCTTCTATCGTTTAGTACTTTTATCTGTTCGTAAAGCATTGCCAAAACTTTAACAGCTATTTGCGCCATAGCATTGAAATATATCATTATTTTTGCTGCTGCTTTGCTAACACGCGTGTCGTTCGACCACTTGTCCTGTCAATACAATTGTTTATCCTTTTTGGAATTTTTTCATGGTTTCATAACCGATAACGTCCTTATTAACTATTAGATTTGATCATGTCCATAAGCGATGGCTTAATTTCACCGGTATAAATATCTTCATCTTTCTTCAGCCGAAGAATTATATTCAACAAGTGAATAAGGTCGAAAACACAAAATATCGTGAGATATAGGTATCTTTTGATAAAGGCGTTTATTGAGTTGAACAAAAGACCAATGAAATTGGGCCAAAAATTGTTTAGATTAGCTGCAGATGGAACTTTTCGGAGGTTTGCATTATTATCTGATCACCTTGTACGCGAATTTTTTTCTCTGTGCGTTAATAATCCGACACAGTTTAAATAAAATTCTCTAGTTTTGAACAGTTCGGTCACATAATAGTCCTCAGTTTCACACCCAGTGCCACGGTGTTCTCAATTATATATCACTGGTTGAAATCTCGTTTGACGGAGCGAATAAGGTGAGCAGCGATGGTAATTCAATAGTTTGTGGAACTCGATAGCTCTTCGCCAACCTTCACAGCTTAACTCCACAATCCCACAGTTCGTCTCGCTATGATAATCTCGTTATCGCTGAAGCTTTAGAAGGTTTTAGCTTCCCAGTTACACGCGAGACCTTTATTCCTGACCTCCTAAAAGTCACCTTTTATCCATGATCACTCGAGTCAAACTTCGACACGGGCTTTGCTTGAGCTTGGTACTTTCCTTTTACCTGGAGGTTTGCTAAAAGTTACCCGTACTTTATGAAGCTAAGAGGAAACCATCGCTATTTATGGTCTCGCGATAGAAAGATGCGGTGAAGAACCGTTCAAGCCCATAAGCCTGGTTGGTCAAGGAAATGCCAGGTGCTTGTTATACGTGAGAACCAAGCAGTAGACATCTGGCCTAAAATGTTAACGCAGGGCAGATGGGAATAACTTGTAGTACATAAGCTCAACTGTACATCGGTAGAGTGGTCGTTGCAAACCAAGCATTTAATAAATCCCAGTAGACAAGACAGTCTTTTTTTTTGTGCTTGCGGGTATGAACATTTCCGGTCAGTAGCTTTTTATTTTTATTTCTTTCGCTATCTGCTGCTCCTATATATTTTTTTTACCAACCAAATAAAGTGGTTTTGAGAATTTTTCTCGGTCGCGGTTTTTTGAAATTAACGTCACATTATCTTCCTTTTACTTTTTCTATATAAAACTCATTTTCCCATCCGTTTGTGGTTATTGGCGTTTTATTCTGTCCTGATTAAAAATGTTATATTATGTAATTTTCTCAAGAATATTTTTCACCCAATATAACAATAACATAATATACGAAAATCGGCTGGTAACGCTCTACTAACTTCTACATAATTATAAAATCCTAACAATTTTTCCAATTAAAGCCTTCAGAATCTATTTTAACGTGTGAATTATTAGAATACGTTGGACGGGATAGCAAGTTTCATTTTCAATCTCATCTGAGAGAAGTCCATTCCGTATGAGCTAGTTGTGCACTGGAGGCCGCTCGACGTTAGCGTTTTCACTTTCTTATCCTTCCTTTCGACCGCTCTAGAAATCTTTGGTCAGAATTATAACCAAGCGCAACTAATTGAAGGGAAAAAGGTTTTACAAAAAGATTTCTCTTACCTTCACGCTCGGCAAATTTTCGAATAATTATTGAAACTATCGCGTATTCTGATGGGCAATTTATGTTCTTCGCTTGCGATCGATTTTCATATAGTTAACGCTCGAGGTGTTTAATGTACTCAAGCTGGTCTTTGAATAGCATCGAATTCGGTCAAAATGGATCGAATGACTCATCTGTGTCGATGCTATAAAAACCGGCAAGTTAATGGCATGAACGTGATGTCTTATCAACAGCGATAACGGAGAGTGTATTGACTCTATAGTTTTCCTTTCGGTTTTTGTCAACGGAGACAGAAAAATGTCAATACATGAATCATAGGTGACAATAAATCATATTCAAGGAACGGAAAGAGTTTCACCACTGCAGCCACGGCTAATATTATTATTTTTTTTTTTATTATTTATTTTTTATAAATGGAACCGACTTCAAAAATATTTGCATGAAATAAACTAAAAAGGAAAAAGTAACAGACGTGTCCCGACTTCACAGCAACTCGATCACCGACTATTTATTTTAAGGACATCTTATCATGATGATAATATTAAGAGACGTTATTAGTATATTTTAGTACTCTTATTAAACACGGACGACTTTAACCGAAAAGAAACCTGCAAGTCAACTTGAGGATCCCTTTTCAGGTCGACTGTCTAAGCATCTCAATTATGATTATAGCATGGATGCATTTCTTCCTATTCATAATATTATTCGTTCGTGGATTGTGAGGGGGAGAGAAACCAGGCGACTCACTCTCCAATTGTTTAATGTCTGGCCGAGTACTTTCGCCCGTTCGGGCATCATCAGGGTGTCCACAGCTGTGGATGGCTCCACGTCGCCCTGATGATGCCCGAACGGGCGAAAGTACTCGGCCGGACATTAAACAATCGGAGAATGAGTCACCTGGTTTCTCTTTCCCTCACAACGAACATCAAAGAATGCTACGTCAAGAAAGAGATAAAATTTTTCGTTCGCTTCCATTCCTCATCTCAAGTTTTCTTTGCCAATATTGTGCATTTCCTAATTCAGTATAAGTGGATGGAAAGATAACAGCGATGAAAATAATATTAAACCACTTTGGTTAATCCTTATTTTTTCATACTGTGCGTTCACACTGTGAGTCTGACCGCTTCGCCTCATTTTAGCACCTGTTTTCGAAGCTAGAACAAGACTGCGAGTTCGGTATTTCGGCCTTGAAAACAAATGAATTCCGCCTCATCTCGGTTCACAGTTGCCACGTGACTACAGTGCGATCAATTCAAGTCATCTACATGACCTCCGGAGTCGCCAATTACCCTCTGCGATGCACGTCAGTTTTCATCGCTCTAATTCGACTACCAATATTTCATTCGTGTATCAGCTCGAAATTTCCATCGAACTATCGTGAATAATTTAAGTCCAGTTACCGAATGCGAAATCTACTGATTCTGTCAAGCGTAACTGATGTTCCGAACTTGACAAATATTGTAGAAGAGTGAATAGTATTTTTCACATTGCTCACCAGCACGTGAACAGCTTCACTTCATTTTTATCATTTGACTCAATTGAATTGAAATCATGTGAATGAAATCATTGAACTTGAAATAATTTGAAGCCAATATTCATTGAAATAAAACAGTATAATTATTTATAACTTTATACATTATGAAGTGCGAGATAATGCATAATCCGGCATGCTGAATCCAGATTTGTAAGATCTTTCTTCTTAATTTTTGGATCTACCCTGAAAACTCTTTTTTGTACCAGTCATTGGCAGAAATGAACAGTTACTGATGTTAGATTCCAAAACCCTACATTCAAAACGAACGAATTAGCAGCCCGCTAGTGAATGAATATTTCCATTTCCTTTCTGTGTCCTCCGAGATCGTACATTTGACTAATTGCGTTGAAACGTGTCTGATAAGCAGTCAGCAGCATCTGATGGCTTCAATAATAGCGCTAATGGCACGTTACGTTTTACTGGCTCCGAGTGCAACGCTCGCTATAAAATCCCACGTTATCATTTTCCTTTTTTAATGGGAATTTTATGCAAAATCGAACCGACTCAAAAATTCTGATCGCTTGATCGTCGGCCTTTCCAGCAACTGTATCGTGTCAAACGATGTGGAAGTTCTCCAACGATAATCCACTTCAATTCTCAGGATAGGCTTCTTCGATATTATTGATAATAATTTTACATTATTTCCTTTATTAAATCGAAAGTGGTTTCGCCTCATGTTATCTCGTTGAAGAATTGATCTTAGGCTCGCAAACTATCGAGTATACCGTAATACTCAATAGAACACTTTTTGGCACCTTATAAGTCACGTTTGCCTGTTGCTCAACACAGGTTTCCTCGGGTTTCCTTTTCGATCGTGCGCACTACTGAGCTTTGTGGTCTGACATTAGCGAACTGAACCTCGCCCAACCGCACACGTTGAAATCAAATCAGTGGTTTTGAAGTTATGGTGGGCACGAATTCTGCTACAAACCAAACTTTCGGGCGTTCGGAGTCTTTGGGAAAATGTGCCGAAATTTGAATAACAAAGCCCTCGCTGTAATATTCCATAACAGAGCGTTAAATCTGCGTCGAAGGAGCCTGTCAAACGGTCGTAATACTACGATATTTATCCAATGGCAAAATTGCCAAATTCAAAAGAGGTGAAAGTTCAAATTTTCGTCGTCCGTACAAGAAAAAATTCCGGATTACTTTATTTTTTATTCATAATCATTATTTTTAATTTTTATTTTCTACCATATTGGATCTTATTTTGTCAAATGGATCAATCTTGAAACGGTGAAATGAGGCAAATTCTCTGAGGGAGGTACCTACTTAAAATTGCAGATTTTCGACCATAGATCACGACTCTCCCATGTACGAGAAATTTAAGTTTAATCGGTTCATTCATAATCATTCAACAACTTTTTCAAAGAATTAGAAAACACGGACTTTACAACGATTTTTTGTACAGGTTGAAATGTATTAGGTGTAATGTGTAGTAATAATAATAATTATTATTATTATTATTTATTATAAAGAGCATGAATATGATGGATGGTCTTGTACTTCTTCTGCGGTTGAAAGATTCACTTCGGTCCTCTGGAACTCAAGCAACGCAGGGAATTTTTCCTTTCCATAATTTCGTTCCTAAGAATATGTTATTCCTTATCAAAGCAGCTGTTGTCTTGAACATACTAACTAATGTCAATTTTCAACACGTGGAAGCCCTAAACTTCGTATAGCTAGTTAGCTGAACGAAGTTCTTGCTTTTAATCTCAATTTGAAAAGTTTTCCGTGATTAAAGCGTGTTGTTAAATTGCCGGCTTTCGCCATGTAATGGCTTTCTTAGAATAACGTATGTACATCCTTTACCAACTGATAATACGAGCCAATAAATATCGTGCCTCGTCCAACGTTTATCAGTATCGCCCGGAAACAAACCGAAGCGAAGGTAGACGCAAGGACTGTCATAATCTTCAATTCATCAAACCAATTCTAACTCCCCAATCTCCTTACAAATCGAACGAAACATACGTGACAAATAATAAAAGTTGGAAGGGACATAGCCATCGCGATATTCGGCGGAGGGCGGAAATAAATCGAATTCCCGGTAGTTTTTTCTCATTCCTCACAGCCAACCGTACCGCCATAATTCCGAGGTAATTAATTATCAATCATTTCCATCTGACACATGCAGCAAACAAGCTCAGATCAATGATTGCGAGATTTTTGCCATCTACAGCGACTAATTTCTACCAAACCGGTTGAAATTATGTCCCATCTTCTGAAACCTAACGGCTGTCATAGCGACAGTGCAGTATCATTTTAGAAATCTTATTCCCTCTATTTAGTCCAAAGTCAAAAAACGTTCAACATCGGTGGAAATTTGGGTCTCAAGCGAATTCCTATATTATTCCGTGTATAATTCCCACCCATTAAGACGCTTGAATAAATACTTCAAGAGCGAATTGCGTTCAGTGGCTTGATTGCTTTGTTAAGTACTACCATCGCTTTAGTACGTCTCTGGTTATCAGGGCTCCCCGAAGAGCCGTATCAGTTTCCATCAGTGAAAATTTAATTCACGGGAAAATGGGAGTCATAATTCAATGATGCGAAGTACGCCTGTTCCTCTCACTAAGGGAGCTGTAATGGACCCATTAATAATGTGTAGCTAGTAACGCCAAGCGCTCTTGTCTTTTTGTAAAGTATACTATTGTGTATTAACGGCTGTGAAAAATTGTAAAGGGCCTTTTCAAACATTTAAAACACAAGTACTTTCGTACTAAGGAAACAGGTATTTTTTAACCTACCTATCATCTGAACTAGATCAAAACAATATATGTACGAGAAACTGAAGAAAAACGCTGCATATTATTGTGCAGTGATTTATTATTCCTTTGCTTCAACAATGATGTAAGAAGACTAGCCATTTGAGATAGTAATTATTCCTCCAAAAATCTAAATAAATTGATACCAAATACACATTTTTCTGAAAAACATTGGAAAATATTAAGTAAAACATCAAATTTTTGGGGATTAGTTTTTTTTTTTGTTGCGATTACAATGGTCTATTACTGAATAATTAACTAAAAGAACTCACTTGTACAATTGCTTACAAAATAGGACAAACTATGAGAAACTCGCTGGCTTATGAGTCAACGGAATGGGCTTTGATTTGACCCACATGGAGTCAACCTTGAAACGCAAGGCCGCCCGCGTGTGGTCCGATGGTTCCAATTTGCATTCGTCTCTTCGAAGTAATGACATGTCCTGTATTATTTCGTGTGATTCAAAACGGAAAAAAATTCTACCTAAAATAGAGTTGAGCGAATTACAATCGTATTTCAACATTAGATTTATTTATCAGTATTTTCACTGCAACATAATATTTTTATTGAGGTATGATTATCTTTCTACTTTAGTTCAAGAACCGTCGTTTATTTTTGGTTTTGTTGGCGAATTATAGGCTGTGGGGGAACAATTTTATTCTCTTTATCTCCATCTGAGTATATTTTTAGTTCTAGCGCTTTCGCCTATTGCGCCTCTTCAGCAACTATAAACAACCGGTTATCGAAAACTGAAAAAATTCCCTTTTCTCGTCTCTCTCCATTTTCGTGGCTCTTTCATTCAACACTTTCCTCGCTATAAACTATTCTTGAATGATATCCAAAAATACTGACAATCTCTTTGTTTCAATAATACCCCATAGTATGTAACTTATAATCAGTTGCACCGCATTTTTCTTTCCCGACGGAATAATTTATTACAAATTTTCATATTCATCCCTAATGGCCCTCGGTGGATAGGTATTCTCTTTTGAACTAAATACTGCGTTACTTCCATTTCTGACGCAGAAAATAAGAAAACGACCCCCTCTCCTGCTCTAGGGTTCAGAAAATTGCCAAGCTTGCCATCGAGAACACAAGAAAATGGGCCGTTTCGGTGATTTACAACCGGTCGTTGAATCTTCGCTTTGCCCTCGGACAGTTTTTTTCCACCCTCGTAGAAAAACCGTTAATTTTCACCAGACTGCTACGTTATAATAACATGGAGCGCTCAGTGTTGTGAAACTCGATGTGTTTTCTCATTAGCCATCGATATGATTCCTATTTTCGAAGTATAGATGTAACTGCGATAGTTAGTCATCAAAGTTAAGTATTTAATTAATAACTGTTAGTCCGAAGACGAAAAGGAAAAAACTCGTTTGGTTGAGGTTGTCGATTACCTGGCAACGGGAATTCAAATGGTTCACAGAAATTGAATTGGCAGATGCGTTTCACGGAAATTTTTTTCTCAAATTTTCGAGGTTTTGACCCTTACGTCGCTTGTGCAGAATTTATCGACAGTAAATCTGCAGTGTGCACAGTATTTACGTAATCGGAGAAACTTGAAACGTTTTTGCCAATGAAGGAATAAACCCGTTACGTGAGCTGTTCGACAAATCGTCTACATCGGACGAACCAGGTCATTAACTCTCCAAGTGGCTCGAGGAATGCGGATAACTGATAGTTATATTCATGGCGCAATACTATCGGTTCGTCAGTAGTCAAGAGGTCTCAGCCGTGGTTGTATCTAGAAATGAGATGGTTTTGAAATCTTGAATGCTGAAAGAAAAAATAAGAGAGAAGAAATCCGTTTAGCTGTGATATTCTTAATCTTCAGAGCGAAAGTAGAGTTTTGTACAGCCATACAGAAAGAAAAAAAATTAATTCTGAAATGATACCTTTGTAATCACCTTCACTTCCGGATGTACTGTAACGAACCATTCCGAAATAAATCGTTGTAACTCCATTCTATTTTTAATTTTTCATTTCCTCTCTTTTCCGTATCATTATTAAATGAATTAACGATTGGATTTATGCAAACCGATTGCCTGTTTTGCTACTGCAAATTGCTATGCGATAAAGAATTACCAACTCATTGATTGGAGAAAGTGTCCGGAGACTGAATCGATCCTCGGTTTATACACTACCTACCTTCAACTCACATGACCGAGTTTTTGTCCATTCAAGGAGACCCACGTTCTCTACCTTACAAGGTAAAACGTTTTGCCTTCTGAATCTCGATAAACTGGCCAGGTTCGCATTGCGTACGAAGGATTGATTTATCTGTCGATAATTTATTCTACTTCTATCTACTGTAAGTGAAAAAAATTCAAACAAAAATTGGGCTTGGTCAATACTTCAAGTGATGTAGATGATATGACAAATTCCAGTCATGCAGCATGATTTTAAGAACGAATTTTCAAAGCATTTTATAGACTAGACTTTTTTACCGAATTCAGAAAGATTTTAGCACAGATTCATTTGATTCATTTCATTTCATTCATTCATGCATTTTTCTGAAGCTCAAAAATTCCACATAACTGTAATAACTAATTGACCCCGCTATATAATCTCAGTTGATTCAACGTGAAAGTATGTACATGAATTTCAATACCGAAAATGCCCCTTTGCATTAGGTATTGTTGAATTTTCATTTTTGTGCAAGTTCTTGGTCAAATTTGAACACCGCCATCTATTCCAATCTACTCATAATAACTTTTGCCAAGAAGTATTTTTCAACAAAAAATCAGATTTTTATCTCGAAAATGACGGCTTTTAACGTGCGAAGTGACATATACACACAAACATTTTTTCTCTAGTTTGATCCTCTGAAACATGAAACCGATTTCGTATGTTTCTTCGGGTCGAAATTCGATCGTCGATTGTTCTGCGTACATTTGCTAAAAATGTATTTCATTGAATGAATTGTCTATTTTTTACATTAGGATTGGCATTTCTTCTACAAATGACATTTAAAAAACAAAAACATATTTATATTTCCACTCATTTCGCAGAACTATAAAGCTAATCGACAGAGGAATTAAACGGCAACCCGACTAATGAGTTATCAAAAGACGAGAGCTTCTCACGAAAGCTGATTGGCTACACCTGGCAATTAGGAACTAATTAACCAAAAAGTCGACATTTATCGTCTCTATCTTTTCGTTTCTGTATTCCCAATCCATTTTCATTTATTTCTTGCCGGCCTTGGTCCAATTATTACTACACCACCTCAAAGATTTTATCAAATCGGCAGCGAAACTCGACAGCCTTCGGACTTTTAATGTTATTCCTCTCCAACTGTAACGACGTTAGCTCGAGAGAAAAAAGTCACAATACGTATAAATCACGGATTAAATCCACATCGTCGGAACCGAAAGTGGAAAAGACGGAAACGTGACCGTCCGGACAGAACAACGGAGCAAAGCTTCGTTCTACCGTAAGTTACAGAGCACATAATTCACGCCAGGCGGCAAACAAAAGACTTGGAAATCGTCCGAATACTAAACTTGAGGAAGACGAGAGCAACGAACGGCTGCGCATACGCAAGGGTGTGCTAGACTATTCTGCGCGGCGGGGAATTATTTATGCGACCACTTGACGGAGAACGAACTATTTCCTTCACATTCTACACCAAGGCCATTTTGGGAACATTTTGTTTGAATGCTTCAGGTGAACTTTGCGTTCAGTAAGTTTTACTTGACGCATTTTCAGATATTATATTGATATTGAGATGAATATCGCACGTTTTTACGCGTCTGTCGGTCTGTCGGCTTGCCCTTAAATTTTCCGAGTTTTTTATTGATCTACCAAGAACTACCTTTATTAATTACAGTTTATCGTATTACAGGTATAGCCCGAAGTGTTGCGAATTATTTATTTATATCACAATAAAATAAAAAAGACAATTAAGGCAAATTGTAAGATGCAATTTCAAAATCGTAAGGTTACAATTCAAGTTGACTTCAGAGAATTCGATAAAGCTTTTCGTTGTACGATGTGAAAAAAAAGAAAAAAACCGCCACATTTTGTCAGCTAGAGATCAGCATCGGCGTCGATTCGTTCAATTAGATGAACCCTTGGTCGAAAAACTTTGCTCGCTTTTATATTTAATTCGTTCTTCACAATTTGATATGGTGGAACAAGCGAGTAAATATTCAGCAGGTCGGAGGTGTTAGTGAAGCGCCCATATTTCCGTCTTCTCTGACTCAACGCGCGAGTTTCAGTTTGGGGTTTCTATTCTTAAGTTCGGGAGTCCACAGGGAGGCGAAGCTTCAGTTACTGGCTCACCGTTCGGCTGTAAATGTAGCTCAAGTTAGAGAAGTTCGAATTCGCCTAGTAGAGCATTTTTCCGTCGAGATTTCGTAGAGCTTTGTTTATACATAAAAAATACATTTTTCGTACGTTATTGTTTTTTGGACATATTGGCATTATAGTGAATTTATCAATTGAAATTGCTCAACCATCTGAACAGGTACGCCGATTTTTAAAATTAATTTGAACGTTATACTATACAGAGCATCAATCGCGAAATAGTTCTAGCTTACAATAATATATATCTAACAGTCTTGGCTTACAGTGCAGTATACAATTGGATTATTCTTGACTGTATTTGATACTAACAAACAATCCAGGTACTTGGTTTTGTAAATCTTGAGCGTCTTTTTCATAACAAGCATTGGCGCGCGACTTTTTATTTACTATCGAGTATACTACAAAACTATAGATTGATAATTCCCTTCGTGTTTTTATATATTGGCAAATTATTGCTACATTGGCACAAATATCAAAATTCTTCTCATGGCCTCCATTCGAATCCGCATCTTCCAAAGTTAACTGTTCGTAGTTTTGAAGAGGAAGTGTCCGTTTTCAAGGGCGTCTCAGTCACGTTTGCGACCTCCAACCCTGACTCGCACAACCTGCGTTGCCCATATAACTGAACACTCGCCCTGTGACAACTTTTAGCTCGGCACTGGCCGAATCACAAATTTAAAGCAAAACTTCCACTTCAAAAAAAGTCGAATTTCTCTCGGAAAACTCTAAATTTCAGTTAAAAATGTGGTTCTATAGTTGAAAAACGTTTTAATAGCCCCAGCTAATAAACGCTAACATTTATAACGAAAAAATTTTCTTTTTTTAAACGTCAATAATTAGTCAGAAATTTGGTCAGAACACGTTGGTTTCCAGGTAATTAACCTCCGTTCACCGTGGGAACATGTCGTGCTCAAGCTATAAAACTGCATTTTTTGGCAGAAAAAAATGGCTTGTAGTTGAAAAAGGGTTTTTTCCAGCAGAAAAAACTTGTGAAGTTGAATAAACAATTTTCGATTTTCAGTCAAAAACTCGAAAAATTCAGTGGACTATGTGTTTGTGTATTTTTTAAAAATTCGTAATTTCGGTTTAAAAAAAATCAAATTCACTGGAAAACTTCAGATTTCAATTGATGAAATTTTCAACCCTAAAACGTCAAATTCAGACTAACGTTGATCTTCAGTTGAAGATTGTTGAATTGTGGTTGAAAAAATTTTGTTATTCTACTTAAAACTTGTTCCAAATCCTTTACTTGGTTTGAAACTTGAATTTCCACTCTCTAAGTATCCCTTTCGTTGTTCAACCATCGCAATTTGCTTATGATGTGAATATTGCAAATGCAACATAAAGCACTGTAGTTTGAATTTTTTTCTTCCTATGATTGTGCATTAAAATGTTATTAAATCTATTTCATGGGTGAATGTTTCCGCCGGGGTTAGTAGAGAGGGCTAAAATATTCAGTACTTATTAGGACATTCTTGTCAGTAGCATTACAACTAGATCACTCGTATATCGCATTCCTATTGATCGTTAGGCCTGATTTCACTGACACTTCGTCGTCGGTTACTTTTAGCTATAGCCTCCCTTCATTCTACCTTGTAATGGGTTTGAAGGGAAATCGCATTAGTGGAGCTACCCTTCTAGAGCGTCAAACGGGATTTTGCTCCGGAAATGAATATTCGATTCAACAGGGAAAACCGTCTATTCCCGATCACTTTTACGATCTCGAAATTGAATCACTGATCGTGAATTTTTCTGTAATATACGAAATCGATCACTGATATGAGTTTTTCTGCACTATACGATCTGCACGTTTGACAATTTTTCTACAGATATAATTTCCGACTTCGACCGAAGTTGGGGAATATACAAAAAATGACGGTCTACAGATACCAATCTAGTTTGTTCTTGTGCATCATTTTTCGCTCCTCCTTTTTCCAAAGAAATCTCTCATCTCCAGGTTTACTTTCTGTAAGTTTACGAAAAGTTTCCCGGTGTCGACACACTGTTCAGCTGCTCTTCTCGTTCGCCCTGCAACCTTTCGTAATCTCTGAACTTTCTCCCCCAAGTTTGATAACGTCCATAAATCTTTACAAGTGGTTAAACTTCCTCCATAAACAAGGAAAACTAGGAACTTCCCTACCGCGGTGTGAAAACTGTATGTCATCAATTTACCACATCAATGGAACTAATGAGAAAAGCGTCAAGCGAATAGTTCTTTGATTCGGACGTCGAAAACACCAAAAAACCCCGCTCGATCCTCCAAGGTTTTAAATTCTGAGGGCGAGATGATGTTCTTTAACAAGTTTTGCTCTAATATTTTTTTCTATTTATTATTAGCGATTGCTAAAATTTTTAGGAGATGCCTTGAAGTTCAAACACATTGCCCAATAAAGAAATCGGTCCGTACGCCGTCAACACTTTTCTGCGGTACTATAACAGCTACATTTTTAAAATTTTCACTGAAAATCAATCTTGGTCGGACAATGGCTCAATTCTTTGAACAACCTGCCTCAAAACTAACGGTATTTTGGGGGTATTGAGGGGAGAAAATTCGTATTTTCCAATGTTTTTCAGACAGAGGTGTATTTGGTATCAATTTCTATTGATGAACGCTGACTCGAAAGAGACCATTGAGCGGTCGAGAGCTTTAATGATTCCCGAGTTATCGCTACTTTTGATAAGAATTTTCGAGATTTTCAGAAACTTGGCATAACTCGAGAATAATAAACCACCATACAACCATTTGCAGAGTTTTAATACATGTTCGCCTGTGGTTAGTACTGTTCCAATTAAGGTTATCCGTACATAGAAGATCAACATACTTATTTCGGTTTATTATTGAGAGGGATGATCGGGTTGAGGTCTATTATTGATGATTCGTGACGACGGAAAGCTATTAATAAACTCTTATAGAATCATTCGCAACGTTTTAGCCGGCTATTTCCTCCACAATGAATCATTACCAAAATGAGGGGGTCAGTTACGAACAAGTTCAAGGTGTCTTCCATAATAGCAAAGTTTCCCAGTCCTACGTATCATTGGATGTTGACGAGGGTGGTCTCATTCGCTGAAATATTGAGAGAATCGTCGAGAAAACATGTTGCGCTCGGGAGAACAGGTACCTACCGAGAGACGTTATCAGGGGCTCCATTGTACACTTGTCACCGACCGCCCCTCGTCCCAAGCCTGGCTCCTTTTAGCTTGCTGGCTGTTACAGAACCCCACAGGCATAATACCCCTTCCAAGCTACCTTCCAGAGAGTGGGGGTGGAGAATCGTACCAGTTCCAGCTGTTGGCCAACGTGCACGGTGTCGTTCGCGAGTGGTTCGACGCCCCCGGGGGCAGTTCTTGGCTCCGTCCGTCTACTCCAGGACTCCCAGGAACATGGAGCTCCTTCGGAGATCGTCCTTCATAATCACTCGCCAGCTAAGCCGACAGTTTAGCGGTAGTTGAGTCTTATATTTCTCCAAAATAGAATATGAAGCATTAAATGTATATCAAGTTCCCAAAAACTATAATTCTTTTGAATTTGTTTTATTTTTCCATAATATTTCCATTTTTATATGAATCCATTGAAATCGACCGAGAAATGCAGGTTGTACAGCTTTGATTTTCCTTTGGAAATTATTCGTTGTCTCCGTTTTCAAGCTTCATTAGGTAGCTTATTTACTCAAACATTTAAAATTAATTAAAATCTTCATGTTTCCGTTTATGTATTTTATTTTCAGAGAGATTAATTATGAATAATGATCACTTTATGTATTTATTACAATTTATGTGTTACTTTAGTTTTCGCAAGGTAATTTCCATAAAGGCGTTTCAGTCATGAAAGGAACGGATGATAATTGCAGCTATTTTATAATTTGGGTTCCTCGGGTGGATTTTATATTAGGCCAAATCGCTTTATGGTGCTCTAATACTAAGCACGGAAGGTCCTTACGAGTCACTCCATTCGAAGATCGTAGGGCGAGATATCGCTCCCAAACGAAGCCCCTATAAAAAATTAATGATAAATATTGATATTAAATAGATGATATTAAACAAATGAGAAATTATTAAAATTTATAGGCCAGCTAATAAAGAATTGGAGAATGAGTCGCCTGGTTTTTCTCCACCTCACAACCCCCGGACATTAAAATTTATAATTTTACAAACGTAGATCGCGATGATGGCCAAATCATCAAATAATTAGAGCAGCCTAGTTAAAAAAATTTTTTTTTAAATCAGGCATCATTCAACTACCGCCCCTAACATTTTAAGACCATGAACGTTCAAATACATTCGCGTTCCGGAGTTTTCCGGCTTGTAAAAATCAAAATACTAAATGAAGTGAAATCGCGAAAAAAAACTCATAACGTGGAGGTATAGTGTGTGATTCAATGAACAAAAAATAAAGCGTCATCTACTCGCAAAAAAAAAATAAATAAATAAATAATAAGACCTCCAACGTAGAAAAATAATCAAAATCAAAACAGAAAAAACTTAGAACCATTATATTTCAAATGCACAGTGTGTTATCCAAAATTCAATAAGGCGATTTTTCTCATTCACTAGAAAAACATTTTTTGAAAATATCATTAAATTTCATTCATTTTTCAGGGAGATATGGCGATTTGTGTCGCTTTTTGACCACGGACACACAGACACTTGTTCAGAAAGTGATTCTGAGTAAAGTACTATGACAATTTCTCCCAACAGGACCTAGGTTCCAAATTCGGCTTTACAGACGACCGCAATAGTTCTATTTACTAAGTAAAAATGGAATTAAAACGACCCTTCGTACCTATTAGCGATAGGGAAAAAGTAGATTCCAATTATTGGGAGTAGTTCTACGTGACGGTACTGTACTCCAACCACCCACGATTCTCGGATGCGATGTTTATCGTCCGCCTGTCAGCCATCCTCCCGCACCAACAGTCGGCCATTCTGATAATGTCATTCAAAACGGTCGGTGTCCGCCTTTAGATCGTAGAACGGCACCGGCGACCGTCGACCAAACGGGCCAATCCGATATTTCGGCTCGCCCTGACTGACCCAGTTTCCCTGCGTATGTGCCTAGTCATGATAATGAGAAGGTCATGGTTGTAAACAATTAGAAATTAGAGAGACTCCGATTAAAAAAAAACAAAAAAAAAAAAAAAAAAAAAAAAAAAAAGCAATGCGTTGCAGAGTTTACTGATTAAGAGAGAATTCGTGGCTTCTGGATTTAGTCAGAAATCGTTGGTACGTGATCATAATAAAGAGAAGCACTGGAAACCCCTTAAGTATTGAGATTAAGTTATCATTAGAAAACAGTCGATTTTCAATATCGTAAAGCACGAAAACAGTTGGGAATTCGACGAATATGCATGAGTACAATAGAACGGCAGTGGATGCAATGAATCGGCGAAAAACCGTATTACTTCGGCTCTACGATGACCGCCGGAATTCGTTTTCAATTAAACTCCATTGTTACAGAAGAAAGCAAGTGTAAACTAAAAGTAATACCATTCCACTGTCATGCAAAGTTCTCGGCCAGCCCACACATCATAGGAGCAACCATTCGAATTAGCATACAATCCCTCTGAAAATAAATAATTCTAAAGGACGTAGCTCAGTGAAGTCCGTACCGAGATAGGAACCTCTTTAGGAAGCGAATGACGATGTGTGTAGTCACCAAAAGAACATCAAGGCCTTGTTTGACACAAACGTACGTCAAATATTGATAGAAGACAGTGCGAGTCCCAACAGCGCGAAATGAAATTTACCTCTATCCTCGTCGCGGTATTTTAAGGTCCCAACAATCAGCTTAACATTCGAATAAACGCACGAAACAACATCATGATACCAACATTAGCAAAAAATGACTTAATGCATTAACACCGAAATTCTTACTATCGCGCTTGTAGGGCTTCAATGAAAATTAAGTCCTCGGTGAGTCGATTTTTTTCAAGATCCGATGCTGGTCTGATTTTTCATTGAGGAGAATTCTACGATTGTAAACAACGATAGACGTGCGAGGAGAGCACGGCGTCGAAGACTATTTTTACGCATTCTGAAGCCGCAAGAATGTCTGGCAACTAATCTAAGTGCTAAAGGTGTAATTTATTTTTAATTCGGACTGTCAGATATTCCTCGCGAGAATTTCGATGAAATTTAACCAACATCAAAAATCAGTTCGGAATTGAACAACTTTTTCGTTATTCACTGCCGTCTTCAAATTCAACAACAGTTCAGTACCATTCACCAGTTTGTCCGAAATGCTCTGATTTCTCTTTCTCTCTCTCTCGCCAGAATGTATTAAATAAAGTCGCTAATCAATCAATCAATCAATCTCTTAATGGCCAGTGAATACAGAATAAAATAAATAAATAACTGATAATAATAATAATCAATAATTAAAAATAATTAATTGCGTTTTTGTTTCAGATACGATGCCACAGGGGTTCTCGGACGATGGCCAAGAGAAAGGAAAGAAGAAAAAATGGTGGGGTGAACTCTTCAGACGAAAGCCACGCAAAGTTTCGGACAGTTCTTCGGACGACGACGAAGCCGACGGCAAACGAAGGGGATTCCTCAGGCGGAAGAAGCACGACCGAGGCAGCAAAGACGTGACCAACTCGTTTGTGATCAATCCGGGTATCAAACAGCAAGATAGAGGACGAAGTTTGGAAAGCGTCCGAAGCTCAATTGGTGGTGATCGAACGATCGACAGAACCAGTGATCGGTCTAGTGCCAGTGCTAGTAAAAGACGACTCAAAGCTAAAGTTGAAGCGAGCAGAGAGCAATTGAAAGATTCTAGTTCGGACGAGGGCAGCAGCTACACGTCGTCATTACCATCAGGTGGCTCGTTTCCGAGAAGATCTCGAGTTGCAAGGACTGAACGGCATAACAGACGGCAGCTGTGGTCAGCCAGCGTCGTCTATCAGGAGAGCAACGACTACGACACGAAATTTCGAGCGAAAGCGCGTTCGGCCACTCCCAGCCCAGCTGCAAGTCCCAAAATCAAACCAAGAGCTGCATCGCAGGACTCGGTAGCGCCTCCTCCTCCCCCTCGTAGAATGGAGATTCCCAAATACCAACCTCCAGTCTACACGGCATCCAATGCATCGAGGTATGCACCAAGGTACAACGGCCTAGCCCATCATTCTAGCGACCCAGTTATACCCAAAGAATGGAGTGATGAGATTCCGGTTGAGGAGAAGAAGCCTCCAGCGCCGCCGAGACGACAGCCATCGCAAGAAGAACGCAAACGGCAGGCACATCTTGAAGAAGCGCTGAATGAACTTGAGGCCATCTATAAGAAGTTGGAGGACTTACAGGACAATCCGAATGAGAATAGGAGCGAAGAGCATCGAGCAGAAGATGATATGGCTTATAGGAAACTGAACAAACGTGAACCTTCATGTCAAGATGTGCGCGAGATCATTTCTCAAGCAGGAAGTTTCTTACTGGTTTCACCAACATTATCACCACCATCAATTGTGCCTTCGTCGCCTAACGGCGTCGAACCAGATGTGACGTATGACGATGTTGTTTATCGCACCATAAACCATAGCAATAATACGTTAAAGTGCTTAGATCCGCAGCCTCCGTTTGGGATCCCTCTAGGTCCCATCTCACCCGCTCCCAGCAGTGACTATCTGCACGCGAAACCTAACAAGTTCGAGCAAAAACCTCCAGATGAGCCAGATATTGTCACTGACGATTTGGCGTACAGAAACCTCAGAAAGGACAATCAAGAGCTCCGGAAGAAGAAGGCTGTTCGCTCATTGTCAGCAAACCTTTCCAATGTGATATTTAGAAACAATAATAATATTAGCTCGATTAATAATAACAACTTAGATCTAGACAATAAGTCACAAAGTTATTCGGACATACCGGAAGAGATGAGACTGGCTCAACGTGTGCTCGACATGAGGCGGGCCAAAAAGAACGAAATTAAAGTTAACACTCGTCCACAGTTACCAAGGGTTGACAAGGAGGAAATGCGTAGGAAATTTTTTGCGGACGTCTATGATAATCCGAGTGAAACAGATTTGCTCAAAGAATTGGAAGATGAAGCGAGAGCAACTAGTTTAGAAATAGAACAGCAGTTGTCGAAACAGAAACCAGACGCCCTTTATTCACGAAGCATGACAGACCTTCTTGAAGAGCTGACTAAAAATTTGGATTATGACTTTGGCCAAGCGACGACCAACGCTTCGTGCCAAACTTGTGGCGATGGAGACACTTCGAAAATATCTAGAGGAACCAGCAGTTCGTTCCATAGCCACGCTTCACCACCAATGAAATCAAAAACTGTCGCTCGTGCGGCTTCTCATCACTCAAAACCAGAAAGCCCTAAAGCTCGAAATAAACAGCAGGCTGTTCAGAGCGTGCAGGCCAGTGTTCCATCTAACATCAAAGACAGGCCAAGGTTTCCGTTGCCTCATGAACATAAAGAAAACATCCAACAACATGAGGACAAAAAGTCATTCACTCCATACTGGTCACCCAACAGTAGTGTTCGAATATTGCGAGACTCTTGCGAAAATTTGCCAAAAATCAGGAAAAAAGTAGATTCCCGAGCTTCAGACAGTGCCAAAATGGAAGAACGCAGAACTTCCAGTCCAAAGAACCCGAGCCCTCGAGCTAGTAATGCATTGGATGAACTCTTCACTAATTTGTCGAATTACAAACCAGACGGATCTCCAAAAGTCAAAGAAAAACCATCGCGAGCTGAGCATAGAAGTGCCTCATTGAAAATCCAATCTGAAACTCCTCGGCCTTGGGAAGCGAATAACTTTAAAGGTAGAAGTGACTCGTATCACGGTCCTATGCAAATGCGAGCCAGCACTCCTAAGCATATGGAAATGTCACCAAACTCAAGGAGGCGCCTATCAAATTCAAGTCCAAAGCGAATGGAATGTTCCCCAAATAATTCGTTCAGAAGACGTACACCTTCTCCTGGAAGGCATACATTTCGAACTGAAAGTCCAAGCCAATGGGAGAAATCACTCGATGAACTTTGCAAGTTTCAAGACCCATATTTGCAGCAAGTTCAGCAGAGCCAGCAAAAAAGAGAGAGTCCGCGGCCTTGGCTGTCAAGACAATCCCCAATAGAGAGAGAGGGCTCTGTGAAAGATGTATATAGACTATCCCCTCAATCTACCAAATCCCAAAGCCCGATGATGTGGATGGGATACCATAATGGGACCGAAAGTCAGCCAGTGCCAAGAGAACATCAACCAAACTACCCTTTGTCGATTAGAAGAGACTCGAGGGAAGGAACCCGAAGTCCAAAACCTTGGCCAATGCCTTTATCAGTTGGTCGCAGCTTAGACGAAGGCAGCTACTTAGCATCAGAAAGGATAAGTCCCAAACCTCGATGGAGTTCTGTGCGGGAAAGAGTACTTCACGACCAATTCCATTCTGAAATGATGCACCATCAAGCTCAAAGTCAGCAGGCTTATAGGCGTGAAAGTCCAAAGAACTGGCCACCTCAGTATCCTCCGAATGAACTTATCCAACCCCCAGTTGAGTTCATGCAAAGAGCTAGTCCTCCAAAACGATTGTCTCAAGAGACATTGCACGTTCCTGAGTTTCACATTCATAGGCCCGTTATCAGTAATGAAAGTCACCACCACCAATCTCATCCCCAATTGCAGCAGTTTCAGCAGCAGCAAATCCAGCAACAGCAGTTCCAACAGCAACAGCACCAGACAAATTATAACAGTCGAGAGAGTCCTAAGCAGCTTCAATTTCAGCACCAACAAAGCTTCAGCAGCAGAGAAAGCCCAAAACGGATGATGCCTGAGCTGGCGATCAAGAGGGTACCAAGCGACGCATATCATTTTCAGAACCTTCGTCGGGAAAGTCCACAACAATTAACGGTCGAGCAGCACCCATTGCAGAGGAACCTGAGTAACGAAATACTGAATTACGGGTATCAAAGAGATAGTCCTAGTCAGACAATGTTCGAGATGAGAAGGCATTCGAACGACGAAGGTTACAGACGAGCCAGCCCAAGGTTGATGCACATGGTCTCCGAGCACGGACAGAGGGTAGTCAACAGCCAATGGCTCCAGCCGTCTCAAACGCAATCAAGTCCGGTGCAAGTGAATCATCCTCATGGTCAAATGCAGCATCCGAATCAGCTGCAGTTTACTTACAAGCGTGATACTCCAAGTCCTCGATGGGGCAGTTCTTCTGGGGGCTCTCTGGAAGAAAAAGGCTCACCGCCGCTGAAAATAAAACACCCCGCTCCCTGGAGGCATTCGATCAGCGGTGGTGGCGATCGGGCTGAAGTCGGCAGGCAATCGCCACAAAACAGACAATCGAGCCCGGTGCGAATCCAAAGGAGTCCCTTGAGGGATCAAGATCCCTCGCCTCCCTCGTCGCGTTTGGTCAAGAAAGCGGAAAACGCTCGAACGTGGGAAGATCTGAATAGTTTCTACAATAAATTGAGCGAAAATAGGAAAATCGGAAGTTCGAGTTGGGAATCGCTTGATGGGAAAGAGGTCAAATCTAGTCCAGAGCTGAAGATCAACGAGTTGACTGTCGGCTACCCGGATGGAGTCGATTGTCGACCCAAAACGCCCGATAGTCGGCGGAAAGGAAATTCCCCCAAAGATTTGTCGCCATCGTTATCCAGGAAGGAGTTCGCCAACCAATTGGGCGTTATTGGTGAAAACCGTATTGTCAAACGTGACCCGTTATCATCACCCTTATTCCGATCACCTTCTTCCGTGGGACGTGACGAAGATCGTCGTCACTCTCCTCCGACACGCGATTTTGCCGACCCGCAGCACGCGCGCGATTTTGATGAAGCCCCTCGACATTCGATCTTCAATTCTTCGCCGATAGACGTTGCTGCGATGGAGGCCGATTGCACCGACGACGACAAAGACGACGGCCAAGGTACGGTGATGACGTCGTCGGTGACGTCGTCGAAGATGACGAATGAAATGTCGGCGGCGTCACTCGTCCAGTTTGCCTACTGCATGGCTTGCCTTCACCAGATCGTCGGTCTCGACTTTCTTGCACAGCTAGCTTTGTTCCTAGCCGTTGTGTCTGTTGTTTTGTTTATTCTTTTATAGTTTTCCGTTCCTTTTTTGTTTCCAACCGTATCTAGAGCATTTTATCCTATCTAGCACAATATTGAGAAATTTTGAAAAAAAAAATACCAAAAATTTAACTGAGTTTTGGTTTTCTTTCATAAGTAAGCGACAGCTTTTCGCGATAGAAACAATTAATCGAGCTCGATACTGGTATTGATCAATCTATACAAAATATTGAGATTTATTTTCGTTACCTAATTAACTTAATTGAGGACATCACTAAACTTGAAAGATCCAGAATGGAAATAGATTTTTCCGGAAGAACTGAATTCCAATGATACATCACCATTCCTAATTATTTTTCAAAAAATCTGATTTTCAGATATTACTGTTATTTTAAGTAACTAATAGTGGATTTCAAAAAAAAAAAAAAATAATAATAGTTGGAGCTCGCCTTGGAGTTAGCTGTACAGGCAACGCCAACAAGCTATATGTTACTATTGATATCAAAGGTTGTTGCTTGTTAACTCCAAGGCTAACTCCATCTCATTTTTTTTTTTTTTTTTTTTTTTTGTGAAATCTGCCATAGTAGAACTCTGCAATTACTCTAATAGAATTGCCTAATAGAACTCTGCGATTGCCGTATAGAACTCCGTGCGTTGCTTGCTAACTGTGTGTGACTGTGTGCACCCATGATGTAATGCATTTTGCCCCTTTTCATTCAAATAACCAAACTTTCAATCCTAATAATTGAAATCCATTCGATTTAAACATTAATATTACTTCCAAAATTTTTTCAATTTAGTTGAGCAAGCAATTTAATCAGTTTACTTTCGGAAGAAAGTCAAAACAAATTTCACCAACAAATAATATCATCGTACTTTTAAAAATGCAAAAAATCGAAATATTTTATTTTATTTAGGTAATCAATTGGTATAAGCATAAGAATACCTACAATCTTGTGTTTAACTTTATTGTTTATCAAAAAACTCATTAGTAATTTAAAAAATTTAATTCTAGAAAACTGAAGTAGGTACCTATTTTATTTACCTAGGTACGATAGTTTTTATTCTTTACACATTCAACTAAATATATATTTTTTCGTGTTCGAGAACCCCATTGATACCAACATTTTTTACTATCGATGAATTTTATGCCAACACCTCATTTTACGTAATCAAGCTGACACCAATAATTTTATTTATAGCTTATTTATGCACTTTAGTTTAGCTCTACATTAAAACCACTGTTTACCTCTTATTGTATTTAGTTTAGTTACCACGGTGTTGTAAATACTTTGCGTCTTATTATTATAGTGCTCGTCACGCTTTGTCATGCTAAATAATAGTTTTACTTTATCATCCCAATTTTATTTTAGTATCCATTATCCCCGCATTATTACCGGCCTTCACTTTAAACAGATCGCCGATTTGAAAAATATGCGAAATTCATTTTCTGTGCCTTGTGTTTTTAGGTGCGCCCAAAACTCCCGCTCCCGGCAGCGCGAAAGAAAACGTACAAAAATTGTGATTCCGAAGTAACGTGGGAAAAAATTAATTTATGTACAGCCGTTTTTATTTTTAAGAGAGAAGAAAACTTGGAAAAAATACATCGTTTTTTTAATACGACTCGTTCATTTTATATCATTCAACACACTCCCAAGGTAATAATCAGAATGCAGGTAAGCTGAGCGATAATCCGAAATACAAATTATACGAACAGTTTTGAACGAATTTTACGTATATTGATGAAAGGCTTTGAAAAAATCTGCTCGATCGTTAACAAGTTGATAAAAATTTACCAAATAGCTAGTATGAGTCGCTAAATTTCATTCTGCTCTTTCACCTCAAAAATAGGTTTTAGAGACATTGGATCCATAATGAACTGCAGACTGCTCATCAAGCTATCAGCTGGCCAAAAACAAACGACGAAAAATGAAAGTGGTTGAAATTACAACGGTTGCTTCGGAATAATTACTATTAATAATTTTTTTCTTCTCCGGGCCATAGGAACCCTTGGTCCTATAATGCCCTGAAGAAGCCCGAACGGGCGACAGTACTCGGCTGAATAAAAAATGGAGAAGAGGTCGCCTCGTTTTGCTCCCCCTCAACCTACAGGAAGTATTAATAATTGATAATCTTCTTAAATAATTATTGAAGCGAAGGAATTATACCTAAACCACTGTACAATCATTTGTAGCGTTTTTATCTTCTATTGCATCGACTATGAGTCAATCGTAATTATTGGCACAATTATCAGCTTGAAAATTTGACGCTTCGAAACTGAAATCGCATTTTTCCTAGAGGACACTTGCTGAAAAATACCTTCCTCAAAAATCAATTGAAGTAAAATAATCACCAGCGCCGCTTTGTTTATTAGTACCTACCTATATTTTTGTACCTAGTTAGTTTCGCGATCGTGCCGTTTCGAAAAGAAGTGGTGCTATAAAATAATTATAGGTTCTCATTAAAGACATATTCAATTGCGAAAAAATTCTTTGATGTCCTGATTTTTCCGCAATTTTGAGCGTCAACGAAGTTAGTTACTTTCGTACGTGGTTAGATCATCGAACAGTACATTCATAGCACATTGCGAAATAATAGAATTTATTCAACCAACTTATAAACCATCGTTCTAATAAATAATTATAAACCATCATTGATTACATTTGAAAAAATCGTAATCGCAAAATTGTTTTCTAGTATTGGAATTCTTCAACTTAAATTAGATGAGCTTTCAAAATATAATAAATAATTATAGCTCGTCTTGTTCTTAACAATCGCGTTCATCAATACACTAAAACGATCAAAATGAAATTAATTTTAAAAATCCATCACATTGTTCGATCAAGATTACGTTGAAACAGAAGAATAGCTAGGACATTTAAATTGTGTCTAGAGATCATGAAAACGTCGCTTTGCGAGTGGAGGTCATTTGAACTATTCGAAGAGAACTGGTTCGATTCCTACCTACTGCTAACTCTAGCGGCACTCATGAAAAGCTTGCACGGCTCCAACCATCCCTACCAGATCGAGCTCGCGTTACAAAACGGAGCCAAACCAATGGTATCTGGTCTGGGGATGATAAAACCGTCCCATGCTTTCTAGAACGATTTCATAGCTCCAAGAACTCTCGAGTTATTCCCTCATGTCAAATTTCTGAAAATCTCCCAAGATCGACACAAAAGCTGCGATAACTCGAGAACCAATAAAGCTATTGACCCCGCGTTGGTCTCATTCGATGCAGCATCCAAAAATCTATAGAAATTGATACTCAAAACCCACCAAAAATACCCTTAAAATTGAGGTAGCGATTTGAATGAACAAGTGAGCCATCGTCAGGCCAAGATTGAGTTTTGGTGACAACTTCAAGAATTTGGCTTTTATAGTTTCGACAGCAAAGTGTTGACGGAGGATGGAGACAATTTTTTTTTTTTTAATTGGACGGAGTTTACATGCCTTGAAACGTGGGACATCCAATTTTGAGGGGGTTAGAAAATTGTTTTTTCTCTTAGGCGATTCCAATGGTTTATTATTGAATATAATAAACCATTATAAAATAAAAATAAACTCAAGCGTCATCTGCTCGCCATAACGGATATTCCAATACCTCAGAAGTTAAAAAATAATTACTCATATAAGTATAGCCTTCACAAACCAAAACGAAAAAAACACTTTGGACAGTTAGAACTCGGAAGTACTGTGTGTTATCCGAAATTTAATACCGGCCGATTTTGCACATTCACTGGGGAAACTATTTCTGAAACTTTCACTGAGTTTTATTCATTTTTCTCTGAAATATGAAATTTTTCACCGCAGAAACATTCACACTTGTTCAGAAAGTGTTTCTGAGTATAGTAGGTACAACGAAAATTTGACTTTCAGACGATCACAATACTATCATCTACTCCGGAAACATGGAAGTAAAAATAGTTTCAAAGCCCTGATGAGGCTCTGAATGGTGAAAGTGCTCGGCGCCGAATGAACGCGCCGAATGAACGGAAGAACGAGCCGCCTCGTGTTTCTCCCCTACAGCCCAAAAATACAAAACGGAAGGCGACAACGAAATGACCAAAAAATAGATGGGAAAGTAATCGCATCTCGTATTTTGTCGGTTATATTCACTTTGAGCTCAACTTGATTTTGGAAATAAAGGGAAGATAAACTAAAACTAATTCTTCACGAGGATAAATATTCGTGCACAAATCGGAGAAAAAAATATTATAGCTAGAGAATAGAATCCAACTTCCAAGCTGCATCGGTGATGATGAAACCCTCTCATAAAAAAAAAAAAACTTTCAAGTTCACGAAAATCCCAACTAACCGCATACTCTTGTGCAATGTGCTAACTTTCGTATACTACGAATGTTGTGCTAAAAAAGGCAATGTATTGTGCGACGTTTATTTTAACCTCAACTAAACTTCAATCGCTATCGGTATGGCAATTGAAAATGATTTCCGCCAGTTAAATCAGAATTGCAAGTTGCGTACGTTTGACCGCTAAAATCAGCCCTTTTGTGTGTATGAAAGCGTAAGTATCATAGAGTGGTAAGCAAGATCTCTTCTGCAGATGCCTGGTTTAAAAATTGTTTCCAGCGACTTTCACCAACCATTCCCTTAGGTTTAAACCGTCGTTGTCACCATGAGTTATATGTTTGGAGAAAGTGCATTTTATGGATAATGCAATTTTAGTGCACAGACATAATGGCACGGCTTCGTATCAAGAATGAAGATTAGGCATTGGCGTGTCAGCAGTTACATTCGATCCAATGAATTAATTCTCTCTTAGAAAGCGGTGAAACGCAAGGAAAATGCGAAGATCGACAGATCAGTGACCATGCGTAGTGTAATATGTATCATTCTCGTTTTGCATTTTTAACCGACTTCAAACAAGGAGGAGGTTACTATGGTCGTCTTGCGGGATTTTTTTTTTCCACATTACTCAAACTACGCACGCGTATCGTGAGAGAGTTGATGGTTAGTCTGTTCATAACATATAATCTACTTCCGTCAACAAAACAAATAAGTACAAAAACAATTGGTGTGCATAAAACACACAGTACTTCCATGTTTGAGTCGGTAGACAGATACTACCAATTATAAAATCCGAGAGGTGCGAGGGGGAGAAAAACCAAGCGACTCTTTCTCCGATACTCTGTTGACGAGCCTTTCGCCCGATCGGGGGTAAAATAAAATGGCTCCACGTCTCCCTGAGGATGCCCGAATGGGCGAAAGTGCTCTGTCAGCAAATAAAAAATCGGAGAATGAATCGCTTGGTTTTTCTCGTCCTCGCATGTCCTGGACATCAAAGGTTGCGATGACAAGGAAAATAATCATCATTTTTATTCATTTCATTCGGATAATACATCATCGATTATTTTATTTCCGTTCGTTATATCATCGATCATTTGTTCGGTTTCTTCAAGAACAGATGAATCGTGATGAGACGAAGTAGTGCATAAATGAAATCCTGATTTCACGTAAGAGGTTTGATTAATCGCATTTTTTTCCGTTCTTACGAAGTAGCCGGCCAACGAAGTGCCCATTAAACGAGCTATTGTCGAAGCAAAAACAAATGGTTCAGAAAGTGATTTGAGGATGAAAGGCGGGATAACTGGAGCTTGTCATAGCACGACCAGGCACCGGGGCACGACCCGATGAGGTCTTGAGAGAAAGGAAGTCCGCCACTGGCCCATGTCGACACTCTCGGTAGGCGAGAACAGCTCGTGCTTCGGTTCCTGCTTCTAGTTTTGCTACCTGGCCTCAACCATCCTCAACCAACTAGAAATAGCGCACGTTCAGTATCACTTTGCAATGTCAACCGCTGAAGCAGCAGATTAAACTAATTTCCTCATAACTCAGTTTCCCAAGGTGTATTGGCCAGCGATGAAAATTCGAAATAAGGTGGAACTTAATGTGACGACGAGGAAAAGATTTTTGAAAATCGTCGGTTCTAAATAGGATTGATTTGAGTTTTTACCACTGCGGATTGCTAACTTTTGGCAGCCTAGAAACCGCGAAATTTCCTCGATACATTCATCATCATTTTACCTACTTCCCGATGCTGAGGAAGTGGTTTCCGTATGAAGCCCAATCACGGAAACGGTAAATGAAAAAGAGGAAATCTTTCGAAATTGTTCTCCTCCACTTATGCAAAGCCTCGCAATAACAACACGCCATTCGCATGCCAAAAATGGGGCGATAGTAATAAGTATTATAATACATTACAGCTACTTCTTGGTTGAGTCGTCGCATCTCTCATTGTATTGGGTAGGTGAGGGGGAGAAGAACCAGGCGACATATTCTCCGATTTTTTATTTTCTGGCCGAGTACTTTCGCCCCTTCGGGCATCCTCAGGGCGATGTGGAACCATAGGTTACCACAGCCTGTGGGCTATGGTGTGCTATATGTAGGTATGGTGTGGGCTATGTAACCTATGGTTCCACATCGCCCTGAGGATGCCCGAAGGGGCGAAAGTACTCGGCCAGAAAATAAAAAATCGGAGAATATGTCGCCTGGTTCTTCTCCCCCTCACCTACCCAATACATTACAGCTACTGCTAGCAACGTTCTGAAAGGAATTAGTGCGTAATACAGTGTGTATCCGAGCCGCTAGAGCTAGAACTTATGAAGGTAAATTCAAATCTGTTCGGCGTAGTTGGGATGGAGAAATGGCTGAAATCATATTAAACGTTTGATGACAGTCAGAACAAATTTATGGGTAAAAATTTGACAAATTTAGGACGAAATGTCCTTGAGTGACTGTGGATGAAAGTGAAAAAATAAGCTTCCAAGCAATAAGCTTGTAAGCTATATTTTACAACTATGCTTGCTCTATATTTTTTCAACCAGACCAGCTCGGAATTGTTATTCCTTCATTCTGCGTGGTTTAACTCGACCTTGTCAACTTCTTGAAATTTCTGCGCCTCAATCGACATATTATAAAATACCTATTTATTATAAAAAATCGCACAGCTAAAATTTTCCTCAATTATAAAAATGTTAAGTGTTAAATTACATTTTGAAAAACTATCCATGGCAGTTAGCTTGAGCTGTCGCTAGGCCCACCGTTCCGTCACGTCAACAGAACTCAAGCGGATCAAGTGGGAGCCCCAGAGGAGCAGTCATCTCGCGCAAGTGGATTCAACCGGTGTTCTATCAGTTCTGTGCAGGTTCTTCGACGGCCTAGGGTTTACTTAATAAATATTTATTGATAGTGTGCAGTAAAGTGTCGAGCGGCAAGAAAACTGGGTTCAGGGTTCAGTGTCCCCGGCTGAATCTGCTGAACCTGTTTGGCGTCACCATGAGGAAGAAATTGAGGATCGCAGTGGCGATAGACCACGAAGTCAACGGGTCGTACAGAAAAATATCAGGTGAGATTAATAGGAACTTCATTGGAATAATAAATGGAAAATATTCGAGCCGATGAAATACACGAACACGCTGCAATTTATTGGTTTATCATTAGTACATCAATTATGATTTAAGAAGACCATGCACTTGAGATGGTAACCACTAGGATCATTTGTGAATGTTTCCCCCTGACAACAGATTGGCGTAACTATCAGAGAGAACTCGTCCGCAACCATGCTAATCTGTATTATTTCTATTTTTATCAATTATCTAATTAAAAGTTGAATGATTTGCCTAGCAACACAGCTTAAGAGAGTGTTTGACGAGCATTCCAACGAGCTTAAAACGATTTTTATTGCTCCATAAATTCTCGAAATATGCCCACGCCGAGTTTCTGAAAATCTCGACAATTCCTCACAGAAGCTGCGATAACTTGAAAAATAATACAGCTATTGACCTATTTGTGGTATCATTGGATTCAGCTTCACAAAATCTGTATACATTAATATCAAACGCATCTGTTTCGAAAAATTGGAAAAATACAAATTTCCCGAAATCCCCAAAAATACCCCAAAAGTTGAGGTAGCACTTTGGCTAAAGAATTGAGCCATTGTCAGACAAAGAATGATTTTTTACGACAATTTCGAGAATGCAGCTGTATGTATAGTCTCGCCAGAAAGTGTTGACATTTATCCAGCTATAAATCGAAGGATTTCGAAAGCCAGAAAATTACCAAGAGTACGTGGTTCTTGTCTCAAGTCATTATTACGCTATTAGTAATTATCATCGTGCTATAAAAGTTTCTTTGATACCCATCTATTATGTTATAATATTTTTATTCGTTGTTGAGATTGAGGGGGAGAAAACCAAGTCGATTCGTTCTCCTGTTTTTTATTATTAGCCTGCCAAGCAATTTCGCCCCTTCGGGCATCATCAGGCTTCGTAGTACCATTACAAGGTATCCACGGCCCTCCGTGTATCCGTTCCCCTAAACGCGGACTCGTCTCGTTTGAAAAATATCCTAAATACATCATTGTTTGAGGATTTCGTTAAAATTGACGAAACGACAAAAGCGTGGAGCATGGTCATGAAAAATCGCCACAATATTAATGCAACTTTCCGGTTGCAACAGCACCCGAACCTGTACCTTAAAAGGCTTTTACGTGCAACGGTCTAATTCTCCCCTTGAGTGCACGACACAAACCGCAAACGCTCGAATTCCAAATGCTCGACCGTCCATTCACTCACGACAAGGAGTTCTCGCTTTTGGACAATGATTTCCAAAGAATCGCATCGCAACGGATCACGAAGTTCTTGGTCGTTTCAAACTGAACGAGAAAAACTCAAAGCTCTAATTCGAACGCTTTTCATCTTATGGAAAATGTCTCATATGACTTTTCAACGTTTTTTAACTGTTTAGTTGAAAATTGATGTCTTATTGATGTCTCCTGTACTCGAGACAGTGAGCTAAGGTTTTTCCTTGGACATTATTTAAAATAATGTACATTCACTGCACCTTCAGACGAGTTTTTCAATATCTAGGTACATAAAACGTTCTCGTACTGGGTTGGTGAGGGGGAGAAGAACTAGGTGACATGTTCTCCGATTTTTTATTTACTGGCCGAGCACTTTCGCACCTTCGGGCATCCTCAGGGCGATGTGGAACCATAGGTTACCACAGCCTGGTGGTAACCACTAACCTATGGTTCCACATCGCCCTGAGGATGCCCGAAGGGGCGAAAGTGCTCGGCCAGTAAATAAAAAATCGGAGAACATGTCGCCTAGTTCTTCTCCCCCTCACCAACCCAGTACGATGAGAGATGCGACGACTCAACCAAGAAGATAAAACGTTCTATAAAATGCAATATAATGATATAATAGACAAACACATTGCCACAGTGTATCTTTTCCAATGCATCGATGTTTTAAAGCATGCTCAGTATTAAAGAAGCGAGTGTTTTTCTAAAGTGCGCTCTATTGCAGTTTGGTCACTAGAGCTGTATGCAGTTTTTCGCTAGGTTACTTTGGAAATTCGACACAAATACCGTCACGACGACGGCTTCAGTTATTTCGTTTACTCAACTTCATTATCGAGTTATCGCGATATTTTTCCCCAGCTTCCCAGCCGACAATTTCTGCATAGAAATTCGCGAAAAACGTGGACAATTTTCTTTAGGAAATATACGAATGTTTACCAGCTGTGATTTGGTATAGGTACTCAAGAAATTTGGCGGTTTAGTCAGTTTATCAGATCGAAACTACCCCATTTTGCTAGTGGTATTTCCATGATTTTTCTACATTATTTTTAGAGTATAAATTATAACAAAAGAAAAATTCAGTTCCAAGCCGTCGTTTACGTACCTTTCTGTTGACGTTTTTCCTATGACAAGTGATTGGCCCTCTTCCAGTTGTAACGGTGGGAATTTATATCGCCTACATGTAAGATGTTGACACGATGAAATATGCGATTTGCTAATGAGCTGCATTCCGATAAAAGCTTTACGCCTCATGAAGCAATGTGAACATATTACTTTTGCGATTCTTACCACTCGCTCGTCACGCAGTCTCGATTAATTACGTTTCCCACAGTGACCACATCAACTTAATGAATCCACAGGCCACAGCGTGCAAGGCCGAAAAAGTTACTTGCTAAACCGCGAAGATCTGTCGGGCGCGACGTTGGAATTCGCTCGTACAAAATTACATTAGCAAGTCGAAAGGTCATGATCAAAGTCAGATCGAAGGTTGATTCTGACCTAGGAGATATAGGTACCTAATATATTTATCGAAATGCTGCAACTGATTGTACGGTAGTTTTATTATTCCTTTGCTTCAATCATAATTTCATAAGACGCTACTCGTAATTTTTACCAGCCCAAACTAAACTTGTAAACTTTTCCTCCAACATATTGGTTACTATAAGGGAAAACTCCATGTAAAAAATATTGATTCTATTTTCCTCAACTACTTCATTTGATGTCAAATTAATTGCAAAACAATACAGCAGGAGGAAATGACATAATTGTCATATTTCCGTGAAAAATGAATGAAATCCAATGAAATTTTCAGAAAGTGTTCTCCCAATAATTGTGCAAAATTAGCCATTTCCGGATTTTGGATAACGCACAGTATTTCCGACATATATGCGTTCAAATTTGTTTCTATTTTGATTTTTACAGGTAAGGAAAGTAAATATTTTTTACGTTTAAGATCTTAAAAAGTTTGTTATGGCGAGCAGATGACGCTTGATTTTATGGATATTGGATTACACACTGAACCTACACGACATGAGCCTTTTTCGCGGTTCACTAGCGCATATTTTGTATTTTGATTGTTACAGGCCGGAAAAATCATTATATTTGAACGTTCAAGGCCTTAAAATATTTGGTACGGCGATTGAATGATGTTTGATTTTTATCACGTAGGTCACATACTTCCTGGTTATACGCATATTGACTACATTTTGAATTTTTCAGACTGCAAAAATGATTATATTTAAACCCTGCGAGACTTGAAATGTTTCTTTATGGCAGCTGAATGTCGTCTGATTTTTATTATTGGTGCCACACACCGTACTTCTTCGCAATTCCCATTTTTGTTATTTTTTTTGAGCACTTTTGTATATTTGGGTCGTTTGCTTCAAAAATTATTCCATTTCATTGAACTTGTTTTGTATCTATTGATCAAGTATGGACTACATACGTCAGCTGCGAGGTATATTGTCACTATACCAAACCTTGTTTCATAAACCATGCTCATGTAAACATTCTGCCGAGGCTTCGGGGAATTTCAGTTCAATGCGCCATGAGGTCGAGGCTGCTATCGACTCGTGCGTTCCAGTGAGTCAACCGGAACATGTCGAGGTTCCTGAGGTTATCTAGCTTCCCCTGCCAACTTCCGACTATTATAAGAACAAACGGAGTTCAATTCGTTAATTTAAAATAGATCATTAAAGATATTTCCGGTTCCAAGGGCACGTGGAGGGGACAGAGGGAGACCAGCCACTGTTCAGTTCTCGAAGTTTTGAGTTGATATTACTCGCTCATTTCAGATGCTCTACTCATCGGATTTTCATTGACACAACAGCAATATTATTCGATTTATTACTATTGCAATGTTTCCATGTTTTTGAGAATACGAAGAACCGCAGCACCCGTGGACGGAAGTGCTAAATTCGACGCGACTGCTCCGGAACCGGAAGTTCACCGAGGATGCGCCTCTGAATAGATTGCTTGCAGTGGTTCTTTTTCACCGAACGGATTGACGACCGTCGAGAGAAAAAGTGTTCGCGCCCTTCGCATTTTACTTATTGTCATTTGTAAAGCGAGCTTTTGAAATTGGCATCCGCCGTCAAAAGACCGGTAAATACTGGACAAAAGCGAACCCTTTTTTCCACGTCTCAATTTTTTATTTGTCAGAAGGGCTCAGGTGAGAAAAAAAAAATACCGAGCGGACGAAACCGCTGAGATAGAGGCCCTCAATGGATGGTATGTAATTATACCTACAACTAGGGGCTGAGCGCCCCTGGCGGCTTCGCATATTAGTAGTTGATTATTTGTGTATGGAGAGTGGGAATCTATAGTCGTTTTTATAGTAGTAGTTGCTATAATTTGGTATGTAGGGGTGGTGTTTGAATGTACTTTGTATCATAAAGTATTGGGTTTTTCAACTGGAGCAAAATTAGACATAACAACTTTCAGTTTTCCAAGATTTGTAACTTGCACAATGGATAACTCAAACAAAAAGTCGTCAATTCAGATGTTTGAATATATCAAAAGTTAGGTAATTTAACTGTCCACATTTCCCTAATGTAATGTACCTATCCATTTTTCAACCGTTTTTGCGCTATTCAACAATATTAGTAGACTATACACGAAAACATGATATTTTTCAACTTTAAACGTTCTTTTCATCTATTTAGTGCAAAAGAAACAAAGAATGAACCATATATTATTGATATACACATCATCGACTATCATTATGCTGAATTTGAGCGAAATCTATTTCAAAAAATTTTTCGCGAAAAATCCCAGGGGTACCCCTGCGATTTTTTTCAACCGATCAGTTAACGAATTTTTACTCGTCTCTCAATACAGATAAAAATCTGAAATTTTTAGGAAAGTTGTGTCTTACCATGATGTATTTTTGTGATTTTTTTTATTTCTCGGAAAAATCTGCAACTGGCCCCAAAAAATCGGTTTTTGAAAGCTCGAAAATTGGCCTTTAACTGTGATTTTTGGGGTCAAAATTTATGTTTATCAACTGTTTTAATATGCAGGAGTCTTCATTTGAACGCCTTACACACGTACATAGCAAAAGATTTGGCGAAAAAAATTTAAACAGGGCCAGAGAAATTATTTTCCGTAAATCGAGTTTTTCGCCGGCCGAAATCTCGAGCTCCGCTGGCATTGGTAATAGTGAAAAATTAAATTGTCGTTTTTGAGCGATTTTGAAAGGAAATTTAACGCTGAATCCGAATATGACGTCAAAACGGCGGAAATTTGACGACCAACTATAGTTTTTCCCAGTTTTAGTACTACACCACTCCTACGTTATTTTATCTTTAACTTTAAAAATTCGTTGCAAATACTTACAGTACTGGTAAAATTTGATTATTTTTATGATTTCTACAGGAAATTGAACGTAGAACTCATATTCAAAGTGTAAACAATCAAATTCGAACAATTGATAGTATTTTCTTAATTTTTTCGATTTTCATACTTTTGGAGTTTTAACTTCGGAATTTTTTTCGTCACGTTCGCGAATTGTGTAAAAATAGTTTCTGTGGAAGAAAATCGAGAAAATTTAATTTAGAATCGATTGAAAAATTTCAAGAAAGTCGAGATTTTCTCGCCATTGAAAGTGATCTTATTGGACAAAAGTCAGAGCTAGTAATATTTCATAAAAGCTCTCAAGCATTTGCTTCTTATGGCTCTGAAAAAACGGCCCGCTTGAAGTAAAAAAACATATTTCTACACTTTTTTTTTTTTTTTTTTTTTTTTTTAGTTTTTACGCCTTGGAGACATCGGGGAACTGTAGTAGCGAATGAAACGGAAGTTAGTCGACGACTTTTGTCCTACAGACGTTTCACCCATCATGGTGCTTCCGTCTTTTCTTTCCTTACTGCGATTGGACCGAAACCTGTCCGCAACGCTTCAGAACCAAACCGGTCAAAGTTTCAAGTCATGAGATTTTTACTAGTTAGCGGTTCCTCTGGAGGAAAGCACTTCAAGGATCAAGTCCCGTTCAGCGGCCTCTCGCGACAAGTGAAAGGTGCTTCGAATTCTGAAAGATGACTTTTGGATTAGAATCCAGTATAATAAACTGGAGGAAATTAAGAAATATTGAACTTACTCGAAATCAGAAAAATCGCGAGACATTTTCAGAGCACCTTCGATAGCAGAAAATTTCACAATCTCAGAGAACCTAATTTGTGAATGTCCGAAACCTTTTCCCTGCGAGGCTATGGGATCGAAATGGTTAAATAGGAAATGCGATTAAAGCTTTGATTGCCGCTTCACTTGTACAGACCGCAGATTACATGGGAACCTATGTCTTCCACCGTCTTGACATTCTCGTTGAATTTCCTCGCTCCCTTGTTGGGAACTTCTTGCGGCTGCTAGAAGTGGTTCGATGACATTCGACGTTGGACATTGACATTGGCATTTCCGAAGCCATATAAGGCCTCAGTAAACGTCAAGCTCTCCGACATTTCTGCCGGTATTGAACCCGCCATGGTCACTTATCCGTTCGCAGACAAGAAGCTGCTTCCAAGATGGTCCAGGCACGTATTCACTTTCCTTCGAAGCGATGCGGTTCGTTGTTCTTTTATGCCCGTTTTTCCGTTCGTACATCTGAAGACTCGAGATGGCAAGTTCACTCGTGCGCGACCACTTTCTTTGATTATTGAAAAAGTGCGAGTTGAACCGAGCGATTAGGTCTTCGAGCAGGAAGAACATAACACGGAGGACAACTTTTTCACTCTGTTGAAGATAAGTGGAATAACATTCCCAATAGGTTAGTTCGGGGTAATTGTAGCGAAATGCAGGAAATTTCGTATTTGGCTCATTCCACAACAATCGAATTTCGACCCGAAAACACATACAAAATCCGTTTCATGCATCAGAAAATCGAATTTTAGAGAGAAAAAAATGTTTGTTTACATAAATATAATACCAATGAGAATACCAATTTTCGAGTTTTTTTTTTGCAGAAAATCCTTTCCCATAAAAATAATTATGAGTTCGATGGCCAGCCAGATCGGAGCAGAGGATGGCGTTTAAATTTAACCTTAAGCTTGCTCAAAAATTTAAAAACCATCACCATGGGCATTTTGGGTAAACTCATATTTTTCACGCTGAATCGAATCACTGTCGTTATCTTTAACGGTTCTCGAGCTATCGCAGTTTAATGGAATTTTTGAGTTTTGGAAAAGAGTTTTGATATTAATCAAGCATTTATAAGTCTGTATAAAAATCTTTCTATTTTACCTTTAAACAGTTCCCTTATAATGCGCTTCGAAAATTCGCTCGTAAACCCATGCTTCATGACTGGAACTTATATTTCAAATTCAGTGTATGTCTACCCCTTCCATCAAAATTAGAAATCGATAATCCATGATTCACAATTGGAGATCGTCATAATGAATCCAAGATAATCAACTCTAAACCAAGAAAAGGCTCCAGTGAATCACTCGAAGGACCAAACCATACTCGACAAAACGATCATACAATCATGTACTCCAGTATAACGAAAAATGTCCCAACTTCTCGGTTTTCCAAACTGATTGCGATATTGATTGAGACTAAGAAGTGTGAAAAATTGATAGTATCGCTCAGAAGCTTCACACTCGGCTCCGTTGGCTTCATCGACTAATTGGCCCGTCGACTCTATATCCGTTGCGTTTCGAACAGAATTCTTATCGGCATATTCAACTGCACGTTCGCACCAGACTAGTTTCCGTCATTGTTTCTACGATTTAATCGGATAACTCCTTCTCACGATAGCGAGAACGGATATAATTTAAGCCGATGGTGTGCGACATCGCAGTGTCGGCTCATTTGCGTTCTCATAGCCTTTGGCAATGTTACAATCGCATCCTGCCCGCAAATATTGTTTCATTTGAATAGGTGATGTTTCGGTAGGAAAAGGAATGGAGCATAATTTGGACTACTGAAAAAAATGAATTTGAGAAACTTAATTGATTTTCTTCAACTGAGCCCAATAGCTGGAAAAATAAATTCAGCGCCAAAGAAATCTTTAATACGGTTTTATTGTTTATACATCTATTGGATGAACCGAAAATTATCCTAGGCTAATCCTGCTCTAATCCTAAGCATAACAAAAATGCTACGTTGACCAAATGTTGAGATCACTTGTATTTTAGTTATTTAAACAGTTAAGAGTTAAACCGTTCAATCGTTATCAATTGTACCTTTTTGATATTGACGATTTGAAAACTCCAAGGCCTCTGGACAAATTTTATATATGGCTGTGCGAAGATGGGAAAGCCGTTCCCAGAGGCTAGTTCCTTGTTTTGACCTGAATAACGACGAGCACCTAAGCCGGAATGGCAGCTTTGCCGAATGCGGGCCAATTTGCTTTCTGTAGGAGTATTTTAGGCTCGTAAAACTGGATCGAGAGGCAAAAGAAGTTCATCGGATGATTCACGACCAAAAAACACTGATCCCTGCCATAATTGTACACAGGAGACGGAATTTTCTAACAAATGGCCCACAAAAATTTGCATCGCTCGACCGCTTATCGAGTAAAACTAGCTTTGAAACCGGCTATGAATCGAGGCCTCGGCATTGGCCATGTATCGACGGTACATGCATCAGATTGAACAATTTATGCGGTTGCCGTCAAGTTCAGACATTATAACGCACGATCAAGATTCTCACATCCTTTAAAGATGTTGCAATAATTTAACTTTCATTCATTAGATATTCGCAATGAATTAGCCGATTAATCAGATTAGATTTATCAGATGAGATTAGCCAATCATCAGATTAGTTCTTGGCTATAATAATGTTAGTTTATCATTAAAACATTGTTATAAAAATTTAAAAACTTTGAAAAACTACTACTGTAGTTCCATACTCGGCTTCACATTTCAATTACCTAGATCCTTATGCTATGGTCTTTTCTCGCTGTATTTTTTAGCAGATAAATGTTGATAAAATTTTTCCTATACAATTTTTTCACGTGGTATTAAAAATCGGAGAATTAAGTTTAGCAAGAATTACTTCCCGCGATTATTTGTCGAGATTATATTAATTTTGGCGAAGGATTTATTATTACGGATATATTAAGGTAATAACTGTCTCATAAAATATACGAGTAAATACCAATAAATTTTATGTTTATAAAATTTCTTAATTTTAGTTTTCACCTACGTACACAAAAATCGTTTTCTAGCGGTGAATCTAGGAATGTGGAGACTTTCTCCATTTTATTGTCTGGTTTTTAGAACGCACTAGAGTTGAGTGCAGCGGAAATCATATTTAGTATGACTTCGCGGATTCGACCTATAAAATCTTTCAATCGTTCAATGATAATGCACTTACTTTCAAACGCTATCATTCCAGTTTTAGTAATCTATTGGACAGCTCTTCTTGGGAAGGCGAAACTTAAAACTCCAAATACAAACTGGCTCGTATATACTTGAAAGTTTACCATTCTAGTGTTACTCTAATTTGAAGATATGGGATTAGCTATCTTGGAAAAAGAAGTAGAAAGAGAAACTGGGACGACGAATTAGGAAAAGTTGTCTGGTCTTTCAATGTTTTTACAGCAGTTTCAAAAGAACTGTTTAACTCCTATGTTTACGAAATAAATAGAAAGTTTTCTAAGTATCGAATTTATAGTTTTCGCCTAGTTTTTCATCTCTAGAAGGAGGATACTGGGAGACTAACATTGTGAACTCTTGGTCATCTTTCTGCGCATGATTTGTATTACTGAGATGGATTGAAAGTATTTGAATTCCTCCATTTGCTTTGTCATTTGATATTTTCTCATTTTTCTCGAATGGTCCGTTTATCTGAGAAATTCAGAAAATCCTAAAAACCAAAAAGACAGCTGAGAGGAGCCATCGTTATGTTTCGCGATACAAATGACTTATCTCTAGATTAGGCGCTAAAAATACGTGCTTTACTGCCACAATTCAGAAGAAGGCGACCTGTTTTCGGAAAGGCTTATCGCCTGAAATGGGGACACACAATGCAATTGGGCCAAAAAAAAATTTTTCTATCAACCCCTTACTTTACGCAATACTTACATTTTTTTACTACAAACATGGAAGTGAAATCACTAGGAACTCCATCTTCACTACAATATAATTATATCCTTAGATAGTTGGGAGTTGAGTAGCTGTAGATCATAAATATTTGAGTGTAGCCATATTTTCTTTCATTTAGCCAAAAACTTTCGCCCTTTCTCCTAAAAACATGTTGTGAAAACACAGCAATTTAAACATGGGAGAGGTCCGTTTCAATCGGACTCGTTCGTATTTCAGTTTTCCTTAATGAGACTTCTGTTCAAAATTTATCTGTAAACAATAACGTGATCAAGGGTTTCATGTGATTTTAACACTATTTGTAAAAACCAGTTCTCGGAATCGAAAGGCTACCAAAGCGCCGTACCTCTTGTTGTAGGAACACTGCTTTACATTTCAGTCACGTAGTTTTAGCGTGCGCTGTGAAGAAGGAGCCGTCATGAAAATGGTTAGTAAAAAGATAAAAATAATAATAACCAATATAATTACAGAGTATAATAACATTCGATGTTTTCAATATTCAATTAATACCGAACTTTCCATAAGTTCTAGGGAAACTTTGAGAGATAAAAGTATAGAAATGTTTACCAAAAATCATTTTTCGGCTCGTGGTTTTCAAAATGTCAAAATTAGCAATTTCTATTTTTTTTTTTTTTTTTTTTTAAATCGAAACGCGTTTGGTACCAATTTCTATCTTCGTTGCCTCGAACGTTTGGTATACATAATTACGTTTATGTATAGAAATAAACTATTGACCTCATAGATTGCAACCATATTTTGAGGTTTGGAAGTATCAGAGACGTACCGCACTTCGACGCTGCTTTTATGATTTTCTTGATAAATGAAGCGTAACTATATTTCATACAAATAAATCAAGACCCATCGACGTTACTCGGAAAACTTTTTTATTTTATTGTACAGCAAAGTTATTTAATTCAATAAGGCATTAAGGAACACGACCCTATATAAAAGTTTACACAAAAATATTCATTAGAATATATATGCGCCTTCCTATTGACGCTTTATTTTGCAAATCAGAAACTACTGTATTACTTTATTAAGGGTTATTAGTATTTTTTATTATTCGTAGGAGATATGTACTTATATGATTAGTAGGAAATATAACTGCGAGGAGAGGTGATTACAATCCTTAAATGTTTTGTTCCACTCGTACGTTCATTATTTTGATCCAATAATTGGATATCTAGGGACCATATTATATATAAATGAAATACCTTTGCGTAGCCTAGTGCGTAGTGCGCGAAGGGAAGGGAACCTGCCAAACCGGCAAATGGAAACAGCTGTTTTCTCTTTTGGCTGTTATTGTTTTGGGCAAAGAAGCAAGCAGCTGAAGAGGATGAGTCATTCTTTTCTAGGCAGCGAGAAGTTCCTTGTCAGTCACGCACGTCACCGCAGAACTTGAGGGAATCAGTTGTGTAAAATTTTTGGTATCAATTATTATCATGAATAAAAATTATAAAATTCATTTATTTAATAATTATTATTTTTATTTCATTATTATATATTTTGTTGTATGTACGCTTGTAAGCTGTAATAATGTACTTAGTATTTGAGCTAGTTTTCGTTATGTAACTAAATTGTAAATAAATTACATTTAAAAAAATTATTTTAATTTTAAAAATGCATTATAACCGCACTGCTCTGGATAAACACTTACTACACCTTCTTATTATCCCTCCATAAGATAGCTCGCATATCCGAAAAATGTATTTTGAAATATTTGTCGGCGATGCATTTCTCATACAGTGGTTTTACAGTCAATAAAAATACTTTCGGACAATAATATAATGTATTATCGGCCTTCCTGCGTTCCAAATATGGAAACCGCACGGATCAATTATAATGTTTCATTTTCATCCATCCCTCCATACACTCTCTCTAATGCGTGATATGCCAAGTTTCCCCGCTTCGTTCTCCCAACCTCTGGCTCAGTGATTCCCCTCCGCCGAACAACCTCCCCATCGTACCCCGACGGAGAACGACGCTTTGGCTCCTCATCCCGTTCGCCATTCAGTAACCGGCGTTCCTGTTTGAGCGGGGTATCCACTAGCTTCAAAACGAGTTTTTCGTTTTCAGTTCGTTACTAACTTGTAGTGCTCTCGCGCGCGAAACGTTCTCATCATCCGGTCCGTGTTGAATTCAACGTTGATCAAATCGGCCGAAGAATTCGTCACTTTCCTGGTGGCATGCCTGTTGGATTATGCTCATAGGTAATGAAAATTTTGAAATTGCACACAATTGCAATTTTTGTGCAAGATTTTTAATATACCTGCCAATTGATGAAAGTTGATGGCAAATTATGCTTCTGTGTGTAACAAATTGTTGACCATCATCTGTGCATTTTTCGCTGTGCCGAAACAATGCAATGCTCTTGTACCGAGGAGTTAAGTGAGAAAACATGAGTTATCCACGAATGGTATTTTTCATTTTTTGCTGATTTCTCATTTTTGTTGTCTGCCTCCGAGCGCTTTTGTCACTATTTGCCTTTTTGGGTTTTATTTACATTATTTTTTGGCAGAACTGATTCTTAGGAGTTTGGTTCCTGCCTCAATCCCATAGTATTTTCAGGAAAGGGGTCGTAATTATCTTTGGAACGAGCTAAGGAATGTGTCAATGTAGCAACGACGAAAAACCTGGATCAGTAAACTCAACTCCTGACTCTGAAGAATGAAAAAAAGTGAGCTCTGATTAAAAGAGCGCTGCCCTCTGCTCAAAATAGATGTCAAAAGTATGCCCTACTGAGGTACTGTAGTACCTCAAACTCAATCTGAAAATAATGTATTTAGAAAAATTCGATTACACGGTACATGGCGAAACTTCAAGATTTGGAATTTCGCTGGCACGAATTCTAGAAATTACACTCACAAACCTTCAAGTCTGGTTTACTTATGCTCTAATTCTAGAAGAAAAAGTTTGCCACGGATGGTCCTCTAACTTGCTCTACCTGGGATGGTCAAGGTGGTCTGAAAACTTGCACGTTGAGTCACTGGCCCGCCGGTTTCGCCCACAGTCTGTTCGAACTACATTCGAACTAGGTACATCCATATCTCCGGTGCCTCGTATACAGATTAAGAATTGGCCAACGCGCATAATGCATACCTTTTTTCAATTTAAAAGGAACAATGAAAAAAATAACAGACAAAATTTAAAATTACTGGCCCGATTCAGTACAAGTTTCTCTTCGTACGAATTCCAGTATTATTTTTATCATTTCGATTCGACGTCGAGCACCGAGACCGATTCCCTCTTTTTAAATATCTACCGTTTATTTCATGTAGACGGTAACTCTGTGAAGACGCGGCGAATAATGTTGAATACGGAAAAGTGAGTGTACAAATATTGCGGTGAAAGCAGGAGGGGCCATGAGCAGAAAGTGCCGAAGTTGCTATGCCAACAAAGAGGGGGATAACAGGGTGGAAATGCAAGGGAGAGATCAAAGCTTGGCTGAGCCTTTTACGAGGAAATTTCAGCAAAGCATCCGTTTCAAGGGCAGCAATTCGGAGACTTGCGCGAAAATAAACGAGTGTACATCTGACGGAAGAGGGAATCGCAATCAAACGGAATTCGCAAGAATGCGGTTTTATACTTTTTCGATGGAAAGAATTTATGGCATTTAATTTAGTAAGGAATAATACGCGTTTGAGTTTGGAAAAAATGTCTTGACAAATCTACATTCTAAAAGTATAAATTTGAACTATTTTACCAATATTGTGATAATTTATAATCAATCTGAAATTTCCAGGGTCCTATCATCTAAAACAATTATGTAGCATACGTCTTAAAAATAATTAGTCGAAATTACTACCTCTGAAAATACTTTCTTTTTTTATTTTTTATGGGTACAATGTACTTACGATTTCGTTTCGCGATCGTTTTTCAACTCTCTTTGAAAAAAATGTTCTATATTCTCTTCCTGGTCTTCCTACGGACCTAAAAAGGATATACTCCCTTTGGCCGGTACGCCTCTTCGGCACTTGGAATCCCACAAAGGCAGCCGATTACAAGCAGTTTCCCGACGTCCTCTAACCACGCGACTCGAAGGTGAGACTGTACGGGACACATAGTGCGTGCCCATATTCGGTCAACGGCTAACCGATAACCGTAGGTCGAAGTAAGTTCACATAGGCGAGGGCTGATGCGGAACACTTGAAATCAAATACCAGAATCCTCTCATTTGATTTATTTTATTCCATTTTTTTTATAGTCGTTAATCAGGGTTAGGTACAACGAAATTAAAACGTCTCTTTCGGCGAGCTTTCGGATATTATTTTCCTTCTTCAGGGCCTAAAAATAAAAAACCGCACGTGAAGCAGCACCAGACATACGAGGATTATCGTCTGTTTGATGCTCTATGCTCTGTGATGTAGTTTCAAAACCTGTGTTTTTTCTACTGTTGGTAATAGGCTGTGGTTTTAATTTTTATTCGACTATAGTTATATTGAAATAGTTTCTAGAAATTAGTTAGAGATGAGTGAAATGAAATTTATAATGTGTATGTATAATTTTTATAATGTTAATTCACTTCCTCTTATCAATTTCCTGCAACAACAAAAGGTATTAACTTATCTAGTCATTCTCTGTTTTATGAAAAAAAAACTCATTAAAAAAAGTTGAGCTTTGATTCTAATTAAAATGCGTTTACTTTAATTTATACGAGCTCATACGTAGCTCATAAAAAAATGGGCAGTACTGCTAATTCCGACGTTGATCATTAGATTGCAATGTTAACCCGTTTCTAAGAATTTTTTCCGTTTCATTGTTCCTGAAAATGTTCAGGTGCCAGCGGTTTCACGTGGTTTTTTTTGTTTTTAGGCCATGGAGAAGGAAATATAATATCCGAAAGCTCGGCAAAAGACGCGTTTCAATTTGTTAGACCCTAACCTTGATTGACGACGAAAAAATATGAGTCAATAATCGATTAGAAACATTTTACTACAGCTCTTTGTCCAGGATGATTGTTGAAAAAAGTTGGTGTGTATGTAGGACAAACCAATGCACAATCGACACCAACTAGCATAAATATGACACTTTTTAACCCACCAATCAGAATGAAAACCATATTATATTTTTTGCCTCAACTTTTCTGTCTGTAAAGTGGAAAATAATCTGTTTCCTAATTTCCTGCTTAACTATCGGCGTATCCAGCGTAGTAAATATATTTAATTTGAAATAAACTTGCTACGATACCTCTCGGATTTTTGGTGAGGCCGCATCACGGAAATAATAGCATAAATGGCTCGCCGACCCATGTGTACACGCCAAACGTAACCTTTACCGGCGACATTAACGGTCAGACACCTCGGCCGTGACGTCACCTTGCCTACCTGTATGCAGTTGAAGGGTCGTGGTGATTAATCACGCTATCGATTCGATATGAACTCACGCTCGTCGAGTAGTTTCATAATTGATTAATGAATCGGCGAGTAAGCGATTCGATACGCTCAACTTGATTAGATTACTTGATGCCCGGAATCTATTGTATGCATCTTATTATTGAAGACTCGAGTTCAAGGTTTGATTTGTGACTTCAAACGAGTCCTATTCTTTCAAATGATAGTAATTCCGTTCATTGTTTCATTTGAATTCTGATTTGTTCATAAATTGCGGAACTAAGAAATCCCTTGAAAGAAGAGAAGTCCTCGCATAAAAGTTCATATTCAGAGAAGTCCTCTGTGGAGCGTTCGATCGTGTATGAACGATAAGCTGTATTTTATTAGGAAGTGGAACATGAAACGGAATATCTTCAATAAATATACGACTCACAAAGGGAATGTGATATATTTGTGGTGATTAGATGATAATTATATTTATGATAGGTGATTCTTCTTTGAGATTCTATAACGGACAGGAAAATGTGCGGTGGTTTACTTTTTATAGCTTTTAGCAATAAGCATTGAACGATTTAAAAGCTTTTTCAATCCTCTAGCTATATCATGTCACATTAGTTTACAATTCAAGTTGCTTTTGAAAGCTACCTTCATTCGAATACGCTTAAGTGAACGGCCGATGTTGGATAGAATTCTTTCTGTTTAGGTATGCATAGGTACTTTAAACCTTCGCGTCCTGCTTTAAACATAGAGCTTGTAAACTCTAATGCTTATGCTCCTTGGCCGTTTCTCACAAAAATAAGCAAGTAATAATAATAAAAATTTATATTATATAATCTGTATGTTAATTAATTTTATCATCCGTGGGTATTATGTCGTGCTGCAACAATCGCTCGTGAGAGGAGTAATTGATCCAAAATTGAAAAGTATTGATTTTTAGTGCTTGTCTGTAAGTTTAGGCATACTTAGGTTTCTTACCTTGTGACCATTCTAAACTACGAAACAATCAAGAACTACCTGAGCGATTTCTAAACTGAACAAGGTTAGTGGGATGCTGCCTTTGTTCCAAAAGACTGAGCGCTGTGAGAGGCCGGAGAAGGGCATGTACAAATTTGAATTCAATCACACCAGTCACTCCAGATGCAGCCTAGGCCTGAGTTTATTATTCTGCATTGCCAATAGTTTTTAATCTTTGTTTCGTCACGCGACGACCATGACACAGTTAGGAGGGAATGGGAAGACGTAACTTTCCTGATCAGGACTTATCATTTCACAACGCCGAGGAGCTCGATGAACTTGAAGCAAAACTCTTTATTTATTTAAGAGGGTCTGAATCGCCGAGCCGACAAGGCATCGAAACGGAGCCGGAAGGAGAAATCAATTTTCACTCTAACGCTCCGCCCTCGCAAGACACAAGATCCTGCAGCTAAGCTCTGCGATCACTCCAGCAAAACGCGGCCGCTTTCACCGAGCAGTTGCTAGAAATTGCCGTTTGTCTGTATTGTCTGTTTGCTCTGTATTGTGGCTCAATATTTTCATTATGTGCGTAAACCATTCGTAGACGTCATGCTTTGAAGACGTTTTTCTGGAAAGAGCTTCTACAAATGAATTGTAGTGTTTTTGAAATTTCTATTAAAAGCAAGAGGGTTTGGTGTTCAATAAAAATTATAGCCACTAAAAAAAAATTATTGGAGATCTTTATGCTTTAATCTGCAATATGTTATGCTCACATATTGCAGTTCCGCATTATTAACTTAATTCCTGCGTATTTCTATTTTTGGGTTCGTCTAACTCGTTTTTCAATAACAACAGTTCTAGAAAAATAATATTGCGCCCTTAGTACAAGCGTCTTAATTTTATAATTGGTAAAATTCATGTTACCGACTCAAACATGGAAGTACTGTGTGATCTATGCACACAGTTTCTTCCTTACCTCATATTCCCTAAAAATCATGCATCGATATTTATGATCTTAATACCAATACCATTGACAACCGTCTATCGTTCTGTATACTGAGGGTGATTAATAGCTCGTACCTTACCATCTCAAATGCCATCAATCTCTCACATAAACAGGTTCGCCACTTGACCTACAAACGCAGTGATAATGAAGCCGTTCAAATAATTTAAACGTAGGCAGAGATCAAGGTAGATAGATTGAGGAGGTACGCTGGTAACTCTGTAGCCAATGAAAAGTGCGAATGGGTATGACGTCATAATGAATCCCAAGTCCCACTTGGTAATGAAGATTGGATTGATTTCACCTACTTAATACACAAGTAAAACTGATTATTGATTTTTGTGAGCATTTTATTTTAACTTTTAATGCTCGTTTTGGTTATTTACGTAAATAATAATTGGTAAATAACGTTAGGGTGATATAAACCTTCAAAAAATGAATCAAGATGGTCAGACTTACCAGAATTTCAAAAAAAAAATTAGGGAAACAGCAATGCCAGTTTAAACTAGTTCACTTTTGAACATTATTATTAATCATTATTATTAAAACATATTAGGAATATTGAAACAAAATATAATTGTGACGTGGGAAATAAATAAAATTGTTTTTGAAAACTCATTATAAACTTTTATTTTTAACAGTAATTATTTTTCTTTTTTTTCATACTTCCTATCTGATAAATTAGCGGATCGTTCAAGGGATTTTTGTTGTGCCCTTTGTGCATTTAAATATTTTATCCTCAGCAGTATGCGCATTTTGCAAAAAGATTCTATCAACTTGTTGTCAATTTGAAGAGAAGATGCAACTTTTGATGTAACGTATTCCGTTGTTTTTTTGCAGTTGGTGGGTATTTTATCTTTTGTATTATAAAGTAGGTTTGTAATTTTCGACTAAGTCATAGCCGACATGACCATTCCAACATTCGATGTTTTTCAAGATTTGTAACTTTCATCGTGGATTACTTCACCAAAAGTCGTTAATTTTTCAGATTTTTGAATAGACCGAACGAACGGTAATTTAACTTAAGATTTTCTCCGAGTAGTGTACCTATCCATTTTTCAAAATTTTATGCGGTATTCAACAACATCGGTAAAATGTACACCAAAAAATCTCATTCTCCAACTTTACACATTCTCTTCATTCATGTACCTAGGGCAAAAGAATGAAGCATATAATCATGGAAATACACACCATAATCAATCATTATGCTAAATTTGAACAAAATTGGAATCAAAAAATGTTTCACAAAAAAACCAAGGGGTACCTCTGCAATTTTTTAAAACTTATCAGTTGTTGATTTTTTACTCTCCTATAAGTACAGATAAAAACCTGCAGTTTCTGGAAAGTTGTTTTTTTACCAGAAAATAAAGAGAAAAAAGTACAAAACACGCACAAACAATGAAAAAGAGTTTAAACTCGTAAATTAATAAGTAGTTTCATAGTTTGCTTGAGGGGAATTCAAGAAATACTGACGAGTGTTTTATGGTAGGAAAGACTTCTCCCTTCAACAGGTAGAATTTCAACCCTCCAAATAAAAGAGAAAGGTAGAAGAAGGGTTTAATTTTGTAATGGGTAGGGGCCTCGGGTCTGTGCTCTAGGGGTTCAAAATGTACTTGTCAGTGAGAGGATTTAAGAATTAAGGATTTAAGACAAATTTATTCAGCAACATAAAACATATAAATTAATACACAATAGAAAAATAACGAATAATAGGTTCAGCAATAGGCTATCGCCCGTGAGAGGGATTCAATGTGACGTTTTAGCGTCCTTAGCAACCGATTTGGAGAGGGGGTCGCCCTTAGTTACCAGCGTACCTCCTCAATCTATCTACCTTGGGCAGAGATCGTGTCGTAATAGCCATCTGTATAGTTTCCTTTTCGAAATAGCTGTTGCTCATTCTCACATAAATGGTCACCTTCCATCAACTAATATAGAGCATTTGCTCCGAAACTGCTTGGCCGCATGGCTTATACGGTAACTGAAAGTTCGAGATAGCCTATTACGAAATGCAGAACGTGCAGAATGTTATCGGTTTAATGTTGTGTTTTGAATCTTGAAGCCGAAAGATAGCCGAGTATGTAGAATTATCAGGCCGTCTCCTCCGAGGGTGAACGTCCTGTCACTGAAATCGGCCGGACAAAAAGAGAAACGGGAACTGTGCTATCTGTACGGTCTCCATGTATAGGTTTAGCTTCGGTATAAAGCTATCGTCTGCGGGTTTTTAGACCTTATTTCGCCTACAAATCCAGCTACCACGTGCCCGTGTAAAAAGCGATTCGCTCTTTTGATTAAAAGAACCGTGCCACTGTGTAATGGTGTTTCCGCGAGGTGGACTAAAAAGATATTACATGAAAAACGATAGCATGAGAGGGAATAACAGTAAACTATCTTTCTATCGGTTCATAAACATCAGCAAAAAAAATAAATAAATAAATAAAATGAAACGCATTTTGCACTCTGAAATGTTAAAAAAAAAAAAAAAACTGAAAAATATATTGTTTTCTGGTGGGCTCATAACTTGTTATTCCAAGGGTAAAAAATTGAATTACTTTGACCAAAAAATCGCGTTAAGTCATTTAATTCAAGTTTTATCATTGGTTCGACTGTGGAATTTACTGTCGGTAAAACGTATTTCGAAAATCATTATGAAAATATTCGAAGGAAATATTCGAGAATCAGGAATTTCAGTAACTGACCAAAAAAGCAAATTATCATGCTGTAGTCATAGTCGTAAAATCATAATATATCAAGTGAACATAATCATGCTATAAACTTCCGTAATCGTTTTAAAAGTTCAAACCTTTTTCTTTCTACTTCTGAATTATTCCCCTAACTTCCATTCCTGGCGTCTTCTTGGTAATCACTTAAACAATTGAGCAAAAGTTCGCATTTCCATTTGAAAACTCAGACTTGACAAAAGAATAAGGAGAACGAGCTACAGTTGCTCACCGTAACTGTAAATCGCTGGAATCTGGCTCCTTGCAACTGCCTTGTGGTCTAACCGCATCTCGACCATTTTGGCATTTTCAGTTCGTGACTTTGTTCCCATTCAAAAAGCTCTCATTGTTTGAACAAAACTGAATATCGCATTGAGTTGAGTAGATTTTATGAGTGATGTGATGCAACGGCTTCATCAGAGCTAAAAGAATCGAATTATTTAATCTATCCAATCAGTTCTAAATTATTCATCACCAAAACATGACAAACAAAAATTTCGTTGACATTATCAACTTTCCAAATGTAATCAACATTGAGATAATGTGTTGACGGAAACGCCGTGGCCGAATCTTATAGATATTTGACAGCGATCAGCTTTATATTCTCCCAGCTCTAGAGGTCAACAGACATTTTCATGGAAATAGTTCCTCATCTTCTAATAAATAGAATTTTTCGAGTTTCAAAAAAAATATACAAAATTGTTATAATACGACTGAGTAAACAATAGCGTTTCTTGTCACGATTAGCTAATCATTACGCATTCTTCTATTCTAGCTAATTACTACGGATTTGCCATTACGTATTTTTCTTTTCTGTATCGATTTTTTGCCCCTTGAGCGGACAATAGGCATCCCCTTGCTTAAAAACAATATTCATCAGATAATTCTGACGTCACTTAAGGCTTGCGCAATCCATTATTATTCGAACCAAAATCGTCGGCTGGGATCCACCGAAACAAATAGCTCGTGGGCGGCAAACTGTTCGACCTACGCTGCATTTGTTTGAGAAAATGTCAACAGCTTGATAATTGCTGCGTTACATAAACTACGGAAAGCTTTCTTGTCTTAAAGGCCGATTGGATATTGAACCAACACGAATATGACAGTGGAAGAAATGTGGAACGTTTCTCGAGGTTCGAGCGCAAAGGCACTCGAAGCATTCGATGTTCTTAAAATTTTCCTAATCCAAATAAATTGGTAACAATTGTGACTTTTCCATTTAACCCATACGCATTTTATGCAACCAAATAATATTTGCATATGCCAAAAAATAAATAGAAATTTTTTTCGGTCCTAGTGATCGCAAAACAAGTGATAAAAACCTGTAGACCTAAAATAAAAAAGGGGATAAAAAATTACTTAGAATACCTTCAAATATTGTGTGCAACATTTGAAAATTATTGCTCCGTCTAATCGACATGACGAACATTTGAAGCGTTCGAGTATATTACCTTACACAAACTTGAGATAAATACTTAAAAATTACATCATGGAAATACGGTCCATGTTCGACCGCGTCAGTTTTCGTTCATACAATAGCTGACAAGTTCCTGAAGAAATTCTTTTGTTTGAGAAATGACCTGAATTTTGTAGATTTCTGTCAATTGACGAGCTCCTGGGATTCGTTGACAAAAGTCTTCTTCTGACAATCTTTCTTTCAATAACAGTTGACAAAACCGATGACAGAATGAAACCATCCGACTGAGGAAATTCCGAGTTGAAATCGGTCCTTCGGAAAAATCTTCCTGTTTCCGTCAGAGCGCGAGAAGAAACTTCCCGCTAGTTTTTCACGGTTCACGTTCCGTCACGTTTTCACGTGAAATTGTAAAGGGAAGGAAACCGATTAGGTACGAAATGACGGCATTCAGTTGGGAAAATAAAGTATCACGGCGGATGAAAAACGAACGAAATCATCCAGCGGACGGTTCTGACTTGCGTACTATTCTTAATGACGAGTAAAGTGAAATTGGTAAAATTAACTACTTGAGTAGTATTCTCGTTTTCGAAATCGTTCAAAAAATGAGAGGTAATGATACTTTTCGAGGTTTCACGTTCGGTAAGCACATCCGAACTAAACTTGTAAATAGCTCAGCTAACATTGCAGATCATTTTGCCTCGCTGGTGCCAAACTTCGTGTAACGTTCACCGAAGCAGTCAACCCGTCATGTAATGGTCCGTTAAAAGGAAGAAGGAAATCGTTCAGCTTCGAAAAGCGGGACTGGATGCATTTATACGGCCTCAAAAATGTAAATCTAAACCGCAGATATTGGCAATTAGGCAATGAATTTGGTTGAGTTACGAGAATGAAATATTCACCTAGGAAATTCTGAGCCGACGATACCACAGTTCTTTTTGGCGTTCGATTGGCAAGCAAATTTTGCTTACTAAATCGTGAAGTTTTTTCCTCCAGGTAATTATTCGGAACAATAAAACACTACGATAATTCGCGGCGTTTTCAATTTCCCCAATTATTCCCTAAAGTTAACACTTAATGTCCTGAGGTATCTTTTGGGAATCATAAATGTTTCTCTAGAACAATTTCGATTCGAGTTTTTCAAAAATAAGCTTTCATATGAAATTGGTAAAATGCCATTGTAATACTATCAGGTGATGATCAATTTTTTTGCGCCTCGGTGAGGAAAAATGTTTTTTTAATATCGGTACAAAAATATTCAACCGAAAAATATCTACACTTGAATAAGTGAATATATTACTATTGTTTGCGATTGATTTCAAACAGTTGCACCTTTCATAAATCATGTCTCAAGTGGGACCTGCCAGTACATCAATCGAAAGTTATCGAGAGGAGGACCGCGACGGCTCCGATGAATCACTCGCTAAGATAATGCCGTTCTTTATTGCACTATCGATCAGCTCGATTGTCTCTTTGGATTATACATATAAGAAAAGGAGGTCGTACGAGATGCAATAAAATATATTACCCTGCGAACAATATAAGAGAGAGACTGGTACCAAACCTATTGACCTATTGAGTAAAGCGGAAGTTCAATCAACCGATTTGCTTCCGTTACATCGAGTTCTAACCGTTTTCTTGCTCTCTTCTATTATTGAGATAGTTTCCATTGAGATGCCATTCCGTGCCTTGAAGCGTTTCAGTTGTGTAAGATAAGCTAAGAATTTATTCAGGGAACAGTTCTTCCTAGGAAACTAAAAGCGTAGTTTTGTTCTTCGCGTAAAATAGCCGACTTTCAAACTGCGTACACATGGAAGTAAAATGTAAGGAAAATTATTATTTACGGGAATGCAGGAATAACATCCTAGACCTCTATTTTGTTTGAAGCCCTTTTCAGGTTTCATACCCTCGTCCAATAGGTACGAAGCGTTAAATATCGTTAGGTCATCTCATCAGATTTGTTTTATTTGAAATTGATCAAAAAACTTATTTGGTTAATCGTCATCGTTTCCCTTGAATTTTAGTATTTCGTGTTTTTAATAAATTCTCTAATATTCACATTATTCTCTTATTCGAAAACTCGCCAACTCATGAATATCAATATCAGTCGGGAAAATTGACGTTAATATGTTCGATTTTTTCCCACTTGAAAGGCCCTGTGTTTGCTGCTTTTTATCGCAAGCTGTTCTCAGAAAGTTATACTAAGCAGTTTATGGCGAGCTAACTGGATTTCAGCATTAGAGTGGCTTCTTTTTGTCCAATCTTTTAAGCTAGGCATAAATCAATCAAACAAGAAATTGCCACGCTAAGCTCGAACAATATTTCGAATCAATATTTTGAAAGTGCTGAAAGTTTTTTACCATCGCACCGTCTTCATTGCTAAAATACGAAACGTATTTTCATTTCTAAACTTCCATTAATTAGATTTTACTTGTCATCGTACTATAAAATTATTCGGAATGCATTTCAGACAAATGCCTTATTATTTCTTCAAATTACATGTATTTTTAACCGACTATGGTTGACTTGCAGTTTTTTTTTTTTTGGTGTAGATTCATGTTTCAACTGAAGCGCAACTAGGGGCCTTTTCAACTTTTAACTCTTCACTTTTTCAGCTCGTTTGTGTTTTTGAAGCCACTATGGAAAATTTTGGAGTGATAAGTGTCTTTTAATTAATTCTAACTTAACTTAACTTCTCACTATCCTATTCTATTAATTAAAATTAATAAAAATTTGTGCTCCCTTCGATCACATCCCCGAAAATAAAAACTGCTACAAAACTACAGTGGTTTATTATTCCTTTGCATCATTAAATTATGATTTTCATAACAAAATATCACTCTCATTTTTGGGACAGACAGAACATTTCTTCAAGTTACCAAATCCTTCAAAGTTTACTATCGTCTTGCTTCTAAAGAAACAGAACCCTCAAAGTTATGAGCGGAGTGAAAAGTTGGCTAGTGAAACTCGGCTAGTCATAAATAGTTCAAAAAAATCAAACTGCTTTTCTGGCATTTTAGTAAGCGTTCGCCCGAAAAATAAATTCGTAATTAACACCAAAACTTTGCCTTAAAATTACCCGATTTGAAAAGTGAGAAATTGAAAAATTATTTTAAAAATATGCCCCTGTTCAGATTCTTCTGGATATTCCATTTAATCCGCCTAGATCTTTCGTCCGTTCGGGCATCTATAGATCCATCAGGTTTGTCATTCGAAATTGCGCGATTAAGCGTTTCTCATGTCGGGTCCAGTGAAAAGTAACTTGATATGCGAGGCGTCGATAAAAACAAAATGTGCATTCTGCGCCGCGGCGAAGTTGGGAGTCGCATATTTCGTTCATACCACCGAATGACAGCTGTTGAATGCGAATGTCTGGGTCAAGGTCGGTTTCATTGTCTACATATCTGCGATGAATTCGGTTCACGAAGTTGAAAAATGGGAGTACCTGCGAGCATTTTGATTGATGTATTTCAACCCATCTTTCCGGGCCGCCTCTCAACGCTGACCACCTTTGTCTTTATTTCAACTCTAGCTAATCATTCGCTGAATGTTTTGTTGAAAATTGCTCTGATAACGTGAAACATCAAAGTTTTGGGGTTAATTACGAATTTATTTTTCGGGCGACCACTTACTAAAATTTTTTTTATTACTATATTTTATCTGCAAGCCGTAGGCGTTTCCTCAACTGAATTCAACGAAAACTCACCTAACGCACGTTTATAACACGGAAATATTCTGAGGTCTCGTATGGCGTTACCGTCCAGGGCTTCCACTAAATGCAAATATTTTTTCATTTCCACGAAACTGTCCTATTCGTAATAAAGCAGAGCTTGGAGCAAATTTATGCGCGCAGTCTTCGCTCTGCTGGCCCGGTCGCTGAATTTCTTATTTATTTCCATATTTTTGCCCCTTTTGTTTTTTGCAGGGGTTTCCCTCACGACTAAATACGATCGGTTTTCTGTAATATCTTCTTATTTAAATTAATGACGTATGAGAAAACCATGACTTTTTGCTGTCTTTAAGATTTTTCTGATCGTTCACGAGAAATTTCGCTTTTTTCTAGATTATATGTCATTATTTTAGCTTACCATCTAATAACCGCATTCAATTTCATCATCAATTCATCTGTGCCAAGGTTCGATAATATAAGGGCGAAAAACGTTACGTAAATGACATCTTACGACTTCGCATTTAAACCTTGCAAAAGAGAATTTTTTCGCCCACCGAGTGCCGGACGCCGTTAGCCCAAGTCACGACATCATGCTTAGTCTCGTGCATAAGCAATATTAAAAATTCAAATAACCGTGCTTATCTATTAGAAGGCATGAACACTTTTTTGAGTTGTAGTTGCGAAAAATTATTCGCATTACACTGTTATTCAAATTAAGCTTGTCTCATATGAATAATATTTAGTAAAATGAATTTATCTAGCCTGTAAAAAGCACAAATAGCTGTCGTTCCAACTCCAGCCCTCCCAGGATTAAATAGCCGCTGGAGAAAGCGCATTTCTGTTCCGTATCCGAATCGGTTCGGGATTTATTTATTTATCTGACTCATCGGGGCGGTAAATCTTAGTAATGGTGTTCGGACAAGGTCTCTGACCCTATCGATCTTTTCTGTCCAACGACCACGAGATCGGGCGGGACGTGATTTTTCCTAATGAATGGAGCTCGTCTGAGGCGGCTTCATTAGTGGAGGTTTGTGAATGAAAATCAGCGTTAAGGATGAAGATAATTATGCCTCTGTTTTTCTTGACTCGGTTTTCTCGAAACTTTTCACTGCGCCAGCGTCTACATTAATAGCAATTAATATTTAACCAACCTAACTGGGTTAAAATATCGTCAGTCGGTTTTAATTGCGAGACGAGTCCTTCGTGTCGGAGCATTTTTACTAGAAGATTACCTAGCTGAATAATTTCTCGATCTCTAGGGGTAAGAATTTTCCCCTTTTTGTATTCTTGTATCGCATATGCTATCTTGGTTCCATGTATTATTATCTTCATGTATTACTCTTTCATTCCGAGCTGAAAAAATAACCTGAAATACTTCTCAGTGTTTTAGTGAAGATTCGACTGTTGCAAAGAGACAAGGATCGAAATAGTATTATTTTAAACGTCAAAAACTACGAAAATAATTGATTGCTGCATTAAAATGAGGTGGTCTGTGGCTCTCTCCATTTTTCTTTCTAACTAGAATCAGGAATAGTCCTTACCAGCTAGAATCGATTTTTGATTGGTGACCTACTAAAGAAGTTATAATTGTCTTATGATTTCCTAGTTTTACTGACTATAATGTTGACAGTTACAATCAATTTCCAAACTAATTACCCTAGTTCTGAATCTGGCGGGGCCAATATTAATTCAAAAGTTTCAATTACTGCTCCACAGTGGGAATATTCAAGAATGTTCGCAATATCAATATCGACGTATGACTTCAGATATTCGACGGCAGCAATTTCGGGACTGGGTCGGGACAATTTTGAAGTTATACCGCACCAAGCTTCGTTTACCAGCGGAACTGCTAACTCGTGAGTCTGGGGAGACCACTGAAGCGCTAACGGAAATGAAGCCGTTCCTTCGACCTCTGTTTCTCATTCAGGATAAACCAATAGTGTCACATGGTTGCGTCGAGAAATGCGCGGAAAATGCATTTTTTCGGGTTTTTAAATTATAACACTTGTGTTATTGAAAATGGATGTATAGAATATTTTTTACTGTAATAAGCTTTATAATCATGAAAGTGTCATTTTGTGGCGTGGTATGAAATTTTTTATTAAAAAACGTGGTAATAAAATATTTTCTTTGAAACTTGCTGATTTATTATTCTACTCTCCGAGAGAAAATAAGTCTTGTTGGAATCAACCACTACCTGGACGGTAAAGTCGCTGCAAAACTAAAAAAAAAGTAAAGTAAACAAGGAGTTTCACCTTGGATTTTCGTCCAACTGGGATACTTTCCCGTCGTGGACGTCGTCAGCAGTTCCCATAGGGGAATTAGAAGATTATCAATCAATCCTGCACATACTAATTCTGACGATTTCGCTCGTGGCTACTCATTGCCTCACCCCCCTGAGTGTGGAGGACGCGCTGCAAAACTAGCTCGTTCCACTATTCAAAAATATAGAGTTAGAAGTTTATTCCACTCGAAATTTTTGCCTATTCGTGAAAGGAACAACATTCTTCCATATTTTATCATCTTTATCCAATACTCGAGGAAAATTCAAATGAGATGACGCTCGCTAATAATGAGTTTTGCTGCTAAATGAACTCTTTTTCCGTATTTACGATTCATGCTAGATTACCTGCGTGCGCATTTTCCGGTTTATACCGTGCCAATGGGGATATTGCACGACGCTGGTCGTTCCAACGTAATACAGTGTACACCGACGTGGTCGATATTGCTCTTGTACTTGCCTCGGCAAAACGTTACTATTTGATTTCCGCGGAGCCCAATGACCGGAACTGCCACCGCAACATTTCGAAACAGTTTTGGCAAACATACAGAATAGCTTAGACTGTTAGGTAAGCGAACTCGACACTGATACGAGGTTTTCTCACGGTCGATTTACTGACCTATATCGGCATTTTGCGAGAATGTGTTCGGTGGAAGTCAAATTAGAGGAGCTGGAATCTGAAGCTGGCAGACGGTTGGAAAATTCGAAGGGCTTCTCCTAAGCATTTTTCGGATTTACGATACAAAAATGAGCGCAAGTATTAACTCCCTAGTACACTTATATTGATATAATATTGAAAATCTTTCCTAGAACATACCGACATCTTCAGGGATTTTTCTTTTCTTCTGACCAAGAGAATATTATATTGTTTTTGCATTTTTCCTATCAATCCTGATTTTTCTGATTGTTAAATTTTCTTAGCTAGACCATTGTTAAGGGTCAAGCTTAAACGTTGAATTCGAATTCCGGGATCTCTGAGCGAGCAGTTTTCCGTACGAATGTACAATTTTTTTGATATTTCTTTCCGAGCAAAGCTTCGTATATTTTATAACACAACCAGATCTATTTCTGTACGATAGAAATTTACTTTTACATTAACAGTAGCTTTGATGGCAATTGAGTTCTGGTTCGCACCCGAATGACTTAATAATAGCCTCGCTATGTACTTAATAAATTCCGCCTACTGAAGGAGTACGATTGTGGTGTATTGTGAGTGCGATTGTGGTTACTTCCACTATAAGAGAGGTCGGCTGATTTCTATCGTCGTGTTGCACAAGATGGTAATCCCATATGAAGCATTAATTTGCTGGTTCAATTGTGGTCGCTCGATGGCATGGCATTGTTCTTGACGCGTAACAAATCCGCGTTTACCAATACTGCTGGCCTTATTTTTTTTATATTATTTTTTTATAAGGAAAGTGTTGGGTGTTGAATTCTTACGGCACCGAAATCGTATTTTGTGCTACTGTAAGCTGAGGTTCGCTCTCGAAAATTCTGCTGGGAAACGATTTATATTTAAAATGCAATTATTTAGTCTTTCAAAAACAGTCTTCGAAATTTTACTCAATATGAAATTAAAGAGTTGAAAATGATAAAAATAGGTTTGCGTTTTTCTCAGCAGCCGACACTTGTGCAGTAAGAGCGCCGCAAAAATGAGCGCCCAGTCAAAATATGTCTAGGGATCCGAGCGGGTCAAACGAACTAAATACTCACTTATTTTTTACTAAATCACTCGCGCTGAGATTGTGAAATCCCATTTCAGAAAAATGGGAGACAAAGAGATTTTTTCAGTATTTTTTTTAATTGCATTTATTAACAACAATACATAAAAGATACACGAAATTTTAATGCTACTCCCTCTTAAAGCAATGCTTGTGCTGAGGGGAGATAGTCACGAATTCCACTAATTTCGTAATAATTACCTATAATTAAAGATGATTAAATATAACGTTAATTTACAGCTACAATTAGTTTTAAATATAACAACATAACTCATTTAAAAAAAAGTGAAATTCGTGACTATCTCATCGTCTCCTGTTTGGTGAACAAAATACCGTTGCCCACTAAGCAGCTCCTTTATATTCTATGCCATTGAAAATATTTCTAGTATTAAAAAAGTTAGCGCATTTTTACAAAAGAACCCTTTTCGATTGTATTATGGAAAAAAGAGAAAAACCTCCCACGGGACCGAAGCGAACAAAAAAAAAAGAAGCAAATAGAGCAAAGTTATCTCAATCGAGCTGCCTTCAATGGAAATGCGCTCTTCTGTCGCCCCTGGCAAACTGATTAGTGTAGGAAACCCTCCTTTCCTCCCATTACTCGTATTTTAACAACAATTTCTTCTCCCACTTTCTTACTTCCACTATTCCGCTTTCATTAATTCATTTCATGTTTTATTCAAAGTGAATTTTCATTCGCCCAGTGAAGTCCTTCTCATCTTCTCTTGTTTTCAACATTTTCTTTCGGAAGCCTCTTTTTTTTGCCTGTTTCAATTTCCCGTCGAGATAATAACCGAAAGGCTTTTCTCCTCTCTGGTACTCTTTTGAGTCGTTTGTGCTGGCGAAACTGTTTGAGATAAATGTTGCTCATCAATATGATGTATCGAGTGTTGTCGACTTTTTAATTTTTCGAAACCGAACTCGGAAAATTCTTTAGTGAAATCACGTTCATAGGGCTAGTTTCTGAAGTTACAAAACCAGATAAGATATTTGGATATTAGTTAGGATATTTGCTTCCCGGGTTTGTTGACTATCACGTACCTCTGCGATAAGTTCCTCCCGTCAACTTCCTTCAAAGGTAACATAAATTCGTTTTACCAAAAGGCCGTCTCAAACGTAGTCATCGCCAGGGTGAGCAGTGGAAGACCGTAAATCGCCTTTGATCTTTGTATCAAAGTACGGAGGCAAAATTGAAAAACCGTCCGACAAAGAACCTCTTTTCATACGGATTTCTTCAGACCACCCAATAAAACCGTAACTATAGTATTTCGAGAATGCTATCTGTAGCTATATGGTAATTTATTGTTTTATTTCAATTTATTTCTTATTTCAATTTCAAATGATTGAGAACCCTTTGTCATTTTTTTTTCTTAATTAATTTTTTTTCTTTTCATTCCGTTGAGGGAACATTTTTTATTGTTAATAGACGATTTTCTTTTAGTTGAAGTGAGCAAAACAATTAATTTAAAAAAGGTGACATTTAAATTGATTGCGGTATGAAAAAGAAATATGCTCGTATTAACCGTGCAAAAAGAATGTCTTGCAAACTCTATCGACTATACCAACTATCATTTTTGATTGACTAGCTGTGATTCTGTTTCGAAATTTCATGTGCATGTGCAACGATTATCCTTCCACCTGACTTCTAAATATCAGTTATGTAAACTCTCGGTCTTATCGTTCTACCTTTCTCACGACTGCCCTTTCCTAAGTCACCTTTCAGAGTGGCGTAACCTTGATATCGTGATAAAGCTCTGCCGTTGACAAGGACTTTGCCTTACGTCACCTCAACATCTTATGCTGCGAATCTATTGTTGATGAAACTTTTTAAAAAATAATTTGGCATGAGTCATGGTAATTTTCTGCATGGAAAATTTGCAGTTTTTTGTTGGAAGTATGGAGTTTGAATTTAATCAGTTATAACCGAATGAGTGAATCTGTTACCTTATATTTTCAATTATTCGCTATTGACCCTACTTCTTGACAAAAAAAAAAAAAAAAAAAAAAAATCTGTAGGTACCTAATTAATAATACGTCATTGTTTTCACAGTTTACGTATGAAACGTTGCTTACATCAACTTAGAACTCTCTTCTCGTGAAATACTGCCCATTCTTTATCTAACGAGACCATAGATTTGTTAATCAAAGGATAAAATATGAATCCGGTGTAATTTCATTTCAAGCCATTGAATCCCTAATTTATTTTTGTATTGCTGAATAACTGTCGCAATTTCGTTCGCTAACGTTTTCTCTCTCGTGACAAATCATCCCCATGCACCTGTCTACTTTAACGCCTCGCCAAATTTAGAGACACGCGGTTGGCAATACTTTTGACGCCGGGCCAAAATTTGTTCTTTCGATTGCATCACAGCATTATTTCTGTTGTTCTTCGAATCTCTCGAGCTGAGTTGCCTTTCTTCGTTCGCCGAAAGTCTCCGTTTCATCGTCGTTTCTCACAGCCAAAGTTTCTGACCTAATTTTATTAATTTCCTAGCGGGCGGAAAACAAACTTCCAACGTTGCTTGATGTCTTTGACTTCTTCTGATGCACCGGAAGAACTATGTGTATTAACCGTATCTAGTCTTCGCCGGGAAACATTTCGAGGAAACAAATTATTCGAAGGAATCCAAAATGTTTCGTGTCGTGTTTTTCCAAAACTTTTGATTTTTTCTCGTTTGCCTACTGCTCGTTAATTTATTCTTCTCACTTGAGCTTTTTACTAGAAATGTTGAAAATGGCATTTCGCGAATGGTTTTTCGTGATTGATCATGCTATAGTGCCATTGGTTGGCAGGTGAATGGTTAGATGCCCTTTCACGATGTCTCTAACGGGCTCATCACTTCAAAATCGTTAGCATACTCGTTGAACGTTTACTGCATCACGATATTGTCGTGTGTTCTGAAATTTTGAAATACTTGGTCCGTTGAATATTCAAGAGAGCGAAAGCAGTTCCGTCTAAACTACGTTTACACACTTAATGAGTACTCTCTCTGGAACTGCTGAGTATTCTTTGCTTAGGAAGATATCTCATCAGTTAGCGTCCGTTAATTTAGTTAGTCTTTAAAACATAATTCCGTAGCAATCGTTATAGCAAGTACTAATAAATCAGAAAAATTCAAAGTTTCCTATTTTCGAGGAAATAGGAATTCAGGAAAATTCTGACCTCCTGTGTTGCAGAATTTCTTCTCCCTTTTCTCTTCATCACATCTAATTTTCTTCTCCTTCCCTCAAATGCTTGTAGGTACGCAGTTCTCAAAAAAGTAGTCCTGCAGTTTCGAAGTTGATCCTCAAAAACGGTTAATAATTTCACATTTTTCGGATTTCTGATTTTTCTGAGTTTAGATGATTAGTATTGGCATTAATATACGAACATGATGTCTATTTCGAAACATGATCCCCCATTCGCATATTCCATTGTTCATAAGAATCGGGCATGTTCCTTTACAAACCATTTTGAAACCTCGTTTAGTTTCGTTCCTACTGTTTTCGAATTTTTCTTTACCTTACCTTTCTGTACCTTCGAGTTTCTGATGATTTTCTGGACAAGCCATTCATCGAGTTTTTCGAACACCATCGAGACCGGATCTGTTGATCGCAGCCAAAGTGAGCTTGCAATGTGACTTCTTGAGGTTCCTGGCATTCTGACGATGCGGTAGTCGATCCTTAGCTCGCGTTGGTGATAGCGGCGAGGGAAAGCGTCTCCCGAGGGTCAAGGACGCCTCGTCAGCTCAAGGACTCGCGGAGCCGCCTACGATCAGGCGAACCTAGCAGTAGGCAGCTGCACGTTAAGTGGGCTGAATTTATTGTGGGCGACTGGTTTTGATTTCAATTCGATGAATTGGGCTTAAATGTAGTTACGATTGAAGTTTGCTTCCGGGATCTTCTGTGATGGCAGATGAGGTTCACGTTCTCACACATTGTTTCAGGAAGGAAACGTGGTTTGCAGCCCAATTTCATGGCGATGGGACTCATGAGACATTTTTGAGATTTATTTGAGAATATAAGGCTTAAGTACGATGAAAATTTAGAAAGTCATTCCATGCATTTTCTCCTCATAATTCACGTCATATATCGGTTTGTGACAATGAATCTATTGTATCGTGCAAAGAAAGAGTCGCTATTTTACTACCTTGATTGTTGACAAAAATACTTGCAATTTAATGTTGTTTTTTTAAATGAAATTTGTTTTTTTTTAATAACAATGTTATTTACACATTCAGCAATTTTGAAAAGAATTAATTTACTTCTACTACTTTTTTTCTTAAAAATAGTTGTTTTCTTCATGTTGTTATTTTGGTTTTTGAAAACATAAATCTGGTGTTTAACTTTCTAACGGGGAGTTATAATTTCAAATTGATGAAGCTTGTGCATGTACAACTCCTTTCCATTTCTCTTCGTTTTCTTCCTATAAAATGCACGGGGTTTTGATTGCGTCGCTCAAAAGATAATTTCATTGCCTTCACACGCGTTTTGAGGAACGAGCGACTGGACGCATATTTCCGCGGCGTACGGTCCTCTGATTCTCGAAACCAATTAAGTTTTGAAATTCACCTTGATGCCGCGCTATCCCATGGCATTCATCCTACGCTGTTTTTACTACCTACGTTCAAACGTCTCCCATATGGCGTTCTAAGCAAAGCAGAAAACTCTGCTGCCCACCAGTCTATTCTATGGGCGAACAGCGGACACACCTGCTTTAGCTTTTGCCTCGTTATTTATTATTCGATCAACGTCAAACGCTATCAGTTTCATGATAAAACAATCGAGCGTATAACAATTTACTTCACGTCTCGCCTGTCTCTTAGAATCGCTGAATAAATTAGGGGCAAAATGATTCTGCTTTGATGGTATCCCATAAGAGCCTTCTAATATAAAATTGATTTTGTACTGAAGCTAAGGTTTGGAAAGCTTTTTTTTTGGAGGAAACACAATCACGTCAAGCTGTTATGGTTATTGTTTTTCAGTGCACGTGGCTGAAGGTCAATCGCGTGCAAGGACCTGCCCTTACCTCGTTGGCTTTCGGTGTAAAACGAAGGCGAACGTTGATAGGTATTCACGGAAGTAGTAAAATGTTAGGACGCAAAAAGTTATGAAGTAAATGTTCATTATATTTCGTAAAATGTCATTTTTATGTTTTCTGGGGGTAGCTTCATTCGCGCTATGAAATGTTATATTTATGACAAAAAACTTGAGGTACCGGATGGCTGAGTAATAGTTCAGAAGCCCAGTAATTTACTGTGTTTCAATATCCACCGAGTTATCTTTTTCCAAATAGCCTAACGATTACGAAATGGGAAAAAAATATTTTTTTAGTGGACCAACTGGTAAATTATTCTTGCTCAATTTTGTTAGAAGAGATTCACGTTGGAATGAAATTCGGTTGAATGCGTCGAGCCGAATTTTCATCAGCTTAATTCCTGATCCGGCTTCGACGATTCGTTCGTCGAATGCAAAGTTTGCCTGGATGAGCAGAATGATCCTGTTATTCCATTAAGTTCCGAATCCCATAACTAAATCGTGTTTTCCCGTTACAAAAACCGATTATAAAATCAAGAAGCTCGTACTAAGGGCCTAACATAATTATTTTATTGAAACATTCTGCAGTATTAAACTGTTATTATTGAAAAATTTTAAGCCCCCATCGTTCAAATATATTTATTTTTGCGGTCTATAAAACTCAAAATATTGTCAATATGCATATAACGGCGGTACTGTATGTGACCCACTTGATACAAATCAAACCATTCATTCGCCGTCCCAAACATTTCTAGACCTTGAACGTTCAAATATATTAATTTTTTCGGTCTGTAAAAATCAAAATACGCACTAGCCGAATCGTGAAAAAGGCTCATAAAGTTGAGGTACCTACGCTGTGTGACCCAATATTAAAAATGTCATGCGTCATCTTGCCATAACAAACATTTTAAGACACCAAATGTTTAAAATATTGACTCTTATAGCCTGTGATAAATCAAAATAGAAACAACTTTGAACGCCTATATCTCGGAAGTACTGTGTGTTACTCAAAATTTGGGAACGCCTAATTTTGCATTCTCTAAAAATTTCATTGAGTTTCATTCATTTTTCACGGAGATATGACGATTTATTTCTTTGTTGACTACAGACACACATCCTAAATTTAGTAATATAAAAATGTCTTCCAAGTTCACCTCCGTTCCAAATTAGTGAATTATTATTGATATACACATCATCAACTATCAATATGCTTGATTTGAGAGAGATCGATTTCAAAAACTTTTTCGCGAAAAATCCAAGGGGTACCCCTGCGATTTTTTAAACCGAACAGTCAATGATTTTTTACTCCTCTCTCAATTCAGATAAAAATCTGAAATTTTCAGGAAAGTTGTATCTTACCAAGATGTATTTTTGTGATTTTTTTCAATTTTCGGAAAAATTAGCAAATGGTCCAAAAAAATCAGTTTTTGAAAGCTCGAAAATTGGACTTTAAGGGTGAGTTTTGGGGTGAAAATAAATGTGAACCAATTGTTTTATTATGCAGGAATCTTCATTTGAATGCCTTACACACGTACATAGCAAAAGATTTTGTGAAAGCATGTTTAACAGCTCCACAGAAATTATTTTCGGTAAATCGAGTTTTTCACCGACCGAAATTTCGAGCTCCGCTGGCATCGGTAATAGTGAAAAATTAAATTTTTGTTTTCAAGCGAATTTGAAAGCTATTCTTATAGGAAATTTAACGCTAAATCCGAATTTGACGTTAAAACGACGGAACTTTGACGTCAACGTTTAGTTTTCACTAATTTCAATGATACCGAATGAACCCGATGAGGAGCATATGAATCTCGTAACAATGAATTCGATTTGAGTGAAGTGTCTTGCGAAGTGTAATATAGTTGGAGAAAAAAGGGTTAGGAAACTGCATTTGATGTACCGTACGTAAAATGCAACCGTTATGGGCAGGTGCCACGTAGGAGCTCGTTAAATGTTGTCACAAACATTAAACGGGGCTTTCTATACGAGCTTGTCTCGTGCCATAAACTTTTCTTCGAATTTTTTTATTCAAGTACTTACCTAACAAAATTTATTTGAAGAGAAGATTGCAATTTTTTTCAAAATTGTCACTATTGCCTAGAGTTTTGTTGAAAACAAGCGAATTGCCTAATTGACGTTGACTAATTAGGGAGGTTTGTTAATGCAAATTAGGATGAGATGACAATGACTTCTGTATGACTTCGGTATTATTCAATTTTCGACAAATTTGGTTCCCATTTCACGAACGGCAAAATCGGTTTTCTGATCGCGGTTTTCATTATTCAGTTGGCTTGCATAGAATAGGCTCACTGATTGGTCCATTGGTCTAGACTCATCGCTCCGTGGATGAACGTGTGAAATGTTTTTGATTTTGTATTCCAGTTTGTGTCTATATTTTTTAGAGATTACTCCGACCGGGATGATTTAGTCTGAGTACTATTTTTGCCAATAGATCTATTTCTAATCATTATAAACAAAAACTGCTCGATTGGGCAAATATTTGTTTGAAAAAAATAATCCGCTAACCGGGTTTTCAAGTCAAATACGGTTTTAACTATGTAGATTTATTGTGATTGAAAAAAATCGGCCGAGCGATTTAGTAAATAGTGAACTAGCAGATCAATGTAGATCCAATTCAAAAATTCACACTTCTCACAGGCAATGTCTGTATTTTCCGTAGGTACCTAGTAGTGTCAGTAGTATAAATCAACAGCAAACACTAATATTCATTGGAAAGCACTGTTTGCTTAATTACCTTCATTCTAACTATTAATTAGCTATAACTGGAAGTAATATTGAAGCTTATATTTTTTCAAATTCATCTTTTGAGTTCTCTACGTTCAACTCGGTTGGAAAATCAGCGTTATTGTGCAGGTTGGGACAAGAATCACAGTGGCACTGTAATGTGCGGCCAACTTCTACATCTCATTACATTATTCAGGCTACGCGGAAGAGGGTTGGTCGTGTTGGACGATTTATGTCGTTGCGCGTATAAATGAAGCTTGCGTCCTGCGGTTGAGTGCTCAGTTGGAACGTAACATTTTCCAGAACGCGTGTGATTCTCTCTAGAGCCGTTTGAACTGGCGCCTGAAGTGTCTCTTGAATTATTTTGACATCGCTTCCTCAAATGCTTTTTTATTAGTGTATTCGAGTATAAATGTTGGCAAGTTTGAGGGAAACGCTCGAATTTATACTCATCGTTGGTTCAAAGCAACCCTAACGACAGAAATAGAGCCGCTCTAAACGATACTTAGTCCAATTACTATGAACCAAAACCATCACATAGGGATTCTCCATCACATTTTTGGGTTGGAAAAAATGAAACCATTAAAACACAAGTGGAAAATAGACTGAAATATCAGTATTTTCAGGTTAAACTACCAAAAGAAAGTCCATTTCAGAGACTCTGGTAACCTATTTATCTGAACGAGTCCTCTGGAATAACGAGAACCGAATTGAAGGCTGTACCAATCAGACTCCATCTGACAGGCGAATTATTTCACTCTGAAAGTCAAAGGCATCTTCCCCGATTTAGTGACATGGTGATAACGTTCGATTCAGGTCAATCTGTTTCTAATTACTCCGTAAGTCGTGACGCATTCGTAAGGTTCGATAACTTCTTCGAATCATCGTCGTTTTCTTCTCAGATAGCCCTAATTGATTTTCTATCTCTCAGCCCAAATGGAGCCGCTATAATTAACAGTCGTTTCTGGGGAAAGTTTCAGTCATCTGGTTTTAGGAAGTGCTGTCCATATGGTGGCAAATACCACCAACACCAGAGACCAACACCATTTGATCGCTAGCGGACGAGGAAGTCAAAATTATTTTATGTTTATGCGCCATTGCGTGCAGCCCAGATCGCGAAATCGCTCCGTTTTTAATTCGATTAATCGAGAATGCTAATTTGATGATAAATTTTCCTCTTCATAAAAAAATCAGTAGTTTGTATAGATCACGCATTACTTCCATGTTTGAGTGGGTAGACAGGTAAAACCAGTTATGAAATCGAGAAACTCGTTCAAAGGCCGCAAAGTTCATACAATTCAATATTGTCACTGAAAAACTAGTCAGGAGACCCAATAACCGGAAAATGCACTAAATAGGTAATTAACGCAGTGTTACGGTGGTTGAGCCTTACGATACTGTAATAATTCTGTGATATGGATCATATTTATAACAAGCTCAAATCGTTGAATTACGGCGGGTGAGCCAATATATAAAAAATCACCGTGATCTGCTCGCCATAACGAACATTCTAAGACCATAACCGTCCTGAAATATTGACTCTTATTGCCCGTTAGAAGCAATGTAGAAAAAACCTCGAATATCTCGAAGTACTGAGATTGTGCGAATTCCACTAATTTTAAATGAGTAATATTGTTATATCGATTTCGGCTTTTAGGTCATCATCAATAACAAACTTACAACCGTTGTAAGAAAAACTCTCCTCTCCTATCCAAGTGAAATGGGATTCCACAATCTCGGCTAGAGTAATCTAGTAAAAATCTCGGGAATACTCCGGAAACCTGCAGCTTCACTTGGAGAACCTTTTCTGAAAATTTCGTTGAATTTCATTCATTGTTCACAGAGATTCGGCAACGTTTGTAGCTTTATGAACACAGACACACAGACAAACAGACGGACAGACATTAATTGTTCAGAAAGTGTTTCTGAGTATAGTAGTATGAAAAGTTCCGTTCCGAATTCAATTTTTTGGACGATCAAAATACTTCCATTTACTGCGTACACATAATATGGAAGTAAAAACTGGTATTGAAAGAACAATCTAATTCTCTGGCAGATTGCTTGAAAATCAAGTTTTTTTGGGTTGATATCATTATCAGCATCAGTATTTTTTGCTTAATTTGGGATTTTCTTTCAATGTTAATATAAATATCAGAAGAAACCATTTTCTTTAAACATTTTTTAAATCTATATTTCTCAACAACAATTTGACGTTTTCCAACTGTTAACCAGTGTTTTCCCACCGGAAATAAACGTTTCTCAGGACGATTTCAACATTTTCTTCCCACAAACTCAGATGTTCTTCAAATTTTAGACGTTTATCGGCTGAAATTTGAAGTGGTGTTCCCCATTTCAAATGCTGCTTGAAATGTATCTGTTCTTAAGCAGTAGATCCCTAATTTGTGCCGGTAAAATGGCTCAAACTCCAAAAGGCGAATTTAATTTAGGTGTAAGGCGGAGTGTTCTGTTTAGTGACCTCTAGATGCTTCCTCGCAGTTCGCCTTCCTGCATCTCGTTAGCACGAGAGTTCTCCCTAGCGGCTGATTGTGAGTCACCAACCAGTCTTAAGATTTCCTCCCAGGACCTCTATATTTTTATAGATGAACGCAGGCACTGAGAACAGTCGGTGCGCGCCATTCATTGTGTCCTCTACTGTTGGTTTTTTCTGTTGGTCTTCATTGCGTTGAGCTGATCGTAGTGAGTTCATTTGTGCGTTTAATGTTGAAATATTTTCACAATAATTATACTCGTAAATATTTTCTAATCCAGTGTCTGTTCGGTTTGTCCGAACAGACTATCCGACTATCTTTCTATTTAATGATTTAATTTACATTTAATTTTTTTTTTATGGCGGGGTTAAATTGACAAGTGTTCAGTGAAGGAAAAAAATCGGACGCCTTTTCGTATCCCTCGTCTCAGAGATATTCTCCACCAAGTTCTGCTTTTATCGAATGGTATCTAGTCTGGATCACCAAATTCGAGATCGATAATAATAGAACAATCTGGAACGTTTGCTAGGGTCGAAGAACTATTGGGCAACACGCCATACAAGTGGAGTATCTGTTTTTATCCTTGGGCAAATAATGCCGAGATAGGCCAAGAGGAGGATCGTCATAAAATGGACGAAGTCAATAAATAGGCTTCTATTGCTGAGACGGGCGGAATTTCAGGATTTTTTTTATTTATCGGCTCGCAATATATGTCAATATTGGCTGCATAAAGTTTGTCTTAGTTTATTTATTAAGTTGGTGATTCCCGAAATAATTTGGGACATCTTTTCCAAAAATAAGTCTCACGTCTTCTAAGAATTCCAAGTATTCCAGGTCGAATACATTACCATCGTTCTATAATCGACTATTCAATCTCCACGGCAGATTGGAATAGTTTGCTTTGGCCCTTAAGCCAAGTCAACGGATATTGTAGCTTGATTATCTCATTACCGTCGTAATTGACTTGAACACTGGTTTAAATTGCTAGTAAAGTGAATCGCTGGTCGCTCGGTTCCCCTTGTGATCAACCTGATTGATTCTTGCTTCAACTATGGGCTAAAACGAAGGCATTTTATCCCTTGATTGCAGAACGTACTGTACTATCCTTTTTCTGTTTTACAATATTAGTTGCTTCAAAAGTAATTTTATTATGAGATGTAAATGATAATTACGTTATTTGTTTGCAAGAAATCTCGGAAAAAAATTTTAAGTGAAAATTTAATTTTTTAGAATTTTTTTTTAAAAAGGTATAATGCCGCTTTCTACTGCTCTCACTACATTCTCAAGCATTATTTGTTATTATTAGTTGTCAGCCATTTATTGAATTACAATTGGTTTATATTATTTTACCGTTATTATTATGTGCCATGTGTTTCGAGTCTTCCTTAGTCAAAAATAAGAAAGGTAATAATAGTGAGTTTTAGTGCATTTCTTGTTCTACGAAAGCTTGAACGTTGGAGTCTTGGTTACTTCGTTAAATCATAAATATGTCTCTTATGGTCGCCACAATCCGCCGTCCTCTACGCGGTAACCATAAGAAACCTATGATTTAACATAGTTACCAAAACGTTCGTATGTTCAAGTTTTCATAAAACAAGAAATGCGCTAAAACTTTCTATTGACCTTATACATTTACGAGAAAAAATTCCTGAAAATAAACATCTCTTGATACTGATATGAAAAATCTATGTGGAGTTGAGGCAACAAATCTGGTCGTCGCGTAGAATGAAGCCAATTTCGGGCGGATTGTGGAATCTGGCTATGTAACTCGGTTAGTCCTTCCCTAGAGAACGAATGAAATATTCCCTGTTTGCTTGCGCACGTGGAGGCAAATATTAGAGGGGATACAGTATGACAGGGTATTTGATGCGGGTATGCGGTTGGTCTGGCTCTTAACCCCGAGGCCATCTATCCAATCAGTTGTTTCACAAATCTCACGTGCACGAGAAACTCGCGGGGATTGGGTTTTATTGCATAGTGTCAACTATTGTGTAATGAGAAGCGATTTTTCGACCATGAAATTATTAGCAACGTACTTTAATACCCTAATTGGAATAAACAATTCAAATAAAAAAATAAATAACCATAGCACAAATTGCTCTACAAAACCTTAATGAGGGCGTTAAATTAAAAAATTAAGAGATAAAGAAAAATAATAGAAAAAATAGAAAATTAGCCGCTTGGCGTTTCTCCCTCAACCCAACTAAAGAAACAAATAGAATAGAAAAAAAGCCGTAGAATTTCAAGCAATTGTGACCGCGGTTTTGTCTGACGACAAATAAAAAATTATAATTTATCTACCCCTGGATGTCCTATGTCTTATTTCTTTGATGAATTTTTCGCCACTATTCTAATGATTGAATATCCAACAGCTCTAGAATGGATTATTATCTACGTTCCTAATGAAACTCGTCGCATCGAATTTAATGGAACATTTTTATAGGTCCCAAAGCTGGTGTATTCTCTGTAATATATTACGCTTCTATACTCCTATAAGCCTGTTGACGGCGTCCGGGGAGAATATTTCAATAGAATCCCCGAGGAAATCAACCGGCACTTCTGAGGTTTGGGCTCCGTCGAGTGTAAGGTCGCGCCTGGGTCTCTTATCAGTTGGAAATTGACCGAGTTATTCGCGGCATATTGAGTTTGCAATATCCATCCTATAAGTTCAGGAATTTTTATTTTTTAATTAATTTATTTATTTTAAAAATTTATATTAAAACCAATAAAGCTATCAACCCCGCAATGGTCTCATTCGATTCGGCGTCCAAAAATCCATAGAAATTGATATCAAATACAGCTTTTTCTGCAGACCGTTGGAAACTACGAATTTTATCCCTTAAAACCCCCAAAAATACCCTTAAAATTGACGTAGCGGTTTTATTAAAATGTTGAGCCATTTTCAGACCAAGATTGATTTTTGGTGACAATTTCAATAGTTTAGCTTTTATAGTTTCGCGGCGGACGGACAGATTTTTAAAAATTGAATATTCGGATGCTACGTGCCTTGAAACGTAAAACATCAAATTTTTAAAGGGGTTAGAAATGTTTTTCCTTGGGCGATTACATGATTTATTATTGAATAATAAACCAAAACAAAAACTCTCTCATTTCTGTTGAATTCTGAATTTCACTGTTCAATCTACTACGTAAAAGTGGAAGTGAAAAATCATTACTGTTCGTCGTAGTTGGCAAACCGATTCTACTTACAAACTATTATTATTTTTGTTGCCGTTGCCTATCTAAATTTGATGCGCGGGTTGAATGTTGGCATTTATCATACGAAATAATTAAAGTCGAGTTGAATTGTCGCTGTTTTCATCTCTGCCTAATGCCTTTTACGCTAATCGACTTGATTAAAATAATGCGGGGTGGCCCGAGAGCACTGATAAGCACGTTTTCTCAATTAGTTGCCGGCCTTCGAATTCATAAAAGCAGCTCATTTCTGTGAAAGCTTTCAGCTCATGAACGAGAATGTTCCTCGTTCGGCCAATATCTCAGTTCGGGATGGTTATTTATTAGCGGGTGTCGGCGAAGGGAGCATTGAATCAACTGGTTGAATTAGACACTAGCTGCGAGTTGATAACTGCCGCCTTGCATACTATGTTCATTTCTGTATGAGTTCATTCCAAAGGCCACCTGCTCACTCTAAGCAGGATATCCGAAGTAGAAACTAACGGTTAAGTTTTAAATTAGATACGCTCCGATCTAAGGACATATATGTAGATGTTCCGTTCAATACAGTTATCGCCGGTTGAGCACCGGCATAGTAATGAAGCCTGTCAATCCTCCCGTTTCCGATCACCATTGATACTCTTGTTGCAATGCTGTTCGCTAGCTTTCATTCAATATTGTCCCTATTGAGTTTATTATTAATCAAGTGGAGATGCCCGACTATGCTTCGTATTGTAGTGTTTTGTATGTACCTGCCTACGTGCTTACTGTGAATTTCAAAAATATCGTATTCTGCTACTTTTCATCGGAAATATTTTTTCCAACCTGCCAAGTTTTCCCAGACTTTCAACTTTCACCCTCTACAACTTCGACAAAAAGTCGTCGAATAAAATTATGCAATCACATCGAGTAGTACCCACCACAACCTGAGGCGTAACTAGAGTTGACTCATGGGGGGGTTTACCCCCACCAGTCAACCACTCTTACATATTATACTCCCTTCAAAAAAAGATTTCTCATAATATAGATATAATATATATATTATACAATATTAATGTAACTTCAAATTAAATAAATAGATTTAATGTTTTATAAATGTTATTTTGGTTATAAATGTTATTTTTGAAAGGGCAATCAAGAAATGGCTTTTAAATATAAGTAACCCTATTTATTGATTACAATAACTTGTTACACTTAAATTATAATAACAATAAATTAAGATTAATAAAAATAAAATAAAATTACATTATCAAACAAGAAAAAAATATTCTTAAATATAAAATATATAAGTAAAAAATTGCCATCGTTCCCTACTCTACAGAAGTTTTTACACAATCACTCAAGGTCAAGACATTTTGGCATTATTGACCCTTCCCACAATAATAACTTTGAAAAAGCAAAATATTTCAAATTTTTATTTTTTCAAATTATTACTTACAATTTAAAAAAAAAATATTTCTAAGCAATGGGGGGGGGTTACGTCCCCAGTAACCCCCCCCCCTCGTTACGCCTATGAGTCCACAACCATTTTTCAACATAATATGTATAAATACGTCGTATCAATACGAAAAAGGTTGCAAAAAATGGTTGTACATTGGTTTATTGTTCCTCCGCTTCAATAATGATTTAAGAAGACTATCCATTTATGATAGTAATTATTTCAAACATTTTTATGTTTGCATACCCTCCTAAAAAAAAAAGGTAACTATAAGCGAAAACTCCGCAGCAACTATTGTCATTTTAATCATTTTTACTTTTCTTAATTCCCAAATTAAAGGCTAAATTTTATGCCAAGCGGTACAGTTGAAGAGATTATTCGATGAGCATTCCAACGAGTATAGAACGATTTTTGTAGCTCCAAGAACTCTCGAGTCTTCCCAACTTCAACACAAAAGCTTTGATTACTCGAGAACAGAATTTTTTTTATTGGATATTCGAATTATACAAGCCTTTGAAGGGGGTTCTACATGACATTTAGAGGGGGCGTTAGAAAATTTGTTTTCTTGGGCGGTTACAACGGTTTATTATCGAATAATAAATCAAAATAGTGTATCAAAACAACATGTTTGCATCAAAATAACACTCCAAGCTCAACTCCTTCGAATCATTATCTGCGTAGTCATTGACGACGCGGAAACATTGCAAATCAAGATACCGGTTCCTCGTTACGAAATCACCTATACTACCTTTGGCACACCTCGAAAGCTCTCGTTTTCTGACTGTTTTACGCTTTTTCGGCCATCAACGATTACAAAAAAAATTACCCATACGGCTTACGACGGAAATAAGAATACCAGATCTTCAGAACGTAAAGCGATGTTTATGCTAAAAATGCTGCTCCTCCTGTTCGTGCTGAAAACGTACATTTCCGGACAAATGACGAAAAAGTGAACGTAGAAGTATTCATGATTCGCTATTAAGATGGCTATGGCTCTTGTCCATACTCCGAAACTCGAAGAACTAATTCGACTGTTCGGTAAAGAATTAATCGAGCCGCTGTTATTCTCGTCTTCTGAGAAAAATGCACGCCTAAAACCTTGATTGTCCTACTAGTTGTGTAGAAAAAACGCTATGGCCAGATTTTATCTAATCGATTTTATTTAAATTTTGTTTCAGAAGAGTGCGCCGGAAGATGCGACCGAGGAGGAATGGTCGGACAAACCCAAAATATGAAGTATGTGCAAAGCATAAATTATTTAATTTAGCGTCATGACGTTCACAATTCGGCCGACTCGCCTTTACGTCTTTATTGACAAAAGGTTTTCTAGACTTTTTCTCTTTAGAAGAATCAATCCGTTGTGCGTAATATTTAGAACAACATACTTTACGCCATACTAATTATTAATCTCATTTTTTGGGCGTATTGAGTTAAGTACCGATAAGTATGAAAAAATACGTGTTCTTTGATAAAATAATATTATGATAATATGCTAGTAATAGAACGGTGTAGTTTCGTAGGAAAACGAGAAATAGTTTGACCTCACATCTCACCACTGAAATACTGGAAGTACCACACATTTCAGTGTAATAGTAAACGCCCGGGCAATTTTCCCCGATTTCAATTGTGTACAGCTACTAAACGATTGAAAACCTAAAATTTTGAATATAATGATAGTTCAGAATGATTGATTGATAGTGAACAGTGTTCAGAATATTCTGTGTTGGAGGAATCAGGAAATATACCCCAGAATGTTTATCATGATTTATAAGCAGTCCTAAAACACGGTGATACCGGTTTTTGTGAGTTAGTTAACTGTGTCTCATGCGAAGCTCATAATGATCTGGCGGACACCGGTTAATCACGCAGATCTCATCGAATTTCATTGCTGCAGATGATTTTCATTAAGAAACCTTGATTGTCAAGAAGAGGCACAAAAAATGAAATTAAAAAACTCACTCTTCACCATAATTTATCAGATACCCTCGGAGGAAACCATCGAAAAAATAGCTCTCCTGAATAAAATTCCGAAAATGAGATGTGCGAAATTACAGTGGCGTCGACTCTATATCTCCAATTTCTACTTTCCATCCCAAAAACTGAGTCGAATTTCATGTGGTTATAATTTTTCCACGTATTCGTGAAAAGAAGGCGCTCTCTAGATGAGAATGCGTTTTGTTTTGTGCTCATTTCGTCTTTACTCTATCTCTCTCTTATCGCAACCCCGTTTTGTGCAGTCTTGTTTAGTGTTTAGCGTACTAATGCATTTTACTATAAACGGAATATTCGTATAGACAGGACGATATCTCCCTCATGGCTAATGACAATACGGAAGTCTATTGGTTCAGTTGTCCACATACGGCATTGACCTCTTATGGCTGGGCCCCCGAAGGTGAACTGCCTTGAGATGATTTATTCATAGGCTTGTCCCATCCCGAGGGTATCTATCTCTCGTCAATTCGGGTAAGGAACGAAGTTTAATAGATCATTTGTATGGGCAATGATCATTTAATTTGCAAGATTGAATATCACGGGAGTACGTGGAATGGTTAACTCGATTGGTGGTCTAGTTGGAAAACCATCAGAAACTTCCTAATTGGACCCTATCGGAAAGTAGCAGTAAAATTTAATAGTCTCGAGGCAATATTGTGCGAACGAAGAGGTCGGGGGAATCATTTGAGATTCTACGATACGGCTTGGATCTTATTTCTCGCATACGAAATTTTCCAATGTCTCAGCCAATATTTGAAGCTACGACTGGGGATCGAGCCTAATTGCTTTGTAATGCTTTCATCCTCTAAATTCACCTGTAGTTAATGAAACATAATTGTCATAATACTAGAAAAAATTCAGACGACTAAAAAATAATTTTTAAAAACATTGAATTGAATTAAATTAAATCATTTCACAAGCCAATCATGAAACTAAGAATGAAACATGAAATAAACGTTGGAACAAATAAATAAAAATCTGAAATTTTCAGAAAATTTGTATCTTACCAACATGTATTTTTTTCAGTCCTCAGGAAAAATTGTTAGTTAAAAAAATCCATTTTCCAAATGTTTGCGAGGTTTTCAACAATATTAGTGGAATATACATGAAAACATCACATTATTCAACTTTGAACGTAATTTTCATTTATTTAGCGCAAAAGAAACAAAGAATGAACTATATATTATTGATATATACATTATCAACTATCATTATGCTGAATTTGAGCGAAATCTAAACCAAAAAATTTTTCACTAAAAATCCAAGGGGTACCCCTGCGGTTTGTTTGAAACGATCAGTTAACGATTTTTTACTCCTCTCCCAATTCAGATAAAAATCTGAAATTTTCAGGAAAGTTGTATCTTACCAAGATGTATTTTTGTGATTTTTTTCAATTCTCGGAAAAATCTGCAAATGGTCCAAAAAAATCGGTTTTTGAAAGCTCGAAAATTGGCCTTTAACTGTGATTTTCGGGGTCAAAATTTATGATAATCAATTGTTTTATTATGCAGGAGTCTTCATTTGAACGCCTTACACACGTACATAGCAAAAGATTTGGTGAAAAAAATTTAAGCAATGCCACAGAAATTATTTTCCGTAAACCGAGCTCCTGACCGGTCGAAATTTTGAGCTCCGCAGGCATCGGCGAGGGTGAAAAATGTAACTTCTGTTTTCGTCAAGGAAATTTAACGCTGGATCCAAATTTGACGTCAAAACGACGGAATTTTGACGGCAACTATCAGTTTTTCTCATTTTTAGTGTTCACAGCTTTTCCGTTTTTCAACTTGGAAAAATTATTACAAATACTTACAAAACTGTTCAAGTATAATTTATTTGACGTAGAGCTTGAATTTAAAGTGAAAAATTGCGCATTGAGATGATTTCAAGTCATCTAATCAAAATTTTTTATTCTCATACTATTGAAGTTTCAACTTCGGAATTATTTTTTTGCCACGTTCGTTAATTTTCAAACTATAGTTTTTGTAAGATGAATTTTGAGAAAATTAATTTAAATAAAAAACCAGGGATTTTTGTTTTTGTGATGTATTTGACTTAACGGTAAAAACGTGCTTTTGCTTTTCTTCGAGCGCTAATAGTTCCGCGGGGACCCAGCATAAATATATAGTTTCCAATATACCAAATTGCAGGATTTTAATAGCTCGTTGCCGCCTCTAAGTAATACACCAATGTAAAATTTGTCGTTTCAAAAGTTATTTTGGAACAACAGTCCAAATTCCCCCCAAAAAAACGGCGTCATGCAATTTAGAAAATTTATATAACTGATGCCAAGTCATGATTGAAAAAAGAAGATTTTTCCAATGAGTTTGTTTCTATTTGATTAATATTGGTCGATATCAACGATTGGTCGTAAATCAAATTATCCCAGTTTCTCAATCAATTGTACACTACGGTTTTGGGGGTTTCGCATCAAGCCGCTCTAGCTCCTGCAAGAATCGTCCTAATTTCAAATTCCTGTATTTCTTCGTTCAAAGAATTCACCCATGAAAAAAGCAGCAATAAAATGTTATTGTCTTGAAGGATTTTTTAATAAAATCTCGAAAAACTGCGGAAAAACGTGGTTTCTGAAAAAGTCAAACGTTTACAAAAACCTCTCTCGAGAAAAATAAAAGGCCTAAATCAGATAGAAATATGGTTTCAAGAATTTCGGTTTAATTAATGAATATATCGTCAAATAATTTTCATCGTTCAACAAGGTTGCTCCATTTCAAATTCTGACTTTGGATGGACAGCACTGCTGTGATTAGAGTATTCCGATTTATGTTTTGAGTACAAAAATATTAGAAATTTAGTTGGATACAACTCAAGTCAAAGTTTTCCCAAAACGACGTTTTTTTAAAATACATTTTGAACTTTTTTGAAAAACCAGGTCGAAAATTCGAAATTTTAAGATTTTTCAGACGGTGGCCTTAGGTAAATTCTATCGTTCCCTATTTTTTACCATCCGATTCCATCTAGTATACAATTCATATTCATATAAATATTTATGTATTAATATTAACGTATTCATATTCAGATTCAATCAATTGTATACCTCTCCTCCTCCTGGTTGTGTATATTTATAAATAGGTTTTATTATTATTAAGTTTATTATAAATTCATTCATTTTGTGTAATATCATATGCTTAAATTGTGGGGAATTGTTTTCCGTAGCACGGCTGCGAAGGAAGAACGTATTGCCAGATACAAGGAGGAAAGAAGGCGCCAGCTTGCTGCTCAGTTCGGCCCCCGTGACAATCAAAATCATCAACCACCGCTAGGAGCCATTCGCTCTACTAGGGCATCAAGACTTCGTACTCAAGCCAACTCAGGTATCTATAATATTACATTGATATTTTAAAACCGTGCTTCTTTGAAGCCTCATTCCAACACTGCTTAATTGAAAATTTTGGCTGATCATAGAAGATAAAAAAACATCTTCTCCTCAATTTTTCAATTTTCATTCACCAATCAATTCAGATGCCCGCTGAGAATTTTTCAAGAAAAAACCTCCTAAATAGTTTACATTATACACTATAGCCTCGAAGCCGTTTTTAGATCGCCTTGATAATTATTACGACACGTGCGGGAGAGTAATTACTTGCAGATGACGCTCAGGCTTGCGTGTCATGCCTACTTCGGTTGCTTCAAAGTGTATTATGCGTGCACATTGTGATCAGCGAGGTCACCGCTGGATCTTTGGAGTTACCAGAGCTTGAAAAACTGCATCTACTGTTTCAAAAGTGTGCAAAAGATCTTGTCGACATTAGACGATCACAAGGTTGGAAGGTGTTATTGCAAAAGTTCTCTTCTTGGAGTAAATGCATCACAAAGTCGATGATTGTATCTCATGAATGTCAAAAATTTTCCTTTCTCCATATTTCAAAAAGAAAAAAAAAACAAAAATGAATAAGGAAAATATTTTTATTATGATGAGTGCCTTATTTGAGGAAGAAAAAACCCAACTTAGTCGTGTTTTCTAGTCAATTTAGCAGTTTGAGTTGAGAATGGCACAACTTAGTGGAAGAAAGACGGCCAGATACTTGTAAGAATAAAAAGGGTTCGATTATTAATCAATATTTAGGTATATCGGGGTGTTGAATATCCAGAGTACGTATTCAAATATTACTTCAATTTATTATAGTTATTGTGGTATGTTTTGCTTTTTCACTAACTGGCATGATCAGTATCGAACAAAAAAGTGCGAAAATTCGGTCGTTTATTTACTTTTCCGCGCCTTTCCTCCCTGATTTCCGCATATGTGTGAAACTGTCATCTACCTTCAAGCCGAGCACATCTCTACTTTTATTGAACGTGCTTCCATCGCCTTTCATCCGCTTAGGCGCATGAGCCGCACGCTTACTTTGCTTTCATCCACCGACTTTACTTCCTAACTATATTTTTCTTCTTCTCCACGATTTCAAATGAATTCCCATTTCCCTCAGGTTTTCTTTCAAATATGTGTTATATCAGTTCCTTCAATGTTGACAAACTGTAATCATGGATTTCTATTTTGTTGCAGAATCAATAAAAAGCAGCAAAGATCCTGCTCCTAAGGATGTGAGTTTATTAAATTAATTAATTAAATGCTATAGCTCATCTCGAGTGCGGAGCGATTCCTCTTTGAAATTGTGCAATTGTTTCTCTGTTTTTAGATCAAAATTGGTGGGACATTTATTTTGTAGATTGATTGATGGTAATTGCTCAAAAATACAATGATGGGATGGTTCCAATGATACAACTCATGTATTTCAATCGAAATGGAGAAGAGTTTTTCTGTCATAACAGTGAAAATGCTATAGTCCGCTAGTGCGAGATCTTGTTTACAAGTTGTTTTGGTTGAGCAGTTTGCGAGACCTTGAATTTTCCCGAGCTTCGAGGGTTTCCCGTGCCCTTGGACTGAATTCGAATCGCCGTCCGCCATAAAATGTCTTTCTTTCTCCCGAAAAGAAATAGAACCATCTCTGCGCGCTGAGTTCGAAGAACCGCCCCAACTTTGAGACAATGTGTAGCTTCATTAGCTCGGGGAAACTAGAAAAGAAAGCATGATATTATTACCGAGACGCAGAAAAAGAATATTTTATTAATTTACGCTGGTTTGGAAAATATCAGACCCGTTGAAGAAGGCCTAAGTGGGCAGATATAGCGTTGGAGCTAATTATATCTGGGAACATTTTCATTTTTAAGGGACTCATTCGATTCGGAATTGAACGTTCATGCATTTTGTAACGAGCCGAATGTTCCGCGAAATGCAATTGGAAGTTACAAGCGAACGACTAAAAAACTAATCAGCCCTTCCTATCCAAAGAGCCAATGATGCTACAAATCGGATACTTCGTCTAGGGATTACTGAAATGACTAGAAACTGCTGTCACACAAAATGTTGCCGGCTCCGTTTCCTTTGATCTACTAGCTCTGGAGATGAAAATTTCGTTCAGAAATCGTTTATTGAGCGTTGTTCAAATTTTGTTTATTCAATCAGTTACTCGAGCGAATTCTACTCATTAAGGGTTCGCAATTTTTATCATGAACATGAATACAGTAGCCTACACCTTGGCCGCATCCGCTAAGAATTGCGTGTTCATTGTTCTTCTCGACATAACAATGCAATAAGCGGTACAAGGTAGTCAGGTGCCAGTCACAGTCAACGAGTTCGCTGTCAACAATAAAATGTAGCCTCCTTACTTCGAATGAACCTTGGCTTTAATCAGACGATCAATAATCTGGCAGCTCATTGTTCTTATGAAACCATCGTCATTTTACGATCGCCACAAATCTTGACGTTTTGTCAATTCGACTGTTATTTTGCGAGAATTTTATACCGGGAAAATGAAGTTCGCCTTGCACGAAGGAGCAGTCCGACCTTCATATTTTTGTTCACGAACAGCTCACAAGGTTTAAGTTATGGCATTCGGAATGTTAGTTTTCAGCGAATGTAAAATGCGACATTCTTTGATTTAGGTAGGGGTAAAAAAAATGTGCATCCCCTATTATGCAAACAGCTACGTTTCTGTGAAAAAATAAAATTTCAAGGTTTCTTTCATCATCAAAAAATAAGGTTTTACGAACAAAGTTTGGATGCGTATTATTCAATTGTAGAATATAGTTATTTATAATATAGAATATAAATATATCTGTATAGACTCATAAATGCCCGAGTAATATCATCTTTACGTGCGTATGCATTTTTCCAAAAAGCAACACTCCAAATTCATTTCAATACTAAAAATAGTTTTTCGATTTTAGACCGAGTTTAAGGTCAAATTGGAATACCACCCTCTGCTCCGATTAGGCTTGCCAATGAACTCGTAATTACTTTTGCCAAGAAGAGTTTTTCTGAAAAAAAATCAGATTTTTATCTTGAAAATAATGCCAGTTATAGTTCAATTTGAGATATATCATGCATACAAAACTTTCTTCGAGAATTTGATTCGCTGATGCATAAATGGATTTTTTATGTCGAAACTCAATGGTCGATTTTTTCCGAACGAGCCAAATAGTAACATTTTGAGTGAAAATTCGCTAAAAACCAGAAAACGTTCGCCAAAAAGTCATGTCAGGCATTTACTTTTGGATTCTGGAAACTTTTATTTTTCGGTGTTTATAATTCTCGTTATTGGAGAGTTTTAGTGCACTGCGTGTTTTAAAAAAATTTAAACGTGGCAATTTTGGTTATTTTGTTGAATCATAAGCTTCTTACGGTTACTGCCTATTGTATACCTGACTGTGGTGACCATTAGAGACATATAATTTTACAAAGTAACCAAAACTCCGACGTTGAAGTTTTACAAGAAGGCGCTATGCACTAAAACTCTATTTTTAGCCGATCGCGCGTTATTCGGTCATGCGGAGAGAAAAATGGATAAATGGATCTGTTGAATCCACACCCCCTCCAACGAACTCTATTATGTTAGCAAGTGCGGCAGTCCCAGGGGAAAAATGCTTGATATTCTACGGCCCTAGTCGTATAGTATGTTGTGCAGACGGGTTTTACCGTTACGCTTTTTATTTAGTATTTCTTCTCATGTTCGAGAAGAAGACAAATGATCTTGTCTGCCCCTTTTGAATATTTAATTTTCTGTTTAAAGCCGTTCTCTGTGCTGCTTTCCTGGCATTTTTATTAAGTCTCGTCTTCTAATATTAAAAGAGATCCCTTGCTCGCAAACTCTCGTCCCTAATTCGAATATGATTTTGTACGAATAATAGTAGGGTTGAGAATTAAAACTGTCTGAGGGAGAAGAAACGTTTGGCGACGGGCAGTAAAAACCAATGGTTCTACATAGCCTGGAAGGTGCCCGAAGTGGCGAAAGCCTTGGAGAAGAATATAATATTTCGGGGAAAGATTTTCTATCGTAGATTCCTTTTAACGTATAATACAGTACAGAAAAAGAAGATCAATATTATTCCTTTGTACACAACAATTTATGGCTGCAGACCAAAAATAATTCTACGAAGGCCTGATGAGGCCCGAAGAGGCTAAGTGCCCGGCGCCAAATACAAGAAACGGAGAATGTGTTGCCAGGTGTTTCTCCCCCTCAACCCAAATACCGACGACGGTTCAGTTTTTCCTTTGTTCAGTCATTTTTTTCCTTCGACAACATCGTATAATTTGTTTTATCTTAGGAAATGAGTTATTCAATGGGTATTAATTAATTTTCTTTGCCATTTGATGTTCTTTGAAACAAATATTATGTCCGCTCTCAGCTCTTTGCGTATCGCGATTCTGTGTACTCTCGAATTAAAATTTTTTCGTTGTTATTTTCCGCAGGCGGACGGTTCGACATTTTTCCCAAAATCCCGCCTAATCAAACCTGTCTCGCCGCAATTACCAGATGCCGCAAGTAAGTTACAACGAATATCCTAATTTACACGTCGGAGGATGATTCTGGGGAATATCGCTCGTCGAGGCTTATTTGAAGAGGTGGAAGACGGCGATATTCCTCAGAATCATTCTCCGACATACATATTAAATGGACAGGGTCTCTACGGCGCGTATGGTGTCAATATTTCATTTCGTATTTTATTTTTCATTCGTTGGAATATAATAAAGTTTAGACCTGTTAAATGGCCCATGAGGAGGTGAAAGCGCCATTAAATGAAATGAAACTATAGCTCTTCTTAACCTAATCACTATAACTGCTATAACGCCCAAGAATAAATGTATGCTCTTGGTTGAATCGCAAATACTTAGTTCTTCCGGTTCGTAAGCGATAAATACTACAATTCATGGAGCGGTCATGAGCCCGTTTTAAGCCAGGAAAAACCATCTATTAATAAACGCTCGACAACCGCATTTGGTTAGATATGGGTCAGTTTACAAACAATCTACGAAGGAAGAGATCTCGGTGTCAGGGCTAAGGTTTATGTCAGATACGTCGTGATCTGATTGAGGATGCAAGTCGGATAGGGCCGTCCCAATTGGTCGACGACCTCGTCCATTCTGCGTTTCACATTTGCGCCTACTATTTGTGCGAAGGCGGAAAATGCTAGCGTACGATGAACAGACATAGTAAATAATTCTATTGTCAAGAGAACGTAGTATGGAATTCGAATTTCCCAAGTATATCGCTTATTCGATTTTCGCATGCATTTGTTTTCTTCAAGACTAATATAATTTGCACAATGCATCGAAACGAGGATGTAGTAAATTAATTGAGATAATTTGATACTTCTCGAGTAAATAGGTTGAATTTTTTAACCATTCAATTTCTTGTCGAGTAGCGACTAAAAATGTGTCGATCGTCTTATTTTGGAAGACGTGGGATTTTTAAGAGCCCTCCATCGAAATAAACGAATTAAAAATAAGTTATTCAGCGAATAACATACTCAACAATGAAACCTTTGCCGAAATAAATTAATTTAATTTACAAAACTCCATATTTATGTTCCAAAGTTTTCAGATCGATTCATTTTATATCGCAAATTATATTCTCTTTTGGGAATATTGACTTGTAAGATTTTTATTATTTGCCTGTTTGTCTCGCTGGGTTTCTTGTGAATGGGATCGAGGTCAACTCCCACATTTCTCTCGCCACCCCCGGAGGCGGCGTTACCGGGTCAACAGGTGGGCTGGCCATGGCCTAGTCGTCTAGCAATAATTACAACTATACTTCGCTAGACGTTGTATCATCCCGGCTATAGCATTGTTTTTGTATTTTCTTCTTTTCTTCTTTATGCTGTCTAAAATATGAATCTCATTGAAGCAGATCAGCAAGTTCGTTAAGTCAAATTTAACTCCAAAAATAGTTTAATTTATTCTGAGTTATTTAGCAATGGTTCGGAAACTGGGTAATTTTTGAACGAATTGTTTTTTATCTTGAAAAAAGGCCAACGTCGATTATTTTTATTTTTCTTTAGCTCATGAAATGTAACCTGACTTTTCATACAAATGTTTCAAAATGTTAATAATAAGTAATTATTTTTCTATTTGACGCCTTTTTCCGCGTAATTGTTGGGGTGACGAGGAGATGGCGACTCTTTCTCCATTTTGTCTTTTATTTGCCGAGATCTTTCGCCCATTCGGGCATCTTCAGGGCTACATAGGTCCATTAGGTACCCATGACCTCTTTGGGTCATAGTAAGAGCCGCGTTTATCTCCCTTCAAAAATAATTATGTGAATATTGGAGGTAAACGGGGTTGAAATTTCAATCAAAGTAGGCTTCCTTGAAATCAATCGATTCCTCTTAGTCTTGTTCTTCGAAAGGAGTTCAATTTATGCGGTACTTAGAATTCACTTTATCTGGCAGACTGTTTTTAGTGTGGGCCAACTTCATTCCACATCTACCCCTTCCACATTGTGCCTATCCATTGAATCGGTACCTACTCATTCATTACGAACTTTACAAAACAGATTAGTCTTGAGAGTTTCGGATGTTGAACGGAGAGCTCAAGTTGAGAATCCTTTACGATACTATCACCTTTCGAATGATCCCTCGCCGTATAATTGGTATTTCTTTTTAATTAATTACTGATGAGAAAAGATTTGGAAATTTTGTAGATGAACTATTTACTTGCTGCTATTGATGAAGAATAATGAAAAAAAATTTCTTACTTTTCGCTTATCAAACCTCGCAGCAAAAAAAAATCCCTTAGCTTATAGATTTTTCCACTGTGAAACCCATATTTCGAGACATATCAAACGACGACCTAGCGACGTATCAAAATCTCTGAACTGCTAATGATCCAACCGTTCCGTTTTCAGTTTTGTGCTTAACTTCAAACAAATTCACAAAAAAAAAAGAAAAAAAAACTAAATAAATATGAAAAATGCTGGTTCGAAAAAGTATTGATTTTGAATGCATAGGTACTGCACTTGAGATAGCGAAATATTTTCCGTTTCTACTTTGTACACTACTTTGTACTTTGAGTAATTTGTAGACGGAGGGCGACTGTCTGGTGACCTGGAACCAGGGATGTTCGGTCACTCGACCTGACCAGACACGTCTCTCATCAGTTCTACGTCTAGGTACTCTCCGAAGAAAATGTTAGCGAATTCTGTTTTAATCGCAGGTTTTATCACGATCTTACTGCGATAGCATTCGTTCTGAATCGTCAGTATAGAGGCAGCGGTCGCTCCAGAATTATTATTCAAGCCAGTAGCGTTTCGTGATTGTGCTTTTTGTTTCACATAATATTTTTCTACTTGATGATTTGGGCATTTCTTGGTGGGTGTGGTTATTTTACAAAATGGGCGGGTGCCATCCGAGTCAGGTATATAAGATCTTCAAAGAGTGCAATCGGCCAGGGAACTGTTCGACTGCCAAACACTCTCGTAAGTATCGTGTTATTCTTGATAATTGATTAAACCGTGAGTCGGTTTTTCATCGAGGTACGACTACTATTTGACCACAGATACTTCTTCGCTTAGCGTTTTCAGTATGGGAATAGGAATTTTTTTTTCCAAAATGGGCCTATAGGACGACCCAAATGCTCCATGTGCTGCGTAAATGGAAAAATACAGTAGTACGCTTATCAGAGATGATATTTATAGCATTACGCTTCGATTTTTGAATGTAATTGGTTTTTAAGAACGTCGATGTTTAGTAGGAAACCAATACTTTTGAGAAGTTCTGTTTAAAAATCGATCTTCGGCTGAATATTTGAATTTCAGAAGGTACGTGCTCTTGTGGTATGCAGTTCAAGAGAAAAAATACGTTTTAAGCGTGCCATGACTGCATTTTTCATGTTATTATTTTTTTTCTGCCAATTTAGCACCTTTGAGCTCTTTCAAAGGCTTATCAACTTCAATTTATTCAAATAACAGGCTTATTTACGAAACAACAAAAATTGAACCCGTGTTTTTTACCAGTTGTTGCCATGGAAACTCCACAGATAGGCATTAAAATTCAGAAGGTAAAATTTATGTTCAACTAATAGAAATTCAGAGTAAGTTCTCATAACATATTTTTAGGGAATGATACAGGAATGATGGTATTTGGTTTGTCCAAAATACCAAAAATCAAACGTGGCCCAAAACGATCATTGAACGTGTCTCTTCGCAAAATAACTGCCGCAATTTTCGAGATAATAATAATAATAAATATTATTAATTTCCAAATTAAAAACTAAATTGTTTGCCTAACAATACAGCTGAAGAGAGCCATTCCAACGAGTGTAGAACGATTTTTTATAGCTCAAAGAACTATTTTATTGTATTATACTCTCATGCCAAATTTCTGTAAATCCCCCAAATTCATTCCCCCAAATTCAACTCTAAAGCTGCAATAACGCGAAAACCTTCTCAAAACCTCCAAAAATACCCTTAAAATTTAAAATCTTGGTACAATTTGCCCAAAATTGATTTTTGGTGAAATTTCCAAGAATTTAGCTTCTACAGTTTTGTCAGAAAAGTGTTGACGGCTTACGGAAGAATTTCTTTTATTGGATATTCGGCTTCTACATGCCTTGAGACATAAAACATCAAATTTTGAGGGGGGTAGAAATTTTGTTCCTTGGGCGAGTACAATGGTTAATTATTGAATTATGAACTAAAACTAATTACCAAGCATTATTATTCATTATTATTTTTATCATTCTGTGGCCAAATCTAATGGAAGCCCCTCTCTAAACCGAAAAAATGAGGTACATATTTCGATTAGTGCGCACTTTTGCCTTCTACTAGAGCAACAGCTTTTTCCGTAGTCTCATTAGTTATTGTCGAATTAGTATTTACGAAGATGAGTAAAACCCTCAGTTCATAGTAGGCATAGTTGCTAGATACCTGGCTAATGGAAAAACAAAAAAAAGGTTGAAATCGCTTCAAGTTAGGGTAAATCCCTCGAAAAACAAAACTCACCTCACACAACGAGGTAAACCTTGAGGGGACTGATTGGTCGGAAGTTATTATAAAATCACCCCGGCTGCCTCAGTCATCTAGATCAATTTAAGGAAATCTCTGTAGATAATAGCCTTAAGTTGGCAGTAAATTCCAGCTGATTAGATCCTCCAATCCATTCTTATTACAAAAATATACTTTCGAATGCCTACTGGAGCACTTACCCTTGTTTCTGTTGAGAAACCTCGAATTCCTTTTGAGAAAATTCAAATTTCAATTGAACAACGTAAAATAACAGTTGAAAAATAAATTGTAAAATACATTTTCTTGAAAATGTTCTTGAGGATGTAAGTAGGTATTAATTGTTGAAAAGAAAAAGTTTGATCATTATTCAGCTACGATATGGTTTATTTGTTCCCATAAAGTGATCGAAATTTCCTGGCCGTAACTATATTGATTTTTAATCGATCAACCGATTTTTCATCAATTTCTGCTACGTTAATAAGCGATAACGTGATTTGTGTTGGTATCGTGTCCAAAATTCTGTTTCAACGTTGTTGTAAAGATGATCATGATTTTTTACCAGAAGTTGATGCGTTTGAGTAGCAATTCGTCTCTAATTGTGAAATCATGGGAAACCAAGATCCGCGCACGTCTTTTAAGGAAACGCACTTACTCAGTTGCTAATTTCTCTAGTGAGGTTTCTGGATCTTCAGCGTTGCTAGGCTCGTTTCTGTTTTATAATCGTGCTATTTTTTTATGCATGCCCGTTTCTGTCGTCCAGCTGCAAAACGTCGTTTACGAGTGCAACTTAGAGTTCTCTAGCGGTGGCCCAATGTACCGATAGACTTCTCAATCGTTCCAACAGAACTCGGCGTTGTCGAGTCTCCCATAATCACAGCTCTTATCACCCTCTTCCGTTGTCCTGTTTCAGTGTAGCTTCCGCGATCGAGTCCGATTCCTCGAATTACATCCCTTTCCCTGAATTTTCGTACTGTTTCTCCTAAACCCCGTTTCCTTTCGTAGAAATTTCCTTTCAAGCCGCATTGGACGTTTTATAGTTGGTTTTATTTTTTATTTTGAACTGAGTCACCTGTAGAATCCCGGTGGTAAACATTTTTATTATGACGTACTGTGCCTCACTTCACTTCACTGCCTTTTTCGGCCTAATTATACGTTTTAGAAACAATTATTGCTAATTGCGCCACAATTTCGTCTGTAGAGGTAAGCTATGCATCGGTAAAAACGATTTTATAATTGACGAGAAACTAATTTGTTCAAAGAACTGTAATAAAATTCGTAGTTCGAGAGTTGCTTGCGATTTCACCTTTGCTGTAAATTATGCGACTTGCTTTGCCTTGAGTTTTGGCTCGGTTTCGAGCAAATTTTCAACCCGGAAGTGGCTTATATGGGAACGCAGGATGGATATTGATTTTAAGCGGGAGAGGAACGAATGAATGTATGTGATGCGTATTTTCGGACGTGCGTAGTGACTTGCATGTTGCAGCGCAGACCCTGTTGATCCTCCAGAGCCCTTTTCCGTTCTAACGTTATCTAGACCTGCTAGTTCGAATCCTAATGTCATCCGAATTTCTATTTTAGTTCAACAAAAGCATATAATTGGTGAAATTTTAAATTTTAGGTAATACCTTTTTGAATTTGAATAAGGTGAAATCCTTGTCCGTGCCTCTGTGCCCTACGTGACGTTAAATTGAAGGAATTGAATCGACCAAACTAACTAATGATAATTAGGTACTGGTTAATTTAAATTCCCCTGATGATATTGGTCATTTAAAAATTTTAGAGCCTGAAAACTATCATAATGGACTCAGTAGTCGGTAACCTAAGTTCGAAAAAATTCGATAATTGGGAATAAATTAGTATTCAACTTCTGAACGATTGATTGGTTCTGTACACATTAATCAGTACCTTTCGTAATTAGCCTTATTCGTCACCTATCACAATGTGGGGACTTTTAGGTAGCTCTCATTCCCAATAGGCTTCGTTTTACGTTACATTTCTGTCAAGAATCGGTGACGAAGAGATAGCCACAAATTTTAAGTGAGGAGGTAGGTATATCTTTCAAAAGCGAGCATTTCGACTTTCAAAAATTTTACAGAAGGGCCGAAGAACGCACCACGGCTTTTTACTGCGTTCAAATTACGAAGTGTGACGTATTATATTTCACCCCTCTCGCTAGCTTTAATCCTAGAAGAGATTATTTTCATCTCCATTCCACACCAAGTTTTAAAGAAAATCCGTCGTCCGTTTTTTTTTTTTTTTTTTTTTTTTTTGTCTAATACACCTGGACATGTCAATTTTTTAAGAAAAAAAAAAAACAGCTGATTTGGAACAATTTCATATTCAAATAAAAATAGAGAAATTACCTAATGAAGGGCACGTTGTATGTTGAGAAAAATTAGGAATATTTATTTGTTTTAAAAATGACTTTTTTCAATAACTGGAAACCCCCATCACACTGCTTTGGATTTACTTCACTGTCGCCAAGTTTTACTTCTATGCAGATCATATTCTTGGAATTGTGGCAGCATGGTTGGTCCTTCATTTTTTGAAATTGAATAAGCGACCATGCTGCAACGACTAGGATATCCTCAGTTGTTAGAAAGATGTTGAGGCGTCATTTAATTTGTACCACAAGAACCATGTGGCTCTGATGATAACCTAACAGGCGTAAGCATTCTTGTGGAGTTTTAACTAAATACTAAGATGGGGGGAAGACGTCCCCTATCAACCCCTAAATATTATTCTTGATTTGATCGTTGTGATAATAAGAGTTTTTTAATTTTTTTATAGCTGATAGTTACCAAAAGAAAAGCGCCATGGTATCCACCAATCTTGGTTCCTTGTGCAGTACAAGGGGCACCAAGAAGCCAAACTCGAATGCGAATTCACCGCCGCCTTCTTCGTCGCCAATACCTCGCTCCGCTCAACTAGTCAAACGAGGTAAGATTGTAGCAACAGTTTCCACGTAACTGCAAAATTCAACCATGTTAAATTTTTTCATAGATTGGCATAATTATGTTTAAAAAAATATGACAATAGCTTCTGTGATGGAGAGATGGGGGTAAGAAAACCAAAGGAAACATTCTTCTAACTGTATTCACTATCCGAGTACTCTAGCCCTTTCGTGGATCCTCAACACGGTTCAGGTTGTGGCTCTGGAGACCCTGCAGTCCCATTCCTGATTACTCGTCCCGTTGATTAAAGTTTGGGGAGTGGGTCACTTGGTACTTATCTCCCTCACTTTTGCCTGCACAGTTATGAATGTGTCAACAAGATTAAATAAATAGTGACTTTCAGTTCTTCCATGATATTAGAACAAATAATATTCCCTGTTATGATGATGAGAATATTTCATGCACTTCTTTCAATAGTCTTAAAAGTTTCCCTTGATTCAAATTTCTTCTTTTTTTATCTGTAAAGCTTCCTTGTACGAGCGCGAGTCTTCACCAGTGGCTGCAGTAGCTCCAGCCAATCCATCGCCCAAGGAGACGGTTGTTCCTGGGGGTAATTCTCTCAATTCTTCACCCAGTGCTGCCTCCAATGTGCAACCTTTGAGAGTGACAGCCCTGTTGACGTCTGGAGGCAAGATGACACCTCCTCAGTCTCCTTCGCCGACGAGAGTGCCATCGATTCTGAAGAAATCATCAATAGAAGAACCGCCAGTGATAGCCACAGCTTCGCCAACTCTAAACACACCTGTTTCAATACTTAAAAGGAAAACGATTGGAGAAGGTTCGAATTCCCAAATATTTTTCCTTTTATTTAGTTTGACTGCATTATGGAAACCATTATAGAATGTTGGTCTTGATCTTAATTGAGATTATTGTTTCAGCCTCTAATCGCTGCCACAGTCCGCTTAGATTTTCACCAAATACAGTGGACAAGAAGGGGCGCGGAATTCTGAAAAAACACCGAAGTCTTGATGAGACACAGGTTGCTAATGGAAACCTCGAACTCACCAATGGTGTTCATGTAATAAAATTGGCTACTAACTTACTAAATAAAATTTATGGACGTTGTATCACTCGTGCTCATCACTTTATAAGAAAGATTTGCTCACTAATCATTGTGCCAATCGCTAATAGTAGGGGTATTCATGGTTGGTGTCGAGACGTCGAGAAAGCCGAGATTGATAAGGTTGCCATGGAAACTAACTCGACCGGACATGCGCAGTCCTTCATTTCACATCTCGATCGTGTAATCGAATTTGATCCAAAAAAGCCTCGAGAAACCCGTCGAGAAGTCGAGATTCGGCGTTCGCGCCAAATGTCGATGTAAACATCAACACGAAACGACGGCTATGTGACGAATCTTTCCTCAGATTCCGATTTTTATCTCTTATTTTATTTAGCGTTCGTGATGTTCATTTTTGTTTCCAAAAACGATGGAATTGTCACCGAATAGGCAGAAACCAAATTCATTTGGTTTGTATTCGGCCATGAAGGCCTTAATAGATGAGTCCATTTCTCGATCTCGACACGGGCTTTACTAGAAGGATCTTCAAGGTACGCGCGGTTCTCGACAACTCGATCTCTCGACACCGACCATAAATAGCCCTATTAAAGAAACGTAGGAAAGTATTGTTATCGGTTGCAGAGTTTTGATAAATCAGTTTAATATTGCTTAATCTACAAACAACTGGAACTATTTGAATTACCATTTGAGCATTGTTCGATAAACCTACTTTTGCGTGTATTTTGTTCGTTTGAAGATAATCCTTACTACAAGTTTTCTTACCTTAGATGTGAACCTCATGAGATACACTTGGTGCAAGGATTGTATGTTTACTTGCCTTGGCCAGGCTTAGATGCCATGCTGCATTATTTTTATTCTTCTGAGCACTGAAGTAATGGTATCTTCCGTGATCTGTGCACTCAGAAAATTGCGATTGATACATACGATACATCTCGCCAGGATTCCTTTCTCTAGACAATATTGACTTTCCAGGACTCGGACGAGCCAAGGCCAATATTAAAGACTCAAACGAGGCGTTGTAGCCTTGAAGAGGTCGTCAAAAGAACATTATCACCAGAACCGCAGGGAATCCTCAAACGAAAGACGTCCAATGATGAGACCGAATTGCCTGCTGATTCTGCTCACGCTCCACATAGTTAGTTTAACATTCCTTATGATAAAGCCAAGTACACACTTGTAACAGAAAAGCTTTTGGGAATCATGTTCAGAACGCTGTGTAACGTCTCATTATCCCCTGCCGTTGCGTACCTCCGAACTAGTGTGAACGAGCATTGGTACACCTGTGTACTGGGCTTGAGATGAAAATGATAATTCTAGTTTACGCTCGTAATTGGCCATTGATATCATATTTGGTGTTACTTATACTAATAAGGAGAATGGCTTGCAGGTATTTTGAAAAAATCCTCATTCTCCGAAGAGCCATTGCTGGAGGCGTTAGACTGCCCGCGGCCAATTTTGAAGAAAAAAAGCTCGTCCGAAGAGGAAGAATTTCCTGTGAAGCCGATACTTAAAGTCAGCAGTCGCAAATCATTTGAAGGTATCGAATCATTTGAGTTGGGTGATAACATTCTAGATTTCAATCAGTTGAAATAAGCGGTTTTACACTACGGATGCGTTTTTTCCGTCTCCAATCGAGGAATTTATTTGTCTTAAGTTACGTCCTATAGTGGGAGTTGGGAGATTCAAAACTCAATACATTTATTATTTTCAGGAAATAAATAAATATATTTTATAATCGAATTTTTTCAAAACATTTTTTTCTTATCCAGTTAAAGGTTTAGGTTTTCTATTGGGAACTACCAGTCAAAAAATGTTCACGATTATTCGAGTTTAGATTTTCAATATTTTCTCTTCAGTTTCCTAAGTCTATAAGGATTGGAATCAATCACCCTGAAAATAGAAGAATCAAGTCACTGTCTGCTTTTGACACCTGCAGTACTCATCTGTTACAATGATGCTCGTTATTGTCCATGCATCCTGTGAATGGCTAACCAGCAAACTACAAGCTCTTCTGTTTGCTTTACTCCCTATTCAGATGAATAGTTTTCTTGGATTATGTGAAATATTCGCAAATATACGACGCTCTACATAGATTTGCTAGAAATGTTGATCAAATATTGACCGAAAGATTAGCCCCTTGATACCACACTGTTCATTGAGCTCTCATCATTCATTTCATGCAGGGATTTGGTATGTACGGTTTTGATCATCTAGTGTCCCCATCTAACTCCTTTAGTACTCCTAGAAAGAATATCAATTGCTTCAATCTGTACGTTGTTTTGGTAGTCATTACTAGTGCATTTCACTCGTCCATTTTAATACCCTTGCATTATGTTCGCATTTCCAATTAATTTTTATCGACTCAAGCGACACAAGCAAAGTTTACTCAACTTGATGGAAGGTTTTATTTTATCAATTCTCAGAAACATCATTATAATCGCTGTTGATTTGTCGCAGATGAAACCGACGTAAGGCGTGACGATATCAAGCCGATCCTCAAACATCCTGATGAAACTAGCGCTGTTGTTAGGCGGCCGAAAAAATCAACAGCTGCAGCTGAGAAACGTGTTATGTCACTAGATTTGAGCCTATTTTCAAGACCTTGCAGCGGCGGTGAGGGAAGGCCTTTGAGTGTAGCTGAGCGTATCAATGGACTTGAAACAATACTCAGCATAAAAAGAGACGATTACTCGATAAGGTGAGTTTATGAACATTTTTACGTATTCCAATTTTCTCCGTCAGGTTGCTCGTTGTGCGCTGGTAAGGTAAGAGAAGAGGAGAAAGAGTTCAGGGAAGAGACGGTTCGGAATTCAAAATCAATATTTTTGGTGACTGCTAGAAAAGCAATTTTCTCCTAAAACTTGGAAGAGATTAAATAGAATGTCCATAGAGAAATTATGTAACACAGGTATTATTTTCATTTATTTATTTTATTTATTTATGTATAAATTTTTTTTGCGCGGCAACTTTATTTTGTGCTTTAAATAGCATCAATAATTTGCTAGTTCCCATGAGAGAGATTTATTTCATTAAATGAACAAAGAATGAGGAAATGCACGTAGCACCCAACAATTTTCTTCCTGTCCATCTCAAAAGGTAATATAAAAAGAAAGTAGTACAGTCTCTTTTGCTGGACCTGTCTGAAATTCATGTGAATCCAGACACTTGGAGTCCTGATATGGCGGGGAGTGCCCGACCTTGGCTATAGGTAGTCAACTGCCGTCCAGTGTGTAGATTCTTTGAGATTCTGCCCAAGAAGCTGTCAGTGAACGAACTTGCTGATTGCGACATCGTAGACGCGACCTGCCAAGATACCTGTTCTGCCCTTTCCTTGCCATCTTTCGAAGCTGACAACTTCTGCCAGTCGATCGTGAGCTGCGTCGCAGCGTAGTTCATAAATTTGTCCGAATTTATCACGATCTGATTGTGTTCGTATTTGTGTTCAAGTGACGCTAATTTGACAGTTGATATACTGGGGATTATGTGCCAAAATGGGACTCCTTCAATCCGCTCCAAAGTAAACATTCAGCTACTCATAAATGTCCTTTAGTTTAAATAAAAGTGTCCTGCTATTTCTACTTAGGTTTTTTTAACACTGCTGTGTATGACCATTGGATACTTTGTTGAAAGATACCAGCCCAATTGTCTTAGGGTTTAGCGCTAGTATGGCTATTTTAATTATCCATCAAAATTATCCCTAGACCAGTGTGTATCTTATAAAAATCTTGACTTGCACTACCTTTGGTTACTAGTTATTTTTTCTTGTAATTGTATCTAAATTATCTTGTAATTGTATCTAAATTACAGTAACTAAACTCTATTATAACTTGCTCAACAACCCTGCATGAGATCAAGTTTTCTGTTGACTCAGAATCTTTTTTTTTTGCCATGTTTTCAGTGTTACTTTGAGGCAATTGTTTCATTCAAAGCTGAAAAAATACGACTTGGTTAAAATCCAGCTGTGTGCCTATATTACACAGTACTTCCATGCTTGAGTAGGCTAACAACGCAAACCAATTGTAAATCAAGAAAATCATTCAAATTCCTCATCGTTAATACAATACAATATTCGTTTAGTTGTCGTCGCATTTATTGTAGTAGAGGGGTTGTGAGGGGGAGAAAAACCAGGCGACTTATTCTCCAGATTTTTATTGGCTGGCCGAGCACTTTCGCCCATTCGGGCATCTTCAGGGCGACGTGGAACCATGAGGTCCACAGCCCTCGTGGACCTCATGGTTCCACGTCGCCCTGAAGATGCCCGAATGGGCGAAAGTGCTCGGCCAGCCAATAAAAATCTGGAGAATAAGTCGCCTGGTTTTTCTCCCCCTCACAACCCCTCTACTACAATACAATATTGTTACTGGAAAACTAGCCAGAAGACCCAATACCCGAAAAACGCATAGAACAGGTTAATTACGCGGAATTACTGTGTGTGAGCAAAACGATACAAGACACGTTTTGTGATCATTTTTATAGCAAGGCGACCCAAAAATAAACGTGGACGTGAAAAAACCGCTAAAATAAAATAAAAGAAAATTTGAATTGCGTGGAAGTCCATTGTGTGACGCAAATTATAGAAATCAGGTGCATTCACCTACTGTAAAAAATATTTCATGGCCTCAAGCGTTCAAATGTATTGATTTTTGTGGCCAGAAGAAATCAAAACGATATTCCCCGTCAGAAAAATAGCTGAGAGAGCTGTTAATATAGAAGTACTGTGTGTGTGACAATTTATAAAAAATCAAGCTTGCCACAACGAACATTTTAAGACCACGACCGTACTAAATATTAACTCTTACACCTTATGAACAATCGAAACAGAAAAAACTTCCAACGCGTATACCCCAGGGGTACTGTGTGTCATCCCAAATCCAATAAAAGCTAATTATGCACATTTACTTGTAAGCATTTCATCGTATTTACTTGGTTCATTTTTTACGGAGATAAATATGGCGGTCACTTTTTGACCACAGACACATAGACTCTTTAGACATTTATTAGACACTTGTTCAGAAAGTGTTTCTGATTCTAGTTATATGGAAATTTCGTCCAAAAACACCTCCCTTCGGACGATTGCAATACTTCAATTTACTGCATTAAATATGGCGGTAAAAACGTAGGTAGCTAAAAATTATAAGGTTTCATTGATAAAGTTATGGTCGATGGATTGTTACCATTTTAACAGTCTTTGGTTAATGTAAGGTTATTGTGGGACTAAGTTGGGATGGGTGGATTCAGTATATTCAGTTTATGCATTTTCGGTTTCTCTTATGTAGCACAATTTATAGAACCATGAATACAGAAGATTGAATAAGAAAGTTACCAAACGGTTGTTATAATCTATAATCTTCCTTTTGATTTTCAAGTGGCAATTCGTTCAGTAGAATATCGTGACCAATTAATGGCATCGATGGTCGATTAATCTGCATCACAATCAATCTGTGCGGTAAACACTCATTAGCGATTCTGATCAGAAGACGCCCTTGGCATTTCCACGTTCCACGCTCGTTACGTAAGTCGGCTTTGACAGCCGTTGAATTGCATAGAGGCTGGATGCGTTGATTCCGACGGGTTTGTACTTCCTCTAATGGTACAGCAATGACCTAACTGGTCGAAGGAGTGTTAGTGAAAGCGCCAACTTGGATATCTTCACGTCGCAACGGCAATAGTTACTTCCCGTAATTTCTATCTTGATTTAATCATATCAAGCGTCGAGTTTACCTCGATATTGACTCCGGCTTACATCTGAAAAAATTGGTCTGCTATGGGACTTTTTTTCAATCGATGGACCTACGTTTGAAAATATTCTATACGCGTTTCTGATATTAGTCTCCCCATCTTCGTTCTACGGACAATAGGTACTCTGTTTGTTGTATTATGTTGATCAAGCTTTCTTTCTGGACTATTTGGTACTCTCCATATCAATTCGAATTATGGAAAATAAGCCCAGATTATTTTCTAACCGAATATTCGGCATTCTTTCAAACTAATATTATATCATCTTCAACTTTTCAACACCGATAATTTTCATGACTAATTTGCAGTGTTTTTATAGCGATGCTAATTTTTTTTCTTGGTTGAGTCGTCGCATTTCTCATTGTAAGTACTGGGTTGGTGAGGGGGAGAAGGACCAGGCGACATATTCTCCAATTTTTTATTTTTTGGCCGAGTACTTTCGTCCCTTCGGGCATCCTCAGGGCGATCTAAATGTGCCAATTTAGTACATCGTTAGTGAATTGTTATCATGGAGGTACAAGGTTGCATTAGAGTCGAACTGTTTTAATATACAATTTGTTACTTACGTGGAACCATAGGTTACCACAGCCAAGTTCGGCCAGTCGTTAAAGTTCTAGTAATAATTCATTATCTGCCTGGTCTTTAGATCGCCCTGAGGATGCCCGAAGGGGCGAAAGTACTCGGCCAAAAAATAAAAAATTGGAGAATATGTCGCCTGGTTCTTCTCCCCCTCACCAACCCAGTACGATGCTAATTTTGTTCCATCGATTGATCATTCGAAATTTATATTTTTCAATACGAGTTGATATTTTTCCGTTATCACTGAGCGATTTCGAGTGGCTGCACCTCGCATAGGCTCGACTCAAGGGCGACTAGGTGTTATACTAATCTTATCGATTTTTGCTGTCTTTTTCATTTTCGAAAATGAGCCTTTATTATTTTACTCGCTTGCGAAATGTGGAACGATCTCGCGGTAATTGTGTCCAGTGATGATGATTCGTCAAATGAAAATGTTGAGCCAGTTGAAAACTTGAGAAAAAAATTCACTTGGCACGGAATCAGTGTTCGTTGTGCAAGTGCGAATGTATTGCGCTCAAAGTTTAAAAGGTATCGTTGCCTATGTTATGTTGAAAGAACTTATTTTGTTGAAAAAAAAATTGAAAAGACTTATTTTCTTCTTTTTTGGGAAATGAAGATTTGAAACTTTTTTCAAGGTTATCGATACCATAATAATGGAAAATAATCATTAATCGTTGACGTGTCGTTCTGCAGAGATCTCCGTTTACGATTCACTCTATTTCATTTTACCCTGGCTACATACTGTTGTGAGCTCAGCTTCTCCGTGAATTGTGAGCCCTTGAAGCGTGGAAATTTTTGAAAAACCGCTTTTGAATTTTGAACTACGAATTAATAGAGTTTTCGATATTTTGCAAAAATAGATTTCTCCGCTTTCATCTCTTGAGTTCATACATCAAGATCGGGAAGTACTATGTTTAGCATCACAAAGACGTTTTAGCTCGCGGGATAAAGAATATTATTCGCCATCTTCAACAGTTGTCCAACTCCGTCTACTGCCTAAACGTTGAGTTTTGGAAGTCGTCCAACTCTTTCGGGAAACGCTGAAATTGACCTTTAGGTCGTATTTTCAGCTGCGTACCACAGGGTTAATTCTCAGCCTCTGACATCATCTTGGTTCTGAGTTAGGACGGCGGAAAATGAGCAAGTCCCGCGTCCGAAAAGGTTTTCTGTTTATAAATTGGTTCATTTCCACTCGCTTCAAATTACTGCGCTTGCAAATTATACTGTTCAAAAAATGTTGCCCTTATTCTTCGTACATGTTGACATTTTACTAAAAAATAAATTATTCTCATGAACGTTCTAATGAATTCTTTAGGATTCGCTGTGGATGTCGATCTATTGTCAATTAACTGTTTGGTGAATTTCAATTCGATTCGCACCCGAGTTCTACGAACTGCTCTGGGCTGGTTGTGAGAACAGATGATATCGCAGGCTCGAATCTGTCCGACACTGTTGTTGGACATCGTCCAGACGCTAGGCAAGATAAATCTCCGACGTAGGCCGACGGCCTAAGAACCTTATACGTTGCGATTTCGATGCGGAACAAAAATCGTTATTTTTCTTCCAACTATTGTCAAAGTTGAAATGATGAAAAGTTGGGAATGATCTTTCTCCTACTTGAACTGAGTCCTGGAGCTCTCCGTGCTAGTTTATGTATTTCATCAGGTTAGAGAGGCTCATTTGTCGCAGAATGAGTTCTTTGGAAGTAGAAATAAATTGTTGCGGTGAGGGGGAGATAAACACAGCGACTCATTCTCTATTGTTGATTTTATTTGCCGAGATCTTTCGCCCGTTCGGGCATCATGAGGGCTACATTGGTCCATTAGGTACCTAGCTATGGAGAAAGAGTCGTCGTGTTTATCTCCCTCTCACCCCAACAATTAGGTGAAAAATGAGACAAACGGGAGGAGAAATTAATGTTCAAATAGACAATCGAATCACTAGTGGTATAACTTCCTTGGTTCTCCTCTAATCGCAGCCGACGATAGTCCAACAATTGCATAATTCTATCAAGAGCCTCAGAAATAAAATTTCTTGCCATCGATCGCAGAGGCACCAGATCAAAGTCATGGAGAACAATTTAGAATCCGCACATTCCTTGAAATTTTTATCAAAACAGGATCAAAATTGAGTTATGCGAGTTAAAAAGACGAAAGATTCGCGCGCCAAAGATTAGTGAACTTGAAAAATAAGGTCTGCTTTTCTGCTCGAATATGAATTGGATTATCTATTTTCGATACCTAGTTACTTCGTATCTTGTCTGATTTTCAATTTCAACGAGTGCAGTCCGCGGAAAGAAATCATCCTCTTCGTGAGAAACATTATACAAACACGCCATACTTTCAAATGTTGTAACGTCGTAGTACTAAAAAATTGATCGAGTTTTTTGGCTGCCAAAAGCTCAAAATTCGATTAGGCTCGTCGAATTAATGATGAAGGAAACGATTTTCTCCTTTCCGGCTGTTCTTTTCCTTACTCCTTCTTTCGGAACTTTTCTTGCCTGTTTTATGCTGCCAGCTGATGACTAGCGCATCTCGAGTTGCTATTAGTGTGAAGTGTTTGAAAATCGAAATAGAATTCCTTCTATTTGTCTAGAAAATATCTATAGTGCTTTGTTATCTTTCAGTACAAACATAGAAAGGAGTGTTACTTGGGCGTTGAGTGGCTTTCGTCCGCTGCTGTGTGAACTAGGAGAAGAGCCACTCGAAACCGTGACGTTGTCAGTTTCAATAGCTTACAGCACTACGTTGGCTCTTCTATTTCGTTGGGATCGAAATAATTGTAAAATTGGGAGTTTCGTATTTTAATTACTGCCTCTGAAAAAATGTGCTTTTGGTGGGTTTAGGCGATCATGAGCTCAATGATCAATGAGTTCTGAAACCAAGATACCTATTACGCATTCAGAATTTGAATTTTTTTTATACTTATAATTTTCTAGACAGTTTACTGATGACTTATGCTTTTTATATTTTATTTACTGGACAGTATTTTATAATTTCCGGCTTCTTAGTGTTAACAATAGAACCGTTTAGTCTCAAGGGTAGCTGTATTTTTAAACCATTAAAGATGCCCCAACAAATGAACTTAGGTACTAGAATTTCAAGTTTTAATGTATCGATTTTTGTAAATATTTTCCAACTCTTACTTCAATCGAACATTGACAACGCTCAGTTTTAACTCACGAGTCTTATCTGAGAGTTATTTTTCCATGCATCGTCTTAGGTTTTTCTTCTTTTTTTTCTTTCTTGCTGGAGTTGCATCTTGAAGCAGTCGTATAAAGTACCTATGCACTGGCGACATTTTGAAAATAATCGTCGGTTATCACGTCCTTCGGCTTTATTTCATTTCGTCTCACCCACTGTTGACATTCTGAGTCTGTGGCTGTTCGCCAAACGGAGTTTATTGGCCATCCTCTTCAGCAACCACCGGCTACTTCGCATTTCCACTGCTTTTCGTCCCATCTTCCCTCCTTTTTCTATTGCTTCTGCTCTATTCCTGGTCCCCTTGTGCTTCCCGTGTTTCGGATCTAGAGCAGAAGCAGTTCGCAGTCTTGACTGTGTCCGAGTGTGTTACTCGTCTGAAGTAATCATCTTCAAAGTTCGCTATCCAAGTTCGTTTTGTTTTCGGATTTATTGATTTTTGGTTCGCCTAGGAAGGTCAGTGTTTACAATATTTTGCTTAACCTTTTTTCAATCTAGTTTTACCAAAATGTAGCTGGATATTTTTTCGAATGAAAAAAAAAATAAAGTGAGTTAGAAAAATTATTTGTTGAAATTAAGTAAAAAGAAACCGTTTTTAAAAGAGCTTTTCTTGGTGCAAATTTTCGAAAAATATTTCAGTTGAATACTATGCCGGTTGGAAAATACTGTTCAAATTATATTCAGTTATTATTTTTATTGTCTTTTTTTCTGAAACTCAGCGTATAGGTCTATTTTCGAATTTAAGACATTTTTTGACGTGCACCATTTCCCCCCCTTTTCAACTACCTATATTTTTCGTGTTTCGAGTTGAAAAATTGGCATGTCGCTACCTAACCCTCCAAAAACAGTTTTATTTTTTAAATAATCTATATTAAATTGTATTTATAATCAATTTAAATTAATTGATGAACAAGTGAATGATTCACGTGGGAATTGTTTTATAATCTCAAACCACGCAACTTCGACAATTTTTTTTTTTTTCAGTTTGGCCGTTATATAATTCAAACGGTTCTGTCTATAAATATCGGAATGTATAATATTACGTTTGAAAAGTACCAACTCGAACGCCATTCTCAAAGTTTGGAATTGGCCGAGTGTTTAATCCAAAGCAATCACTTTTCTCCAATTATCGAAACCTATTCGCCGTTTTCTAACTGTTATGAACATTCTATTAATCTCAAAATAGATGAAAAAAATTACAGGGTCTATTAATGGTGAATTTTGCCGAAAAAAAAATTGAGTTGGAGTTAGCTTTAGAGTTAGCTGTACAGGCAACTAAAAGGGTAACTCCAAATCAATATTTTTTAGTGAAATCCACCTCAAGTATTTCTTGCTTGAAATTTGCTGTCGTACTCTACGACAAACGAAACGTTGCTGACCCAACCAAAAATTTTCCGGTTCCTTCAACTGTTTATAATATGTACGTTCTCATGAAGTTTATTTCAATTGCATTTTTCATTTTCAATCGCTGCTTCAAGATGTTAAAAACATCATAAATCATGTTTTCTCAATTCTTCAGAAAATACAATATTTAACCTTGTGATCATTATGGTCGATATAATCGTAATCCATGAACTACAGTTGTTAAATATATTTTACAAAGTCGGCTCTTTTGAATGAACATATTTCTAATGCGGCGGTGATTTTAATACGGTCATTTAATGTTTTTACTGGCTATCACGTTCCGTTCGGTTTGGCTTCACTATCGTATTTCAGTGCCCATGATTTTCTTCTTGTGACTCATAGGGAGATCAGATGCGTCTACAACTCCTGGTTGAAGAATAGCAGTTTCCATCGAAATTTTATTTAGAAATTCGAGCCTTTAGAGCCATTATTAGACGCAGCGCTCCTAATTGATACGCGAATCTGTTCCTCGCTGTTTAATCGTCATGTTATCTTATCTGTTAAACGTTCTAACGATAGTCGACGCGTGCTTCAGTTTCCGCGGAGTCGGTAGACTCTTACTTTTTCTCCTGTTGTGCTGAATTTTTCTTCCCAAAATGACGGAATTTCATCTGTCTGGTAGTTGCATCCTGTTGCACAAGATTCACCGCCAACGCATTTTGGTCATGAAAGCGAAAAGATTCGCACGACTTCGCGGATGCGTGATTAAATTTATCAAATATCCCGCTTTGAAAATCGGCAGGAAACCGACGATCGTGATTAAAAACTTGACAGATTTGGCTTTTCTGTCAAGGTACAAGTGCGAATATTTGTTTTGATTTTTGATACTCGTGGCCAGGAGATGTTCGGGTGTTGAGAGAGAGTGAAATTTACTCATCTAAAAAAACAAAATTATATAAGTAGTGATTAACAATTTGAACAATTATTGTTCTTCGTAGGCTAGGCCAAAGGTGACGAACAATATCTAAAATCACATAATTTCCTTCTAGAACACACTAAATTATTTACTCAAATTTCAATTCAAGTGTAAAAAACGTTTACACCTCAGTGTCTCGTCGTATTCAATATTAATCAACAACACCATGCGCTAATGTAAAGAACCCCTAGAAAACTGAAACAGACAACGCTCTATAGACGATCCATTAGTGGCAGTAATTATTCCGAACATTTGTCATCGTTCCCATCGAAAAACACATAATGGTAACTATAAGGGAAAATTCCATAGACACGATTGTCATTTAAATCATTTTTATTTTTCTTAATTTTCAAATTAAAAGCTCAAGTTTTAGCCTAACGTTACAGTTGGAGAGTGTTCGATGAGCATTCCAACAAGTACAGAAAGATTTTTATAGCTTCAAGAACTCTAGTTCACTGCCTCATGCCAAATTTCTGAAAATTTCATAAGTTCAACACAAAAGCTGCGATAATTCGAGAACCAATAAAGCTATCGACCCCGCGATCGTCTCATTCGATTCAGCGTCCAAAAATCTATAGAAGGTGATGCCAAATACACTTTTTTTCTGGAAGACGTTGGAAAATACGAATTTTCTTTCCTTCAAAACCTTTAAAATTGGGGTACCGATTTGGTTAAAGGATTGAGCCTTTGTCACGCCAAGATTGATTATTGGTGAGAGTTTAAATAATGCAGCTTTTATAGTTTCGTTAGAAAAGTGTCGACGGCTTACGGACAGAATTTTTTTAATTGGATATGCGGATTCTGCATACTTGAAACTTAAAGCATCCCATTTTGAGGGGGTAGAATTTTTTGTCTTGAACGATTACAATGGTTTTATTGTTGAATAAGAAACCAAAAAGGACGAAGTCAGGACGCTCACTGAGAAAGTTGACGCTAAAGATCCTATCCTTATCGAACGTTCTTCTCTGGCTTCTGTTTCGCTAGGTGCTGACAGAGAGCATTTTTACCAGAGTTATCGAAAAGAAAGAGAGAAGAGGAATCAGTTATAAAAAGTTTTCCATAATTAAATACAAGATGTAACCTTTTACTAATTCAAATACCAGAGAAAAGCAGATTTTCAGCTAAACGACACTTTTCGTAAAAAATTTATACATAATAGAATTGTTAATGAGAAGTTTCGCAAAAAAGTTTTGTGAGGAAAAAATTTGACGACATGAAACATTTTGTAAATAAAGTATAATAAAAAATATACTAAAGTAAAATAAAACTAACATGCACAAATCGTGTTGAAAATTCGAATTGGACGAATGCAATGGAAATAAACATTCTCGACAACTTCAATCAATTTCTATTCGAGTGTCCGATCTGGAACGATAAGCCGTGATTTCACTGCCGCCCGACGGATTTGATTACCTATCTCCTTATTCCCCTCCAAATTCGTTGCTTGAAAACCTTGAACGGCATTTAGATAGAGCTGTCGTGTATTGATGGATTTAATTGCCGAGTCAGTCGTATAGTGAGGTGATACAGCAATGGGACAGGCGCTACGATCCTTCCGACAACTTTCCTGCGTCGTAAAGTGACTCAATTTTGTATATTACGTTCCGTACCCGGTTATAAATTAAGACGGCGAAATTTGGAATATTGGAATAGCGTCAGTCAATATATAATTTACTAAGACTCTCCAATACTATTGGTCTGATGCAGAGGATCGTTCAAATCGGTTCTGTACGCATGTCCTCCTATGTAAAAAGACATGATTGGCTGCAATTTTTCGGCGGTGAGGGCCGAAGATTTAGAAAAAAATTCAATTTTTCCTTGGTTCTTCTATTACTGCAGTTGATGGGGTTTGTTGTTTTCAGGTGTTGCAATGTGTATGAGTATTTTTTTGGCTATACGCCGTAATATTCCCGCTCATCTGGTCGTAACTGTTTATATCTTATTGAGCATAATTGTGTTCCCATCCATGATTGACTAGAAAGTGTCTAAAAGGGTCTATAAATAGTTGAGCTAGTTTTGGGACCCTTTCAATTTCTTCCAGTATTCTTTCAAGTGCCTTAGAAAACTCAGACGGGTGTGGCGAAATCGTTGAACTCAACAGATGGCTTGGTTTTCTATTGGAAAACGAGAATTTGAGAAATAATGTCCCCAGTGTTCTGAATGTTATGAATTACTCTGGTTTTTCTCTTCTTTTTTTTTTTGCTGAAAATCTCCAACTATGATCCTTCATCTTTGAAAATTGTAACTGTGATTTTTTACTTCCAATTTTCACTAATGAATTTTACTTCCTATAAATTTCGAATTTTGCCGCTAAATTTATTGAAATGGTCAAAATACGTAAAAAATTAAATTGTATAAGACAGAACTTGAATAAAAGTAATTTTTTCGCTTGAAATAACTCCAATTTTTCCTTTATACCGTAAAATAAATTGAAAAGCTCGTGTGATTTGAAAATTGATGATTAAAACGTTTATCAAACATGTAATTTCATTTGTAAAAATTGTTTTATTATATTTCTGCTATTTTCATGCTTATGTTATTATTTCCCTACTGATTCCTATTTTAATCGCCTATTTTTTTTTGCCAGAATGGAAGAAGGCGATGGCAGTTCGGAAGTTGGACTAGTGCGACGAGGCAGCGTCACTGAGCGGGCCACTATTTTCAATCAGCTTGATCAAAAAGAGAAGGCAGCTGCCGATGCGGCCAAAACCCGAAGGACAGTTAGAGGTATGTATCAAATGATTGTTACAAAATGAACGATTTTCTGAAAATAGTATTGTAGGTACCGAATGAAATTGTTTAATGCTAGGTTGCGGATTGTGTGATAATAACTCTTATAAAAGAAATTATCGAAATCTTTCTATACTGTCTCATTATACGGAGAAGATTAATTTGTTCCCAAATCGAACCATTAAAGAAATCTATTATTCATTTTGGGGGATTTATTGGGGTTTTTTTAACCTCTGTACAAAGATTTTGCATATTTGGGTGACGATTCTGTAAAAATTATTTTGACTTTACGAGATCGGGCGCCTTGAATTTCAAGATTCTGTGGAAATTCAGCTCACTACTACGTAAAAAAAAGGAAAAACAAACAACAAACCATTCGTCCCTCTGTTGTTTACATTTTCTTCTGCTAAATGTTTAATAATAGTAACCCGAACAGTATCGCCTTACTCTTCGAGCTGGGAATAGCCCCCGTTGGATTGGTTCATTAGCTTCCTCCTGTCTTCTCTCCGAGTCGGTTCCATAGGTAAACCAACTCACATACCACCGACGCTTTTTGCGTTTTCTTTCAAAGTAGTGGTTATCAGTTAGCTAAAAACGATGATGGAGTATTGAATAGTTGGTTTGTAATGACCTTGTGGGAAGGGTAGTTGTGGCCTAGCAATAAATTAGGATACTCATCGGTCTTTTTTGGTACAGGGAACAAAAGTATACCTACAATAATTACCATGATTTTTTTATTTGAAGTACAAACTTGTTGATTTCGAGCGAGCTTAAAGAAGAAATTTATTGAAGATTAAGTCCGTAGAGTATTGTTTTATTTTACTTTTGTACATTGTATTTTATTTTAACTATGAAGTTGATGATTTCGTATATTGTTGTATTTTATTTTAATTATGAAGTTGTTAAGTTTTTACTGCATTACAATTTTTTCTTTTGATTGTCGGAGCAGTTGTATTATTTTGTTAGAAGATATCCAGTGAGTTAAAAGAGAGGGCCATTAGGCCCTAACCTTTCCCCCGGTGAATAAACTATTACAACTTTTTACTCTCTTTCTCTGACTTTTTTGGCATTTTTCGACCATTGTCTCTGTCAGCTCATTCAAAAATAGTATTAAATCAAAATTTGTGATTAGTTAACGTTTTATTTGTTTTTCCTTACATTTTATTTTATTATTATTAATTTTTTTTAATGATGATATATGAATTATACCCGAAACTGCACCTTTATAAGCCTGCCTGACAGAAAGGTGCATATTATTTTGTGTTTAACTTTTAATTACTTTGTCAAGAAGACGAAGAGAACAATCATGGTCCTATTATTGTCACAGTTTATTTAATAAATGAATCGTCAATCTCTCTCTTGTATTATACCGTTATAATAATTTTATTTGCAACTATAACGGGTGGTGTAGACATACCTAGTTATTTACTAATTGATTACTGCTGTAATTGTGTAGAATTAGAGCCTATTTTATTAATTTCGCTGCTCAGTGTATAAATACTCTCTTACTCCGTTGATACGTTATTGGCTATCGACCATTTCGAATCGCTTCCCATTTCTTCCCCCTCGAACAACTAAACATGACAGTTCCTAGCCTTGTTCCTCTTTACGGGACGCCTTCGGTTTTTCTAGTTTCATGGGAGAGGGAACGCCGAACATATTTGACCCATTGCCAGAAAACGCAGCCCTCTGTTGCTTCTTTTTGCCTTCATTTACTCAGTTCTCACAATCTCGACGTTCGGTGTCGATATCCTATTCATTCACAAGTTTCCCCCGTTCGAATTGTACTTGAATTTTCACGTTTCTCACGATAAGTCACATGTTTTCCCGAGGTGTTATCCAAAATGTGAGCAGTAATGGGACAGAAGTTGTGCTGTACGTTCATTTCTGTTATGTGTGTGTTCTTTGTTAATTTGGCGCTCCACTAACCTATCATTTTGGCTTTTTATTAATTGATGAAATGCTCACATAAATACTCCGCATTGAAGCTGTAGGTTTCGGTTTTTAGGGGGAGCGAAAAAACTATTCATAACCTTAGATTTACTCTGACTGCTATCACAATTTTCGTGTCCACGTGGTAACTCTGCTTAGTCGCCACTTGGGTTACTATCGTAAAAATTATCTTACCGGTCTTATTAGAGAAAATTTAGACGACTTTATGGGAACCACTTTAGTCACATTTTATTTTCTAAAGATGATTAGTGCAAAAGAAAAACTAGTCGGTGTAAAAGATCCATGTATCTTTATTATACTCTCCATTTCCATTCCGAAAACATAATTTATTTTGCAACACACATACAAATATTTTGCGTTTCAGTCGGTTTAATCTCACGCTTCAATGAAATAATTCCTTCTAAATTCTGTAAGCCAGTGAAAGAATCTAGGTTGCGTTTTCACCTGCGCTCTTTTGAAAATTCGAGCAAAAACCTTGACGTGTAGCGAATGTTTTTAAATTATGATTGTTCTAAGTTTGTCATCAAGGTCAGATAGATTGGTTGGTCTGTTTAGTGTTCTTAATTCAATAAAATTCTGTTGTAATCTCTAATGATTAGTGTCTCATATTAAATTGCTACAATAATAGGGTTACAATCATGTTATAGTAGTGACCTTGAACCCGACGAATAGCATAGAAGACTTAGATTGTTGTATACTCCTAGGCTAATTGGCTATAAAAACCTATATTAAAGGTTAGGTTATTCTATGAGCTCTCCCACGTTAGACCTACGCTTTCAACCTTTATCGGTTCTTTAGCGAGTTCATAACTCCCCAAATCGTAGTCGGAGAACTGTCGTCTGCAGGATGTTCGAATGCATTGAGACACATCACAATGAATTTTAGGTGTTGAACTGCTGAGAATATATAGCAATACTGAGATATAATCCAATAATTAGTTTGGCTTGAAGCTGATTGAGAGATGAGAAGGTTAGGTTTTACTGCCGAAAGGTTTCTTTGCTTGGCAGTCCATCAGTTCTCGAATCTCTTGTAGTATTTTCTGACTACGGCTACCATTTATGCAGGAGAAGCTGCTCAATTGCAACCTTGAATGGTTAAGCAGTTGAAAGAGCTATAACAACTCGACATGCATAGAATGAACTGCAAATCCTCCCTGGGGACAAAACTATGTTTTTTAGTGCCCATGTGATCTCTGTCATTGTCGTCAGTCATTTGCTCATGTTCTGTGTTTGCCAATAAATAGGTGGATGTGCCTTGGTGAACACGTTTTTCTCTTTTTCAGGCCCCCGAAGTCGAAGTCGGACGGAAGGTGGATCGAGATTTTGTACTCAACCGGTAACATTTGATGAAGTTGAACAGGCCAAACGAAACAATGATGCTGAATGTAAGTATTGTTGGATTTTTATTTCTACGATTATTTTTCATACTTGCACTCTGTTATATTAACGTTACACATAGGTACCTCGGTTTCTTACGCATGGCCACAAAAAAGTAGTGTTTAGTTTTGGACTCTATTCATTTTGCACCGATTTATTTGTATATTAAAATCAATATGTTGGAAATTTTAGTTTGTAAATGAAATTCTCAGTAATCTCATTGGGTGGTAACAAGGCAGTACAGTTCAACGTATATGATTGAGAACTCTGGGGCTTCATTTGGGTTAGTGTAGAAAATAAACTTAAAAAACTGAGTATTCTTTTCAGCATTGGTTTATCTATCCAATGGTGGTTAGCATTGATCTGAAAGTGATGTATCTTGTAGTGATAGCTGTTACATTAGGCAACCTTATTTCACCTCACTTAACTTTCACGGTTGTGATAAGTATTCATGAACAGAGTCTAGTATTCCTTGGAGCGTATATAGTATTTTATTTGTTGTCCTCTCTTGCGCATGTTTCAACACGGTGATGGTGCACTACTTCTCTTATGTTTGATTCCAGGCGAAAATGATCCGTCCAATCTGTCATTGGCCCAACGTGTCAAATTATTCAGTAGCCTCCATACTAATGATGTCGAGAAGTCATCAAAAACAACGCCGACGTCATCACCGAATCAGCCAGTCAGGAAGCTTCTGTCATCGCCAATCATGTCCGGCGTCCTAGGTCAATATTCCTAGGATTTTGCTCGTACTGAATTAACAAAATTTTTGCGCCTTATTTCCTACGATAGAAGGCACCTGTTTTACTAACCATATGTTCTTCATTTGACTTGTGATGAACATCTGGTGCTCTTTGTGTTAGTTGAATCTCATCTCATAGTGAATCTCTCTCAACTAAGTAGCATATTTTTGTGTATTAATAAATGCGATCGATTGAGCTTTATTTTGATATGTTTAAAATGTTTACCATGAGCATGATGTTGTTAATTATGATAGGAAATACACTAATGCATCAAATGTTTTCTGAGCTTCAAGGTGATTCTCAACTGCTTTCGAGAGAATTAAAGGGGGTGGTTTGCTTAAGGGGAGAACTCCAGTCAAAAATGAAAAAAAAATGATTTTTTTTTTATTATTTTATTTGAACTATAATATTGTAGTGAACATTTTCCCAAAATTTTGGAGCATTCTGACTAGTTGAAGTGCCCAAAAAAAATCAAAATCAATACGCGCCCGCATCGTAGGAAGGCTCTAGTTCGGCAGCTGCAAGCTCCATCCTCCTTGTTTTCGTCTAATAAATTATTCCCTTTCATCAATCAGGAGAAAATCGATATCAAGTAGATATTATTGGAATCGATATAAATAATTGAGAATAAGATCAGCTGCTCGTTGGGAATGACAAGCAGATTCCGCCGGCGCGGACGATAGGTTAGAGGGGAATGATAGTCTGACTTTCAAAACGCTCTCCTGAAAAGTTACGTTTTTCAAATTCCGGTACACTTTTTGTCCAAACCACTGGGCCGATTTGAATGATTTTTTTTTATAATGTTCGTTTTTATTTGTTCTTTAAAACGCTGGAACCAGATTTTTGATTTAAGGTGCGTGCGTTCGTGGAAAAATCGGCAGCCGTGCGAATTTCGCAAATATTTGATCCGCGTACGCCATACCGCTCCAGATCAAAATAAAAAAAATCGGTTTCCAGCGTTTTGTAGTAAATTTACCGCTGAATAAGATAAAAAAAAAATTATTTGAATCAGGCGAGCGGTTACAGAGGAAAGTGTACCAATAGGCTTAAAACCTAGCAAAATAAGGTACAACTTCGACAAGCTGTACCACAGCATCTATCGAAGCTAATCCATTTTTTCTTGTTTCCCCTTTTCTCTCATAGAGTTGATCGAGTTAGTTAGAAATTTCAGAATTTTAGGACTGATATCTGACGAGCAGTGATCGTGTAATGACAAAAAACGCTATTTCGCGCGCGCTCGCCGTTCCGCCTGGAGTTCTCCCCTTAAAAATAATGGAATCGTTTGATTGAAAAATTTGCGGCAGGAAGAGTGCTAACTGCAATATTCATCTTCTTCCGCTTGCTTCTTTTTGTTAATAGTTTCTTTATGCCAGCCAATGGAAGAGTTCTAGGGCTCATCAATGTGATTGCCCTTCCCTAAATCAGGATTGATTCGATATGGGATTGTTCTGTTAGTTTCTCATTGTATCTCATCAAGATCTCATGCGTATCTTGGATGTTGAAAATTTATTGTCTACGAATAGAAATTGTTTATTTGATTTGTAAAAGTCTCTCTTCCACCATGCACTCAAAAGCCAGGCGACAAGTACCTATCTGATGGCACAGGCCATCACGTTATAAGTTCATGTTCAATCTAGACGTTGGAGATAAGGTGCCGAAATATTCATTGTCTGCCACTGGTTTATTTTTATTGCCACATCTTTTGTATATATTATGGTTGGATTCTGAACGCGGCCTTTGCTTTTGCATGTAATCTCAATACAGATTGCTCTGGGTGCTCTGTATAATTTTTCATATTTATTCACTGGTTTTATTTAATTATTGAATAAAGAAACACGTTTTTATTATTTTGTGTATTTTGTCCGCTGCTGAAATTAGTGCTTGTTGGTGATGGATGTATGATATTTGTGTGATCTTAAGTATTATCTGATAGCGAGTCTTTGGTACTACTTCTTGTCTTGTTGGGACTGTGATGAATCCGGTATAACTATGCTTTGATTAATCCCAAAATGGACCTTGAGTTGAATTTTCTGGAGAAAAAACAACAATTTATAGCTAAGAAATAAATCATTCTGAATATAATACTACTAAATAGTATCTATTATAGAGAACCTAAAGAGATACAATGTGAAACGATTGGTATCGAGGTGACATTACTTCTCAATAAAGATGGGAAACCTCCAAGGGATCAGGCTCTTTATGTCCGAACGTTATCTCCCTTTGGTTCTCAAAGGTGAGTCAAGTGAAGGCTACTTCGGACTGCCAAAAATGAGCTGAGGATGATTTATATTGGTGCGACTGCTTAACCAGAGAAAGAATATTCGCATTTACTTTTTGCTAACATTCGCTGCGCTTTATAATACTCTGGTTTTGGCTATGGCTGTAAAATTCACGTTTCAGTAGCTCTAGGTGATGAAGAGGTGGATCTAATTAGCTCAACTTTGAGTCTACTTGATTATGAATAATGAAATTCATAATTTCACACGATCGATTTCCGGAATAAATTTTATTTTCCATTTTGCAGTTGAGGGTCTGATGAAAAACTTGGCCTGCAAGGACGGAGCTCCGCCTGTCAAATTGCGCGCTTCGGGTCCTGCGTCGTTGAGCAGTGCCGGTGTCAGCGGTGTCGGTAGCTGTGATGCGAGTTCGTCTTCGGATAGTTCGGAATCGGAAGATGAAGGTGTTAATGTTAACGGGGGTGATGAAGTTGCGGTAACGCGCGGGCGTCTGTCGTTGGGTTTCGGTGCCGGTGCAGAATCGAGCTCAGAAGAGGCGTCATCCGGTGGTCGAGAAATTCAAGATATCTTCAACAGACACACGTGAGTTTCTATGAAGCTATACTTATAATAACACACATTCAGAAGAATTATCGCGCGGCTCTTGTATTATTTGTACCATTGGCAAATTATTGTTGTCAACTGATCAGGATAGGGGTCAAAACAAGGCCAGATATATTCCGAAAGCTCGGTGAAGTAGATATCTGGCTTAGCATTGACTTATCCTGATTAGTTGACAACAATGAATTTCCGAGGTTCCATCTTCTTTTTCGATTGGAAAATTATAGTATCCAAAATTGGACAGCCATACTTTAAATGAAAACACTTCTGAACAATAAGTTGCTACAATCGAGCTTGAAAGTTATGTCCTTTAGAATCAAGTAATAATTTTACTGGCTCATCCTTCGCGTTTTTAGTACATTCTTATTTTTCTTCCGGTTTCGCTCTGATTTTGTGTAATTTCTAAAGGAAAACTACTAAGCTACTCTAGTGGATCTTTTTCCATTCCTAACTGGATCAATTCTTCTATGTGGGTTAATTACTAGGTTAAATAACGAAAATGTAACATACTTCCAAATTCCATTTTTGAGCAATTTTCAAAATGAACCTTACGACCAAAATAATGTTACCGAAAACATGTCCTAAGGTTTCAGAAAAAAATGTCTCGAGAAACTGGAACAAACAGCCCATTAGAAATAGCGCAAACAGAAATGAAAGTGTCCTTCTGTCCAAAGCTGTGCGAGCTTTTAGTCAAGTTTATGAGTTCTTACTGAAGAAGTTCTCTCTAGATCTCGTTTTCTAGGTAGCCTACAATAATGAGGCGTATCTGTTCATTGTTTCTTCCAACTGGGCGACACAAAGCAGCGGTGAAAATTTCGAATGAATGCAAGAGAAAATGGTCAAAACGGAATTAGGGATTAACATTCGTATGAATATTTTTTTCCTGGTTTTTCTTGATGGTTTGATGAAAAAATATTCACCCAGCAGCGGTATGTGTTTTGCCCTTAATATTAAGGGCGATTTAATCAAGATGCATAATAACCTACAATATTCCTATGCAGTTCATTGCCAGAATTTCCAATTCGAATGAATTCCATACCAGCAGTTAGTAATGTGTAGCATTGAAATGTAATCATAGGGGAGAGACTGCGAAGAGCCAACTTCTGTTTTTGATTCGGGTTACGACTGAAATAAAACGCAATACTTATAATTACATAAATACTGTAACAGGGAGCCTTAAGATTGACAAGCATGAAACACAGTTCAATATTTGAACGATCCTCGAGTACAACGGTATCAAAGTTTTCCGAGGGATTCTTGGATGAGATCACTCGAGCATCTTATTCACAAAACGGTAAGTTAACCGGTTCGACAATACCCTAGACAATGCCCGTGGGAGTTAAATGAGAGAAGCTCCACTTCGTGAGAATCCTTTTCGCATCGAGTGAAAAACATTCAAACGGTACCTACCACGATCCTTACGCACAGGCTTTCCTTATTTGGGACGACGAAGTATCGGACAATACAACGGTACTACTACTACTCTACGACTACTACGGTACTACTCTATAGGAGGAATAGCCTTATAGGAACATTAAAAATGTGGTGTTAAATTCGCAACATAGTTTTCCAAAAAAATAGTAATCATACGAGCTTCTCTCCTATTATAGTATAAAAATCGTTCAGTTTTACGTTTTATATTTTACATTAACAGGCTGCAAAAAACAACATATTCAAACGCTTATGGCCTGTAAATAGGTACCTATGTGATTTTTGATTTTTTTAAACAATTTTTTTCTACAGAAAACATCTAAGTTGCAACAAAAAAAAAAAAAAAATAAATAAATAAATAAAAATAAAAAACATAAATGTACTTTTAATTGAAAAATAAGTAGGTTCCGATCGACGCAGCTTTGTAGAGCTTTATTTTGGCTTACTCCAAACTATGGGTTGAAACTTGTGCTGGATGCGCCTGTAAGCCTCAGGTCTCTTCAGTTCGAATCGTGAGGAAATTAATCTTTCATGCCGATCGAACTCCAATCTCCGGTCTTCTAATTGATCCGAATTCGCTTTCCTTTGCGCTGTTAGGTACTGTATGGCAATTTCGAAATCATTTTTCGATAGCACTTGAGCTAAAGAACTTTCTCGGCTCCGTTTAGGATCAGGGAAATCTGGTCTTGAATTTGTGTCTAAATATTATATATTATTTTTTTGTTGGTAATTTTCTACTTTTCTACATTTTGCTGTAGTTTATTCCTAACTGTCTTCAGTTTTGTTTATTGCTCGGTTTTCTATATTATTTCCAAAATAAGCTATTTTCCAAGATACGGAAAATTACTGACTCTTCATTGCTATTTTATATTTTTATTTTACGGGTGTGGACAATTAACGACTTCCTGTTTTATCAGAACCGTTAAGGAGTATAACCGTTAGTGATCATTGTAGTACTTCACAAAATCATCCCTTCTTCCTCGTCTTGTTAAATGACAAATATATAAAATTAAGTGCAACTAGCAATCGACGTAGTTCTTTTCTCTTTTCGTATTTGTTAACTTGCAGGTATAAACTTCAATAATTGCTAACATTACCGAGGAATTTCCCTTCGTGTGCCATCTCTTGCTATGTTTCCCTTCTTGTAAATTCCCCGGCTGTGGTCAGGTAAATGTCAACATAGCACAAGAGCCTTCGCGTTTGATGTGAGTGCTCGTGTCGTGCCCCTTCATCCGTCTAATCTGACCAAGATGGATAGCTAGCCTGTGCTTCTAATTACTCTCGTCCTAAGACCGCACCTTCTCGTATGTTGATTCACATGGTTTTGAATAGTTGCGAAATTTCCGCTCTCATAGATCCGGAAAAATTAGCTCAGTAAACAACAGCAAAATAGTACCTAGGATTTTAAGAGCTGGAATAAACATTATTTTTTCAAGTGAACTTCGAAATATAAGTCGTCATTTTCGTAGCCCAGGAAACATTATTTTTCTATGTTCTGTATGAAACAATGAATGAAAAATCGGATTTTCAAAACATGTAGCCGAAAATTCCTTGAAATATAGATTGAACTTCAAATAATTTAACAAGTTGATATTTCTTATTCTTGCAAAGAATGCGCAAATGTACATCAATAATACTAAATTAGCTATCAAGCTAATTCCATTATCAGCACAATCGCATCTGTGTGAACCGATTTTGACTCGTGGCCGAGATGAGGCCACCAAAGGCTCTTAATTAGGCGTCGTTACGAAATTCTCACTCCAGTTTGACACCGACGGTCTTGCTTGACAAAGAGGTGCAGAACCCCTTTACCGGCCAGGAGGGCTTGAGCAGGTATGCAAATTCATAACGAAATGCACCCCCGTATTTCTCCTCGAATATTAAAACGTCCTTCGTAATTTCGCCGTAAGGGTTTCCTCTTTTGCCAGAAGTTGGAAGCTTACAAAGGTGGCGTTTATGATGAACATTTTTCATTCGTGGTTGTTTTGAGGTGCACAAGATTTTGAATCGCGAATATTCGGAATGATGAAAGTTGAGAATCACGCTTAATATTGTGTGGCTCGTTTGATGCAATAGTGACAAACCTTAGAATTGCCGGTGTTTTTATATTCGAAAATTAAATCGTTTCAATTTATTCCGCCACGAATTTTTCTCAATACCTGGTTGAAAATTTGACCATTTATTATGCGCAGATTTGAATAATGGAAATATTTTAATTAAGACGCCATTTTGTTTACGTGTGGGCGGAATAAAGCTAATTCCCGATTTTGAACTTATTTTGAAAGCAACAAAAAAATTCAAATTACTATTCGTGAGTTCAAATTGTTACCTTGGTGAGAGAAAACGAGACAAAAAGCTATTAGGTACAATCTCGCAATTTATTATTGCTTGGATGAATCATAGTTCGCTTGTCTCTCTCGCGGAAAATGTCGTCTCGGTGCGAAAAGTTCTTCGTCGAAACCACAAAATAACGCCGCTCCTTTGCCACATTCCAGCCAGCAGTTCCTCATTCTGCTGTACAGACGGTTCATGTTTTTTTCACCTCTTTGCCCGTCGTTACCAACTGAATGTCCTTGAAAGCTGAGTTGGTACCTCATAATAATTATGTGTTCGTGAGGCCTTAATGAGCTGCGTTGCTCGAGACGCTTCAGCCGGCTCAACCTCGTAAATGATACGACTTGCTGTTTTCAGCTGCTTTTCCCCGAGCGTGGTTTTCCTAAATTTTCGTCCAGTCTCCTGTTTCCTATCGACATTGTCGAAAAATTTCTTTTCGGACGAAATATACAGAGTGCGCCAGGGAAAATTGTGAATTTGAAAAGTGATTATAAAAAAATCATTTATTGACTTTTTTATCGTTTAGTGCGCATTTGGGATTTTTGTTTTACGTTGTTTTAAAAATTGCATCGGGTAAAAGACGGCACTCGTTAGTTATGTACTGATCTAGCCAACTCTTGAAGTTCCGCTCGACTTTCGACTTAGTCCAACTTATCGACGGGGATTTTGGCGATCGACAGACACATTTCGAACCATCGACAAACCCCGGACCGTGCAACACTTGAAGGACAATATCCAACAAGCGGTCACCGAAATTCCCGTCAATATGTTAAAAAGTCGTGCGAAATCACTAATGAGGGCGTCATTTGCCCGATGTATTTTTTTGAAGCAACGAAAATAAAAATTCAAAATGTGCACTAAACGATTAAAAAAAAAAAAAAAAAACAAAAAAAAAACAATTATATCGCTGTGTGAAGTACTTTTTTTTATTGACTTTTCAAATCAGCAAGTTTCTCTGCCGCACCCTGAACTCAAGCATTTTCGTTCACGGACCATATCGCATTAATCATAACAAGACAGCGATTCGTTACCTCTCAACGATTCATTGTCAACTGCCTAATGGAACCTGTAGTACTCCTTAATGTCCGTCCATTACTTCCGTTATTCTCGGGACAACGCTATTTTCATCTCCAGTTCGTCGCAAGTTGTAAGCGCGCATCAAAATAGAACTCCCCATCTTCATATCTGTAAACGATTCTCGTCCCAGACGTCTATAAATGGTTCTGAAAAGTGCTCTCATTTTAGTACCTACAGGCTTGTTTGATTTTTTTCTGTCTTTACCGAAACGCTAACGTAAATTATTCGAGTCGTCGGAGGTTATCTTTTTAAATGAATCGTTACGATGTTGATGGAAGGGGTTTTCCTTTTTTTGAACGCACATTTTCCCATATTTTCAATATTTTCTTCATACTTCCTTTTCCTTATTTTGCGTAAAGGACCCAAGTGGCATATTCGTCCTTGGACGGTTAATATTCTTCCGTTCCAAAACTGTAATTTCCTCATTTCCTCGTTGCTCAATATTTTAATTTCTAGTTTTAATTAATTTAAATGTCGCCTTCACCCTTGTACGATTACTTGGTGCAATTGTGTTCAATTTAAAACGAGTGTATTCTTATTCCTTCCTCTGATTATTCAAGCATCCTCTCGGCGATTAATAATCTCCTATGTCTTATGTGAAAGCGAAGAAAACGCCCTAGGGTAAAGGGAAGCACGTCCTCATAAATCACAGGTTTCGCCTGGTAATGACAAGTTTGTGTATTATATAGTTCGGTGCACCCTGGGTAGATGGCCTCAGCTCGAACCAATCAATACTTGGCCGATCGTCGTTCACTTAAGTTGTAGGTTCGAGAAAATGATCTCGAGGAAATATTGGATAGTTCGGTCATAAAATAATTCATATTGATTGGATAATTAGTATTGGACTGCATCTTCAGTATGAAATGCGGTTCTTAAGAGTAGGAATCTATGCATTTTCCTTATAACTAAACAACTAATTGAAATTTTCTTGATTATTTCTTCTATGAACAATAGTATATTGAATTTCGTTAATAACTATGATGAAAAAAATTACTGAAATGATTTATGATTGGTTCATTTTCCCCGTTTTAAATGGTCGTCGATACCCGATAAATATGATGTTCCCTTGTCGGCTAGAATATCGGATTTTAATTTTATCGAGCAAATAAGACTTGTTGCAATGTAACTACACACATAAACTCCAACTTGACTCATATCGCTACGTCGGTCGTTGTAGTAACATGATTGTTAATTTTTATTCAGTTGACTCAGTTCATTGATGAATTTTCGGTTGTGAATATTCGCTCTACCGTCGATTTTATTTAACTTGAGGTCGCTTCTATGTGCCCTTACAAAATTTACGGTTTCCGCGTGTCGTAAAATTGTCTTCTGTCGGTATCATCGTAACAGAAAAGTAATTCAAATTTTTCGATGAATGTATTATTACAAACTTGCGAGGGCTATAATAGTTATGGTGGGTTCCACCGTTCGAGAATGCGTATGAAACTTCTATCGCCACCGTCGGTTGGGTTGAACCTGAAGACGAGTGAATAGATATAAATAGACGAGGGTCCATCGATCGATTGGCTTTCACAGAAATACATCGGTTCATTCAGTAGGTTCATATTGCTGCGGATATCGTGCAACGGAATTAACGATTTTCTACAAATTTTACTCAGGCTTTTGTGGTTTATTGTCCCCGACTTCGTCTCAAGTTTTCATTAATTTGTGGGAACCCTTGTCAGGTTACCTAAAATTGGAGTTTTCTTTACCCTATTTTGCGAGTTCACTGTTGATTAGTGAAATACGTCGGTGGAATGAACTTGAATGTTTTTGAGGAGCGAGTATAAACATGGGGAAAATTCAAATTTTCAACATCTTTCCCCTTTTAACTATTATATTCATTACTTATAATATTTCTTACTCTTGATATTTAAATTATTATTATTCTCTTTAGTACTCCCGACTGTTATACCTCTTTTATTTCACTCTTTGTGCTACAATTCCGATCTTATTACCTTCTTTCCCATTATCGCTCCTATCCCAATCTTTCTTCTCATTTCGCTCTCGCGAATAAAGTTTGGTTTTTTCTAATCAACGGTCGCATAGCTAACTTGCGCTCTCAATAATGGTTATCTCTTCTGTTTTCCGCATCAATGTAGCTCATCCTCTACAGCTATCGATGACGATGCGGGTCGGTCGCCTTTCAGTGCAGCCAATAAGGCTCAAGTGGAGATATCTCTACTGGTATATTCGGCCGTAATTGGTTAACCATGTTTAACTTGCGAAGCCAATGCTGCAGTAAAACGTCAGGAGGATTTTAGAGGAGAAAATTCGAGCTTCAAATAAAACTAAATACCTACTATAAAGTTGCTAAAGGAGGACAATAATCATAAAGCCAGCAGCTTGCAATATAATCATTAAGCATCTAATAATCTCAAAGATTTGAGTGCTTGGTCTGAATTTCCTTCGAATCAATACCCTCTCGAACAAAAAATAAAAAATAATAATAAATAAATAAAATACAACTACGAATTACAGCTGTGGATCTCAGTTCTGAACTACATACCGAGTTTCGAAGCGACGAAAGTCTAAATCGAACGACTGGCTACTCTCATCACAGAATACTAGCGTCCCATTACGAACACCTCAAGTGTAATGGGCGGTGATAAAATTTTATGGGACCTCTAGGATCAAAGTGTGTTCATAGAACTGTTTTTACCGAAACGAAAGCAGCTCGCAAGGTAAAACTTTCCCTAGATAATTTTATTACCAGCCTCCACCTGTGACTCAAACTATCGAAAGTGTTTCTGATGCCCTTTTTATCCTCCTATAGAAAAGTTAAGGGCTAAGGAGTTAACATGTGAATACTATTCCCTTTACTGTACCTACTGAAGTAATCTTCAACATGATTTATCTTGGTTTCAACGGAAACGGAACCGACTTTCAAAAGTCTAAAAAGCTGACATAAAATGGGTTAAATTCTCCCCTTGTTCGAATAACGGCTTCCTGCCGTTCTCAAACAATTTAAATGCTTAATTTCCAACATTTTAATTTCTATTCGTACGTATTTCCATCTGACTTTTCGCATGTACGAATCGAAACCATGTTGTCAGAGAAAGTTCATACAATTAACCGAATCGGCCCGCTCGGACTATCGTTTTCTGTAACTTTCAAATCGTGATCAGAACGTGAGGGTTTAAATAAATGCACATAATGAGCGTGTAGAAAGTTGATCCTCAATTTTTACGCCGGGATCGCGGATCTCCGACAGTTCAGAGGTCGACATAATATGGAGGTTTCTCTCTCAACTTCTGTAGCCTTTATCAACTTGAATGAATTTGTTTTCTATACGAGGAAAATGTCAACAATAATAGTCGAAACCTCTAAATAATCCGTACCTCATATTTAGTGTGCAAATTGCTTCTATCTAGTTTATTTCGACTGCAAAAACTGGTTGGTTTTAATTTTCCATCCGTCTGTATGATGAACTGCATAATGCATTCAAATGCAGTTGGCAACAGGCTTTGTACGTGTGTCCTTGACCTCACGCACGTAGGTCGTTAAACTCGGGGGGCACCTTAATGTTGACGTTCGTGGGTTGCCCTTTTGTCAGCCAAGCTGCACGCTAGGTGGCCAGCACTCATCCGGAAAACCCGATGTTCCGACTCGGCAGCCCTCATACCGGAAACGTCCTGCCATAGGTGGCAGGTGGGGCACCAGATATGAGCTGATAGCGAAAACTTACAGCCAGTGATAGGTGTTTATTTATTAAGAATATTGAATTTCCTCTTTTAGCACCATACTTGGAAACAAATAGTTGGTGTTTCTAGTCCTGTCAAACCGTCGCTAACGTCAACAAAAATACCGTAAAATAATTCAATCCTGATAGACTTCAATGATCTGACATTTTTCGCTAGGAGCAGCCTTTTTTTGAGTTGCAGTGCCCAAAATGTGAATTGTACAACTTTTAGAAAAAGTGGTAAAAATTGTTATTGTCGAAATGACCGAGACGATCTTGACATTTTAAAAACGATTCCACGCAGAATTTAATTTTCGTTTAAAAAAGTGACAATCATTTTTCGGTAGGATGCTCCATTTAGGAGGTACTGTCGTAAAACTGGAAAAGGGCCGACATAATACTCTCTCGAAATGCACAACGAAGTATTGTTGGATTTGTGTTTCTTCCCTAAAAAGAGATAAATTGTGTTTTTAAAGTCGCATACTTTTTTTGTTACCCTAATCACGGTGTGGCTAGACTGTGTGGTGAATTGTTAATTTTTCGGCTTTACATATGGGTGGTTTTTCACCCTCTAGTTACTTTTGCCCGAATTTTTAAAAGTTGATAGAATCAGAATAAGAGGTAATGGAATTTAACAGAAATATCGTTGAAAAAAAATTGCGCGAAGTCGCAGTGTTGGAAAAGCAGGAACAATGTAAGCCTAAAATACAGTCCTCCTCACAGAATTTTTGAAGGTTGGAAAATTAGGTTGGTATACTCCTGATAATTACCCAAAACCCTCAAACTAGTCACTCTTTTTTTATCATGGATGATGATGATGAAACTAGTACTTTACAAAATCATCAGGAAGTGTTTCATTGGACGAATGGTCCAATTAGCCGAATAGGCAACCTCCCAAAGCAGGAACTCTCCAGTGAACCGCGCACACAGACAATAGAAAAGACTTCAAAAGATTGCCAGGACCCCGATAGGCGCTGTACTAGTAAATACAAAGAAATCGCTTTTCAAAGCGTTCTATTCGGATTATGTAATGGAAAATGCATAGATTGCTTTTTTCATGTCGTTGTAATTTTGAGAAGTGAAACGCTCAAAATTATATCATGCCAATCGTTGTCATTATCCGATAAAAATTCGGTGTACAAAAAAAAAATGTCCAAGTCTGATTAGGCGAAAAGGTGACCAATCGTAAATTCAACAAATATATTCAACGGCTAATGTTAATATTAATGCCGAATAATTGAATAAGTACACCTTTCAATTCATTTTTTTTTCGTTACCTATTTCAGAGTACATTTTCACGGGTTCTCGTTAGTTCGTTGCAGAAGTTTTAGAATGATCACCACACGTTCAATGATTACTTTTGATAATTATTTCTACTTACAAAGTGCTCCAAGTCTACTTCGGTTATTGCATTATTTGATATCGATTGCTCTAAATCTCTTGCCTGGCAAACCACTGTGATTTTGTTGGGATATTGTATGCATTATCCTTTGGACGTTCTCTCTCAACTTGGAGCATCATCGATCCGCTGTGGTTTATCGAATGTCTACGGCCAGCTTGGCGCCTACTCGGAAATGAAAGAGGTCTTCCTCTCGTAAACCCCTAAATGCAACGCTCTTTGTACTTAACAATTCATCCCCTCAATTCTATTTTCCTCCCTCGCCCCTCTTACATTTTCTTCCGTCCTGAATTTATTGCTGGAGCGTTCCTCGCGAAATTGGAATTTTACTGCCCTCTGGCTCCAAAGGGTTTTTCGGCTACAGAAAGTGCTGCTTTATTTAGACAACCCTTCACCCCCGAACATTCCTTCGTGTATAATTTATCCATTTTTTTCTAATGAATTTGACGTTTTGAGTGAATAATGTTATTAACTGTGGCATTAATTCCATGCCCAGAAACATAAAAAAGATTTGAGCCGTTAGTTTTCGTATTAATCAGACACACAAATCCTTGAAACCAGCGAAACTCCAAAGTCATTAGATAAAAATGAATCAAGGTTTCCAGTCCTTGAACGGAGACTGCTGACGGACAAACTGTTCGTTTATGTTTACATGTTACCAGACGAGCTGGATTCGATCACACTATACCTAGATCGCTTTTCAAATCCCCTCGATACAGCAATAAGTTCAACGAACTGAATCTCGAAGGAAAACAAATCGATGACAGCACGCGCTGAGAAAAATACAATTTCCCACCCCATCGAGGCGTTTTTGAGGTCGTTGTTCGATTAATTGGCATTGGTAATAGTTCAATAAAATTGATAGCTGCGTTGGTGAACTAGAATAATCCTTACAGCATTTCACTGCTTCGCCGTTCGCGATGTATAACGGATTTGCACGGAAGTGAATTGATAATAAATATGGCGTGAGTAATGAGTCGATCGATAGGCTAAGTAGGTCAGCGCTCAGCCTGTCATACAAAGTGAAACCAATGGCGAATCGCTGTTATGATGAACGTATTTTTCGTTTTATGGTTCTTTTTATGATGCCTAGAAAAGTTATTTTAACAATTGTTCAACCTGTGCAGATTGAAAGGTAAAACATTAAATTTTAAGAGAGCTTAGAATTGTCAACGTTTCCCCGGTTTGAGCTGTAATTGCTCGACTGCCGTGATCTTGTGAAACTTTGAGGAGCTCCAGTCTTATTCATTTGCCACTGAAACCGTTAATCGCCGCTGCGAATTACACCGGTTTCTCTTGCCCAACTTTAATGCCCAATTGGTGCAAATGGCGTTCATTTCCTCCTCTGGCCAGTTCGGTTCCCCTTTGTGAACAATCTGGCGCGTCTGGCGACATCTGGTCTAAGGAATCTTCAAACTGGATTCGTAAGGGTAATTTGCTTATCGAATTTTCCCATCCGTAATTGCTCCATTCACATCCACCTCCGAACAAGGTCTAATAGCTTCGAACATTAGCGAAACTTTAAGATGGCACCGGTTTTTCGATCTGGTTATTGGATGGACGTTCGAAACGAGAATCAAATGAGAATCGTTATTATGTCTGTCATAATTGAAGTTGGATTATGACAATAGGGACAACATGATATCATGATAATGATAAGAGGTACAAGTTGATTTACAAAGACAATAAACCAGTGTTCAACCACGAGTGAAGTTTATTCCATCTCCGTCTATCAAATTTCGGCTATCCAAGCTATTCAAATATAATAACTGGCGACGAGGATTAAGCTCGTACATTTTAACAATGCCTCAGGGTTCGACAAGTGAATCGGCGATAGATAAACTGGTGAGCTCGATTAACCTGTTGATTTCTCGTCTCCCAGTTGAAGGTCCACGTACTTCATCGCCGACTCAAACTGTTCAGTCGATTCTTCAATCTATTGCCAACAATTTCGAGCCATACAACGAGGAAACAGAAACATTTCAAAATTATATCGACAGGCTGAACAACTTCTGTGACATTAAAGGATTAAAAGGGGGAGATCAAGAAACCCAAACGGCAAAGGCAAGGCTTCTTATCAATTTCCTAGGCCCTAAGCATTTTGAGCTATTGACAAATTTGACGGCACCAGATTCTCCAGCTTCTAAAACGTTTGATGAACTAACTCGACTTTTGAAAGAACATCTCAGCCCAAAGAAAAACATACTTACAGAGCAACATGTGTTCCTCTCACGCATACAAAAGGATGGTGAGTCCATAGCCGAGTATGTTACTTCATTAAAACGGCTTTTCAAGTCAGCCGATTTTTGCTGTAGCTGCGAAGCTAACAATTGCAAAACGGAAATTCGCAATATGATTATCAGAGCTCAGTTTATTCGAGGCTTGAGGGATCTCGAAATAAGAGAAAAAATTCTTCAAACAAAAAATATTTCATTTAATGATTGTTACGACTCAGCCGTCGCGATCGAGGCCTCTAAAATTGATAATAAAGAAGCCTATCATAATTATGGGCCGTCTTCTTCACATGTGAATAAAATCAGCCGTTCTGGTTCAATGAAAAAACGGTCGAACTTCAAGTTTCCTCCGACACGTCGGTCTCGGACTCCTACCACTTCAAAGTTCCTCTCAAAATATGAGAAAAAATCGGAAGAATTTAGTCGTCTTGATCTCGAACGGCTAGGATTAAAAGGGCTATGCCTACGGTGTGCGTCACGATCTCACACTGCCCGGAATTGCCCTAATAAACGTAAATTACGCTGCAGTTCCTGTCTACAGCCTGGACATGTATCAAGAGCGTGCATCAAAACCCGATTAAATATGAAAGATGTCAAATTCGTAGAGGCTTCGGACGGGGACAATTCTGACCTTGATTGGGATAGCGAATTCGACTACAACGAGAACTTCAGTGATGGAGCTTCAATTAATCACGTAGACGACGGATCAACCGACGACCTCGCTGACGATCGGATCATGGTAACGGTCGAATTAGAAGGTAAACCGTTCCGTTTTGAATGCGATAGCGGTAGTAAGTATACGATCATTGACCTAACTACATTCAAACGACTCAATCTTCAATGCCCGCTATCAAAATCAAACCTGAACTTACGTTCATACACAGGTCATCGTTTTCAACCCGTCGGCCAAACTTCAATTCGAGTGGGTTATAAGGGCAATATTGTTCAAGCCAAATTGTATGTCGTAAGCTTCGAAAAGCCGGCGATCTTAGGTCGTCAATGGATACGACTCCTGGATATTATGAAATTGCCCGACGTCAATAAAATTTCGAAAGTGAATTCCGACTCAAACTGCAAAACACCGCGAACCCCAGAAGAGGCGAAAAACGCGCTGCTACATGAATTTTCCGACGTATTTCAGGAAACAATAGGGAAAGTACCTGACTACAAAATTTCCCTCCAATTCAAAGAAAAGGCACAACCAATATTTCTTAAACCTCGAAGTGTTCCATATGCGCTGAAACCGCTAGTCGAATCAGAGTTGAAACAACTAGAAGAGTCAGGAATAATCGAGAAAACGGATTTCAGCGATTGGGGTACTCCATTGGTGTGCATACCTAAACCTAATGGCCAAGTGAGAATTTGTGCAGATTACAAGGTCACAGTCAATCCTCAACTACGAGATGCAAGGTACCCAATACCTCTCATCGACGAAATATTTTCAAAGATGAAAGGAGGTAAAATATTCTGCACGTTCGACATTCACAAAGCATTCCTGCACTTACCTGTAGACGATGAAAGCGCTTGTGCCTTAGCAATTTCTACACACCTGGGGACTTACCTATCGAAAAGATTATTTTTCGGCGTGAAGGTAGCCCCTAACGAATTTCAAAAATTTATTGATGCCGTTGTCCAAGATCTTCAAGGAGTGTGCGCCTATTTCGATGATCTGACAGTAAGAGGTCGTTCCCTTGAGGAATGCTACTATTTTTCTCGCCAATTGCTACAAAAATTGCGGTCGTACAATCTTCATCTAAATCTATCCAAGTCGAAGTTTTTTCACTCGGAAATAACTTACTTGGGACATACGATCAGCAGCGAGGGCCTACAAAAATCTCGTGATAAAATCGAAGCAATACTCGATGCTCCAGCACCTTCAAACTCGGATGAAGTCCGCCAATTTCTCGGGTTGGTCAATTACTACAAAAAGTTATTCCTGATGCTTCAACCATACTTCACTCACTCAACAAACTTCTTCAAAAGGGCACCCCATTCAAATGGAATAAACAATGCAGCGACGCCTTCAAGAAAATAAAAGAAGAAATTGCCGGGGATAGAATTTTAACTCCCTTCAACCCAACACTTCCAATCGTCTTGGCCACCGACGCGAGTCCTGTGGGCCTAAGTGGAGTTCTTTCGCACATCATGCCAAATGGTGATGAGAGACCGGTGACTTTCATTTCAAGATCCTTGACCAAGGTGGAAAAAAAAACTACAGTCAGCTTGACCGAGAAGCCACTGCTGTATATTGGGCTTGTAAAAGGTTGTTCGACTACCTCTACGGTCGGAAATTTACACTCTGCGTCGATAACAAGCCGATATTCAGTATATTGCACCCCAATAAAAAGCTACCTGCAGTCAGCGCCTCAAGACTTCTCCGTTATGCTCAGTTCATGTCAGGATTTGACTACAACATAGTGCACCGCCTTGGGAAAGAAAATGCGAACGCTGACTACTTATCAAGAAATCCCGTTGTCTCTCAAAAGTCAAAACCCCACTTGGACGATTCGTACATCAATCAAGGAGACCTAATTCATCACATTTCAAATGAAACAGTCACTTCAAAGCTTATCGCCATGGAAACCAAGAACGATCCTGAATTACTTAGGCTTTTGGACTGGTTATCAACCGGAGAACTTCAAGATCCTCAGTACTCAATCAAAGATGGAGTCATTCTTCGAGGGGAAAGAGTTATGATTCCTCGATCTCTACAATCTCACATTCTGGCCGAACTTCACTCCACCCATATTGGAATAGTGAGGATGAAAGCTCTTGCCAGAAACTATTGCTTCTGGAAAGGCATTGATCGCGATATTGAAGATACAGTGAAGAGCTGCCGCGCTTGCTGCGATGTCAAAAATGATCCCCAGAAGGCGCCATTGCACATATGGGAACCGCCACAAAGGAATTGGCAGAGAATCCATATGGATTACGCAGGTCCATTTATGAAAAGCAACTTCTTTATTGTTGTAGATGCAAAAAGTAAGTGGCCTGAAGTGTTTGCGATGCAGAGCTCCCCAACTACGCTGTCAACTATATGCTACCTCAAGGAACTGATCACCCGTCATGGACTACCCGAAATATTGGTTAGCGACAACGCCGCCATATTTCGTTCTTCAATTTTTCGAGAATTCTGCGGACGTCTTGGGATACGGCAACGTTTTATTGCTCCCGGGAACCCCTCCACTAATGGCCAGGTGGAACGGTATTGCCAGACGGTAAAGAAGAAGCTGAAAAGTATGTCTTCTAAATCCAAGAACCTTCAAGACAATCTACAAGACTTGCTCTTTTGGTACCGAGCAACGCCGCTAGCTGATGGGGAGTCACCAGCTCTAAAAATGTTTGGGAGAAACTTTCGAACTACTCTGGATCTACTCAAGCCCCTCGACTCGCAGCGGACGACTACCGACCAACCAGTTCCCCCCAGAATCTATCAACCAGGCGATAGAATTCAGGCCCGGAACTATGCAAGTAATGAGCGATGGAGATACGGCAAGATCCTCAAGCGGCTTGGCAACCTTCATTACATCGTGGAGCTCGACGATGGTTACACGCTAGAAAGGCATCACGACCAGCTCCGCCCATGCCAAGTGGAAATGCATAACCGCTGTCAAGAAGCGGCAGTGAACCAACCGATGGAGATCATCGTGGAACACTGTACTCCTAGAACATCGAGGGAAACCACAAAAACTCCTGAACACCACAGGAAAACGTCCATCGCCACTACAGACGTTGCCCCAAGGAGAACTTCGATTGCCAACGCTGACGTCCCGCAAGCAAGGAGAACTTCTGTAGCCATCGCCGAAGCTCCCAAAACCAGGAAATCCTTGATGGTTGACGAACTTAAAGCGCCATCTCCGCCAAGAAGCTGCGAAGGGAAACAGCCAACGACACACGTTATACCGGAGGAAGGCAGCAAACTTCGACGCTCAACACGAGAAAGGAAACCGGTATCAAGGCTCATCTTGTAAGAACATTCAAATTCTCCACACATTCAAATTTCAATCAATTCAAATCCATCCACTCAAATAAAATTTCAACAAGTAACTTAAAATTGTTCAATGTCTATCGACCAGCAAGAGAGGTATCGAATTTCAATGTACCTACGTCTTCAATCCCATTGATGAGCTAAATTCAATCAAGATTTAAATTTAATTTTTCTTACCACTCCCGGGAGGCTATTATGTCTGTCATAATTGAAGTTGGATTATGACAATAGGGACAACATGATATCATGATAATGATAAGAGGTACAAGTTGATTTACAAAGACAATAAACCAGTGTTCAACCACGAGTGAAGTTTATTCCATCTCCGTCTATCAAATTTCGGCTATCCAAGCTATTCAAATATAATACCTGATATGGCTTGTTTCTCGGGTGAGGCTTAAATGCTTAAGAAAAGATACAAAGTATAATGCTTTTTAGGACGAACGGGGATTTCAAAAGAGAGAGCAGTATTTCATCTTGATCAATTTCGCATCGAATGATGAGCTACTTGGTTACTGTAGTCTTTGTAATAACTAAAAATTATTAGGAAGCGATTTGGCCAAAATTGATTTTGGTAAAAATTTCAAGAATTCAACTTTTACAGATTCGTCTGAAAAACTTTTTCAAATTGATATTCGATTCTACACGCCTTGAAACTTGAAGCATCGAATTTTGAGGGAGTTAGAAAAGTTTTTTCTTGGAGGATTTCTGTTTTTTTTTTTTTTTTTTTTTTTTTTTTTTTTTTTTTTTTTTTTTTCAAATAATAAACCAAAATTGTCTTTAGTAAACTTTTCGATGGTTTATGAACCCAGCATTTTTTTTTAAGTTTTTTATTTAAGTTTTTTATTTAAGTAAGTTTTTTTATTTAAGTAAGTAACCAGTAAGTTTCACGTGGTTGTCTGTTGACTCGCATTGAAAATTTTCAAAAAATGTATGCTTTAGGGGACGCGAAAAATCAAATCGTTTGAGTTCTCATTCATCTTCCAAAATAAAATAAGCTTATATCACGACTTTTTTTCTTTTGTTGGATTGTTTTCAATTTGTGGGAGCGAAATACCAACCAATATAATAAAATAATCCAATAATTTTCCTTCGTTTTGCCGTCTCGGATATTTCATGTCTATACTATTAATGACTGTACAGCTGGATGTGAAGTCGATCTTCGATCGACGATATCTTCGTTTCGAGTGTGGATTTCTGTTGATAATTGATTTCGTCCGTTTCAAAACAAGGACAAGGACTCTAATCGATCATCGTTGCGCAAAAAAATATAATAAATCCCGTTCCTTCAAGGCCCTTTTGCCTTCTCTTTGTAATGGAATTATCTCCCAATTAGCCGAACTTTCCGCTCGTTTCTCAACCGAATATGTTAACCGGCCTTCGCATCCGTCGGGGACGAATTCTGCGATACACGCTTGTGGAAATCGGGATTACGACAAAAATGAATGAACATGGCGTAATGCGACTAGATCTCCAATGGCAGAGGATGTCATCTTTTTCTCTGTCGGTGACCATCGCCCCGTGACGGCTTCTGCTGGGCGGTTTCTTACAAAACTGCTCTCTGCTGGTAGTAATTGCAAAAGCGACACCTCACCTGAACCGCGTCATTTCTTGGTCCAACTGACAAGACTGCACAACGATTTCGGCTCTGTTTTTTTGTTTAAGGAGCTATTTCCCTTTACGTCACTTCGAAGTTTTCACTTTAGCTGCGTAAATGAGGTCGTCCTGAGGATCATATTTTGTAATGATGCGGTTTACCATCAAGACGGTAATGATGGGTTTTTATTCTGCTACCCGCCATTAGTCGCAACAATTTAGTTTTTTTTTTCAATAGTTTTTACTCCAATTTTTTTTTTTTAATGAAATGAAGAACGCTCAAAGGGACATTTTTAGCTAAGAAATTTTTATATGGACGGTATGAAAAGTTATTCTGCGTTTCTATTTTTCTTTTATTTGTTCTGGTAATTATCACATGCATTTTAGATTTTTCTGTTTTCTTTATTTTTTTTCTATCGGGGTTTTCTTTGATGAACGTCCAGATCTCCCGTATTTCAATTCTCCCCTCTTTCAATAATTCCTTATCTCTCTCCTTCTGCTCCAGTGGTCGCGCCAAACGTAGGTAGTCTTAATTCGATCATCTCACCACCGTTGTTCCATCCTTATCCACGTTCTGAAAATACAATAGAATGCACTCCCTTCAAGATTTGCTTCGACGCGTTCGTTCTGCAGTCGCTGAACTTATGGGCAGTTGTTATTTTTTATTTCAGTTTTCCTTACTTATTTCGTAGGAAGTGAAAGTTTACAAAACTGAACAAAACAAAGTTGTAAATGGTTTGCTCTTTTGCCTAATTGCCTTTTGCCTAATTGTGAGTACTTCTTGAATAGTAAAACATTTCGTGGAAGATGAATGTTAGGAGGATTCCAAACACACAAGGTTAAATGATTTTACTGGAGAAATTTCTTCCAGAAGGATAATACATCGTGTCACTCACCTTTGAAAACTAAAAGAACCTCTCAAGCGAGATGTATTCTGAATACATGCATTTGACAATATTTGAAATCAAAATTTGGAGTATTCTGTATCAAATTCTACGGTTTTAAAATATTTTTATTTATTTCCATTGAGAAATTTTTCTTTTTAATTCAGAATGTCTTGTCGTCAATAAGAAATTTTACAGTTCTAATTTGAAATTTTCCAATGTTTGTGTGGTCGAGGCCGACACTATACCATCGTTAAATTTCCCTTTCCTCATTATTGAACTAATATTGTTACTGAACTATGAGCTAATTTTCTGTATTTTAAAAAATGTTTTTTTTTTTTTGAAAAATAATGCTAACAGCTAGGAGCCGTTTTCCGAGGCTCATTAAACTTGAACGGCGAATGGGGTCAACTTTTCTTGCCGAATCCAATTTCGTGAGCTCTTTTCCGGACGGCTTTCGGCTCTCGAGAGCTGTACCAGGTCTGATCTGTTATCCTTCCCTTTCTTCGTCCCTCTTTGCAAAGCCAGACCTCCTCCTTCCCCTTGCTCCATACTTCCTCCCTCCGCCTATGGCTTGAGCGCCTGCTTCGTTTTTGTTGTCAGTCGCGTCGCGGCCTGTGGCTGAGTTCCGTCTCGGATTGCCGTGCGCTGTCAGTGTTATTCTTCTCTCGTATTATTCTACATCCAAGTACGGTGATTTTGGAACATTTTCTATTTTAAAATTTGAAACTGCTCTACCTCTAATTTAATTAAGGTTTTTTTCTTCAAAAATTATAAATCACGGGAAAATGAATCGTTTTTAATTTAATTAACGTGCTTCATTCCTCCCTTCCAGAGCAATATTGTCAGTACAAGCTATTATAGATGTGATGTCATTGAATTTTAACAATATGAAAGAATTTCTATGATAGAGTTTCTCATGATCGTTTGCTCCTGGGTTCTCAGTTCTCAATGCCAGCGGAGCGTAAAAAATATCTAACTTAGATTCAATTCAAAAAACTACTATTAGTTTTCCGAAAATCTGCTGTCCAATTTTTCCCTAAAAATGAATTCTTTTCCTTGACACCAGTCTATTATTGATGTTTGTAAATCTATCTAGTTTAGTCACAAAATTCTAAAGTAAAAACAATAAGGACGAAAAAATTATCGTGGCAAGGTATCTCCAAGAAGTATTAAATCATGTAGACTGGTTCATACAATTCAAAAGAAAAAATTCAACATGTTTTCGTAACCTTTTTTTATGTCTTCTTGTAACATTTTGTGGCACGTTTGACAAATAAGTATTCAAATAATGTTCGAAGTACGCTTTTAATGGTAAATAGATTTTTGTGTAATTCTATTGGTCACTCCGATTGGGATACGGCTCGGTACCTCGATAGTTACTTTATCTAATGATGAATAACATTGCTTTTTTTAAATATCCCATTTAAAAAGTATTAATAAATATTAGTTATCTACGAGAAAATTTAAAATGATGTAAGGAGTAGTTCCATCGTTTATAAAAAATATTTGAAAACCATCATCGCTATCTACGATTTCCAGTTTAAATTGTCATTTTTAGCACCTAACGGTTGACGCACATTTTTTAACACTTCTCGGTAGCAAAATCGTCTCGTCGTTGAAAAGGAATGAAGCTGAACGCTTTCAAGGCCCATGCCCCCATATGTAACGTTTGCTTTTGTGAAGCCAAGGTTTTTTACATCCTCATTCATATCTAACTAGCATCACTCTAAAGAACCTTATTCTGCTTCCTATTCCAAGTTTCTACGACCTATTTTTTCAATCTATTGTACTATTGAAAACACCCTACATTATTGCCTATTTACTGAAGCGAATATTGTCAATAGTATTGACGCTTTTATGTACCTTGTTGACTGAATTTACGAGCTAGTTTTGCGAGTTTGAGAATAGAGCTCGATTTAGCTGTCAGACGAAAGCGACTTATCCATTTTCTCGTCTAAGAACAAAACCGACGCAAAGATGTAATGACTTCAGACTTAAATTTTATCTAAATAAATCAACTCGGAACGTTGTGAGTGTTGGAAAACATTTCAATGGTAATATTGTTTGCCGATTTCTGGGAAGTTTTAGCCGTAAAAAGGTGAAAATGTGTGAGAACGCATGCTTCAATTTGTGCCTAGTGGGTTGTACAAAAAATCTATAGGTGTGAGAGGGAGAAAAACCAGGCGTCTTAGTCTCCGATTCTTTATTTGCTGGCCGTGTACTTTCGCCCATTCGGGCGTCCTCAGGGCGACGTGGAGCCATAGGTTCCACAGCCAAAATGCGACGACAAGGAAAAGAAAAACCTATAGTCTTCGTGGTATACGTAGAAAAATTAAATAATCTACTGAAATACCGTAAAAATAGTGGCGGAAAAAAGCCTCACAAACCTCAGAGTCTTGCTTAGCTAACCAAAAAATATATGAGGTGAAAAAGCTTCAACTGGATTGTGGACCAAGTTCTTTTTTTATAGTTTCATACTTGTTATAAGCTTGACATTCCAGTGTCCAGAAAATTCTTCTGAACTTGTGATAGTGGTACAGACAATCTGACTTGTCGACGTTTAAATCCAACACAGTACTTTAATGTACCCAAAATCGAAGCACTGTGTGTTCTATGTACAACTGTTTCATCTATTTATTTATTTTTTATTAAATAGATTTTTAATTGTTTTTGGATGCTAAAATTACCTGCGATAATATACACCTGAGAGAATAAATGGTAGGTACTCGTTCAGAGTTTCAAACCTCGAGTTTGAATGTTCGTCGAGTGTAATCCGAGTCAAAATCCTTAACGCTTGAACTAAATGGAGATTTCCGTCAAACGGGAAAGCTAGGAATTCGGCCGTTTTCGCGTAGCACCGGAATGACCCGAATGTGTCGCGGATGTTGCGGTCTACCCCGATTCAGTCGCATCTGTCAACAACAAACCACAAAAGTAACTTCCTGTAGCAGTTCTGTTACTCCTCTGTGGGTCGTTGTATCGTTGGACGACATAACACGGCTTGTATTCATTCCAGCCGTCTGTTGAAGTCTGAATATGCCCGCTAAATAGCGCGATTCGAACCGTGAACTCTTCGACCTTGAATCATCTTCCATACGCCAATTTCCCTTGTCGAGGTCGCCATTAGATTCGTGACTACCGATCTCTCTAAAGGTAAACCCTAGTGTAATCATCTTCCGGTTGTTTGAATCTGTCGGTAACTTCGCACCTCGCAATTTTCGAGGTTTGCTGGGTGCACGCTTTGTTCGGCGATGAATAAAAAAATTGCCTCTATTTTGGCGTTAAATATTGGAAGCTTTCAACTTCAGGAAGACGAGGGAAAACTTGATGACGCACAGCCGAAGCGGCTCGTTTCCCATAAAAGCGTCCTCCCCCATCTGGAAAACACGGGAGTTTCCGCTCTCCTGATTTTCACGTCTTTCCCATGAATCAGTTTACTTTTGACGAATGGCGAAGTTCCTCCATGCTCTAAGCTCTTCTTTCGGTGGAAATTTATGTTGAAAGGTTGAAATATTCGTTTTGGATGATTGTTGTTTATTGCTGAGGGAAAACCGTAAAGAATGGCGATGACTTGTGATTGGGATATTGATGATGACTTATGAGTGGAATTTAGTGATTGAAAATAAGGTATTTTGAGAAGAGGTGTCCCATTGTGGCGTCAATCAATTGTGATGCAAACATTTACTGCCTAGTTCTTCGTGGTAATGTGAAAGTAAATGCGAGTTGTGAAAAACAACCCTCAACTGAGTTTGTCCTGTTGGCCTCAAAAATTCCTTTTTTACAATCATTTTGTACCGTCGAAAATCCCTCCATTCCGCAGTCAATCTCAATTCGAAGGAGCGAATCCATTTCTGGTGAACACTGTGGACTATTGCCATTTAAAGAACTGAACTGGCAATTGAATGGTGAAAATTTCCAGTTTTCTCCTAGAAAAAACATGGTTTATTGCACCCAATATCGACTATAGACTTCTTTCAATTTCTGGCTACAGGTAAACATTGTAGGGATATATGGGAAGCTGTGAATTAGGTAGAAGTTTTTCGATAGTGGCTCAAAGAATTGATTTCAATATTGTACTGTTATAGTGTCAAGTAGAAAATACTAAATTCCTTCATCAAACCCTCTATCTTCTCTTCCAGTCATAACGTCCCCAACTTATTGCAACTTGTTTATTATATACATGTTAACTCCCTTTCCGTCTTCCGGTTCATTTGAATCCGTCTGAGGGAACTTGAATGGTTACAAGAGAAATTGAAAAGGGTGTGACTCGCGTTGATAACAGTCAGCATTCTGAGGGTGGATTGAACGAACAACTCCTAGGTATTTCATTTCATCAGAGGGTGCATTGGAATAGGGGTTGGTTACCATGGGGTAAACCAATAGGTGCGAATTTGTATCCGACTGTAGTTAATGAAGTAGGAGAAATTCAGTTAGGGATTCTTTCATCGTGGATATTGATTTTCGTCAAGATCGCGTTCTCTTACGCAGTGTCTCCTTTCTTTTCAAAATGCTATCGAATTTTGGACTGAAAGAAGTAATTTCGAAGAAGTTTTCCTTAGGGAAGAGTAGGTTGACCGAGGTTATCCTGAGGTTTGAAAGTTGTAAAGCCACACGTGACCGTGGACATCCTATGCGAACTTATAGGAAGCGCTGAGAGAAATCAACCTTGTCGGAGAAGGTTACCCCGGAAGCCCACGTCATGGAAAAGATCTGACTCCATCTTAAAACCGATTTTTCCGAGATGTTGGCTTATTTTTAGGTTGACGGTTGAGAGATCGTCAATGGATTCCTCTACAAAAGCTATCGTGGATTGTAACATTCGTTACAAATTTGCGTGGAAAATTAGCTCTCAAACCTTGAACGTGAAAATTCTTGCCTCTCAACGAATATCTGCGCAACGTTTTATCTTTATATTATTATTATAATTATATTATTAATTAATTATAATTAATTATAATTATATAATTAATTATAATAAATATATAATTATTCTAAATGACCGTGGAACTGGCTGACTTGTTTTTGCCGGGGGCCTTTTATCTTTAATGGGAAAATCCTCTTTAGGTACGCCGCCCTTTGAACGACTACAAAATTTACCATTTTTTCCACTAACGTGAAAATGAGTCGGTTCAATATTTAACGCTATATTAGCGTATACTGCCTGGTAACAGTGCGTGCTAATTATCAAACCGCCTCTGAGAGTTTAACATTCAAAAGCTCTCTAGTTCATGTCCACGAGTTGGTTTTCCCGGGGGGTAGATCAGGAGGTTTCCCCGGTAGGTACCTAATAACGTTTCTTTTTTTTTACCTATACACAAGCGTAAAAAAACGCGATTTTTTTTTTTTTTTTACTTTCTAGTTTTTATATGAATGAAATAAATTATATGAATTAAGCATTTTCTGAAGATGCCCACTCTGTACAAACTTTACAAAAAAAAAAATGTCCTACAAAATTTTTTGTTAATTGGAGGTTTGGAATCATCGTTCCAACCATTTGAGAAAGTGAAATTTTCGATGTCTTGCTTTTTTCTGTGCAAACCTCAAATACGGATTCAGCAGACCAAAAAAACATGTAGAGCCGGAAATCTTTCGTTTAGAAATCGACCGCTTGAAACTTCGGCTACTGGACTTTGACTCTCACGACATTCGTTTTCGATTCTCCTTCGCGTTTCGTACATCGACAGGGGAAATAAATCGCTTTTGTCTCAACTCAGTCCAGTTGTTCGCTTTCTTACTGAAACTAGGTCCGCTTGAGCCGTGTGAAGAATACTTGCTCGCGGTTTCGTCTTTTGTAGTCTGGTGGTGCATGACGATTTTTGTGTCACGTTTACTGCGTTTCGTTTTCACTTGACATTCGCCAGATTTTGATACCGTCGCACGCAGTTTCTCTTGTTACTTTCTCTCGCATTTGTTCTCTCCTTAACACGTGGTCATCATGTTGTTTCATTCCGAATAGTCAGCGTCCGCGTTTCATCGACACTTTGCATTAGACGAAAGCGAGGTGAAAAAATTAATAGTTTCGAGATCAACGACTGGGTTAGAAGACGAAACTCATCTATGAGCGAATCTAGATAATTTTTGCCTGTTGTTTTGTTTGGAAAAATTTCTTCAATTTTTTTTCGATTCCAAACCAAAACTTGAAATTTTTTCCATGACTTAGTTAAAACAATACTTATTTATTCTTATGAATTTACCCCTTATTTATTTCTGTTTCAGGTGAGTTTCTCCCTCTTTATCTCGACCAAGTACTGGGTTACCTTCGTAAGTTACTTGACAAATCCAAGTTGGTTATTTTTATCGGGGTTATCAATTTCTTAAATTGCACAATTGATCGTTACATTTCATCTATCACAATCCTCCTATCAAACAACTATCTGAAAAAATACAGATAACAATTGCCTTGCGAACACGATTGTGGTCTAATATCTGAGGTATGAGTAACCAACGTGAGCTGAAACCTCAAAGCTTCGACTAAAACTGTCAAAGAAACTTATCTTGACTGTTTTCAACTCCCTCTTGGGAAGCTGTGTTTCCATCTTTACGTTTCCACTCTCGCTTGGGATATTTGAAGGAATTAATTTTCTCCAAACTGGCTCATCCCCTATCCTGTTTAGAAACTCTATTAAAACTTCGCCAATATTCGTAGTAGCTATTGTTTTTGCTTGTTCGGGCGCTTCCATTGTTCTCGCAACTTTCGGAATGGCCTGACACTTGAATTCTTCATCGACGTTGTATGTGTTGTCGTTTTTCCTCATGCCACACCCTTTAATAAAGTTTAATGAAGTTACGTTTTTTATTAGGCACGGATTATTTTAGTATCTAGTTCAAGATGAAACATCTTATTAATAAACGCGACCTGTACTCTGTTATTGGCTGGTTTAGGAACTTTTCGATATTTTCATTTCTCTTTTCATATTTCATTTCTCGAAATTACTGTATTCTAATAAATTTTTTTCCTTGATTTTGGAAGGTATCTCAAGAATTTAATCCTACACCAATTTCGCTTTGAGTTCAAATGATGAATTTTTGTTGAGTTTTGTAATTACGTATTTGCAATTAACTTACATGTAGTTTCCGTTCCATTCTGATCCATTTCTACTCAAACCCTACCTGTTATTTTTGCTGTCGTTTCTCCATTATTCTCTACGTTCCTCATACGTTGTGAGGCGGGTTCGGTACCGTTACTTCCTCTCGAACCATGGCCCCTCCTCGTTTCACGCTATCGTTTCGTCGACTGACGCATTGTTGTTGGTTCGCTGTGCTAGAGGAACTTTATGAAGTCTCGCCTTGTTTTCTTGTCTAAATTTCTGCCAGCCTTGTCCGCGTTTTTCCTTGAACCTGTAAATATCGACATATTCTGAGTGCTATTCGCAATTGAATGCAGTCCCTCGGAACATTTTCACTTCACGGAGAATCTAATGAAAGTATTATTTTAGGTAAGCTCTGAAATTGTGCACACGAGAGTGTTAAGGATAATACGGTGGAGTAGGATACTTATCTCTCATACGGGCTCGTGGCCGATATTTTTTCTGATTACGACAGCCGAGGCAATGCCAACTGGGAGATTTACGATCTAATCGCCCGCATTTCCAGTAAACGACTTACACAATTTCCTATGCTTTCGATTTAACGGAAGGGAAAGTTTAATTAAAGTTTTAACGAAATTAAAACCTGTCTGTTTTATGTAAATAAAAGCATTAAAAACACATGTCAGATTGCTCCTCGAGCTCTGACTGCTCGAATTCGAATAGTTGAGAAACTAGTGTCGCAAATTTCCAAACATTTGGTATCAGTCTCATTTATTGGATTATCGCACCTTGAGATTGGGGAGGTCGATTTCAAAAATTAGATCCTTGTTACAGATTATCGAATCCGATGAGCTACCATCTCAAGATGTAAAAAACGATGCAAATGATTGTACAATGTTTTATTATTCCTCTGCTTCAATTATGTTTCAAAAATAACATCCACTTGTAACTATCCCTAACATTCGTTTCCTCCTAACAACAGTTTGCTATCTATGAGGGAAAACTCTTTACCAAATATCTTTAGTTTAATCATCTTCATTTTTCTTGATTTTATTTTTGATCTTCTTTTTTGTTGAGATTTGGATTAATTGCCTAACGATACAGCACAGAGTGTTTTAAAAGCATCATAGCGAGTATAGAACGAATATAGAGCGAATTAATCAACATTTCAAAAATTTTAAATAAATGCTGCAATATTTTGAGGAATATTAAAGCTATCGACTTTGTTGTGGTCTCATTCGTTTCAGCGTCAAAACATATATAGAAATGGATATCAAACATATCTATGTTTCAAGAATATAGGAAAATACATAATTTTCCTCCCTCCAAACTCCCTAAAAATACCTTTAGGATTGAGGTATCATTTTGGCTAAAGAATTAAACCACCTTAGTCCAATAATAATTTTTGATCTAGCTTATATTTTCCTCAGTTGGTCTGTTGACGTTGGGCAGATAGAATTGTTTTTCTGTATTCGGATGGTATATGCCTTGAAATGTAAAACATCAAATTTTGAAAAGTACTCTATGCCACTAGTTGTTTGTTCCTTTACTTTCGATATGAGAAAAATCACTTCAACGCTCACAGAGCAGAAATGCTCGTTTTTAATGCATTCACTGTTGCATTCATGAAGTTATCGAGCCAAAGGACTTTCATTTCTTCAACAGTCAGTGGACGCGGTTCAAATTTTTTCCTCGCATTCTCTGCTTTGAGTTCACGTTCTGAATTTCATACGAGCGTAACTCTCGAAAGAGAGAAAAGTAAAGGGCCAACGAAGGCAGTCGATCCGTTCTACCTTCAAGATGCTGGAAGCCAGATAGGGCTTCGTTTCCCATCTCGACCTAGTTGACTTTCGACTCACGTATCATGACAGCTAGTCCGATCGTGAGTCGTGTCAGGCAGAAATGCCGTCCGTTTCACGAGAAAAGGAGCCCTTGGGCTCCTGTTGCTGTTCGCCCCAGGTGAGCACGGGCTTGAAATTTCTTCGGTTTCTGTTTCATACTGGTAACGAAGTATTTAAGCTGCCGTTATGTTGTTCATGTTAGCAAGTCTTTTTGGACGATCGTTTTATATTTCGATGGTAATATTAATTTGTCATCACTTTCACCTTCAAACTTCCTATTCACATTCATTCATTGGGCTAGCTTCAAGAACTGGCTAAGCCCTCTGAATTCATTTCGTACGTTGCTAAAAGAAATTATTATTTTCCTTGTCGTCCTATTTCTTGATGTTCGGGGGTTGCGAGGTAGAGAAAAACCAGGCGGCTCGTTCTCCGATTCTTTATTGGCTGGCCGAGCACTTTCGCCCATTCGGGCATCTTCAGGGCGTGGAGCCATAAAATCGGAGAATGAGTCGCCTGGTTTTTCTCCCCCGAACATAAAGAAGTTATAATTAAGAATAATTAAATTCCAATTGACTGCTGATATTTTCGAGGTTCATTAGCGATTGTTTGCTTGTCAGAGTTATCAAGTTTGAAGCAAGTCCTCGTCCAAAGGCTAAGTCGATAGTAGAGTGCACTTATCGTGGCCGTTGACCCGACTCTTAATAACTTCCCACGTGCCGCCGTTCGTCACTTTCGCGCTATCGTGACTTCCCGGTCACAAGTTATGTACACAAGTACCTACAAGCCACAAATAATGAACGAAATTCTAGAATTAGAAATGGTGAAACAAGCGATCGTTCGCCATAATATTGTGGAAAGTTCGGGTTGCGAAAAAATAATATCGAAGCTGAAGACAGTTAGAGAAATTCCGATTGGTTGAACGCAAGATCTACCCCACTGATGCACCTCATTACGTAGACAGGGCGTGAGGGTTTTCACCGCAAAAGAGACTGGGTAAAATGGCGTAGGGATAAAAAATAAATCGGCTGAGGTAAGGATTTAGAGAGAAGACCGATGGGCGAATAACGAGCAACAAAAAACTCGTTAGAAGCAGTCAAGGGGGGAAATCGGTTTTTAGGCGGGTCTTCTTAGGGAAATCTTCCCAGGATAAGAAGTTGGCTTGATAGCTGCGATATCTCCGGTCGATGACTATACACATTCGAAAAAGATTGCGATAGTGTGCTTACAAGACAAGATAACGGTTCGAATCTGTGATTGTGCTTTTCTCTTTTGCATCGGCTGATTTACTTGCACGACACGCTGTATACATTTAGAATGTATCTTAAGGAGAGCGTGAGAGGAAATTGACTATTTTATTAATTAGAAAATACATCGAGGAAAGGCCTGTGGAGGTGGAAGCGCTGTATGAAATAAATTTTATTGTGAGAGAACGTTGCGTATTAACCCTCGGCCTCTCTTAAAGGAATACCAGAATGACAAGCACAAATTATGGATTTGAATTGTGTCTAATGATCCAGAAATACCTACTAGGTATGTTTTTTTTTTTTTTTTTTTAATAGAAATTTTTTATTTGTTTACATTTGGTTTACGATGGCTCATCAGATGTCAAAATGGCTTTTGGATTCACTTGTTGCAAGGAAGGTTAACTGGATGAACCAATTCCGACCTACGGGTATTTCGAAATCGCTCGCCTTGCATCGAAATTGTACAGAGCTTCGGCGATCGTGAGAAATGCCGCTCTCGACACGACCTACGATTTAGCTATGGTATCGAAGCGTAGCCAGTTGTTTGCCCACGGTAACAAGCTCATACATGTTCACACTGGTCCAAGATTGGCCGAGTTGAGCAATCGGATGAGAATACAGAAAAGTGGAGCCGTGTAGAACAAATGATACTGTTTGCGGTTCAGGCGAATTGTATTCTTGCGGTCACTTGTATGTTATTTTTAAGGAAATGGCACTGAGAGGTGACTGTGTTCGGATTCGAATGAACCTCACTGCTCGTCATATTTAGCGAGAGAATCGCACGTGTTGATGTGCTGGAAATTCTCGTATTCTTCTTTTCGATGTTGCAGGCGACTCAATCGTCGTCGTTTGAAGGTTCCCTATTTTTCTTATCGAGAACCAATATATACATATCGAGTTATTGTTTTACTGATCAACGAAAATATTTATCTACGTCTATTCAAAATTCTTTTATAATATTGTTTCGATTATGGCACTTCCTTTGTTTTCGTTATTTTACTACTTTCTTTCTGTCCCTAAAACGCGAAGTAGGAAAGACCTACTTTTTCTCGACGTCCCAGTGTCAGCGAACGATCACGTCTTTGGAGGCGAGCTTTCTCTGGCTACGTGCAATGAGCAGGAAAGCCATGGTGGGCTAGCTTCAAGCTCCGTGAACTATGAGGATGTGTCGAGGATGGCGGGTACCTGAGTAAATCATTGATATAAAGAAGTTCGATAGATTGTTAAGTAAATCAAATAGTTCAGTTTTATTTGGAAAAATATATTAGTATACTTATGTAGGTATATCAAAATATCAATGGTTCTGCCAAAATATCAGTAGCTTATTTCTCTGGAAAAAAAAACAATTTTTTAAAAACTTAATTAGCTGTTTCAGTAGCATGTCTGACTAAGATTCGCAGATTCGCAAAAAAATATTGTGGTACACAGAATGATTGTGTTGAGAATTTCGTTAAGCCTGCAATCTGTTTTCATTTCTTATACGTTTATGGCGTCATATTTGCAAGAATGAGCTTGCAAACAAAGTTTTCTCAAGATTATTAAAGCTGCATTCCGTTTAGCTGCGAGGTTGCCTGTGCAAGTCACGACATGACACGACTTCATAGACAAATATAACCTCCACCTTCAACCAAGGTTATTTCCCTGTAAATAGTTCATCAACCAGCGTTTACCATCATTCATTCGGTTCAGACGTGGTCTAAATTGAGTTTTACGATTATTGTACAACGCCATCGTAGGATCTTAAGTAAATAGTAACCTTTATGACACAAATTGTACAACGAGGATCGTTTCGGACGTATATTTTGGTTTATTAGTCAACAATAAACTATTGTAATCGCCCAAGAAAAAAAAATTCTACCCCGCCCTCAAAATTTGAAGTTTTACGTTTCAAGGCATGTAGAATCCTAATATCCAATAAAAAAAATGCTGTCCGTACGCCGTCAACACTTTTCTGACGAAACTATAAAAGCTAAATTCTTGAAATTTTCACCGAAAATTAATCTTGGCCTGACAGTGGCTCAATTCTTTATCCAAATCGCTACCTCAATTTTGAGGGTATTTTTGAGGGGGAGAAAATTCTTGTTATCCAACTTTGTGTTGAAAAGTTGTATTATTTGCTATCAATTTCTGTAGATTTTTGGACGCTGAATCGAATGAGACCATCGCGAGATTTTCAGAAATTTGACATTAGGGTATAACTCGAGAGTTTTTGGAGCTTTAAAAATCGTTCTATACTCGTTGAAATGGTCGACAAACACTCTCCAACTGTACCGTTAGGCAAAAGATTCAACTTTTAATTTAGATATTAAGAAAAATAAAAAAGATTAAAATTACAATAGTCGCTACGGAGTTTTCCCCTATAGTTACCAATCTGTTTTTTGGTGGAACGTGCACACATCATGTTCGGAATAATTACAATCAGAAATGGATAGTCTTCTTAAATCATTATTGAAGTGAAAGAATAATAAACCACTGTACAATCATTTGCAACGGTTTTATATGTTATTAGATGAGTTGTTATTATTTCGCTGGAATCGATAGTGTCCGTAGGAAACGCCTGGTTTGAACGAAAGAGACGTTTCCAGCCAACTGCGAAGAACCGAAGCGCACAATTCGGCGAAAACAGTCGAACTTTAGCTGACAACATCGTGCGTCAAATGAGATGAAAAAAGGGCCATGACGGTTGATTAGGTTTCCCCAAAAGTCGCCACTTTCGTAGGCAGACGATTTCAAGCTTTCACTCCGTCTTACGCGTCATTTTGTCCTATTGGTTGACAAATTCATTTCCGCCGAGTGATTTTCGCAACGTTTATTTCCGTATTTTTATCGCGCTCAATGAACCGCGTCTTGACTTTCTAAAGCCACCGATCTTTTATAAAATTTGTTGTCATTGAGTTTCGTACACTGACTTTAGTGGACCACTGACACTTGCGAACCATTAATAACCTCTACATGTGAGTGTTGCAACCGGTTTTGTTACTTAGTGGGAATTTCCCAGTTGTCAGCTTTTGTGAGCAACATTATTTTCAAAGAAATTACCTATTGCAGATTTTTAAAAAAGTGAGAGCTGGGGAACGAGGATTTGCATTAAAAATCGTCGCTAAAATAGTGATGTATTGAGAAAATTACCACTGGTAACAAGTTGCCAATACTTGAGTCCAGTGACGTACGAAAAATACTGAGTTTTGGTTTGAAAACTACGTCGACCGATTTGACTATCGTGAACCTTTGATACTTTGTGGTTCCTGTACTTCTGTCCTGATTAATATAATCAGGGTAATATACCCTAGGACTCGTGAATCACGTACTAAATCTAACGTAAAGCTCACGTACTATTACGTTCATTTACTTCTGAAAAAATTCTATAAAGTAGTCAAAAAATTATCATTGGCATTCGCTTAGGAAATCTCTCTTCCGCTTCTTATATTTCCAGTCATTTCTCCAGTCGCGTGGTTTTCCAAATCTCGATAGCTATGCAAGGTGAGTAGAAGTTAATTTAAGAAACCGTTTACCAATGAGAAGATTCGCTGTCGGGAAATTACGTTTCCCTCGAGGCAATCTAGGAAATGAGTTTGTACCTCGGAACAAGCTGTCACGACCCTTAAAGTAATTTGGTTTTCAAGTTGCATTCGGAAGAAATTTCTCTCCGCTTAATAACGAAGCGATTCAGATTCGCGAAGGTTGAGGTATTGTGAAACTATTATTATTATTACTATTGGAATTATTATTCACGACATCCTCACAGGTTTTTGGTTATACATGTTCAATAATGGGTTTTTTTTTGCTTTTACCGCTGTTTTTCCACGGTGGCCGTAGGAAGTATGGGTTAGGTACTCAGTAAATTCATACGTCTCTAATAGAGACCACGGTCCATATGACGGTATGATTTTACAAAATAAAAAATTCTATGATTTCTAATTTTTATTTCTTTCTTCTTTATTTCTAATTCTTATGATCTAAAAAAATGATTTTACGAAATAAAAAATTCTACTAAGTAACCGTTTTTCCACGGCCACCCTGGAAAAACACCCCTAAGGCGAAGTCACTCGTTCTTTAGATGGTTTGGGGAGCTGAATACGAATTGCAACTCAGCTACTTAATAGTAGCTCAACGAAAAGCCCTTGTAATACCTTACGGTTGTACAATAAACGATATTACTTTTCAACGAAAATTACGGTAAACAAAAATAAAATTAAATATAAATACGCTGTTTTTTTCCGTCTTCCGTCAGATAATTGTAGAGGTATGTTCTTCTAGAGTTCGAGGCTCAAGATCTCTTCTTGTTAGCTTCAGCGCGTTCTCGACGTAGGGCGCTCGATTAATGAAATTGATTTAATTCGAAGAAGTCGCGCATTTATCCTATCTTCAACCTCGCATAATGATGAAACTTGCGTCAAGTTAAGCATACCATGTTTTTATTTGGTGAATGTAACCAAAAAAAAATTAGTTGGAGTTAGCCCTACGCCAACGCCAACGCCAACAAGCAATGTTACGCGCGAAAACAAAGGGTGTTGATGTACAGCTAACTCCTACTCAATTTTTTGGAGAAATCCATCCTTAATGTTCTTCCTGGTTGAACAATGAGCTTGAATGGGAATTAAAGAAAGATTCGAAAACTGCAGTTTCTTGCTATTGTCGTTGTATAATAACTGGAACTTAGATTCTCATTTCCAAAAAAAAAATCACTTCTCTAATGACAAATTCTCACACGTTAATTTATTGTTTTTAAAATGAAGCTCTATTCTAGAGCGTGATCTTGTTGAGCGCGAGAGGTCATTATCGTCAATATAATATTTAATATATCTGTAACTATGTAATAATTTCATATATTTATAATTAAATTCCTCTTTATACACACGAAATGCCTCCTTGACTGGTAGAACAAACGTTGAATCGTTTAATAAAACTTGTAAACTAACTCATGCACAAAAAGTACTTTTCATCCATTTTGGTTTAGTTGGTGTTTTTCAAATACTTCACTTTCCTGCCTAAGCTTTAAAAACATGGACGAACGCTCTGGCCCATCGAATTTTCATGAACTTCATCACAAGGAGAAACGTCGTTAAAACGGCTGTAGCGTAAATCAAATTTCCCGCGTATACGTTATACGGTCCCATCCTAATATTTATTTCCTTTTCCTGTCTACTACGTTGAATACAAAATTCTGCCGAACTGTCGCTTTCGTTCAGGACCGTGACTCGCCAGAAGACAGAACCGGACGGCGGAACAATCGCGTGAAACAGGCCTTGTTTTGGAACTTGGCAGCTAACGCCTCCGAAAACGTCATGGACCAAGTAGCCATACGGATTGTACATTCCCAAAGCTGCCATGGAATGCATGATTTGCTTAGGAGCACCGTCTTGTCGTAAATTCAACAGAACCACTCCGTACGAGTAGTATTCGTGAAATTTGGGCAAAATCTGCTTTCTCCAAATGTTGATTCCTTGGCTATTGAATATTCGACGTCCCATCTGTCCCAAAGGGTCCTGGTTGATCTCGATGGCGACCTTGTTGAGAAGAATCGCCTTCAGTTGCGGTTCGATTTCGGCCAGGTCGGTGGAAATGAAGAGGGGAACGCCGAGAACGCACCAGATGGCCATTTGGGATTTGGCTTGTTCAAAGCTCAAGCCGAAGTTTCCAATGTTGAGCATGTCTGCGTCGTTCCAATGGCCAGGCCCGTGATACCTGAAATGAGGGATGGTTTCCTTGCGTTAATGCAACGAGAAGATAATGATTCGAGAAATTGCCTTATTGTTTGCGGAAACGAACCTGCAGGAGAAAGAAAGTAGGTTGAGGGGCTAAATATTTCCCTTCCTCTCATCAACTGGCATCTAAGGTAATATCTCGCCTAGAAAATCTGTTATTCTACTAACGAGCTGCTAATGTCTGCTTTAAAAATAATAAATAAAAGTTTTTTCCTTCTCCATAAATAAAAGTTCTACATACTACAATAATTGAATATTTTCCTGCCATTTAAATTTTTCCTTGATACCAAAAACTCCTGTGTCGTCTGAAGTTCTCCACCGGTCGCGAAAGTTAATACAAAAATTATTTCTAGTGGCCAACCTAAATTGTATTTCACAGAAATTTAACTATTCACTTTCGCCGATTCAAACGGTCACTCACTTCGCCAAAATCTCTTGGTTTTCGGCGTAGTACGTTATAATGCTGACTACGTTCTCCCACGAGTCCTGAATGTCGTTGTAATTTCGCCAAAGATTGCAGTGTTTCATTACCGCCTCGTACTTCGGGCTTATTCCTAATGCGTTAGCGTAATAAGGCCAACTGCAGCTGTAGACTATTGGCCTTCCTGTTCTGGAAAAAAATTAAGAGAAACATCGATGAAATTTTCGATAAAATAGTTAACAAGCATTGATGACAATTCGTCTTCAAATCAACGGACACGTGTTCCTGGCAACGAAATGAAAAGTGACACCTCGTTCGTGCTGTGTCGAGTTGGCTCCGTTGGCGCAAAGCTATGTAGGGCATCCAATTAAGGTTAGTTTCAGTTTTAAATGCTCTCCTGCCCTAAAGGGTTTCTTCGAAAAGGTTTGACCAAGATAACCTGGCTATAATCTATTGAATTGTTTCCATTATTTTTTTAACAAGAAAAATTGTCTCGAGGCTTCCGCAAAACAACAATATCAAATTTATTACGATTCGATCGTTGGATCGATTGGAAAATTAAGACAATAAATAGGTACCTTAATACCGGCAAAAATAAAATCATTAAAAATGTATCTCCGTTTTGTTTATTGATGAATTTTTTATTATAATTATCATGCAAGCGATCATCAAATCCGTCAGTTTCTCTGCTGCAAATAATTCCTATCGATATCTATTGTAACTAGATAGTCTGCGAGTCGACCATTTGAAATGCTGTGGCGGCGGAAATTTACGCTGGTAGTTTGGTGTGTTTTGAAGTATTTTCCCACCAGAAAGACAGCTGTTTATAGATGGAACGTGGGGGCAATATTTTCCAAACGCCCTCGACGAACACATTGTGTTTTTATCGTTTGATCGATACTCGCAGCTATTAATAGCGCCGAATCTGATGCTTCAAACAAACTGCCACGGAATGTCGAATCAGTTCGAAAAATTGGGTCGCCTGTTCCGGCTGTACCGTAAATCGGAACTCGAGATAACTTAGTTGGTCTGACGCTCGCATTGTTAGTGAACAACTTTAGGCGGTAAAAAATTATTTCTAAACAATTTTTCTAAAAAATATTTCTTGGCAGCTTTACTGATGTGCGGTTTTTTTCGCGGCGATTATTTTACTCCCCGAGTGTCAGCCAATGATAAAGATGCGTTGACAAATGCCTTCGTTTTCTGCCGTCGGTGGCTATTACGCTGACCGTGACTTCAGCCAAAGCAATCAACTTTCCGTTCGATGACTATTGTGTAGGTCGGACTGGGAATGGTTTGTTTTCAAGTTAATAACGCTCACCAAGTTGCAGAGGAAAACTCAAGTTCAACCTAGCTGGAACATACGTTGGCTCGACAATCTCAATTCTCATGCGGTTCGAAAAGGTTTCGTTTTAATGTGTAAAATGATTTTTCTGGATTCGTTTGTAATTCCAATTTTTCAATAGAAAACATTTAAACAGGGTCTTTTTTTATTTGACGTAAGAAAATATTAATAGTAAGTAGAATAAATTCACTATTATAAATAATATTTACGAGAAAATATACTATTAAAAAATATAAAATGTATTACTTATGTGGAACAAACATCTTTGTGTCTTGTTTTAATGAACTTTCGTTTTTCATTCTTACCGCCTTGTTCTTCCTTTTCTTATACGAGTAACTATACGTGATCTGTCGAAATAACAAGGTATTTAAGGGAGAAAACTGGTTGAACGTTATTTTTATTAGTTGGAAAGCGGGTCGATTCAAAATCTTCCACAGCTTCTCGAACTTCATCAGGTTTTAAATTCTGGCCTACTCACGAATCGAGTTTCGTCGGTCTTCCAAAATTGTTTAAGTTATGATTGAAAATAAAACAAATATTTCAAGCAGGCGTCAAGCTGTATATTACTCTAGGAGGATAATATTTCAATAGAGCGGACGAGATGAATATATTATTGAAATTAATGGAATCCGTTGTCTATAATCTTAAAAAAAATAAAAATAAAAAATCAGTCTTGTACGGCCGAGCCCGTAGGTCGTAAAGCTGTCAAGAAAGGCCGTGATTTTGTATAACCTTTCATTAGAGAAGAAATTTATCTTACCGCTCCGAGTTACGGTACAAGCTGATTATTTAGTTTGGAGTGTAACAGTTTTATATAGGGAAACATAATTTAGTTTTCACTGGATTTGGAGGTTTTGAACGAGAGAATCCGATACAGCGAATTCCGCCGATCATCCTATCGAATCCTGTGGATTGTCTGGCTTTAGTGCGAAAATTAACGCACTTATAGTGTCGGGAGTGATTATTTCGCATTAGAAAATTCCAACTTCAGATTCAAATTACGATCGTCTCGAGGTTTCAAATACCGTTACGAGAAAGGCGCAGTTTTATGTAGTTTCGCCATCTACGTCTAGGACACAGTCGATGTTAATGATAACTAATTGCTGCTTCGACAGGCTATTGAATTTCGCTAGAGAACAAAAATATTCTCCAACGTCAGTGTACAGATTTCCTCGCAGCAACCGGTTATAATTATAATTTTAACGCTACTAGTTGCACAACCTTGTTATATAACGATTTGCATGTGCGAGTAGCTTTTAATTTTGTTATGCTCGACTATTTGTATGAAAGGCGAAGTTTCTAGTAGAGACTGTTTCCTTCCTTTATTTTTGAAAGTTTAAAACTTGTATTTTTTATTTTATTTTTTCATTTTTTTAAGCGTAAAAACGTTTTACTGCTATTGAACTATCGACTATGGCATCAGATGAATAAATGAAGCGTTATTCTTTTGGCATTTTTTGCGAGTGATTAAAGTTCTCGTCGATTTCCCTTTGGGTTTTTCTTTGTCGTTGTTTGGATCACTTCTTTAGGTGTTTACAATTATTGCCTCTTAACGGCTCAATAATCTTATTGCTTTCACTCACTTTCCAATTGTAATAACTCCATTTGAGATTTTGCGCCGTATGGATGTAAATATCATGCAACAAGTCGTCTGCACAAATTATTGTTCAGCGTTAAAACCTTACTTGTTGAGGATTTTGCCGAACTCCGGATAACCGAAGTCGTGTTGTTCCGGATTGCTGTAGCAGCCGTCTAATTTTACGAAATCGACTTTCCACTTTTTCGCAAAAAGAATTGCGTCTTTTTGTAAGTCCTCGGATATACCAGGGTAGCCGGCGCAGGTCGTTCGCCCAAGATTGCCGTATATTCCGAATTTCAGTCCAGTCGACTGAACGTACCTAAAATTAATTAATTGAAAAAATAACGTGACGGTATAATATTTGAAAAAAAGGATGTTCTGTTTAAAACCATGGAAAAATGTTTTCTTTTTTTTTAAGAAAAGAAAAAACTAGGCTTATACTTGTTTAAGAACCGAGACTGCGCTATTGAATTTATATATTATGTTTATTTATTTTTTGTTTATTTATTTATTTTTATTTATTTATTTATTTTTATTTATTTATTTTTTATTTTTTTTGTATGACCAAGAGTTCGGAATTCGTTCGATATCGATGCTAAAATCTTTATCCGCTCTAACAGATGGGATGCAGTCGTGGTGCATGCGCAGTGGCAAAAATAAACCTCGTCCGGGATGTTGAAGAAGATTCGTGATAGCAGCGACAGCTTTATAAAATACATCGTCTAGCGAGGGAGAAATGAGTTTCTTCCTTAGTTTGAGTTCACTCTGAATGGGAAAGTCATAAAATGTTCACGAAAGTGATTTGTGCATCTTTCGTATTCCGTCGCAAGGTTGGGAAACTTATGGATTCAAGATAATATCGCTCAAAGTATACTTTGGTGAGAGCCTACCTTTTCAATGTTTTCCTGCTAGGGAGTTTTTCTTATTGCGTTTTGAACGTAGGCTCACACCACGATAAATTGCAAGTTGAGGGACGTTGTACGTGATTTGAAATAACGTTAAGTTTGTCCCATAAATCGTCGCACTTTTTGAGCGATGGCTATTCTATAATATGTAAGCTCTATTATAGTGTACTATTGTAGCGTTCGATTTTGTAGTTCCTTGAAAAATGTTAATATTCGCTTACCGAACGAGTGATTTCATCCCTAATGGAAATCTCGTCATGTTTTCTGCCAAATTCCCGTATTTATCTCTTCCATGTGCTAGCCAGCAATCGTCGAGCACTAAATATTTGTAGCCGGCCGCTGTTGAATAATTTACATTAATGATAATAATTTATATAACTTATTTTTATTTTGTTTATTTATTTTATAATTACTTTATTAATTATATTTTATTGTTATATATTATCATTTAGATTTATATAGTTTATACTAATATTTCACATGAATCGTGGAAATTTTCATTTTATAATGTTGTTATTCAGCATCGAAAATTAAAATATGACCTTCAAAGGCTGTGCAGTTGTAATAAATAGTGAATTTAAAAAAGCACATTTCAAAACACTCGTTAGCAAATAATGCGTGTTCACATAAACTGTTTCCATAATTTTACCCATGTCAAATTATGCATTATGCCTGGTTATTCAATATGGAACTTGCAGTATGAAACGAGCATACTTTTTCTTGTACAAACTTTCCATACTAGTATTATTTCATTAATGACATTATTATTTCTGTTCCAGGTGAGTTCGATAATATTTTTTCGTGAGTGTACTATACTGGAAAAGGTACGTTTCTGTTGAGATTTTTCCTTATCCACTCACCCAAATATTCTCCGCTCATTATGTCGGCCGTGCGCTTCACGAGTTCTTCGCTTATGCAACTTCTTGGAAAATGTTTACAATTTACCGTGCAGCGAAATCTGAAAAATTGTGCGGTAAAAAAATGCGGGTTGAAAATTATGAAGAAGCTAGGTACGGGAAATAGCTGGTTTAAGAGCAGTTCATGCTATAAATTACAAAAAAGTCATGTCATACCGGAAATTTTTTTTACGACACTTATACATTCAGATATATATCTATCTCAAGTCGCCTACCTTTCCCAAGTATTGAAGCCCATAGGAGGGGTCAACGCTAAACCATTATCAAGGCCGATCGTTCCGCCAATGCTCCAGAAAATGAAAATTGCTACTGTAGAAATCTCCTTCAAATGATAAGTGTTACTCCTCCGTTCACTCATTTGTGCCCTCATTGCGAGCCGATTTGGCCGAATCAGGTTTGCACGAACTCAGAACAACATAACCGGTTTGAAACTATTATGGAAGTCAATGGAAATTCGCTTGGGGAGAGAATGGAATGGATGAAAAATTAGTAACTCATAAGGATAGGATGAAAACAACGAAGAGCGTAGCGAAGATGAGACGAGAAAACGGGTCCTGATGGTCGCTAGGTTACCTATGGTTACAGCTTCCTTTTGAGTGAGCGTTTGTATTGATTCGTCAAACCGAGCCCTGCATTAAGTAGGTATTTTTGTCAATAACTATCCGCTAATGTAAATCTGCTAATTTCTCTCTCACTTTCCTATTGAGTCCGGACCTACTAGTTGTATATTTTTTCAGGTTGTTATTTAGTGTTAACATCTCGAACTGCAGGCGTTTCCTTGCGAATGAATTTTGTAATTAAAAAAAACTGTTCACTTCAGTAAGAGGGATTTTTTCAGCTCAACTTATTCATGCGTATTGATTGCTTTTGCTCACCAACGGAAAATGTCGAACTAAATTGTTAGCGGATTCTCCAAAGTCGTTCTGTTAAAATTGCATTCCTAATTGCCGACCTCGAAGCTCGAAATTGCATCTCGTTTGTCATTGCCACTCAGAGCTAAGAAACCGTAAGAATCTGTTACGTTTTTACACTACGCGGATTCGTTCGGGTCAGACTTGGAAATTAAAACACACTTTAAGAACAGTTTCCTAATTTATTAATAACGCACAATT